>PVKZ01000428.1:0-600000 GCA_004027375.1 Macroglossus sobrinus | reverse complement strand
CTTTAACCATAAGCCAGCTGCCTTAAGAACTACTGGAGTTAAGTGAACCCTGAAGCTCATCCTACCTTTGAACTTACATGAACCCAATCATATCTTTTTGTTTCACTTAAAGCTTTCTGTTACTTGAGTCCAAATCATTCCAATTGATATGTCCACTTACCATCCAGTAGCTCAGAGCAGAAACTTAAGAATGAACCTTGATTCCTGTCTTTCACACATTACCATGTCCAAACCATCATTGATTCCTGTTCAGTTTAGCTCTAAAACACATCTAAGTTCCATACCCTTTTTCTTACTTACACTTGCCTTACCTTAGTCCAAGCACCTCATCTTTCACTTGGACTACTTCAGTAGGTTTCTAGCTGGTCTCCCACCTTCCACTCTTACCCCATGTTAATTCAACCTTCACCTATCAGCAAGACTGATGCTCTTTAAACATAAATCTGATCACATCACTCTCTTGCTCAAAAATCTTCATGGCCCTTATAGTACAGTGTATGTGCCATGGCTTAAGAGGTTGTACATGATGGGACGCCTGTCTATCTCTAGCTTCATTCTATGTCCTACTTTCATCTCCCTCTCACTACACTCTAGCCACACTAGTCCTACTCCAATTCATCATAATACTCTAAGCTCTTTCTGCATACCATCCCCTCAACCTGGAATGCTGCCCACCCTCTTCCATAATTCCCTCCTTTTTATCCTTTATGCACAGCTTAAACATCACCGCATCAGAAACCCTCCTCTGATCATTCTATCAAAAGAGTCCCTACCATCATTATCTACTATGTTCCTTTGTTTCCTTCATACTAAGCTTCCTCGATCTGAATTTTTTTCAATTTTTCCCTCTCCTCAACTATACTATAAATTACAGAAGTACAGGAATCTTTTCTATGTTATTCATTGACTCCCCAGAGCTTAGAACATCTTCAACATATGGTAGGAATTCTATAAACGTTTGCTAACTAAAGAATAGGCAAATGAGGAAACTATCACCGAATATGTACTGAGGTTATTGAGGAGGAGGTGATGAGATGCAAAGTCTTAATATGAGTAAGCGTGGATCTTTTTTTAAAAAAATGTTAATCTGTGCTTAGAAATCTGTTGGAAAAGATGAACTCATTCTAGCTCAGATGGGTTTTTGTTACTTTCACAAAAGAATTCTAATTAATACAGGGCTCACTTTCTCTCTAAGTGTGTGTTTAAATATTAGGTATATATTATATAAATGTATGTAACATTTTATATAAATATATGTAATATATTATACAATAATATAAATAGAAGTGCTATAATAAATATGTAGAATAGTAACTATGTATGCTAAATAAAAACATATTATATATAAATGTGTGTGTGTGTGTGTGTGTGTGTGTGTGTGTGTGTGTGTATAAAACAACTCTAGATTCTAAAACTCTAGAATATCTTTCTTTTCTTTTGCTCCCCCCACCCCCTTTTCTCTAACTCCTATGCCCTGGGGGTTTTGCCCAGAATAGGAGGAGGCAATTGAAAGGAGACAAATAAAGCTGTCAGACCCAAATAAAAAAGCTCTAATCTAGTGGTAAAAGGCTTTCTTTTGCACGAGAGACAAATCAGAAAAAAAGAAAATTGTTTTGGGATTTTTTCATCCTTGAAATTAATTTCTTAATTTTTTAAAATCAGAAATATATGCTCTATAGTAGTTCTTAAGAAGCTTCTTAATTCGCAGTCACTGACAAAGGGACTTTTTTTTTTTTGACTAAAATTTTAACTGTGTTGAATCTTTGAATAAATCTTGTTGTTGAGTAAAGCATGCTGGAGGCTGGTTTGTTTGTTTGTTTGTTTTCTATAATTGACCTTGTAAACATCTTAATTGGGGAAAGCTGTTTGTCTCAAATTATCTCATACTGAATTCCTTAAAAGAAGAGGTTCTGTTGAAAAAAACAACAAACAAATTCAAGTACTTTTTTCATTCACTCACTATTAAAATAATCAGTTCAGTTTGTCCCCATAACTCTATTCTACACGGTCCACATGGGGCTTAGAGTCCACAGTGGGTCTGTCACTCTCCAGACAGAGAGGCCCAACCTGTAACAGGCCAGGGCAACCCTAACTTTCCCCAGATATACAAGGAAAACAGAATGTAAAATACCAAAAGCATGTTTTATATCTACCAGCAGAGGGTGTCCATTCCTTTTTTTCATTTTAAAATTGTATCATATTGCTGACTCATGTTTTTAGCACAAAAACAGGACTGGAAAACTGAGTTTGTGCTATACATAGGACCCCACTTCTAAAGAGTTCAGGTAATTATATTATTTTCTCGTTAATTGACTCAGATCTCAGAAAAAAACCTTTCTCACACAATGAAAACCTCTCTTTTTAAAGTCAGCCTTCTCTTCACTGTTCTGTAATCATTGCAACACTGCCAAACATAACTCTGCTTGTGAAACTCGTTAACCTTGCTCTATAGCCCTTCTCTATGTCTATTGAGATATAATTTACAAAGAAATGCTTTGGACTTTTTGTAAAATTAAACTTTTTACTTTGAGAAAGCTGTAGAATTACATCTAGGTGCAAGAAGAGAGATCAGATGTACCCTTTACCCAGTTTCCCGTACAGTACCATCTTCCAAAACTACAGCAGGATGTCACAACCAGGAAATCAACATCAACACAGGATATCAACATCAACACAACATTTTCATCACCATAGAGATCCTTCATGTCATCCTTTTATAGCCAATGTTTTCTGTCTGGGTATGAAATGTTTATTGTGTATTCTAAAGGAAAACATTTTCATGACTTTTATATGCCTTCTCAGCTTTTTTAGAAACTTATTAATGATTACTTAAAATTCCTGAAACCTGTCAAATATACTTTCTGATATAATTCTAAAATTGTACTAACTACATTTTAGAAACCATAGACAGACTAGCACAATATAAACTCAAATAAGGAATTGAGAGCAGTGCAAAGGACAGCAGAGAGGCATCCAGGAATTCCAGAGACAGAGCAGCAGTCTAGGGAGGCAGGGCAGTCAATGTCAGCCATCCTGATGGCCAGAGGTCATCAGCCATGTGAGAGATACCACTACCACTGCTGGCTGCCTCATCTAACATCCATTCTACTTCCCCTTTTCAGTAAATGGCTCAGTTTAAAAGCCTACTTTTCCTGGACCTTCTCACAGTTATACTTGACTAAGTGTGGCAACTAAGGTTGGTTAAAACAATGTAAGCACAGAGTAATTCAGGACCTCTGAAAAGTCTCTGGAAGGAATTGGAAGGCTTTTCTTCAGTCCTTCCTCTTTGCACTTCCTGAAGCCAGCAATTGTCCATCTGGCCAGAGAAGCAAAATAGAAGATGTTGTGTTCTCCAATGACCTTGGAGCCTCCAAACCAGCCCTGGAGTGCCCATCTTTAGACTTCTTTTACAGAGACAGAGACAGAGACAAACTTCTAGCTTGTTTAAGCCATTATATTGGGTTTTTGTTTTTGTTTTTTCCTGTTATATGCAGACAGTAGTCCAAACTAACATAAGCAGTCTTCTTATCTGGAGGCAAAGGCAGTTGTCATCTGAGACTTGAGATTGCTCTTTGATTTGCGAAAAAAAGATTCAATAGGCCTTTTGATCATAGGAAATTGAAGGCCTGAAATGATTACTGACTGAAGAGTTTAAGATGGTTGGAAGATAAACAGCTCTGTGGAATGATACAAAATCTCATATTCCTTTGAATGGAGTTGAAGCTCCGCAGAAAGGGAATTATAATGTTGAAGGAAGGAAGGAGGAGCAGGAAGGAAGGACTGCCCCTCTTTTTAGAAGGAAAAAAGTGGGGAGTATAGTTGAGGGCTACCACCCTGGGTAGAGTTAATTTTAAGATTCCCACATCCGTCATCTATTCTCTCGAAGATGCCCCTGCCACCAAGTGCCTAAGGAGAGTGACAGCCCTTGCAGCAGCCCTCTGCAGAGATGAACCTAGAAGCCAGGTTAGTATTAATTTTAAAGTAGGTATTTTTTCTTTCTTGTACAGTAATTTTTTTGCTGATGTCCAAGTGTAGTGGTGTAGTGAGCCTCCCTCTATGTCTCCCTCCCCATTCCACCCCCCACCCCACCACCATCTCTTGCATGAGCACAGGCCTGTGAGGTTTTTTTTTTATTATAATTTCTCAGCAGCCACTTACCCTCTGGTAACATGAAGCTATTTTCCTTTTCTCCTTCAGGAGTAATTCCTCCTTCATTCTCATCTGTGCATTTGGGTAGGTTCGATTCCTCACCATCAACCTCTTCACCTTAGCCCTAAATCTCCAGGAGCATTTGTCACAGTGATTACGCAAGGGATAAGGTAGGAACCCAAGCCAAGCTCAAAAGACTAAGGCTGGAATGTTTGCTTGACTTATTGGGAAATGCTTTCTTTCTGCTCAGCTTACTAAAGTGCTAAGAACATAAGTCTGGAGATTCTGTGCCTTCCCTGCAACTACTAAGGACAGTCTGCCTGAGAGCAATGCCAAAACAGAGGAAACAAGGCTAAGAGATGAAGAGAAACCAATTTCTGATCATGCTATTTGAGCCCTAAAGTCCAAATGGGTTTTAGACTATGTGTAGCCTCCAGACTTGTGTTACCACAGCCAGCACACTCACTTTTACTGGTGGTGGTGGTGTCACTCTTTAACGCCAGCTTAGCTGAATGTCTCTGCCTTTTGAAATCTCGAGACCTAACACACTAAGTCCAGTCCTGTGGTGCTTTGGGGAATCAAGGAAGAGTTCTATGTCTACATTTGAAGTATGTGGTTATTAGGGAAACAAAGAGACACGAAAAAAGTTATAAGAGAACAAAGTATGACTGACAGGAATGGAGCAGCGGTCCAAAGCAAGAGGTCAACATTGGGATGGAGATGGGAGCTTAGACCCCACAACTTTAGCCCTAAACAAGAATGATCTCTGAGACCTGAGACCTGGAGAACTTAGGAACACTCCAATTACACTAATAAAAGCAATATGTCATGAATGAAATATGATATCTACAGAAAACTGTCTCATAAGTCCAAGCGGGAACAACTGAATCAGAGAGTTGGCTAGCATTATTCACATCTCTAAAAAAACAATGAGTCAACAAGACATAGAGGGAAGCTTTAAAGAGATCTGAGATGCAGCACTTGCAACTGCCTCTTCAAGTCCCATAGACCAAAGACTCACTGAGTAGCCAACTCTATCATCTGCTTGGCACTACTCCCACAAAATGGCTCCAACAGGATCGTTATCCGTTAAAATTCACTGAGACAAACAGAGACTCATGGACATGGACAATGGACTAGTGGTTACCAGAAGGGAGGGGGAAATAAAAAAAATAAAATGTTTTTTAAAAATTATGCATATATAGTATGAAAAAAAAAAACAAAGTGGCATTTAAAAATAAATGAATAAAAATCACTGAACTTAGGCTCTGTTTTAATTCAAACTTCAAGCAACCTTATGACTATAATTTTATGTGCCATGCAGCTTTCCATCAGCACCACTGAGGCTGATGCACAGCCCTGCAAAAGAGTAGGGAGAGTTCAGATCAAAACAAACCGTTTGAGAGAACAGAAAGTCAAACTGCACCTAGCAGACCAGGTCCAAACACCAGGTCTGGATGGTCCTAAGCAGAACCAGAATTTGATGGAAAGGTATGAAATTGGAAAGGCGGGTATTGAGCAAAGGGGTTACACTTTCTGAGTTAGAGACAGAGTAATAAAAACTCAGTTTGGAAATGAACAAAGGGATTTTGGTATTGTTCTAATCAAACCTGGAGGGTCCACATTTGGCCTTTGTCAGTAGGGCTCTGGAGAGTGGAGCTGCTTTAAAGGATAGGGCTCACTTCTCTTGTTTCTAGTTTTTTGCATGATAGAAGGCTCCCTGCCTCCTAGGGGCAAAACCTCTGTTTTCACTAATGTTGGAAATACTGTTTTAGAATATGATAGAATATTATTCCTTTGTCCTAAGGCTTTTTCCATTCTAAAAATGCAGAATGTCCAGGAAGAGCATTAATACATTAAACTTCATCACTCATAAAGACATTCCTATTGAGAAATTTCTTTTATTTAAGCAAAAATTGAATGTCTTCTACTTTACCATTTAAATAATCTTCATTGTTTTTACTAGTAAAAAAAAAACTTGCTAAAGTGAATATTCCTAACTCTAAGTATAAAAAAATCATTTAAATTAATGAAAGACTCACTTTGAAAATAAATAATATATGCAATTTTATACTTAAAAAGCCCAATCCATAATATTATTAATATGCAAAAATGGAGTGTTAATTTCTATACATTTGCCCATATATATCATTATTTTCATGATAGTGGAATATGTGAGTCATAAATTTACAGTTTCCAAAATTATAGAAGTCTTAAAGATTATCTACTTCTGGCTTTAGAGTGCTATTTCTTCAGAAGTGTTTTTTTTGAGGGGGGAAAGAATGGCATACAATGAATGACCAGGTAGAAGACTGCCAGGTTTCAAAAGAACTACTGGTCTGGCCTTATTTTAGTATATACATTAAAACCTGCTTTTTAAATTTTCTACAGAAGAGAATTTGCATCGCTAAACTTAGAATGTACAGCAGGCATCCCTAATTAAGGTAAAACAGCCATTTTGTCAGAGCTCCATAAAAGCCATGCAAAAACATATGTTAGTTTTCACAAATCTAAAGTTTTATTTGCAAAGCATCAGCCCACACTGTACAGGTGCTAAGCTTATCATAAAGTACTACAGGAATTATTACTTATTTTCCCTGCCCTGCCAATGACCTCATCTTGCTTACCTCCTCTTTCTTTCCTTCTCCCCCATCACTCCTCCCTTCTCCAAGCCAATTTACAACCTCTGTGTGTCCTTGCACACTTCTCCCTAATATTTTAATTAGACAAACATAAATACATAAGGATTTCCGTTTCATTGTTTTAAAAAATAAAAGGAAGGTGATAAAATTCTCTGTATTTCCTTTCTTAGGAAAAATACATCAAAATCTCTCCAAGTCAAATGATGGAGAGCTCATTCTCTTAAATATATAACATTCTGTGTTGCTTAATATTCTATGATTTAGATATACCACTATTTAGTCAATTATTTCTCTATTAATGGGCATATACTTTGTTTCCAATTTTTTGTCCCTACAGAATGTGCTGCAATAAAAGTCCTTTATGCCTCTTCTTATGAACTGGTGACTTTATTTCTAAGGACTAGCAGGAGTGAGGTTACTGTGGCAAAGGTATGTGTTTTTTAATAGGACTGCCAGATTGCTTTCTCAATAAAACGGTACTGGATTCATAGTTCCAAATGTAATATATAAAGCGTGTCTTCTGCCATCACCACTATTGCCACCAGCCATAGGAGTTATTATATAATTATTACATCTTGCTAAAAAAATGATTTCTGGGTTTTTAATATTCATCTTTGTTAATTTTATCTTGAATGTGCACATGAAGAGTTCTGGACCAGAGTCAGGTTTCTTAATATCTTACAGTAAATATGGCCCCTTGACCCCAGTTCTGATCCAGCTGTTGGCTGGATCACTATGGGAGATTTTGTGATGTGCTTTTTTAAGCTTCGTGGATCTACACAGACCTTTCCTTTACCCTAACATATAAATGGTAACTGAGCTGGGTGAAGATTCTTAGGTAGGGTTTTTGTTTATTTTTGTTTTTTTCCCCTCAATAATCTGTGGATTTTATCTCATTCTCTCCAGCTTCAGATTTTTAATAAGAAATCTAAGGCCAGGCTGAGATTTTTTCTTTTTAAGTAACTTTCTCTTTAAACTTGACAAATTCTAAGATTACTACTTTTGATTCTTAGAGTTCAAGAATTTTACCAGAATATGCTTATATGTGAGTATAGGTTTGCTTTGTTGTTGTTATTATTTTTTAAATCAATCTAATTGTAATTCAGCAAGGCCTTTCAATTTTCAGATTTAAAATGTTCTTTGGCTTAGATATATTTTCTTCCTTTTTTTTTTTTTTTTGTTGTTGTTATTCAATTAATGCCTCTCTTCTACTTGTTCCTTTTCCCCCTTCTGGTAATCTTATTACTTATATAATGCATGTCCGGGATCTGCCTTTTATGTCTTTATTTGCTCACCATTTGCATTACTTTTTTCCTCTGTTTTTTGAAACCATTCCTTCACTTTCTAGACCTCTAATTCAAGTTTCAACATTACTGTCTTTTCTTTAAATTTATCTACTAAATTTTAAAATTAGAAACTTTTGCTTAATGTTCTCAGAAATCCTCTTACATGCTATCATTGAATCTTGATTCATCTCTTACTTCTTCAGTTGTGGTTCCAGTTGTCACATTTCTCCTGTAGCAGTCTGTATTTTGCTAGGAGTGATCTTGTGTATTAGTTATCTATTGCTGCCAGACAAATTACCTCAAAACTTTGTGTCTGAAAAGAGCAACAAACATTTATAACTTCTAGGGAATTGAAATGCAATAAAAGGGTACCCCCCAGAAGTAAAAGTCTTCCTTCCACCCCAGAACTCTAATTTCATCTATCCATCCACCTACCCAAGATAACTATATTTTTAAAATATCTAAGCATATACAAGCATATATACATATGTATAAAGAGATATTTTGACTTTTTGCTTTGAAATAACTTTAGATATAGAAAAATTATGAAAATAGCACAATAAAACACATACCCTTCACCTAGACTCCTCAAACATTAGCACTGTGTCACATTTGCTTTATTATCTCTATATGTACTTTTTTCTGAACAATTTGAAATTGGATTGCAAATATGATCCCTTTATCACTAAGTATGTCAGTGTGTGTTTCCGGAAAACAAGGACATTTTCCTTTACAAACAGTATAATTATAAAAGTTAAGAAATTAACATTAATGTAATATTATTATCTGATCAATAGACTTTCCTCAAATTTCATGAATTATCACACTAATGTCTTTTATAGCAAAAGAATAATTTTTTTCTGGTCCTGGATCCAATCTAAGATCATATATTGCATTTAGCTGTCATGTCTCTTTAGTTTCCTTTAATCTGGAAGAGTTCCTCAGTCTTTCTTTTTCTATAGATAACATTATTATCACAAATCACAAATAAAATAATTTTATATAAAGTAAGGTCTCTTGTCTCTCTCATTTAATATATCTTGGACATTTACTATTTCAGTACATATATATCTCTCTCATTTGTCTTATTGGCTGCACAGTGTACTGTTTCAGATAGGATGGTCTAGATTATGCCATGATAACAAACATCAGAATCTCTGTGGCTTTACACAATTAAAGTTAATTGATTGTGCATGTGAAGTCTGCTGTCCCACTGTGAAGGCTCAGTGCTCTGGCTACTTCTGTTTCATGACTCTCCCTCCCAATGTGTGTCTACAATTGCTACATCAGAAGAGAATATGGAGAATCTCACATGGGCTCTGAAAATGCTTCTCAAATTTCAGGGGCCAAAGCAAATCACATCAGCTTACTCAACTTCAAAGAGTCAGAAAAGGATCTTTTCTCCCATGGACTCAGAAGGAAAATAGATCAAGACGTATTGGTGAGCCCCATTAACATATACCACATATGTCATTGAAAGAATATACCATAATTTACTTAAGTAGTCCCTTATCAATGGCCATTTAGATTGCTTCTGGCTTTTCTTTATTTTTTTCAAAGATCTTTTCACATTTATTTTTTCACACTTGTGAGAGCATATTTCCAAGATATTTCCAAGAAACTGATTTGCAAAAATAAAAGGAATATACATCTAAAGTTTTGATAGATCATTTTGAGCTATATGCAAGATGAGTGAACAGAGGAAGCCAACAACAAAGATAAGAGATAAAAACAGGAAAACAAAGGGAAGAAAGAAATAGGAGAGACCCAGATAATAGATTTTAAACCTAACTTTCCATTTCACAGATCCTTTGAATCCTGGCTGTTCATGTCTACTAACTTTCAGTAATAGCTCAATAAGCTCTTGTTTTAACTTTTGCATGCTTGAGTGTGTTTCTGCTCTCTGCTGAAAGTCATCCCAGACTCTGAGGAGGATAGAAAGAAGAATAGCATAATGCTTGCTCTCAGTTCAGTCTCAACCTAGTAAAGAGCTGGGACAGGCAAAGAGCTGAGCACTATATTATCCAACTCCAGTTCCCCCACTGGACCAGTGTTTATGCATTGAGCTGCTTTTAAATCCAGTGCTAGTGGTTGAAAATTAATCTTCCTTAGATCTGGAAAAAGAGAACAGCCCAAGAAAAGCCTTGCTTTAAATTCCATCTCTGCACCAGAGTAAATTTTTCTCATTTTTAAAAGCCCAGCTTGGATTTCACTTCATGAAGCCTTACCAACTGTTATCTGAGCTCGTCTTGATCTCCAACTTTTCTAAATTTTTATAACACGTGACATATAAGTTAGCCTGCATTTGGTGTTGTATTGTTCTCTGTCTTATCTCTAGAATTAAATTTTAAGTTGAGTATATGAAAAATATTTTATATTTATTTTGAATTTTCTGCAGAACCTTCCACATATAACACTCAATTGAGGTGTAACTGATTAATTCTACTTAAGCCATGAAATCTGAATTAACATGAGTGTATTATTTATAAACCACAAATAAATGAAGGACATCTCAGCTAAAACCATTTGCCAGGTTTTCCAAGGAATAAGATTATCACCTTGTTGATAAAACCACAGCATTTCTAAAAACTGATACACTTTCATGTGCCATTTTAGTGACTACAGGCTATTTTCTTAGACTTGTATAAACTTGACATAACTTAGCCTACCCATATTTTATTAATTGGTTTATAGAATATGGTACTTGTTCTATAAATAATCACTCTATAGATATATTTATTTTAAAGTATTGAAAGCCTCCTCTTTCTCCCTATCTTAGAAAATCATTCTGTAAATGCCATATATCATTTCCATGCATTTTTCATATTTTTACCATAATATATACTATTGCTGTGCATGCATGTTTTAAGTTTTGAATGTTATCATACTCTACTTATTATTCAGCATTCTCCCTTTTCTCTCTTTACAAAAATATTTGAGTTTACCTCATGTTAATAAGGTAACTCTAGATCACTTATTTCAATTATCTAGAATTTCGATTTAGTAAACCCATTTTCCTGTGATACACATTTAAATCACTTGCAGTTTTTCTCAGGTTCCAAAAGATGCTGCAAGAAACGTTCTTGTTCCTATCCTTTACGCACATATATAAATGTTTCTCTGGGGTATATACTTATAAGTGAAATTGCTGAGTGCACATAGCTTAAACATCAATAATGTCAAATAGCTTTTCAAAATGGTTGTAATGATTTCGACTCCCACCAGCAATATATGAAAGTGCCCATTTGCCTCACATCCTCTTGTGATTAGTGTTAACATAGTCCATCATAATGCACAGACTTGAATAACCCACACCCTGCCTTCCCTGACCAACGAGTTCAACATCTTGTAGCCTACCAGGTGGGAAACTCTGAGCCCTTTGTTATAGATCAATTCAATTAAGCTAATTAATTTCATTTATTCTGGTCAGCTTGATCTATTAGTTAAAAGGATGTTAAGATCTTCCCTCTTGATTATAATTTGGTTAATCATCTTTCTGTGGTTCTTGATTGTTCTATCTTCTGGTAAATTATTATTATTATTATTTTATCAAAGAGCTTTGCTTTTTATTCCACATGTTTTTAATCTTAAATTCCATTTGCCTGATAGTAATTACATTAAATACTATTACTCTTCTGCATATTTCTTCTTTTCATTTGTATTTGTTATATTTTCCCTTACTTTTATTTTGAAATTTCTGGATTGTTTTAAGTGTGTCTCTTCTAGATATGGTTTTGTTTGTTTTTTATTTGCTTTTTAATCAAATGGGATATTTTTAAACTGATTTTGATAAATGTGTTCTAGTCAATTAATTCATATAGTGATCCTAGTATATTTGAATTTATTTCTATTATCTAATTTGGGTTTTCTCTTTATTATCAATTTTCTTCTTTTCTTCTTTCTCTTCTTTGGGACTGATGATGTGTCTATACTTTTTTATTCTTTTGTTGGTTTTGAAGTTATGCACTATATTTCTAATTTTTAACATGCATATTTATCTCTCTCTGTATTTTCCCTACAATGTCTTAAGTTATTCAATGTTTTTTTCTTTCTCCTAAATAAGACATAGAGTTAAACATGCTTTAAAAACCTTTTAAATACTCTCATATTGTTTTTTAACCCTCAAATTATTTTTTAAAAAAGTAATAGTCAATTATATTTACTATTTAATCTATAAATTTCTGTACTTTTTCCTTACATCTAATTGGTTCTTCTTGGGTTATTTACTGTTCTTATTATTGAAGTACTCCTTTTAATAGATTCTTCATTATAGGTTGATAGTAAGTTCTTTTATTTTTGTACATTTAATGCCTATATTTTGTATATCTAAAATTGTATTTTCATCAAGCATTTATGCTGCCTTTGCTATACAAAGTAACCAAATAGAAGTTGAGAAGTTTCTCATTATAAAAGAATTTTAACCAACTAAATAAAGAAGGAATGCGTAATTCAAATATCACCATTTTGCAACTCCTGTTGAATTAATGTATTAATGGCTGCCTACATCATGCGCATGTATAGGAGAACTATACATATCTCCTATATGCCACCTGTAAAGGATTCTGTCACATAATTGTACCAGAATCTGGTCAAGTTCATAATCTCATTACTAATTTATAAGAAATACAGAAGACAGAAGAACATGATAAATTACATGGAAATACAATCATCAAAATCCAGAAATGGGAAGCTCTACAAGTCAAGTTAGTTCTGGAACTAAGTTGCAAAGAAAAAGTTAGAGCAAGAGGACAATGGAAAGGTACTCAGAGAATTGGAAGAGACTTAAAAGATGTATATATTTTTAAAAGTAAACTAAACTATAGGATTTAGAGATACATGTTAGATGATAGAACTGTAAAGAAAGCAAGGGAATGATCATAAATGTCAAGATGTGATTAATTTTAGGAGAAAGGGAAAGCTGGGATTGGAACAGGGTAAATGAAGAAACCCTGGTATGGTTGGAGGGTGGACCCAGATGGGGTATAGTGGAGAACATGACCAAAGGTCCAGATCTCAGGGAATCTGCATCCTATTGAGAGAGATAAGCCAATAAATACATAATGCAATGACAGTGATAACTGCTATAAAGAAATTTAAAGTATGATGATCCCAAATCCCTAAATAAGCAACAACTGAGTTTTACTCAATAGAAAATATATAGAAAATGTAATTATTTGATAAAGTCCATAACACATTTTTTTCAATATTTATGGCCAATAAAGAGAAAAGATAAAAAAGAAAGAAAATGAAGAGAGAGAAAGAAATAGAGGCACAAAAAACAAGGCCAAAGACTGATATAGAAGAGAAACAAACACCCACAAAGGCATAAGGGAACACTCACACCCACAGGGCCACAATTTCATGGGCTAAAATCTTTTACTACTGCTACAAATTCATGACTATATAGAGATAGGGTTGTAGTTCTCCTGGAGCTTTCCCCTTCAGCTGTTGCTAGGGTCAAGGTCTATAGACCTTCTAGACTTGGTCATTCCAGTCATTGCTTTGCCTTAAGGTTTTTTCACTATTTGGATACAAATACCTTGGGTCAAAGTGACACTTAATGACTACATTTCTGAAAAAGAATTTTATAAGGAAAATGAGGGTGAGAGTAGAAGAGAGTATCCATCCCCAGAGGAGAAAGGACATGGAAGAGGCTGAGGAGATGCCTGAGAAAATTCCCCAGTTTAGCCAGAACTGATTTGACGAACCAGGACCTTCTCCTTGTAGCCAGGGAGCATAGCAAAACGCTGACAGAAAATGCAGAAAGTTGAGTGGAAAGGCATGCTCCATCTGTTCACCTTGAAAGGCTCATTTATAGCTCACTTCTCTAGATGCAAAAAGGAAATCAATCTCACCACTTACAGCAATAACAAAGAAGGCAACACAATGATTGTGGTTTTAAATTTCTTCCTCTTGTGGCAGCTTCAGTTTGTCCTGTAATTGCTGGATTTATTAGAAATAATTACCCCAGTCAATAAAATCATGAAAAGTTAAGCTCCATCTCGTCTAGAAACAAGAACTCTAAATGTAGTCTCAATTCATTTTAAATATACAGTTTATGTATATTATATAATTATGTATTCTATAATATAATTCACATTTTGACTTAGAAAGATATAGAAAATTAATTTGAATTTGCAAACTGTGAGTGGATAGAAGGTCATAGGAGCAATAATCCACCATTTAACAGTAAGACCTCAGCCAAAGTCTGTCTCGTTTTTCAGTAATATCATTTTTCTTTGTAACCAGATTTTATTCTGGCTATAAAAATAATATTTAAAAAGTATTACTTTTATTTTAAAAAGTTAAACAATAATGTATTTAAAAAAAACAACTAAAAATCACCTGTCCTTTCTTCACCAAGAAATCTATATGTCCAGTCTTTTCTCTGCCTATGAGAAAAGTGCATGCACACATACAACTTCCAAAAGCAGTGTCAGTCTAAACATGTTGTTTTAGAACTTATTTTTTCTTAACATTTCATAGATATTCCTACTATGTTGTAGAATTAAGAAAGGAAGTTACTGAGTAATATGTATGTTTATAACGTGACCCATATTTTGTTTTAAAATTCTATATATTTATTCCTCTAGATACACAGATATATGATTTTGTTCATGCAGAAAATGATATGGCAGGGTACAAATCAAAATTTTAACAAGAAATAGGATGGAAGTGGGGGTAAGTAAAGGATACTTTAAATTTTTACTTTACATATATTTGTACTATCTATTCTAAACTATGCATATGCTACTTCAGAAATTATAGAAGCATACATAACAGCTTTTTATATCAATTAAAATTATTTATGTCCCCATTTTTAGTTGTTCTATACAATTCCATTGCATGGCTATACTATAGCATCATTTAATTGTCTATGTATGAGCCTTTAGGCAGTTTCCATCTTTTTGTATTTAAAACAATTTTGATAGAATATACTTGTGCATATTTTCTTTACTCTCTCATCAGCCCTGTGTATTAAGTTTAATATTTTTTTCCACTAGCCAAAAATAGTGTCTTATTGTTTTTATCATAAGTTTTTGTCAAAAGTGAGATCAAATATGTTTATTATGCTTGCTGTGCATTTGTTTTTCTTATTTTGTAAATTATGTTATTTACGTACTTTGTCCAGTTTTCTTGAAATTTTTTTACTTTTTAAAAATAACTGCTTATATATAAAGTTATTAACACTATGATATACGTATGAAGTATTTTTCCAGATTTGTTTTTTATCCTTTAGATTTTTGTTTATTTTGCCTTTTTTTTTTTTACCACTCTCCTCCACTTATATTGGTGTCTATTCATATATTATTTCTCTGAATCATCCGTTCTTACACCAGGATCTATGGTCTTAGTTACTATAATTCTATATACCTGGTAAAGCAAGCTTTCCTCATACTTTTCTTTTTTGGAATGCTGCTAGTTATTTTTGCATGTTTATTCTTATGGATGAAATTTAGAATAATTTTGTCAAATCCTAAATGTTGGGATTGTGTTAAACTTAAGAATACATTTGGGGAAAACTAACATATTTATAATATTGGAATATATGTCAAGTCTTTTATGTTCCTTAGTTGAGTTATATAGTTTTCTTCAAATATGTCCATCACATGTTTTGTCAAATTTATATTTATGTATTTTATGTTTTGTGTTAATACCAAAAGAAAATTTTATTTTTGCTTAACAGCATGACTGGCATTTTATATGCATTCAACAAGCATTTGTTGAATAAATAAATGCACATTAAACTTTTAAAAGCCATGAAAACTTTAATTATAGACTAAAGGAGAAATGTGAAATACTACCTGAAAGATTTTGGTTTTATTATACACACACACACACACACGAACATAGTTGACATAATTTGCTGCGGCACATATCTAAAAGTAAACTGAGCATCCAGAGCTCAAGGTCAGCCCTGGTCTTATCCATGTGTGATGGATTACATATACTTGTAGAAAAAAGTTTCTCTATTGCTTCACTAGTGCCTAAAGTTCCACCATTGATTTCACTACTTCAGAATAAGGGGTTCCTTTCTCTGAAAATGCAAGTGCCTCTCAGAAAGGTAGTAGATTACTATAAATTAAACCATTAGTCTTTTACACATTAACATACTTTAATGATTAGTTT
Organism: Macroglossus sobrinus; assembly: GCA_004027375.1. Classification (NCBI taxonomy): domain Eukaryota; kingdom Metazoa; phylum Chordata; class Mammalia; order Chiroptera; family Pteropodidae; genus Macroglossus; species Macroglossus sobrinus. The sequence continues at coordinate 583,793 of PVKZ01000428.1, read as the reverse complement.
CTTCCCAAATTGTAGCCCATTATGAAGAGTTTTTAATAGGAGAATCAAAAGAGCAAAGAATAAGGAATATGTTCACATATGTAGTGTATAGAGATTGTTTTTTTTAAAGTCAGGAGAAGGAAGCTAAAATTTATGAATTTCTTTGGGCAGGAAGTGCATCTCGTTCATTTTTAAGTATCATGTTTAGCACACCACAGCTGCTATATAGGTGTGTGTAAAACAGATGACTCAGTGGATAAATAGCTCTGCTTGCTCACAGCTTTGCCTATGGGGTGTTCTGCCCAAAGTTGCAGTCTCAGGGCTATTTTGGGGTGACCGCTACTCTACTATTCTGGCTTCCTTGCCTCAGAATTACTCATATAATATGGGATGCCAGAATCTCATTGTTAACAGATGTTAGTTGACTGGTATAACAAACAATTGCTAACTGTTAACATATTTTACATTAAGGTAAAGCAATAAGAAGTCTATTTATACAATTTTAATGTTTCCTTATAGAATAAAAAGTGTATTATCCTCAGATGCTTGGTCAAGTCAGTGATTAGCTCTTTCTCACACTCTTCGTAGATCTCATCATTTCACAAGTGACCCTACTGGGGTATTGGGAAACTGGAGATGAAGGATAAATAGAGGATTTTCCCCCACTGTTTAGTTTTTTCCACTGTTAGTATCTCTGAATCTATTACATAATACAGCAAAATGACTCAACCATGAAGTCGCCACTCCCCCAATTCCTGTTAGATCTGGGGAAAGGAAAGAGAAAGCTGGTAGAGATGAAAAGGCTGTGCTGCCAGCAGAGTAAAGGGGTCTGGTAAAGAGACTACAAATGATATCACGTGCTATCATTTGACAGTCAAATTAAGAAGTTTTAAAAAATTGCTAATAGTTTTCTTTTTAGTGATAAAAAAATATATCGTGGGTTAAGATACTAAACATTTTTTCCATCTCTCAATGATAGACATCGAATATTGCCATGGTTATTATCTACTATGAGATCCATAAAACTTGGACTTTATCTGTCTTGGTTCTTAGTGATTGAATTTGTTAAGTATTTTATACTCATTTTCAGAAGGCTATCAAATAATCAGCAGTACAAGATGATTTTTTTAGTTCTCCTCTGAATTAATACAAACTGGAAAAAGTGATTTGAGGTAACTATTTAAAAATAACTTATTTCAAAAACATTACTCTGAAATTAAGCTAGTGTTGTTTCTCTGTTTCAATTTACCAAGATAACAATAATTTATCAATACGCATATTCTCCTCTTAATTTGGCACTCAAACCTTTTGTATTTAGGATATCTGCATCTAGTTCAAATCATGGCAATGTTTAGTATTAAATAAAAGTTGTGCTCTAAGGTCCTCCTGCATGTCAAAGATTCAAGTTGTAAATGATCACATTCCAAAAGAACCTAGAAATGGAGACTCCTCTTTTAATCTATTTCATATACCACTATCTGCAGTTATAAACATACTAAATACACTATGTGTGATACAAACTAGGTATATGTATTAAACATAAGTTTAATTTCTATTGTATAAAATTAGAAGTTATAGTTATAATGATTGATTTTTCTAAGTTCTAACAGATTTCATAAGAAGGATAAAAAGTATCAACACTTGTGACTTTTTTTAGACTAATAAAGTCCCATTTTCAGCAGAGTTTTGTTATGGTGGCCAATAAACAGTTGTTAGAAACAAAGCTGTGAAAAAAAAAATCAACCTTTTCAAACCTTATTCCAAATCCTCTAATACTAGCTAGTTATATTTACATCAGAAGCGATTTTAAAGTTTATCCTTTTTAAGAGTCATCAGCAAAAGTCTACATGATCAGATCATTTCTCTCCTTGCTGCATGGCAGATCTTATAATAAAGCTAAAGTTATTTATGTATTCAAAGGAAGAGGCTTGTTCTTGAGCCAACCAGTGTGGTAATGGCATGATTGATGGCCAAGAGCTGAATGACCTTGGCCAAAACTCATCCAAAAAAGGCTGAAAGGCTGAGAGACCAAGGAGAGAGAGGAGAAGTATTTGGAGACTGCTAAGCGATAAGGAGCTGCATAAATCAGTTTGTTGAAGTCACAGAACAGCCTGACTTGACCTGACACTCCGTTAGGTCAGTTCCTTGTTCCCATCTGTGCATGCCTAAAGGATCTATTTCCTTTGACCACAGATTAGTCAAGAGGTCCTGGACAAAACTAGGAAATCAACAATTTTATTTTATTACTTTGTGCCTGGGGAAAGCCTACTGCTTTAATCTTCAAGTACCTGCTGAACCCACCCCATTAAAATAACTCTCAGACCCTTATGCACTTAAATTGCCTAACATAAAATAGGTGCTTGGTATAAAATTTCATTTTTATCCCTCTTTCCTAAAGTCAAATTACTGATAAAAACATGCTCTTATTTCTTTGAGTGTTTTTATTTTCACAAATAGCAAATTCATGAATCAAAGGAGCCAGAAAAGAGGGAGGAATTTTAGGCATCAACTTTTATGACTGTCTACTTCATTTATATCTGAGTCTTTCAGATTAGCTAGAACTTCATCAGCACTCCATAAGGCTAGGCACTCTATAAACTGCTTTACATGGACTATGTCATTTACCCCAAAACTGCATGAGGTAGTGTATTAGTCCATGTGGGCTGCAATAGCAAAAATATCATAGACCGGGTGGCTTAAACAGCAAACACTTATTTCCCACAGTTCTGGAGGCTGGGAAGTTCAAGATCAAGGTACTGGTAGGTTCAGAGTCTGGTGAGGGCCACTTTCTGGCTCACAGACTGCCATCTTCTCTCTGTGTCTTCACATAGTCGAGGAAGTGAGAGAGCTCTCTGGAATATCTTTTATAAGGACACTAATCCCATTCATGAAGGTCCTACTCTCATGACCTAATCATCTCCCAAAAGCCCCACTTTCAAATAACATTTCATTGGGGTTCAGGTTTCAACATATGAATTTGAGGAGGACAAACATTCAGGCTATGGTATCTTCAACCAACATTATCTTAATTTGATAGGTTTTTGCACTTTGAGAACTTCCCTAAGATCACACAGCTAACAAGTAACAAAGCAGGGCATCTGCTCCCAGGATTGTGCCTGAAGCCTGCTTCATGTCCTGGGTGGGCCTTCAGTGAGTGGAAGAACTATATCAAGTTGATTAATCTCAACGTAATTATTCTTTCCAGAAACCTTGAGGCTGGTTATGGAGCCCCCACCTAAGGCTGGTGTGGTAGGCAGAATAATGACTTCCAAAAAATTCCCATGCCCAGAACTCATGGATGTGTTCCCTCACTTAGCAAAAGGGACTTCATAGATGTGATTAAGGTTACGGATCTTAAAATAGGGAGATTTTCCTGTGTTATCTGGGTGGCCCCAATCTAACCACATGAGACCTTAAAAATGGAAATGGAAAGTAGATGGATCAGAGAGATGGGACAGAGGAAAAACAGACATTTGAAGTATTCTCCTCTGAATTAATAAAACTAAAAAAAGTGATGTGAGGTAACTATTAAAAAATTTATTTCAAAAACATTACTCTGAAATTAAGCCAGTCTTGTTTTTCTGTTTTAATACATTAAAATAATAATAATTCATCAAGATAATAGGCATATTCTCCTCTTAATTTTGCACTCAAGCCTTTTGTGGCTTATTTAGGATATTTGCATTTAGTCTGTTTAGATAGTGCTTCACACACTATGCCTTATCAACCCAATGATGCTGGCTTTGGAGATAAAGAAAGAAATGGAAACCTTAGTCTCACAACTATGAGGACCTCAATTCTGCCAATAACTCAAAATGAGCAAATAAACAAAACCATGTAATTTTCGCCTGAGCCTCCAGAAAGGAATGCAGCCCCGCGGGTGTAATCTTGATTATAGCCCAGCAAGACCTGTGTCAGACATCTGGCATAGAGATGTATTAACTGTAACATAATAAATTTGTGTTGTTTCAAGCCACAAAGTTTGTGGTAATTTGTTGCAGCAGCAATAGGAAACTAATACAACCAGTAGTCAGTTCCTTATTCAAATTAGCTAAATTCCTCTGATGCTTACAAAGAGAAATGCACAAATTGTCTGAGTCTGGTGCTTCTCTTATGAGGAAAGAAAAGGAAAAATGCATGCCACCCTGTAGGTTGTGAGATGAATCCGAATTGTTCTTTTGGTTGAAACCATACCTTAAGGTCAGTGAACACAGTACTACCCCAGTATGAAATCCAAACATCATGGTTTGTTCAGAACTGGATTAACCAGTCTGGAACATAGAGAAAGAACCTATGAGTGACGTGTTTATTTATCATCTATGCAGGTATCATTAAAGAAATGAAAGAGTGAAACGGAAGACACATTATACCTGGTGAAAATATCTAGATTTACATGCAATAGCAATGACATATGGTATTTAATTTCAGAATAAAATTACCCTGCTAAACAAAAGGATATCCCCAGGTTGACTTATTTTCAATCGTGAACAGTAATTTTTTAAAATTCAACTTCCTATTTGATAAATGGAAACATATAATAATATGCTTTGTCCATATTTTCAGTAGAAAATGTTTAAGACAAATGAGGCAAATAAAATATAATTCAAATGTATTCAATGAGCCATGACAATTTTTCACATTTTCTTTATTTTCGTATTCTTTCTTAAATTATTTTTAGCTTCTGCATTTCCATTTTGTCACCTTGCAAGTCTGTTTCAGGTTTTGTTTACTTTGTCTTTTCCCTTTTTTATTTTGATAACATGTCACCATCAGCTGGGAGTGTCAACAGGGCTGTGTCCCCAGTGGCTGAGGGGACAGCTCTCATCGGTGCCCAGCTCTAATAAAAGCCATGGTCTCCTCCAAATGTGTGTTTGAGGAATGGTAATAAAAAAATTGTACTCTATATCTTCTATCTAACATATATGAGAGTTAGAACATGTAGGAGTAGTTGAGAAATTATTTTAACCTGAAGACAGCTTGTGGAGAACAAAAGTGACCTGACCGTAGGTCTCTGGCAAAAATTCTTCTCTAGCCCACGAAAGGTACTATAGTAATAGCATTTGCATCACCCTAAGTTGGTTTGACTTCCTTCTTAGAAATTGCCAAAGTCAACCTGCTTCAGGCCAGTTTTCTTCATGGCCTTCCAGGCAGAGACCTGGCCCATCTGGTTCCCAGGTCTAGAAGTGTCTGGCACATAGATATACTCCATAAATATGAGTGAGTAAATAGTCTGACACCTAAAGCAGAGTTCTGCATCTCTTTTCTCATCTTGGAGTCTAAACTTTGTAGTGATGACTAGATGACCAAAGGGTCCCATACCCCCAATCTGATTGCAATTTCCTAAAGGCAAGAATTATGTAATATTCCTCTGTCTCAATTTAGCATCTAGCCATGGTTTTCCCCACCTTCTTTCTTTCTAAAGTTATTTAACAAACACATGTTGCACCAGATATTCTTCCAAAAACTTTACAAATAACAACTCAATCAACATGACAACCCTGTAAAATAGGTACTACTGTTATCCCTATTTTACAGATAAGGGATCAGAGGCACAGAGAACTTAAGGAACTTGCTCAAAGTCACACAGCTAAATAGTGCAGCTGGGATTTTACTCATACAGGCTGGATCCAGAGACAATGCTTCATACACTATGCCTTACTACGCTGCCTCGTCTTATTAGTGTCAGGTGGAATGATGGAGGAAAGAAAGCAGAATCTCAGGAGATAATTGAGAAGAGAACAATATACAATATATATAAAAAAGAATAGTATATTTCCAGATACTTTATACATAGTTCATATAGCACAAATGTTGACACTGTATGAAATAATAAAAATTTAGGCTGATTTGAATATCTAACTTAAAAGGATTTCCTCCTTAGGTTAAAAAAATAAAACTATCAAATTGTGAGTCATTTTAAGTACTGAAAAACTTCATCCTGGCTTCCAGATAAGGGAATAATTATTGTATTCACTTAGTAGAAAATCAAACAAACTCACACTGGTTAAAAAGTTCAAAATTTAGTTATTCTGTAGGCAGTTATAATAGTTTGCTATGGCTGCCATGCCAAAGCACCACAAACTGGGTAGCTTTAATAACATAAATTTATTGTCTCACAGTTCTGGTGGCCAGAAGTCCAAGATCGAGGTATCAGGAGGGTTGGTTTCATCTGAGAGCTGTGAAGGAAGGATTTGTTCTAAACCTCTCTCCTTGGCTTGTAGATGACAGGCTTCTCCTTAAATATCTTCATATTATCTTTTCTCTGTGAGTGTCTATCTCTGTCTCTAAATGTCTCTTTTTATAAGGACACCAATCATATTGAATCAGAGCCCATCTAACTACTTCATTTTAACCTGATTACCTTTGTAAAGATTCTATCTCCAAATAAGGTACATTCTGAGGTACTGGGGGTTGGAACTTTGACATATTTTTGGGGGGCGTGGAATAGGACCACAATTCAACCTATATCAGCAGTGTAACATATGGTAAGGGTCCAGGTCTGCATTCTAGCTCTGACATTAATTAACTATGAGACCTTGGTGTGCCTTATTTCCTTTCCTTAAATGAAGATAAAACAGATGGCACCTGCCTCACACTATTGTGAGGATTAAATGAATTAGTACATGAATGAATTAGAATATTGGGTTAGTACAATACATGTCAAATATTCATTCACTCAATAAACAGTCTTTGAACACCTATTAAGTGCAGGTCACTGTTCTATGTGTTAGAGATACAGAGCTAAACAAAATAGGCAAAAAATTTTAACTTTATGGAGTTAACAATCTAGTGGGTAAAGAAAAACAAAAAGTAGAACATATAGGGGGAGGAAAAACTGGCGTAAATGATAGAGGCTCTGTTCATCCCTCTGGTAACTAAATCAAAGTTGTGATGGAAACAGGGAACAAAAAGTTAGGAAAAATTACCTGGAATCTAGATGAACAAACCATACAGCTAGGGAGAAATCCAAGAAATCACCCTGCAAGGACGGGATAAGGATGCGGGGCGACTGGGTCACCATTGGCTGAGTGAGGTGGAGGCTATGGCAGCAGCAGAAGCCTCTTAAAGGGACCACATCCAAAGTGAATTTTTGTGGTGACGGAGCTGATTATTCTGAGCACCAGTGCTGATCGGACTGCGTGCAGGGGGCACCAGGGACTTACAGAAAACATTGTCGGAGTGAGGGCTGAGGCGAGACTTGCTCTGTACAGAAGTTCCTGAGGTATTTGTTGTTCCTTGTTGAGCCTTCCCCACTCCTAGTGTGGGGACATAGTGCTACCATAGCTGAGATATCATCAAACTAGATAACAGAGGTTGCTCCGCCCAGGGGATTCCTTGAAACCCCTCCTCCCTCTACTTGTGGCCCCATCCAAGCCACATCCAGGTTTATCCTCAGCAAGTCAGGTGCTCCTTGCTGAGCAGTGCCTAGACTCACACTGGAGGCAGCTGGCCTCGGTTTCTGGTGTGGCCTTTTGAGGCAACTATAAGCACATCTATGGATTAGTTGCTGAATCTTAACAGGTGGCCCTTGAGGGGCACTGGCTTGGGCTAAATTTGACCTGCAACTGAACACCTCTCAGGACTGTGCCACTGGACACCTACTTTACAAATCCACACTAATAAGACCAGGAGACTTAGGAGCTTTGCTTAGTACATAGAAACAGACATGAAAAGGCAGTCAAAATGGGAAGACAAAGAAGTGGAAACCATATGAGAGAACAGATCAAGAGTTCCAGATATAATGGAGTCAAGTAATCTTACAGATGCAGAGTTCAAAACACTGATTATAAAGACGCTCAATGAACCTATGGGAAATATATATAAATTCAGTGAGAACTTCAACAAAGAGATAAAAACATAAAAATGGAAATGGAAATTATAAAAGGGAACCAGTCAGAAATGAAGAACACATTATCTGAGATGAGAAGTATATTAAATGGAATAAACAAAGGAATAAACAAAGTGAATAAAGAAGAGGATCAAATGGCCTATCTAGAGGACAGGAAAGCCAAGGACACTCAATCAGAATGGCAAGAGATAAGAGGCCAAGATTATAAAAATAATTTAAGAAGCATATGGGACACTATTAAAGGTCAAAATATCTGTGTCATGGGGGTACCTGAAGGAAAACAAGATGTTGAACAGCTGTTTGAAAAAATAATGATGGAAACCTTCCCCAACCTGGTGAAGGAAATAGACATAAAACTCCAGGAAGCTCAGAGAACCCCCAAACACAGAGATGCAAGGAGACCAACACCAAGACACGTCATAATTAAAACACCAAAGTTTAAATGCAAATAAAGAATCTTAAAAGCCAAAAGAGAAAAACAGATAATTACCTACAAGGAAACACCCATAAGATTTGCAGCTGATTTCTCAAAGTATGCAGGACAAAAGGACTTGGTAAAAAATATTTGACAGGATGAAGATCCAGGATCTACAACCAAGAATACTTTATCTAGCAAAGCTAGCATTTAGAGTTGAAGGACAGATAAAGAGCTTCCCAGACAAAAATAAGCTAAAGGAATTTATCACCATCAAGCCAGTGTTACAGGAAATGTTGGAGGGACTTCTTTAAGAAGAAAAAACATGTATTGAAAACAGGAATAAAGAATGGTAACAAATATGTTCCTATCAATAAGCATCTCAAAGGAGAAAGAATTAAGTGCTCCAACTAGAAGATAGAGTGGATGAATGGATAAGTAAACAAGACCCCTACATGGTGCCTACAAGAGACTCACTTCAGATTAAAAGAAGCACAGAGACTAAAAAAAGGGGATGGAAAAAGATATTGCTTTGATGGACCTAGAAGATATTTAAGTCAGACAGAGAAAGATAAACAATACGATTTCACTTACATGCAGAATCTAAGGAATAAAAAGAATAAACTAATAAAAAACAGACTCACAAATATAGTGGACTATTTGGTGACGGACAGAGGGGAGGGTGGCCTGGGAAGCTGGGAGAATTGGATGAAGGGTTGAAGAAATATAAATTAGTGGCTGATGGATGGTCATGGGGATGGGGAGCGTGGCAGAGGAAATGCAATTAGTATTAATACGTTGGCTAGGTGGAGTGTCGGGGAGGGAGAGATTAATTGGGGGGATCATTTTACAAACTATATAGATGTCTAACCAATGTACTCTATACTTGAAACTAATTAAAATAAATAATTTTTTTTAAAAAGTAGAACATAGAATGTAAGACTGTAATAAGTGCTATATGGAGAAAAGTAAAGCAAGACAGGAGCTAGACAGTGCTGAGATTTGCAATTTGGGATCAGAGAGGGCCTCACAGAGGTGCCATTTGAACAAAGACCTAAAGAATGGGAGAAGACAGGAGGGTTTTCCCTACCTCAGCCCTACTGACATTTGGGGCTGAATAACTTTTTGCTGGGCGGGGGCTGTCCTGTACATTGTAGTATGTTTAGCAGCAATCCCTGGCCACTACCCACTGGATGCCAGTAGTGGGTAACATCTGTCCCAGTTGTGACCTTCTGTCTGACATCCGAAGATGTCTCCAGACATTGGCACATGTTCTATGGGGGCCTAAAAATCACTCTTGGTTAAGAACCACTAAGATAGAAGAGAAGTGAAAGCTGTGGGGAGGAGGAACTAGGGGAAATAGGGAGGACAAAGGGGACTCAGCTTATTTGAAACTCTACAGGGAGGCAGGCAGTAGATGTAATTAGGAGGGAGAGGGATGACCCACATCACCTGTGACTTTAAGGCCACTCTAGGCATATCAGAAGCCACCTGAGGGAAGGGCAAAAAGATAACACAACTTGACCCACATTTTTAAACCATCCAATTGGCTGCCACATGGAGAATTGACTTTAGGTGGAAAGACAGAAATGATCAGCTTGGTTGGGAGGCTATCACAATAATCCCATTCATTTTTTATTTGGTTTAATTTAAATTGTTCACTCATTTGGCTGGATAGTGGTGGGAGCGCTGAGAGACTTGAGCTAAGAAGCTCTGGGGAAGAAAAGAGGAAGTATTAACATAAAAGGAAAAAGCTAGGAGTGGGTAAGATGTTTTGCGGAAGTGGAAGGCAATATGGTGATTAAGTCTATTTAAAAGAACAGAGAAGTTGTGCAGGAAAAAGAAAGACTGTTGGTGACTAGTTTGTGTTCAGGATCAGTGAACACCAAGTGAAAGAATCGGAGCTCTAGTCTATAATCCTTTGAAGCTTCAGCAATCAGAAAAACTTTGCAGTAGTGTACAGATCATAGTAGTCAGAAACAATAGTTTCAAAGTAGTCTCATGAAATAATACAGGTGGGAAATAATAAGAGCCTAGGTTTAGGTGGAGAGCGCGAGCACAGACTTCTGAAGGAAGTAAAGTGAAGTCTTGCCCTACGGCTTGCAACTACCTTCTTCAGGGTACTTTTGCTTCTAGGCAAATGCAAACTGTTGTCTCCGTTGAGGGGTTTTGGAAAAGTTTCCACGATATCCCCCAGAGGAGGTTGAATTAGGTTTCTTCAAGGGTCTTTTTAAAAAACACTATCATCTGTGGGTGAGAAAAATTTATGGCAACGAAGAAAAGAGCAGTCTGCAACCAGAGTTCCTTCAAGATGGTTATACATGTCAATATTTAGATTTAAAATGTCTCAGAGAGTAGGTCTATCGACTCAGTCCCGCTACGCTGCAGGCAGGAGCAAGGGCGCCTGCCTCTATTTCCACCTGCTTTTCTGCATTAGCCGGATTAGCCCGAGTCATTCGCCTTTTTCTTTTTTTACCCTCAAAGGACTGAGGCTGTTTGTTAACAGCCGCGGAGGGCGGTCGCCCAGCCGGGAGCCGCCGCGGGTCCCGCCCGCTCGCAGCTGCCGGGGGATGCACAGGCCCAGACGCCGCCCCGGGTGTGGCGCTGGCGGCGGCGCGCGCGCGGGGGGAGGGACGCGGGGTGGCGCGGGCCGCGCGGGGCGGGGCGGGGCGGGGGCCGCGCAGACGGGCCGCGCAGACGCCGCCAGCCCCGCCCGCCCCCGCCCTCGCTCCGCAGCCTCCCGTTTTAGGAGCAGCCCCGGTCGGTGGCACGACGGTCCCCGCCATGTCTGCGGCCATGAGACAGAGGTTCGACCAGTTCCTGCACGAGAAGAACTGCATGACCGAGCTCTTGGCCAAGCTCGAGGCCAAGACTGGCGTGAACCGGAGCTACATCGCACTCGGTGGGTGCGGGCCGCCGGGGGTCCCCGCTGCTCCCCCGGCCCGGGAGCAGCCGCTGTGCCAGCTGCTGGGGAAGCGAGCGGGACCAGGGTTCGGGAAGGTGACGCCTGTGACCAACAGGGGCGTGCGCATCCTTGGGGACCGACCTGGCCGCGAGAAAGGCCAAGAACCGGACATCGCCCCTTTTCGGGCTGCCCTAGCTGGGGGAGACGGTTGGCCTGTGCCTGCGGCCAGGTGGCGGAGCGCCCGAGGAGCGGGGAAGGGCCGGCGCTGACGTGTCTGTGATCGCCGTGTCCCCGGGGCCGTGAGCAGGGCTGGCGCTCAGCGGCTGGGGGCCCCCAGCGGGAGGTCGCGTGGGCACAGTGGCAGAGGTCCCCAGGCCACCCAGAGCCCGGGTGGGGAGCTCTGCACTGCGAAGGGGTGTCCCCTCGGCAAAGGAGGGGGCTGCGGGCGTGCACCGGAATCCGGGCCTTTGCGGACCCTCTGTGGAATGAGACTCCCTGGGCTAGTGTGCAGCTCCTGCTGGAGGGAGGGCAGGAGGAAGGGCACAAAGTTGGGGTGCTGCTCGGTATTCCCAGACGGAAGGCAAAAACTCACCAAGGCGCAGGCCCAACCTTCGCTTGGTATGTTTTTCTCCAACGCCTGCCTAGAACAGGCTAAGCCTTGCGGTGGGGTGGGGGGCTGCCGGGCTTGAGTGCCTCTCGGGCCACCCGACCTACTTCTCTTCTCGTGTCTCCAGGTGTCATCGGGCTGGTGGCCTTGTACCTGGTATTCGGTTGTGGAGCCTCTCTCCTCTGCAACCTGATAGGATTTGGCTACCCAGCCTACATCTCGTAAGTGACTCCCCCTGAAACCATTCCTCCTCCCCTCCACTCCCCTTCCCCCATCCAAGGATGCCCTAGTTACCGTATATCTCTGTTTCCCTGAGACAGCAGTCAAAGCACCACAGGGTAGTAACTGCTTAAGGTTACACATTTTAGAGCCTTAACTTGGTGTTGGATCTCCTGATGACTAGCCGAAATGTATATTTCATCAGATTATACTGGCAAGCTGTGTAACTTCTAATGGATGCACAAATGGAAAGTGTCACAACTAAGTCACCCTGCCTTTACTGGTGGGGAGCACTCAATGGATACAGAAAGCTGATTCCTTCTCCCTAATAATTCTTCTAATATGCATTTCATCTTATATTCATATACTTAGTAAAACCCCATCAATCAAGACTTCCTTAACTCTGAATTAATGTTAATTCAGACACTGGGAGAATTCTGTCTTCTTGATTTATAAAGGCTTGCACAAGAACCATATGATTTCACTCATATGTGTGATATAAAACAGAAAGCAACAGAGATATCATAGAGATAATAGTGCGGTGGTTACCAGAGGGGCAGAGGGGTAGAGGGGTAGAGGGAGACTGAAGAGGGCAGCGGGGATCAAATATATGGTGAGGGAAGGAGACTTTGGGTGGTGAGCACACAATGCAGTGATGCATTGTACAGATGATGTTTTATAGAATTGTATACCTGAAACTTATGTTATTAACCAATGTTACCCCAATAAATTGAATTTAAAAAATAATAAAAAGGCCACTTATTGTAGATAAATGGGAAACACCCTAATATTAAAAACAAAAACTATTTGAAATGCATCTCCTCTAACGTAGCTCCCTGGGTATATAAATGGCTTCTGTAATTAAACTAAGTTACAAATCTTATTAGATTAGGAGCTGAATTTTTATTGGTTGAGGTTGTTTTTCTCTACAGTCTGTTTATTTGGGAAATACTCTACAATTTCATTTTTCTATTCGTTCAAGTAGGAATTTATCCCCACCACAAATGAATTTGGTATTACTATACAGCTCTCCCCAAGAAAGTTGGTGGATTTTACTTTCATTGAATTGGTTTTTGTAAATTTCCTCAACCACAGAGACAAAAATAAAGAAAAAAAAATTCAGCTGGGAGGCTAAGACACAGATAACACATTATTTCATCTGTGTCTATCAATGGAAGGAAGGAAATGTGCTTTAGAAGTTAGTTCTGATTTAAATAATGAATTGAAATTAAGTAATAGTTACTATATTAGTTTGGTACACTTAGCATTGGTCCAGAAAGTCTACCTACACGTAGGACACTGATTATGAATTTGAAGATGCTCAGTCTTCAGGTTGAGAAGAGCTTTTATGCTCTCCAGTATTACCTGCTAAAGCACTTTCCAGGTTTTATGTGAATACCAGAGATTCTGAAGGCAGATCAGAAAAACTGGTTTGGCTTTCAGATAAGTGAAAAATGTATAAGAATAGCAGTTTTCCATAAAATGTAATCTACTTATGCATGGTATATGTAAAAAGTTTGTAGACAACTTTGATTCAAAATGGCTCACATATCACTGTGTCTGTGATAAGAGACAAAATCATTTAGTAGTACATACCTTACATTTTTTGGGTTTATCTGGTCCACTTGGAGGAGCTCTTCTAAAAAGAGATTTTGAAGCATTATTCAGGTTTATACTCTAGACGTTATTGATCACATTTAGAACAAACCTTGTGTGGCAGTTTAATACTGCTTCACTGTTTAAATTACATTGAATCAGCTAGGCATATAGATTTTTAAAAAACACTAAATAGCATAAGAAACTTTTTCTAACAAGGCATATGGATTTTTAAAAATATTGAATAGCTTAAAATTTTTTCCACATCAGTGCCATTTGGTACATAATCTTATTAGAAACATTGCCTTTTCTGTTCGCGTGATGAGATCATTGCTTTAGAAAGAGCTTTAGAAAGGTAAAAATCTGTTTCTATGTGGGGCAGGTAGATACATGTATGTGTAGAAGTAGATGTGACAGATGTGGACACAACTTCTCCTTACCTAAAGTGGATTAATTCCAGCAGGGGCTGTTTTTTAGTCATATTTTAAAATAATTTCAAGCTAGCCAATTTTAAATTTATCATTTTTTTGTCACCATTCTTTCATTCATTTTTTTTACATAGCCAGTTGAATATTTCTGGCTCTCTTTACTTAGAAGAAGCTAAATGTTCCTGGTCTGTTGCTAGGAATTCTGTAAAATAGTAGTCATATTCTGAGTAGTTCAGGTAAGTGGGTTTTACATATTTTAGAATTTTATTCATCAAGTACATATACTTTCTTTTCTTTTTGAGTATTCTGAGGCAGTGACATTAGTATGCCTTAACAGGACTTGGGGGAAATTTTACAAATCTAATAAAGGGAATTTAATGATTTAAGCAAAAAGTCAGAAAATAACGTTTCTTGATTAGTATATTCATAGGATACTTTCCTTGGGTAGACCCAACTCTTTTACCTTTAAAATAAATCTGTGACCATAAGGGAATAGAGGTCGGTTACTGGACTTTTCCTTAAAACAGTGATTCTTAGCCTTGATTTCCCATTGGAGTTATGTTTGGAGCCTTTAAAAAATACTCATGCCTAGGTCCCAACTCAAAGATTCTGATGTAATTGGTCTGAGGTGTGGCCTCAGTTTTGAGATTTTTAAAGCCTCAATCTTTTCAAATAATTAAAGGAATGAATATTGAGAACACCTGGTGAAGAGTGACAGCAGTAACCTGTGCTTGTTACACTTGAAAATGGGGTGAAAGAGAAGGGAAAATGGGCCTGCTGGCCCTGGGAATAATCCAGAAACCTAGCTGGCTTCTGCTTTCTAAGTTCATAAAGTTGTACAACCATCACCATTATCTAATTCCAAAACATTTTCATCCCTGCAAAAGGAGACATAGGACTATGTGCACAGTATAACGCATACAGCCTCCCAGTTACTAAACATTCAGGCAATCCATGTTACATTTGTCTAAATCTGTTCACGGCTTAACCAATGTGATTGTGTAATTTTCAGAAAAAGTCCTTGAAAATGGTGGGATTAATTAATAGCACCTAAATCAGTATTACTTAAAGTGTGATCTGTGATCACTTTCACTTTATTATTCTTGCCTCTTGTAATTCTCTGTATGTTCCCTAGCCCAAGTTGATTTTAAATATACAGATTCATCTATTTAGCAAAAATCAAATGCTAGCTATGAGTCAGGGACTAAGGTAGACATGCTCTCTGTCTCCTTTGAACAGTATACTAGGGAAAAAAAACAACCCACAATAAATAGTAAAGTAATGACAGAATGTGATAAACCCTTCAAAGAAAATCATCAGGGAGCTGTGGTAGAGAATAACAGGAAGGACTCTTTCATATTTATCTGAAATCCTGTTTGAGTGAGAAAGAGTGAGAAGGGGCCAGCCTAGAGCAGAGCCAGGCAGAAGCAGCAGTCGGTGCCAGCCCCAGGGCAGCAGGTGCTTAGGCTGTTGGAAGAACTGGTGCAGTGAAAGCTCTCTGAGAGGAAAGAGCAGTGGCCCCTCCATGGGGGACATGGAGTGAGCATTTTATTCCAGGTGGTTTTAGGCAGTTTGCATGTTTTCTGATCACCTTGGCTGGGTTTTAAATAAGGGGTGAGATGATACCATATAAAGGTCGTTCTGGCTGCTATGACTTCTAGAAGGGTGCAGAAGTAAAATTTGGAAAAGCTCATTTGGCTTCCTAATTTTTCTCATGGCTAATCACTGTGGGAAATCTGTGGGTGGGGCTCAGGGCACCTGGCTCTAGGTCAGGTCTTGGCGTGTTGGAGTGCACAGAATCCAAAGGCCTGGCCGGTGCTCATGGAGAGCAACCAGCATCCTATCAAGTGCCTACTTGCTACTGGTTACTCTCATTTTCTGTGTAATTTCCCTTTAAACTCTTTGAGAGCACAGCTTTTAAAATTCTACATTTTTGTTTCCAGTCTTTTTGGCCACCTTGTATAAACAGTTTGAAATCTAATTCCAGCCTTCTTGTTATTAAGAGCTGTTGACACAATTACTTTAATCTCCTTACTTCTATTCCTGATAAGAGAAGACTGGACTATTGGATAATAATAGAAACCTCCGTTATTAAGGCAGATTTGTCCCCCCACTCACTTTGCTGAGATATAGTTCACATGCAACCTTTTTAAAATGTACAGTTTGGTGGTTAGTATCTTCTTAAAGTTGTACAACCATCACCACTATCTAATTCCAAAACATTTTTATCAGCCCTGAAGAAAATCCTAAACTCATAGCAGTCACTCCCCATTTCTCCTACACCCTAGTCCCCAGAAACCACCAGTTCATTTACTGTCTCTATGGATTTGCCTATTCTGGACATTTTATATAAATGGAATCATATAATATGTTGTCTTTTGTTTCTGTGCAGCCCTGCTTTAATGGGCATTGAACAGATAATCTTTCTGAGAGGCCTGTCAGGAGTGTGTGCTGTGCTACCTTTCCCTGGACTATCAGAGTTGGGCCTTAGAGATGCAGAGTCTGTTTCCTGGGACCTGAGGTAACCCCCTCTCAGTGGTCCTTGGGTGTGGGTACCAGTCTCCTCCCTGCTCCTTTATTCAAATGGAATTATGAAGGAAAGTCTAATAATTTATTTTCTACTTTTATTTTTGCTCTGCAGAGAAGGGAAAGAAAGGCAGTGCTCTATTTGTTCTACTCATCAACCTTTTTGTTTAAATTTCTATTTAAAAAGTCTATTAATTGTCCTCTTTTTACATTATATTTTTTGTAAAGATCAGGCTGCCACCTTCCTGGGACTATCAGAGTTGGGTCTTAGGGGATTAATTCTGTTAGTTTTCAAATAATCCAGGGACTAAGAGAGATAGAGTATGTTTCCCAAGGTCATACAGGCAATTTGGGCTGGAACCATCAGTGACTACACAGCAATGTGAAAGCACATTAGGCATATCCTAGCACCAAGGTTAAAGAATTAAATGTCTAGAGTCCAGCATTTTGGTGTGTATATGTAATCTAATGTTCGGTCACGCTTTGGAAATCTCATGCCCACTTTAGGGATGTGTCATTTTCTCATCTGTGTTCTCACCGGCCCATTTTTAAGCTTTGCCATCAGTATAAAGAATTTAACAGCTTTTAGCTCTTTGCATGGCTGCCGAACACCTGTTCAACACTTTAATAGACACTTATATATCCCTGTTTAAGTGCTTTACAAATAAATACAGCTCATTTAATTCTCATGACAACCCTACAACATAAGTACTATTGTTTCTATTTTACACATGAAGAAATAGAAAAGGAAGTAACTTGATTAAGGTTTAACAACTAGTAGATGGCAAAACTGGTATTTAAACCTAGGGAGTCTGGCTCCAAAGTCTATGTTTTTAACTTTAATGTTATACTACTTCCCAAGTGGCTCTTTAAGTGTCCCACAGAGATATGCCATAATCTCATGTAGAGATGAAAACTAAACTGTCGACGTTAACTCTTTCTTGTATAAGCTTGACACTTAGTATATTACCTTCATGCAATATATTTCTACTCGAATAAGGCCTTGCCATCCCAAATAATACATTGTCATTTCCAGTGTTTTGTGAACATGAGTTAGAAGATGTTGCTAACAAATTCTTCCTCTTGTTGTCTGTGCTGTAGCTTTGACTTATGACAGCAGCAATATAAATAGTCATTTACAGAGTTGCTGTTTTACGAAGACAAGCTCACCTGAAGATGGCACAGTGGATTGGATTTATGAGGGAGGGTGGCCTTGCTTTTAGTTCTGTGTTAGCCAACAAGTCTCAAGGGGAGATGTTTGCGTATGACCTCTTGAGGTCAGATCGGGAAGGGGATGGTGAGGGGGAACATTTGAAAAAAACAAAAAACACTGTCAAAATAATTACAAGTTTCAATACACTTAACCTCAGATAAAAGCTACAGCATCTTCTTAGGTAATTATGCACAACAAATAAAGTAAGGGAATATATGTTAGAAAGGGTTGAAATCAAAAAGAAAAAGAAAAAGGAAGGGTTGAAATGTACTAATATAAGATTTGCAATGGCAGACTCCTAAACAGGTTACTTACCCAGAAGAGCAAGTCATCAGAAACAGAGCTAGGCTCCCCTAATGGCGCTGGAGGAAGTGCATGTGCACGCAAGTGTGTGCGTGCGCACATGTGGTTCTCTTTCTAGATTCATTAGTAAGGGGTGTGTTTGTTTTCTTGTGTTCCTTTGAGAACTTATAATTAACGTTTTTTTTTTTTTACTCATGAGAACTTGGGAGCAGAAATATTTTCTACTAAGCTGCTTGTGTTCCTATTATACTAGCTTTTCTCTCTGTAACTATGTTCTTCATTAGAGTGCTTAAGAACAGAGAAACGACTGCCCACACTTTGCTTCTCTGGGTAGTATGAAGCACAGACAAATATTCTAGCCAGCTGTGAACTTGGATCAAACCATAACTGGCATTCTACAAATTTTGCCTTCAGCAACATTGAAACCTTAAACATTTAAATATTTTACTGTTGTCATCTTTTTTACTAGTTATGTTTCCACTTTAGTATTACTGCTAATATTGCTGAGCTATT
Organism: Macroglossus sobrinus; assembly: GCA_004027375.1. Taxonomy (NCBI): domain Eukaryota; kingdom Metazoa; phylum Chordata; class Mammalia; order Chiroptera; family Pteropodidae; genus Macroglossus; species Macroglossus sobrinus. Next base: position 565,240 of record PVKZ01000428.1, on the reverse strand, counting down.
TTAAGATGGAAGATTTGTGGGGAAAACTGAAAAAATAATAAAATATCCTTATAAGAACCCTGTGACTATTTTTGTAGATAATTAGAGCCAGCATTTTGGTTATATTCTTATTTTTTCCCCCTTTGCCTGTGTCATAGAGAAAAGAATGTTTTGAGGAACAAATAATTATTTAAATTATTTATTCATGACATAGTTTCTGGACTCTAATGCCGATGTGGAGTGAGATCTCATTCCTGTTCTGCGGTGTCCCTTTGAACTTCAGTGAACTTTTTTCCTCACTTTATGAATGCCCTGGATATTCGGTCTGTTTTTCCTTTCTAGCTGCTTTCATCTTCCCCCTGTCCCGGAGTTCTCTTTTTCAGGACTATGAATGAGGACTTAGTTTTCAACCTAAACCCTCGAACAGCACTTAAAACAAGTGTAAATACATATGGGACATTTTAAGGTATTTAGTGTCTATCAATAACATTACCAGTTAATTAATTTTGAGGAACAATGAATTAGTACAGCAGAAGTTTAAATTTCAAAAATTGCTAATGAAATGACTTTTGTAGCACTTGAAATATAAGCATGGACCGTAGAAAACTATCCTGACTTCCTTCTATCACTTGCTCATGCTCCTGATTCCTGGGAGTAGAGCTTATCATCAGTCCCTCTCAGTCACATGGCCACTATATATATCCTGCTGCTTCTGATAGTTATGCCAGGTGATCTAGTGAAGGATCGCTTACATGTCAGAGGTAATGCTAGACTGCTGACATCTTGATGTGTCCCTTTTGTTTGGGAAAGGGCAGTTTGGTCTCGTGTTAGTAGTAAGGGTTACTTGAGCTTAAGTCAAACTTATAGATATATTTATAGAGCCATCAGTTTTACTGACAGGCTTGTCCCAGTTGGATTTGCATGTGCTGTTTAATTGCTTCGAGCATTAATTGTTTTTAACCATCTACCTATCAAATAGTTTAATGCATTCAGATTCAAGTTATAAAATATTAGCTGAGAGAGGTCTTAGAGATCAAGCTACTGGAGTTATTGCGATCTTTAACAGATCTGGACACCAAAGCCACAAACTGGAGTTACTAGACGTGGGTCACAAGTCTGTTGAGGCAAAGTCACATTGAGGTATAGAGACCACTGAATGACTGTTTTCTGTGGGATTTTTTGTTGTTTTTGTAATTCAGTTTCCATTAGAGATGTTTTATAGGCTCATCTTCAAATGTATTTGCCTGTAAATTCAGCTTATTGTATGTTATGCATTTCATTAAATTGGTCATTTTCTACTGTGGTAGAAACTATATTAAAGAGTAAAGGAGCATGATATATTTCTTTTTGTTTATAGATAGTCATCTTAGAAGACAGTTTATGTATTTAAGAAGCATATTTGCCACTAGCTATCTCTTATCTTTAGGGTTGGGGAGGAGGGTTGGGCATGATATAAATAGAACATAAACAAATTGGTTTTATTATATATATTTTTTCTTTCACTAGTCTCTCTTGCTCTGTTCTCCCTTTTGCTTTGAAACATACCTACTTGTCAGTGAAAAACAAGTGTAACTTTCTGAGCACCCATAGTTTCTGACCTTTTTTCCCATGAAAAAGAAAAATCTTTTACTTATTGGCATAGAAATAAATTAGTGTTTATATCTTAAAATACATGACTTTTTTCCTTCTGATTTGATGCATACCATATGCATCAAATAAGATTTGCAGTGGCAGACTGTTAAACAGAGGTAATAGGAAAACCATTTTGAACTTATCAGGAATTCTTCACATTCTCTGATAAATACAGCCAAAAGTGTCTCGTGTGTAGATGGTCACGTTAATGTGTCTGCTGTATCAAGAAGATTCTAAACATTATGGTTCACATTGTTCATATTCAACCTTCAAAGAATTTACTTTGAACTCTGGACTATTTGTTATTAAACATAGTTTACCACATTAGAAATAAAGCAGAAGGACCACAAAGCAATTTCCTTTCTGTTCTTTACGAACAGCACATCTCAAAGTTTTTATTGTTTTACTGCTTATTTTGATGCACTGCCAGTGTGGTAATATAAGTCAACTTGTTAAAATTAAAATCCAGTTGATGGGTACGACTGACTATGGTAGTAAAGCTAATGCTTTGAAGACATTTAATATTACTTAATTTTATGTCATTTGGCTAGTTTGAATTGTAGTGGCTAAGTTTCATCTGAACGATGTACAGTACAGGTAGTATGTACCTGAGCTGCTTTTTGTGTAATTCATCAGAAGCCACGTATATGAAGCTGATAATTACTAGCTATGTTAACCATTGGGCAAATAGCTTAACTTTTACAAAACTCAACTTTCTCACATGTAAAAGGAGGGAATGTGTCAAACAGCATAGAATTGAGCATTCAGTAAGTGCTTAATTAAGCATGGTTACTTTTAAAATACAGAGAGGAAAACTGACTTAATCACACTCTTGGTTCTCTAACTCTGTTATTGAACTTTCAAATGATTAAGGGAAACCTTCCCATTTATTTTCTTTTCCACGTACTCTTTTTTGTTCCCTTTTTTTTTTTTAACTTATATCAGCAGCTTAACACCATGTATGGCTAGTGGTTTTCTTCTCTTTTGGTGCACATGTTCCTAAGCATGAGGTAGAATTTTAAAGAACATTTAAAAATATTAAATCCATTGCTTACCTTGTTTTTTTCCATTGAGATTTCCAGTTTTCTGTAACTCCACCTTTCTAATCTTCACAGGACCCCTCCCTAAGCACACATGTGCTGCTTAATTAGGAGTGGAATTATTATTTGACTGTTGACTTTACATCCTTGAGAATCATTGTTTTGGCCCCAGCACTTGAGCACAATGTCAGGAACTGTCAGTTTTTGGCATAGACTTATGTCTGAATGCATCTTGTCGCTGATATGCTGTGTTGGATAACCTATACAAGGCTTCTCTGGCCATTTCACTTCATCCCCACTACTAAGAATTTAGTGAAGAAAAATATAGCCAGTCAAGTTTTCGGTTTGTACTGATAATAAATAATTACTTATTAAATAATAAGTAAAAAAGTACTTATTTTTTTATTTTCTTTTTGCCTTAAGAAAAATTATAACAAAGTAAAGAAGATTAAAGCAGATAGTCATATTTCCTGTTCAGAAGTTACCTTTATATCATTTGAAATTTAGGACATGGGAATGAATATCTGTAAAACTTCCCAGTGAGCTTTTTGGATTTGTCATCTATCTTATCCTTGTCTTTCATCGTATACATATGTGTGTATTTAATACATAAATGTAATATATATGCAGAATATACTCCATTCTAATGCAGGAAATTGACATTTTTCAGTTTAATGACATGAATGAAGGGATTGAAATACCCATTAACCAGGAATAAGCTTGAATCTCAAAGAATTAATACAGTGTCAGAAATGCTTAGTTTATAACTACATCGCAGTAAGAGAATATAACCTTCATCCCAATGGTAGAACATAACTGAAGTTGTCTTTGGTGAAAGAAGAAAATATCAGTAATTATAACGGAGAAGTATCTCAAAAACAAAAATGACTTCCCTTCTCATCTCTGTTTTTCCTGTTTGCTACTTTTAATTTCTTAATGATGTAACAATAGAATATTTATAATATAAATATTAGGTAAAAGTTGAGCTGGATGTTTTTTGACATTTTTTGCATTTGTTAATTGCTTAAAACTTCTGAATGCTATTATATGTTACACATAATAAACATGGACTTTGCATTTCATGCTGTCCTTTAGCCGTGCTTGGTTTAAGAAAACAGCAGCAAAGATGTGAACAACAGATGAGCCACAGTGGAGGCTGCCAGTACCAGTCACTGGGGCCCAGTGGTCTGGATGTGGGCTGGCCAGTGGGCTATAGACATATCTGTGCCAGTTCAATATGAATGTAAAGAATTTTGGCCAGCCACCTTTCTAGTGTGTGCCTTGAAAAATGTTTTCAGCAGTGTCGAATTTGTTCCCACTGACCTGTGAATAGGATTTTTGGGATTTCAGCTAACTCTTTATTCTCTGTAGCATTTGGGATTTGGAGAGAGAGGTATAATTAAAATCCATGGGTAATTCTCTAATCTCCTTTAGCCTATTAACAATGTTGTTAATCCTTTACTAGCTCTGCTTAGCCACAATGACTGGAGTGTTATTGCTCTGTTTTTAATCTTTTTCCTTGTGGTGGTAAAAATTATTACCATATCGTAATTATTACCTATTAAAGTAATATTTAGTGATGCTTACTCTGTTTCAGCCATTGTTTCTAAGTGCTTGACATGTATTAATTTAACAACACACAACAACACAATGAGGTTTTATCATCTCTAGTTGACAGATGAGGAAACTGAGGCCCAGATAACTTGCCCAAGGTCACATACCTATTAAGTGGTAGAGCCAGGATATAAAGCTGCAAGCTAAGAATGGGAAAATGATGTAAAGCCAGAGGAGCATTGGGAATAAATGAAGGAAAAAGCCTGTTTATTCTATAGTTCAGTGTAATTAATAGTTTTTGATAGTTCGTTTTGTCTAAATAGAAAATTAAAATGAGTCAGTTTCATGTGATGGGCTGTATGACTCTCTTTTCTCTCTCTGTATCTTTCTGTTTGTGTATGTGTGTGTACTGAAGGCCTTTTAATACTGTAAAACACAACAGAATGTCTGGTCGTTGTTAGAGATTTTTGTTTCATGAGCTGTTTCCTCAAGAGAGTAATTAAGTGAATGTGTGTGATGTTCACTTTAGTGTTTGTTTTTAACAAAGCCCTAAAGAGACACCTAATCTCATAGGAGGAAGTAGTTATAGAAAGTCTGGTGCACATTTTTTTTTCCAAATAGAAACCTTTTTCCTTCCTTTTATTATAAAAACTAGTACATGCTCACTGTGAAGACCTTTATAAAAGTAAACTTTGGCAATTACAATACGCAGGATTAACTTTATACAATTTGAAATAAATATTTCTGGACACCATTCTTAATTTGTACACACACACAAGTATGTTTTGGGATTTTTTAAAATACAAAATTAGTAATCTCTTTTACATTCAACATTGTGTCTTGAACCTCTTTCCCCGTCAATGTCCTTTTTAAAGCCGTCATAATAGTTCAGTGTATGGATACGTGAAAATGCATTTAAATGGTTCCTTTTTGCCCTTAAAAATGTGTGAACGCTTGCTTCTGTCACCTTAAAGTTTGAGTTGAAATTCATTTTAATATCACTCTTCTTTCTTTGAACTTTATTTATTTATTTTTTGTCTGTAAAATGTGGAATTCGAACTGGTCCACCTCTAAGATATCTTCCAACTCCATATTCTATAATTTCAGTTCTGCTCAGAGAATTTTTAGAACTGCTAACTGCTCCCACAGTGTTGCCACCCATCTTCTGCACTCTGGCCACATCTCTGTTTCTTCCTCTCAAAATGAGAATAACACCTATTCCATATGGCTGTTATGAAGGTTGAGTTAAATAAAATTAAATAATTATAAGGCTCCTACTCCTCCCATTCTTTAGCTTTGCCATTTTGGCTGGACTGCAGATGACCTAAGGACATAGAATACATCTCATGGTTTCTTGAATCCTGTTCGTTGCCTAAGTTGATACATCCTCTTCCTGATTCATGAGATGAAATGTGATTCAGTATATGTACAAGGCAGTAAATTATATTGTTAAATAATCACCTATATTTGCTCACCTGGACAAGAAAATATATAAGTAAATAGCATTATGGAACTCCCCGTTTTAAATAATTTTATTCTCTACCTTTTTGAGTCTTAGGTTCCTCAGCTGTAAACTGAGTGGGTGAGACTGTCTGTAATGTTCTTTCTTGTTCTGACTGGCTTATGTTATGACATGTAGACATTTTTTAAAACGAATGTTATGCTATTTTAAATCAAAACAATAATTAAATGCTTTCATAATATGAGAAATTCTATAAAAAATTGTTTTCACTTTAAGAAGACTCTCATCTTTTCTTGTCTTCTTTCATTGCCTTGGTTTTCTATAAAGTTGTGATCGATGTGTATGTTCAGTTCTGCTTTTCATTGTTACTCTATCTTGTTCTAAGTATATTAACATGGAAACTTGAATTCACATTGTTGATAAGTTAAAGAACTAACCATTTTTTTTATTGTTCTTTGAAGCTTTGAACTTGAACTGTTAGGGTAGTTTTTCTTTTTTTGAATCTGTAGATCTTGAGTACTCTTTTAAAAAATAATGATAGAATGGAATTGAAGATATCAGATTGAGAATGATTTCATGAAATGTTTAGCAGTTTATGTTTATAAGTGGATATGTGTGTTTACTAGGTCATGTGTGTTAAACCATACTCTAATAAAAGCACAGAGGAAAAAAAACTTAAGTGTAAACGATGTACTGTTGTTAGTTCTTTGGTTAACATGCTTGCCTACGCCTTTTCTTTGGTCTCCTATTATATTAGCTCTATCTGAGGAAAGCTAAAACGTAAATGTAGTCTACATCTTATAAGCCATTTTTTTTATAATCAGCTCTCTTAAATTCATTTTATATGTTTAAAATGAAAAACTTTTGCCCAGTCTTGATATCAAAGCAACATTCGCTTCATCACTTCCTCCTCTCCTTCTTTTCTTCCTTATGTCAGTAACAGTCATCTCGTTCAGCTCCCCTCCTCTTGGTTATTTTCCTAAAACACTCATGCACGCATGCATGCACGCACACATATTCACCCATTGCTGTTTCTAATTATTTCAGAGTCTTTCTTAGTGAATGACTCAGCATGATCCAGCAGCCTGTCTCTTTGGGGAACCCATTTTACCAAGTAGTCAATGTTTTTGCAATACTTAACCCATATCATGGGCTACACAAGACTCATATTTCTTCTAGTTTACTATTTTAGTCCAGCTCAGTTATAAATACCCAGGCATATGTTAGGATAGGATTTTTAAAATTATGGAATTCAGGTTTAGAATGAAGAGATTCCCAGGACTGGAAGAAATTTCTGTGCTTCAGAAGTAAAAGATGATTGTTTTTTATTAGAACAGCTAATCCTAAAATTTATATGGAACCACAGAAGACCCCCAAATAGCCAAAGAAATCTTGAGAAAGAACAAAGTGGGAAGTATCATGATCCCTGATAATCAGACTGTATCACAAAGCTGTAATAATCAAAACAGTATGTTACTGGCATTAAAACATATATGGATGAGTGGAATAGAATACAGAGCCCAGAAATAAATAATCATTTATATGGTCAATTAATCTTATGACAAAAAAGGCAAGGAATATAGTGGGGGTAAAGTCTTTTCAATAAGTGGTGCTGGCACAACTAGACAGATAACATGTAAAACAATGAACCTAGATCACTTTCTTTTACCATATACAAAAATAAACACAAAATGGATTAAAAACTTAAATATTAGACTTGAAACCACAAAACTCCTAGAAGAAAACACAGTAAACTCTTAGCGATATCGTTTTGGATTTATCTCCTCGAGCAAAGGAAACAAAAGAAAAAAATAAACGAATGGGACTACATCAAGCTAAAAAGTTTTGCACAGCAAAGGAAACCAACAAAAATAAAAGACAACCTGCTTAATGGGAGAAGATATCTACAAATTATACATCTGATGAAGAGTTAATATCCAAAGTATATAAAGAACTCATACAATTTAACTCCAAAAAAACAAACAGTTCAATTAAAAAGTGGGTAGAGGACCTGAATAGACCTTTCTCCCAAGAAGACAAACAGATGGAAGGCATATGAAAGGATGCTCAATGTCACTAATCATCAGGGAAATGCAAATTAAAACCATACTTGTCGGAAAGGCTATCATCAATAAATCAACAAATAACAAGTGCTGGTGAGAATGTGGAGAAAAGGGACCCCTTGTGCCCTGTTGGTGGGACTGCAAGTTGGTATAGCCACTATGGGAAATAGTTTGGAAGTTCCTCAAAAATTAAAAATAGAACTATCTTATGACCCAGCCGTTCCAATTCAGAGTATTTATCTGAAGAAAACAAAAACATGAATTTGAAAAGATATTTGTACCCCTATGTTCATTGCAGCATTACTAGTAATAGCCAAGATATGGAAGCAACCTAGCTATTCATCAATAGATGAATAGATAAAGAAGATGTGGTATATATAAGGATAATGGAATATTATTCAGCCATATAAAAGAATGAAATCTTGCCATTTGCCACAACATGGATGGACCTAGAGGGTATTATGCTGAGTGAAATAAGTCAGACAAAGACAAATAACATATTCTCTGACTTATATGTGGGATCTAAAGAAACAAAATAAATGAATAAACAAAATAGAAACAGGCCCATAGAGAACAAGCTGATGGTTACCAAAGGAGATGGAGTAGGGGATGGTAATAAAAAAAAGTGTAAAAGAAGATTATTTTAACTTTATTTATCTTCATTTTTAAAATGAATTTTGTTTGAGCAGTAGTTGGTACTGGAAAATCATGTTGTTGACTGGTGAGGGGAGGAAAGACCATAGCTTGAGGATTGCATAATGACAGAACAACATGGACACCATGATTTTTTGTTTGTTAAGAAGTATGTTATGAACTTGGGGCAGTGCCTGCACTGTGCTCCAGAAGTTCCTTTATGTAAATTTCTACTCACCCATGATGTACCTCAATTATTAAAAGTGCATAAGAATTGAGTTACCATGAGACAGCTCTTGATTTATACCTGGTAGCGGCAATCTTCTGGGGAGTGGGAGTTCCCCCGGTTTCCAGTCATTGGTGGCATCTCCTGGGGCCCAGGTGGAGGCTGAGCAGGGTGGAGAGTCAGGTGACAGCTGGTGCTTGTTTCCTTGGTGACCAGAAGATGACTGGAACAGGTAGTTATAATGACTAGATCTGATATCTCCACATTGTTTTCTGTCTCTTGTACTCTTGTGGACAGTGACACACTGCATACATTTGCCTGAGTTTCTCAGCTGCTGTTGGAGGGCAGGCTGTGAAAAAGTAATGTCTGAAAATGTTTCATTGACATCTTACTACATGATATGCATACTTTTGTGTTATTCTTCAGAATTAAAGCCATAGAGAGTCCAAACAAAGAAGACGACACCCAGTGGCTCACCTACTGGGTGGTGTATGGTGTGTTCAGCATTGCCGAATTCTTCTCTGACCTCTTCCTGTCATGGTTCCCCTTCTACTACATGCTAAAGGTATGTTGGCTGTTCCTGAACTGCTGTTTCCTTCCATCTATGTATTTGATTTGTTCCCTGTCCCTAAAGTAAACTCCATCTCAGGTCCTATAAACAAAGAATAGGAACGAATGCTTGAATGTTGGATATCTGTGGCTCTGCCTCAGATCATATAAACAGAAAGACAAGATTCAATGTGTCTAACATTTTTTTTGTATGCTGTCTTGGAAACAGCCAGAGCAATTGTGTGTTTAAGATGTGTTTGATAATGATAGAAGATGGAAATCCTAAGACCTAGCACAAACACTGCTATTTGCCAAGATCTTATCTTCATGCAGTGTTATCTACATTTCATGCGGAAAGCATTGCAAATGTTGGCAGGCAATTGATTATTCAAAATGGGGAGCAGGATCATTATTTCTGTAGTGATGAAGGCCATACCCCATTATTTCTTATATAGGTTGGGAGGTAAAATGTGAAATTGGCTCTCTAAGGAAGTCATTTTAATAGCTGGCACGTGCAGCTTGACACACCTCGTTTGGTAGAGGAATGGCCCCTTTACCACAATGTGTGGGAAAGGAATAGGAAGTTGAAACTCATTCCCATTGGGGCCCATATTGACTCCAGGTTTGCACCAGAGGTTAAAGAGAATAAGAAAGTTCACACCTTTTAATAGAGTGGTTCTTTCTCCCTAAGTGGGGCAACCTTTTAATAGAGTGGTTGGTTCTTTCTCCCTAAATGGCAAGCTGTCTTCAGTTGATTCCTCAAGTGTCTTCCATGGAAGTGGCCCTGCTTCCCATTAGTTGCATAGGATGTAAACAGTCTGGTTCCCAGGGCCAGACTTCCCAAGCTGGGGAGGGTGGTGTGTCCAGCCCTTACGAATTCTAGGTCCTCTTCTTTCCCTTCATAGTCTTAAGTATTTGTTTTAATAAAAGTTTTGCATCACATAGTTTAAAGACTCAAATAGTTCTATAAGATTTTTTAAGAACAGCAGTTCTGCATCCCTATGCACATGTATTGTCTTCCTTAAAAGCAACCACTATCCCTTCATTTATGGCAGATTATTTTGCTCTGTGTCTAAGTAACATTCTTGTTTAGTCATCTTTTAGTTTTCCTAGTTTATGCTTTAGCTCTTGATTCCCACTGGAAAATGAAGATTTGGCTCTTTTCTCTCTTTTATCCCAGCCACAAACAAGTAGGCTTCCCACATCCCCATCTTCCTCAGGTGTCTATATCATAATTTTGGTTAGGAAAACATTCACCACTTACATTACTATGACTTTATAAATACTATTTAGTTGGGCCATCTAGTATACATATAACGTACATGTAGTATTCTTGCAGTTTTTTATTTCCGCTAGAACTAATCATTGTTTTCTTATTTATATATTCAGACCTATGTCTCATGTCCTTATTGGTTTCAATTTGTCCTACTTTTTCTACATTTCTACTCCCTTTTTAAAATTTTCATCTAAAAAAATTAGATTTAGGAAATTAGATACAGGATGCTCTCTCATTCTTTAGTCTTCCTCACTGCAACTACCACCATGTTGATATTATCTCAATTTTTATTTCTTGGTAATTGTGGATATATTTTTTCTTGTTCTTTGGTTTTAGCTGTTTTAGAAATCTATTTATATTTTCCTTCTGGGAGATTTTCTCAATCTCATCTTCCAATTTTCAAGTTTGTTCCATTCTGCTATTTATGTTATACATTGTGTTCCTTATAGGAACTATTATATTTTTCATACCTAATATTATTGCTTGGCTCTTTCCTATTTTTTTTTTTGTTTCATATTGCTGTACATTTTGAAAATATAGTTAGTAATCCAATTTAAAATTCTTGGTCTTTTAGTTCTAATATTTCTGCTGCTGACAGGATCCATGTTGATTGTGTTGTCTTTCTTTTGAAATGGTTGTACTTTACAAATACATTCTTATTTTGGTCTCTAAACCCATTTTCCTCCGGGATTATCAGCTACTCTGTTGGGAACTGGGAGAAAGGCCACACCTCAATTTATGCCAGTCCTAATAAGCTCTTGGTAGGGCTGGTTGAGTTCTAGGGTGGGGAGCCCTAGGCAGCAGAGGAACCACAGTTAATCACTGTTCCTTCACAAAACAGCTCTTCAGGTCTAGGTGTCACCCTTTGCTCCCCAAACAATATTAGAAGGAGATACTGTTAAATTGCAATTCACATCTGTAGGGGTTGGAGCAGGAGGTATTGAGAAGGAACTGCTCTGGCAACTTAGTCCCCATCTGTTTTCCTCAGCACCATACAAGGATAGAACTTCTATGCCAAAACCTTTGTTTTAGAAAAAAGTATAAGATAATTTTTTATCTTGGAGGTATGAAGTCAACACAAAGCATAAAAGTCACAAAGAAAAAGATTTGACAAATTTGACTAAATAAAATTTTTAAAAATTAAATGTCTATGTGACATTGGGCAGCATAAACAAAGTTAAAATAATAACAGACTGAGGGACATATTTACATTTACAACAAGGAATTAGTTTACAGAATATATAAAGAATGTTTACAGGGAAAAGAAAATGGACAAAAATTATAGACATTTCACAGAAGAGAAAATATGAGTAGCCAGTTAACATCTCACTAATGACCTGGGAAATGATAGTTAAAATTGTGAAGTAGCATATTATGTTTATTTAATTGACAGATATTTAAAAGATTAATATTGTCTGGTTTTGGTGAATATATTAGAAAATGGATGTGTGGTGGTGGTGTCACGGTATAAATTGGAATGGCCTTTTAAGGGACCTTTTGACAGTTCCTTGTCAAATTGAAAATTTTCTTTCTAGCAATTCTTAAGTATGTATCCTAAGGAGATATTTACTCTGCATAAGAGAACTGTATAAAGATATTTATTACAGTATTATTGGTTATAACTAAAAATCATAAACAACTGAAGTGTCCATCAGCAGGTGAATGGCTAAATGAATTAATAGTACATCCAGTTAAGGGGAATGAAATGATCTATATGTTCAGATATAGAAATTTTTAAATATTATATAAATTATAGAACATTATATACAGTATGACATCATTCTTAGTAAAAACAAAAACAAGAAGCTAAGTAGTTTAAAATTTTAAATGAAAACATGGTCATTATAGTATATCTTTTTAATTCTGAACGGCATTACCACAGAAGGCCTCGTAAGACAGCTGAAGAATTTTCCTTTTGAAACAAATGGCAAAAATTGGTCTATGGGAAGATTTAAGATGTCAGAGCTTGCTGGATATTTTTTGTTTTTGTTTTTCAAAGACATTTAATACATATAAAATATTTTTATAATCTTTAATTTGGATTTCATATATTTTAAATTTCAAATAATTTTGAACCCCTTAATAAGATACATCTAATGGTAGTGACATCATAATATTCTCTCTACTGGAATGAAACTTGGCCTTTGCCTTGAGCCCACCTACTTGCTGCAGTGGACGGTATCTTGTCAGCAGAACCATCAGGCCAGTATCTGACCTCAAACCTCTGAAACATGAGCAAGGCTGACTTCTATTCATTCTGCTCCTGGTCACCTCTGCTAATGGAAGAGGTAGAGAGAGGATCCAAAATAAGAGCTAATCATTAAGTAATTTATATTTTATTTTGAAATACATTACAAAAAGTGCTTGGCAGCAAATTTTCTTCCCTAATAGTAAAATGAATGTGTGTCCATTAGTAATCCTTTGCTGCATGGCAATGAGAGTGAATTTACTGCATATGTTCCAAGTAGATAACACACTTGAGATGATTTAAAATTGATTATGCTGTCAATCAAAATGCTTTCTACCTGCATTAGTAGCATATTTTGAATGGCTTCAATGAACAGACTGAGAATAAGTCTCTGAGTTACAGAGTCTATAGGAGTTGTTTTAAAGGAGAGTGTCCCAGGTCAAGGACTAGCATAGATCTTACCTAAACCGTTGCTACACTCACATGGTGATTGTATGGGAGGGTAAAAAAAAAAAAGGCTGCAAGTAAGAATGTGTTTTAATATTTTATCTATTGCAGAATTACTATTGGTGGTTTTATATTGTTTTTCATGTTTCTAAAGCAGCCTATAAATTGGAGGTAAATAATAGGGACTAGTGGTTTGACATCAAAGATGAGCTGAGAAGATCACATACAATGGATTGAGCAAGACACAGTAGATCATGAGCTGAACAGAATGGTTTAAAAATAAATGTAAAATCCCCTTTTTCTCTGATAATGAAAATAGCGTATACTCATTCTGTTATTCAGCAGATAGTTATTTAGAATCTCTGTGTGCCAGAATCTTCTAGGTCTGGGGGACACTTTAGTGAATAAAACAAAGTCTCTGATGTTATCCTGTTTACTTTTACATTTATGTGTGCTGGGGTGAGGTGGACACATGTTTTAGAGAAGAAAAAGGCATTTGTAATTCTACCACTGTATATCAAGAGGTCAGTGTTGAAATACATTTTTTTCTGACCTTAACTCTCAGTTCTGACCAGGCTAGTCTCAAATTGCATATTAAGCACATCCCCACCCTTGGAGATGCCCCTTCTAGGGGACAATTGGATGGTGACAGCATTCGAATCACAGACAGAATTATCTGTCCTGTTATAATTTGTAATTTAAAGATTTAGTGTGTCAGTGCTAATAGTGCCAAGAGTTCAGTTAAAATAACATGGACTTTCTGAACTGCAGGTTAAGAGTGGGCTCGTGTTTCCTTGGGGGAGTATCGTCACCTGGCACTTTGAGGGCAGCTTGATTAAAAGGATGGCAAGAACTGTATAGCTCAGAGTACTCCTGAGCTGTAGAATAGTTAGAGATTTTTTAAAAAGGGAGTTGTAAAATCTGGGAGCTGAATATCACCTTGAGAGTTGAACAGTAATTAACTTTATTTTTAATACAAGAACATTATTTCATTGGAGAACTGGAAAATGCTAAGGATGTAGGTAGAGAGCAGTAATTATTTTACTATCTCAAGACAATAGCCAGAGGTTACTTGAAAGAACTAAATTAACAGTCTGGAGTATAGCCTACAAAGAAATCACATGGGAGAGATGTGAAAATATATAGACACTTGGCTCTGGTGCTGTCTGCTAGTCTTGCCTTAATTTATACAGAAAAGGTGAATGGAACAGCTTTTATAGGTTGCTGAAGGGTTGATATTTACATAGCAGATGATAATTCAGAGATTTTTAACAACAGGAAGAACTTGGTAATGCTGCTACTGTTTTGTATACTTTCATCAAGTACATTACTTTATGACTTTTCTAAAGTCCTGCGGAAGAAAAAATTAATTCTTAGAGAGGATGATTTATCTAAAGTCATAAAACAGAAACCAACTCTCTTGATTCTTAATCCAGTGAGTTATTTCCACTTCACCTTGATGCTTGTGGTTATAATATGAACATCTGTCTCTACATCAATAATCTATTCCTGAAAATCATGTATTCTACATAGGAATACCAGCCAGGAGACTATTTCTTGAAATTTTAAATGGTAAAAATTAAATTTTATTACATGTCAATCTAAAATGCCATGTCAATTTCCTAAATATTAATAAAACACAGCAAGACACTTCTGTATATATGTAACAAATATCGTATTAGGATGTTAGATGCTAAAAACACTTCCCACTGTCCAAATCCAGATGCTCCTTATGATAGGATTACATTTTAATAAACCCATTGTAAGGTGAAAATACTGTAAGTTGAAATGCATTTAATGGACCTAACCTACCAAACATCATAGCTGACCTCTATTGAATGCATACTGTGCTCTTGCACCATCATAAAGTTGAAAACTTGTAAGCTGAACCACTGTAAGTCAGGGGCTGTCTGTAGTTAATATAGTTGGTAAGAAACTATTGCTTTTCCAATGTGGTTCCACAGTGTAGCAGTTAGCACATCTGCATTACATGCAGAAGGTCCTGGGCTTGTGCCCCATTGGAACCACAGTCCATGATTTATGGCCATGCCACCCTGAACAAGCCCGATGTCTGATCTCGGAAGCTAAGTAGGGTCGAGCCTGGTTGTTAGTACTTGGATGGGAGGCCACCTAGTAAGACCAGGTACTGTAGGCATAAACACACACACACACACACACACACACACACACACACTCACTCACTCACACACATTCACACACATTATTGCATTTTCATGCAGTAGTACACGGCACATCCCCTTGGACACTGCATACTCTTCAAAATGTCCACATGGAATTCTGATGTTCTGTCAAGAATGTAACTTTTCCTTTTCCTACACATGATTTTTTTTTAATTGTTGTATTGAGTCTTGGAGGGTATGTGTGTGTGTGTGTGTGTGTGTGTGTGTGTGTGTGTGTGTGTGTGTGTAGAGTTGCCTATATAAGCAACCAGTGGAGAACATTGTATGAATGTTTGGATATTAAAAACCAAACTGGTTTTTACTGTCTGCAACCTGGATCTAAGCTAAGCAGAAACTAAAGCTAAAGCCAGTGAAAAACTATGATCATTTAGTTCTTCATTTGGGGTTCATGCAAATGTGTGGTTCAGAAAATGAAGGTTCTCTCTTGCAACATCTTCTAATTCACTAGGATAGCTGGCCAAGCCCAGGGGATACCAGAGCAGAGCCACTGGGAAAACAGCAAACATGGAACTGCCATACCTACTGAGGTACTGAGGGGGTAGTTCAAGGAATTGCCTTATTTAAGTGTGTGGACCTGTCACTGAAGGTCTTACTCTGCCATCATGTGTCTGTGAGGACTCACTGGAGCATTTGGGTGGCTACAGATGCATGTATACTGAGACTAGAAGATGGCTAGTTTGCATCTCTGCCCTCCCCTTTCTTACTGCCATGCTTTTCCCTCTTTTGCTTTCTAACTCTGAACTTTGTTTTCCTGGTGCTGTGCTCAGTAAGTGAGTTTTGGAGTCTGTCACATATAAGGGGTAGGAGAGGCAAAGGGAAGGCTGGCTTAAAAATCATTTGTGTTTTGTGTTTTGACTGAGTACTCTGATATGGAAAGCAGGCTGTGTAGTTCTTCTAGTCCAGAAATTCTCAACCTTTTGAGAATATATGGAAGAAATTTTGTTTAACTGTTATTGTCACTGATCTACTTAAGAGTATTTTATGGTGTTTTTTAGTACCGTTTGGCCTGAATATTTACATATTATTTTCTATAAATTCTTTCACTGTATTTTTTCTTTATATTGCAGTTAGAATACAGTAGTCCCCCTTATCCACAGTTTCGCTTTCTGCAGTTTCAGTTACCAGAAGTCAACCGTGGTCCAAAAATATTAAACGAAACATGCCAGAAATAACACTCCCATCAATGATTTAGTAGCTGTCTCCATTATCAGACTGACTGTTGTGGTATCACAGTCCTTGTGTTCAAGTAACCCCTATTTTACTTAATAAAGTACCCAAAGCCATTCACATATCTTTTATTACAGTATATTGTAATCACTGTATTTTATTAGTTATATGTTGTTAATCTCTTACTGTACCCAATGTATATGTTAAACTTTATCATAAGTATATATGTGTAGGAAAAAAACAGTATATAAAGGGTTCAGTATTTGTGGTTTCAGGCCTCCACTGGGGGTCTTGGAACGTTTGCCCCTGGGATAAGGGAGGACTACTGTACTATCTTGATTTTTTTTTTTTTTTTTGGTAATTATGTGTATATCATTACTTTGAATTTCATTTCAGGTAGTAAAAAAAAGAGTTACAAAATACTTGTTTAAAAAAGGGTGTATGTTGGTTCTGGGATTTGATTTTACTTAAAGCTAGTAAGTTAGCTTGCTACTATTTCATGGATGTTGGTAGAAGACAGTATTCTTGAGAAAGAGAGAAAGCTTCTACTATGCCAGGTGCTCCAAATGTTTCTTATTTTCTTAAAAATCTGTAGGAGGTAGATTTTTAAAAATTTTTTCAACTAATAATTATTTTATAGTCAAAAGCAGATTTAAGCAATTAAATAACATGCACAAGGCTTGCCTAGCTAGTAAGCAGCAGAACCAGCATTGGCACCCAGTTTCTCTGAGCACATTCTCTTATCCTCTTCAGCGGTCCCCAACCTTTTTGGCACCAGGGACCGGTGCTCCCATGAGAATCTAATGCCTGCTGATCTGAAGTATAGCTGAATGGTGATGCTAGCATTGGGGAGCGGCTGCAAATACAGATAGATGGAGCTTAGCTTGCTAGCTAGCCCTCTGCTCACCTCCTCCTGTGTGGCCTGGTTCCTGATAGGCCACAGACCAGTACTTGTCTGAGGCCAGGGGCTGGGAACCCTTGCTCTACATAATGTAGTATAAAATTATCTTAGAATTCCTGTTGGGTAGAGAAATCTGTATATATCTTGAGATCAAGATTTCAAATGGTGTTCTTCTGTCGTTTTATTTTCTAGTCTGAGAGATCAATTTCTAATGGAAATATTAAAATTTATAATTGTGGCTTTTGTCCATTTATCTATATAATTCTGACTTTAATTTACACATTTCAGAGCTATATTTGGAAGCTATATATAATTATAAAAATAAAAATTATATAAACATATATACTTAGCTGTATATAATTTACATATATCAAAGATATATAGATTTAGGTGAATCTTAATGACTTGTTTTCCTTTTTTATCCTCTGCTTAGTTTTATTTTGCCTTAAGTGATTTTAAGTGAAATTTGCCTATTTATGTACTATTTGATATTTATGTACTATTAATATTACCATTGAGCTATTTTTGAAGTTGATATTTGTCTAATACAAATAAAAGGATGAAAATCCCTTTAAGTGTTTTTTTTTGGCTTCCCTTTAAGTGTTCTTAATTGGTTTTATCTTAAGTGTGTTTCTTATATATATAGCTACAGTTTGTCTTTCTTAATCCAGTCTGGTAACTTGTCTTTTGAAAGCTTGCTCCCTCTGCTCTTGTGTCTAATTCATGACTGTTACTTTTCCAGAGTTTTATAGTTCATATAATCTAGAGAGAATAATTTGTTGAAACTTGCATTTTATTTTTTGAGTATAATAGAACTTTAATATGTAATACAAATTTCTTAGAGCCAACATGGTACCAATAGAATGAGCTTCGGGGCACAAATATGTGCATTTTAAGTTCAAAGAACTATCTTAGAAAAGCAGTGTAGTTTCTTGATTATTTGAATGCAGTCTTTGGTTTGGAATAACAAGTACTAAGGCTATAGAGTTAAATTTGTGACATAAAAAGGGTAGTTACTTTAAGAAGTTGTAAAAGGTAGATTTGAAATCTCAAGAAATTTCTTCTGTTTTTATACATTCATCTAGGCTGGCTGTTAGAATCTCAAACTAAAAAAAACCCACCCAGTATGTAGTTTATTAAACTTTCTAGGGAAATGAGCATATCACTCTGAATATTCCCCGTGTTGCTCATTATCTTATAGGAATAAACTGCTTAGATAGCTTGAAGTGATGAAATGTATTTATCATTTGAATAAACAGTAAAATTATTTTGGATATATAGTGTGACAATTTTGGGGGGGAGGAGACACAAGGAAATGCCTCTTTTTTGGTGCTGGAATGTGTGTGACAGGTTTTGTTTAAGTTTTTAGAGCAGAATTCTTACTGATTTTTTAAAATCTCATTGGCTAAGTAGAGCTATAAAGAAAGAGTTAGGAATATAATCCACATTCAAGGTGACTGAAGAGAACATCTAACTGTAAAGATTCCTTGAAAGCTAAGATCTACTTAAAACTGAGATTCCACTATGGGAAGATTTCAAGAATGGCCAAGGTGTTTTTTTTTTTTTTTTATTATAATAGGATTAATAAATTTGACAAACTTACCAAGATAGGCCTACTAAGAACAAGCTTCATAGATATTAGGCTTATCCATACAGAGCTTTCCACTTGCAAATAAATAAGTACTGTGTTTTTAAAATTTAAAGAATTATAAATAATAAAAGCCTCTTATAGCTATAAACTAAAAAGTGGCCCAAGTTATAAAGGAAGTTAAGCTGTCTGGACTTGGTGTATTTTCCCTTTCTTTTTCAGTCTCAGATTTTCCTTACTGGCCCATTATTTGCCATGTTTTTTTTACATCTAAGAAAAGCCCATCTGTAGCTCGCAGAAAACACTGGAAATGCTATTGGAGACGATAGCAGAGGCAGTGTCATCCTGAGTCGCAGTGGGCGGTGTGTGTTGTCAGGATGTCCACTGCCCTCCTGTTACCGTGCTGACTCTCTTTCTGTGCAGTGTGGCTTCTTGCTGTGGTGCATGGCCCCGAGCCCCTCCAATGGGGCTGAACTTCTCTACAAGCGCATCATCCGTCCTTTCTTCCTGAGGCACGAGTCCCAGGTAGACCATGTGGTGAGTGACTTGAAGGACAAAGCCAAAGAAACTGCAGATGCCATCGCTAAAGAAGGTAAGTTCAAAGAAGTCTGGTTCAGCTTGTGAGAGGAGATATGATACACTGGGCCCAAATAATAAGCTTCCTGGCCTTCATGTCCCATTAACTGTCCTCGGCCAAATCACAGTATTACTTGGGAATTTCTTTACCAAGACATTGCCTGTGCCCTTTACTTTTCTCAAGATTCTTCCTCCATGCCACATTTCATGTACCATTCAGTCAACTTATTAGGAAAAATGACTTTATGTTGTGGGCAGGGTTTAGAGAGTCATCTGTATTTATATTCAGGTACATTCTCTTTAATACAGTTCAGGGCGAACTGCTTAATATGTTGTTCAAATTGCTTTTGTTACAGGTCCAAGAGAATGCATTCTCTCATAGCTCTCCTGACTCATTCATTTAACAAATATTTATTTGTTGAGCATGTTCATAGCAGTGGGGATGAACCAGTGAACCAAAAAGATTGTACTTCTTGAACTCATGACTTACAATCTTATTGAGATAGACAATAAAATTTAAAAGTAAGTTATATGGTATAGGCAGCAGATGACATGGAAGAAAATGTAACAGATAAAAAGATAGGGAGTACTATGGGCTGAAAGGAAGGTTACAATTTTAGAGTGGTTTAGGAAATCCTTACCAAGAAGGCTATACCGAATCAGACTTGCAAGTAGTAAAGGAGAGAACCATGGGGAAAAATGCTCCAGACAGAAGGAACAGCACATGCAAAAGCCTGGAAGCAGAAGCAGAATGGTTGGAAGAGAACTATCTAGAGGGAGAGCAAGAGACAAGGTCAGAAAGGTTGGGGGTGGAGGCTGGAATACAGATCATGTAATGCCTTATGGGCTATTGTAGAGGCTTTGGCTTTTCCTCTGTGTGAGATGGGGTTCTGCAGGAAGATTTTGAGCAGAGGCGCAACATGATCCATCCTGTATTTTAACAGTATCACTTTGGCCACTCTGTTAAGAATAGAGTGAAGCGGACCAGGGAGGAAATCAGGAGACCAGTTAAAAAGTCATTCTAGTGATCTGGCTGGAGATGCTGATGGTGACCGGTTTGTAATGGTAGCGAAGGAGGTAAGAAGTCATTGGATTCTTGATAGATTTTAAAGGTAGAACCAATAGAATTTGCTTATGGATCAGTCGTGGAGTATGAGAGGGGAGTCAAGGATGAAGCCAAGCTTTTTAGCCTGAACAGATAGAAGGATAAAGTTGCCATGAAGCTGGGAAAGACCGGATATAACAGTTTATGAAGGGGAAAATAAGGAATTCAGTTCTGGACATAATTCTGAGGTGTCTGTTAGGTACCTACACAGAGTAGTCAAACAGCCAGTTGGATATAGACATCAAGAGTTCAGGAGACAGTTCTAGGCTGGGGATGTAAGCTTGGGGATCACCAGCATATAGACAGTATAGACTGAATGGGATCTCTAAGGAAGTGAGTGTGGTTAGAAAAAAAGAGGTCCAAGGACTGAGCCCGGGGGCCTTCAGTGTTTAGAGATTGAGGAGATGAGAAGCAACCAGCAAAGCAGACTGATAAGGAGTGGCCAGTTGGGGTAGCAAGAAAACCACGAGACTATGGTATCATTAAGACCAAATGAGGAAAGTGTTTTAAAGAGCAAGGAGTGATCCTTTGTGTCACGTGCTGCAGACATGGCAAGTAAGATAATGACTGAAAACTGACCATTGGACTTTGCAGTGGGAAAGGCACTGGTGATCTTGACAAAACAGGCTTTGTGGAGTGGCAGGAGCAAAATCCAGATTGGAATGGATTTGAGAGAAATGGGAGGAAAGGCATGAGAGAATATAGACAACTGTTTTGAGAAGTTTCCTGTCAGAAAATAGAAGAATGGGGCTATAACTGGAAGAAGGAACTAGGGTACTGAGGATTTTTTTTTCTTTTCTTTAAGGTGGAAAAAAAGTATGTTTGAAAATTAATGGGAGTGATCCAGCAAAGAGCAAGAAAATGATAGAAATAAGAGGATGAATTGCTGGATGTCTGTCCTTGACTAGACCAGAAGAGACAGGCTCTAGTGTACAGAGATTGGTCATAGGACAGGAACAGTTTATAATAACAGGAGGGAAATCAGGGTTTATGAGTAAAGATGCTGGTGGGTACTCCGAGTATATGTGACAACAGGAGCTTATAAAAGTAATTTTTGATTCCTTCAAATTTCTTAGTAAAGTAGGAAGAAAAGGTTAAATGAGAGAGGATAGGGAAAGAAGTGATCGAAAGAGGAGAAGGTATGAAATAGTTGTCTAAGACTGGGGTCAGCAAACTTTTCTGACCCTAGAAAAAGGGCAAGATATTTTAGTTTTTGCAGGCCATCAGGTTTCTGTTGCAGCTACTCAACTCTTTCGTTGCAGAGTGAAAGCAGCTACAGACAATATGTAAACCACTGAGTGTGGCGGGAATTTGCTGACCCCTCTAAGACAGTGGGAGCGTGAATGGACCAGGATAGTGTCATGTGATTGCCAGGCATCATTAAAGGCTCACTTGGGATTTGTGTCCATGAATTTAAAGTGAAACTGGTTTGTCTGTGTTTTGGAGAGTTGTATCAGGGTTACTTTTAAGTAAGAACTATGAAGTGAGAGTGGACTAAGGAGTGATTAATGTTTGACAATGGAATTTAAGCTGGGTGAGGAGCGAAGTAACCAACAGTGGAAAAGGTAGTAAGATCAGTGATGACAAAACCAGGTGGTGGGGAACAACTCTGAAGCAGGATAATAGAAGGAGTGAGCTACAAATGATAGATGATGGTGGAGAGTGGGATGCTTGACACAGATTATAAAGGGACCAATGAAGAACAAAGGTAACACCAGACCAACAGGCCCAATGGCACTAGGGTCATGGAAGGGGGCAAAAAAAACTACCATGTGAGAAAGCAGTGTCCTCAGGGTATAGCTATATTTCTGTAAAAGCAAGAAAGGAATAGAAACATTTGGAGAAGTGGTTGACAATAGAGATTTGGCTGGTGATGGGTCTTAAGTTCCAGAGGGCACAGTAAGGTTTTCAGAAATTGGAGAAAAGTGGGCAATGGACATAGAATTGGAGAATTTTAATTTTGTTGTTGGAGCTCTATGGTAATTAGAAAGTGGGAGATGAAAGGCGACCTGACCACTGGGGAGGTAAGATCCACACCGAGACCATTCTCCAGCAGCACTGGTGTCCCAGCAGTGATGTGTTCTCTCCATTTCGCTCTCCTCTGAACTCCTATTTCTATACATAGAACTCCAGTCTACTGCAATACATTTGTCTACAATTTTAAATATAACTTGTAACCTTTACATACTACTGCTTTGGGATCACCAGTTTTCTTTTTAAGAACTTTTTTTTCCCTGTTTTCCTTCCCCTTAGCCTAACCAGCAACCTCTGATGATGTCATTTCTGTCTAGTTTGCCCACAGTTCTTAGCCTCTTAGTTCTCTTAGATATCAATACTCTAAAATTCAATTTTAATTCAATTTTACAGTATGATACATTCCTAAGCAGGGGTGTCAAAATGAAATTAAGGAGGAACATACACGCTGACATGTTTTAGACTTTTCTCCAAGTTCTGGATTCTCCAGGAAGTAAATATTTACAAAAGTCTAGTTAAAAGAGAGGCTGCAGTTTTTGTTGTTAATTTTGATCAGCAGTAGTAATCAAATGAAGGGAGAGCAGCTGTCAGGTCGCTGGTGAACATGGAGAGTCTCCTTGGATCTCATCACTGGACTTAGGCTCCATCAAAAAACAGCTCCAGTTGTGGAATCTCACAGGAAGCTCTGGAGGCTTCCAGAAAACCTCTTCCCTTCCTCCATCTCACACACACTAGTTCCTATAGCATGTTCCAAGCAATTAGGAAGGGCAAAGCTTAGTCTCCCACAGATGTGTAAGAGTACTTTCTTGATGAACATAGTATCTCCTCACTCAAAGACTCTTCCCATCATAGGAGGAAATGGTGGCACAGTAAGAGAACAAAAATATGTGTATAAATAGACCATCATTTCTGGGTTCAGGGAATGAGGACTCTCTGATTTCTATTGCCACGGAATAGATGGATGACCTAGTTGTCATCAGATTGAGACATAGTTAAATTGTACAGGTGAGCACCCAGACACAAATAGGAATTTCTTGTTTGTATAGAGGAACACCATATGCCCAAGGAATCTGATGTGTAAGGGAGGATAGTTGTTGTCTAGTAGCTATATTAAGCCCAGAGCCAGTATTACAAATAGCTTTGAAAAATTTCCTTTCTTCTTCACAGCCAAGAAAGCTGCTGTGAATTTACTGGGTGAAGAAAAGAAGAGCACCTAAACCACCGACTGGATGAAACTTTCCCGCCCTCTCTGTACCTTCCTAGTAGAGCTCGATGTTGTATTAGGGACTGTGGTATAATCACTTTAACATAATGTTGCCTTGGAAACGTTTTTGATATATTAAAAAAAAGGAATGTGTTGTAAGTTTGTTTTGCTTACTTTTACTGTCTATATACATAGGGAGCATTTTAATTTAAATTTAATGCAATGGGCAGTGTCCAAATCTTTTGGAAAATATATTTTGCCTCTGGGTAAAAAAAGACATATGTTACCATCCTGCAAGAAATATTAAAGTAAAATTAGATATCCCACAGGCTTTGTACTTCATTGGGCCCTCTTCTGCATGCATTTTCTCTGTACTTATATTTCAGGATACTCTTTAAGGTTCTACATTCATGTAATGTACAATTTTGTATTAAATGTTTTTAATGTATTTGTGCATACATATAAGTAGGGAAATGTTACTGACTATATAGCATGCATAATGCTCATGGAGAGCACCTGCCCAAAAGCTGAACATTTCATTGTGCTGGTGTGATCTGCTGAACAGTACTTCAGAAAAATAATACAAACGAGTAGTATATTTAATGAATAGTTAAGTGATAAGTGAGCTTGAAGGGAAGTTGGCCTGGTTGTTTTCCTAACATCGTAGGAAAAGCAGTCACTTTGGCGATAAATGGGGAAATATCAATAATCTACAGCTCCCAGTTCCCTGTAGAACTAGTGATACCATCTTGTGGCCTTTTAAAAATCTGCTTATAAGCTTTAGATTTGTCTGTTTTTGAGAAGCTAAAATGGAAACCACCCCTCGTGTCACCTTCAGTGCTAACATGTATTTAGTCTTCTTTCCCATTTTTTGAACCAGTTTAAAGAACCTCTAGAGACTTGCCCACCTCTGAGTATATGTATGTTGCCGTTTATATCATTAGCTAGCAACTACATGCTAATGATGACACCAGGCTCTAAGAGCAGTTCTAGGAGAGTGAAAGGAGGTATGCTATAACCTGTAATTTAGTTGGTAGCAGTTAAGTCAAAACTGCCTTCACTTTCTTTCTCTAGCCTTTAAGGTCAAACACAAGAGGACTCCCTAGTTTGCCAGTCAGTCATCTGCAATCCGTTTAAATGCCTTCATCCTTATGCTTTGTTTTGATAAACTGCATATAACTACATAGTTTAAGTATAAAGAAAAAGTTAAAATTTATCAGTGCCTCCAGCTTGATCAGCCAAGTAGCTTATAGTGACCTTGACAATTTGTCTGGACTAGAAAAATTGAGCTTTACACCAGCCATAACTAGGATCCTTCTGAATTAGACAAAACTGATAAAGAGCATAGCAAAACTAACAAGATTAAATATCCATTCTGTAAAATATTTTTAAGGCTGATTAGTTCTCCTTTTAAATTATGTCTGATGTAAAAATATATATAAAGATATCAAAAATAAAGGACAGTATCACTCAAATATTATAATATGGAGCAGGGCACTTTTTCCCTGGGTTAAACAGTGGTGATCATAAGGAGTCTTAGTAAACTTACCTTAAAGAAAAGAAAATTTTAGAAAGCAAACAATTATTGTGAGAGAAAATAAAAGAAAGAAAAAGTGCTTCTAGGAGTATTTAAATCACTCTCCCTGAAAAGAAGTATGTTTTTCTTGAAGGCAAAAAAAAAAAAAAAAGTTAGCTAACTTCTAGCATACAGAACATATAATCAGATTTACAATATATAGAATATATTACCAGGTAAAATGGGAGGCATAAAAGTTACTATTGCTCATAACTACTTACAGGCTAATACCAGTTTATCAGAAAACATTCTGAATGCAAACTTTTCCTGATAGCTTTCTTCTACAATGCATTCTGGAGGAAATTTGTTACTGTTTTTGGCAAAGTGTACATATTAAAGACGAGAAATTATGAGTTTTAACAATTCTGCTTCTGTTTAGATTTCCCATGTAAATATATTGCCATGGTTAGAGTATTTGAAAAACTAATTGAGCCTGTGTCTAGCTAGAAGATAAGCATTTATTTGTACATGAATGGTATTTTGGAGGTAAGGGAAGTTACAGAATCTCTACAGCTATTCTTTCTCTACTTGAAAGATTTCTGTTAACAATTACTGCTATTTGGAAGAGTCTTCTGTCCACCGCCTGAGGAAAACGAGCATGGCCTTTAATTAAATTACCACCTATCCTGAAGATGTGATATATTAAACGGAAATGGATGTAAATAAAATTCCATTATCTCATTGAAGTGTTATATTTCATTTTATTTTGTGGAGGTTTTAAAACAAATCTAGAAAAATTTATGTAAAATCTGATAACAGATAAATGAACCTCAAACATTGTTTTTTATTAATCCGATTCCTCACCGGCCAGTAGTTTTCCCCTGGTGAATACTACCTGTCAGAGGAACGACTTTCCCTAAAGAAGATACACCAAGCAAAAAAAGTTTCTATCAGTAATTAGCACTAAAGTTAAAAGAAATCGAAACCACTGCTTTCTACCCCTGCATTGCATTAGATACAAGTCTCATGACAAATTGGGTGTATTGGATATATTATGTAGTAAACACTTATGTGCCTCCAAATTATTCCATATTTGTTTTGAGAACAAAAATTTAAGAATTTTACTAAAAACATTGCTAGAAGATGTGAGTTAGCTCTGTCTCCTACATCTGCCTTTACATGTCTACAGTCTATGTTTTTAGAATAACAGATATGATTCAGACCTTTAGCCATCAAATATTAGTTCTGTATAGTATAGCAGGAAAGTAAGTATATTTGAGAATGACCTTAATAAAGTTTTTCTGGCTACTTACTATAATATTAACTTATCTCTTTATGACACACCTCGTAAAAATTATAAACAAGGAGTTTCTTTGGTTAGACAGTGGTTCTTAAACTTCAGTGTGCAAGAGAATTTCTTTGGGGAGGGGCAGGTTGTTAAAACACGGATTGTTGGCCCTACCCACAAAATTTCTGATTTAGTAGTTCTGGAGTAAGGTTGAAAAGTTTAGATTTCCAACAAGTTCCCTGGTGATGCTGATGATCCAGGAACCACTGCGTTAGTTAAGTATACAGAGATTTTCAGACATAGCTACACATTACAATCACTTGAGCAGCTTTCCAAAAATACTGGTATCTGACTCCACGACCAGAAATTCTGAATCTACTGTGGTATCTAGGTGCTAGTATGCAGTTAAAAACTCCAGGTGACTCAAATATGTAGTTATGTAGTCAGGGTTACAAACCACTAAGTATAGACTACTAATGAGGCCAAGAAGCCTAAAGTCTGGAGAGTATCTTAACTATATAGTTCACTTAATGTGTTAATTTCCTATTACTACTGTAACATATTACCACAAATATATTGGCTTAAAACAACACAAATTCATTAGCTTACAGTTCTAGAGGTCAGACATCCAAAATTGGTTGGCAGAGCTGCATTCCTCCTGGAGTTTAGGAGAATGCACTTTCTTGCTTTCAGCTTCAAGATTCTGCTGTAATTCCTCGGCTCCTGGCGCTCTAGTACACCCT
Organism: Macroglossus sobrinus; assembly: GCA_004027375.1. Lineage (NCBI taxonomy): Eukaryota > Metazoa > Chordata > Mammalia > Chiroptera > Pteropodidae > Macroglossus > Macroglossus sobrinus. Next base: position 537,928 of record PVKZ01000428.1, on the reverse strand, counting down.
CTACTGCTTCGCTTTTATGAGGAACCTTGTAATTACATTGGACACACCTGGATAATCCTGGATGTACACATACCTCATTGTCTTGTGCTTTGCTTTATGGTACTTCACAGGTGTTGTATTTTTCACAAACAGAAGGTAAGACCCTCCCCCAGCAAAATTATTACAACTCGTTCTATTGTGATGCTTTAGGATAGTGGTCTAGAACCAAACCCACAATATCTCCAAAATAGGCCTGTACACGCTTTATTATGGTAGTCTGGAACCCAACCAACAATCTCTGAAGTATATACCTGTACTCTCTTCGGCTCAAGATCCTTAATCAAATCTTTTTTTTTTTTTTTTTTTTTTTTGCCACGTAAAGTAACATTCACAGGTTTGGGAGGGGTTTTATTTTACCTAACCCATCTAGTCTCTTTTTGGTTATAGAAATTTCATTATAGTCACACCCAATATCAAAATAACTGCAAAGAGCAATCTTAATATTGGGAGGGAACTAAAACAAGGTAGGTTGAAAAAAACCCCTACCTTATCCCTATTCAAGTAAGATTGGAGATTTATCTTCTGAAAATAGTAAGAGGATCTTTGGAGGAGGGGACACAGGCAGAGTTGAGGAATGGAAATTGTATTAAAACAGGAATGAGTGACTAAATGCAGAGACCCATTTCCCCACCCCACCTTCTCCCACTAGTCTCCCAGACCCTTGTCGTCCTGAGAGCTTTATCGTTCTGAGAAAACAGATCAGTTTAAGAGTAAACACCTCTGATCTTGGAAATTTCCCAAAAAACGTCTCAGACAGCTATCTTGTTAGTGAAACTCAGTCTGCAAGCCCATATGTGCTCAGAACTTCAAATCAGCTTTTTGATCTTTCACTCTTAAATCATCAATCTAAGGAAAGCCACTTAACACAACAGATCAAAATAAAAATGGAATGGAAGAAAAAAAAGAAACTTAGAAAATAATATATATACATCATACCCTCTGAGAAATAAGAAATTACATCCATGAAATAACAGAATGCTAGAAAAGAGAAATATTCAGATGACAAGAGCTTAGCGAACCTGAAAATAAAAGAAAAATGAAAAATTCAATAGAAGAGTCAGAAGATAAAGCTGAAGAATTCTAAAAAGTAGAATATAAAGGCAGATGGAAATAAGAAAAAGATAGAATCTGAAGACTAGTCCAGTAGGTATAATATTCAAATCAGGAGTCCAAGAAAGCTCCGAAAGGGGAGAAAAATCATTAAAAAAATTTTCAAGAACACTTCCTAGAACTTAAAAACACATTTCCAGATTGAAATGGCCCATTAAGTACCTAACATAGACAGGAAAAAATAAAGACCCAAAGCACATTATACTTCTATTAATATGGTTGCTTCAAAAAGAAACACACGTGGGTCACAAAAGATCATGAACTAGAATGGCTTGGACTTTCAGCTATAACAGAAGTTGGAAGACCATGAAGTAATGCCCTTGAACTTCTGAAATAAAATTATTTCCAATTCTAATTCTATACCCAAACAGTGTGAGGGTAGACTGATGACACTTTCAGACATGCAATGTCTAAAAACATTTACCTCTCTTGCATTTTTCCCAGGATGACCCTCAAGTTTGGTTAAACAAGTAACTGAAAAAAGGGAATACACAGGATACACTGATACAGGATATCCAAAATAGCAAAAAAAAAACAGCGAAGCCACACTCCAAGTGATGGTGAAGAGAACCCAGAATGCACCTGTGAGCTAGGCCTAAAGGGTGACCAGTAAAGATTAGAGTCAGGTAAAGGCTCCAGAAATTTTTATACAAAGATGGAATTAAGAGATGCAGGTGGCACCCCGGAGCATCCCAGTACATCTGCAACTTCCTCACAAAGAGAAGGGAGCTCTTGAGGCCCGCACCACAGCCCCAAGGTTTCTTGGTGGGGAATCGGGCTGATCCTAAGGGGATTCACAGGCAGGCTGCAGGCTGTGGGGGCTAGAAAGAACCCCTTCCCCGGGGCACGTGCAGGGGTTGGCGACTTGTCTTTTCACTGGATTGCGTCCTAGGAGTCTGGTGGTCCAGGGCTTGGGTGGAGGGGTGAGGCCCAGGAGGAGGTTGAGAGTGTCAAAACTTATGACAGAAAACTTAACCAGGCCAGGAATGGGGAGCGTGTGTGGAAGCTCTCACACCCATATCATCAGGAGAACCCTACAGGAAGGTAGAGTTAGGACAGAGGTCAGCCTGGCTGACTGCCCCACCCCTTAAATTCCTCTTCCCCTCTTAAGAAGTTCTTACTCCATTTTCCTCCAGGTGGAAACCTCCACCTGGCTGGCCTAGCTACACATCCAAGATTGAAATTTTTTCTTTCCTCTAATAAATCCTTTTTGCTGAGAAAAAATAAACTACCTGATGTGAAAGGACGTTTTGACAACGGATAATTTATGATTTAGTGATATTCAGAAAAGTAAGCAAATAAAAGAAAAAATAACAGCTCCAAAGAACACATGTCCAGAAAATGAAAATATCCATAGCATACTTCAGTGTTTCTTAAATTTTAATGTGCATTAAGAATCACCTGGGGATCTTGTTAAATGCATCTGAACTCTGGGCTGGGGCTATAGAGTCTGCATTTTTCACAAACTCCCAGGGGAGGCCAGTACTACTGGACTCCTGAGCACAAAGATGCTAGCAACATGGATCAGCTACAAATGGAATATACAGTAATAATACAAATTCTGAATAGTGATTAAAATTATAAAATATATTGGCAATTGGTAGGAGAGAAGACGAGACGCAGGCATGCATGTGTTAGGGGTAAAGAAAAACTAAATCCTACTCTACTCTTCTAAGATGGAAGTTAATGCCTCAAATTGAAACTATTAATACTAGCTATCTCTTTAAATTATGTATAATATTGATAACAAATAAGTCCTTAAGAAGTGTGCAAAAGATTTGAACATAATTCACCGAAGTAAATACAAATGGTATTTCAACATATAAATGCTCAATCTTGCTCATTATAAGATTCCATTTTTCACTTGATTGGCAAAGAAGAGAAGTTCAATTATTCAGATTGCAACAATACAAAGAAACAGCAATAGTGTTCCAGCAATAGTTCTGAAACATTTGCTGACAACTCTTATTGCTCCAGAACTAAAACAATTTTAGATTTCAATCATCATTCTGTGACAAATCTTAATGGATATTGGCTACTCCAATATACATTCTCAACTACTTTCTACTTGGCTGCCTCTATTGTCAGGGCTGAAAAAACTATATATTTACTTTTTCAGTGTCCCTTGCAGCTGAAGATGGACATGTGCCACAGTTCTTGACAGTGAGACTTAAGTGAAAGTTGGCTGTGGAGAGATTCTGAGAAATCTTTGGCTTTCCTTTTAAGGGAAGGGTACACATGGCTGGCACAGCAATCTTTTCTTTCTGCCTTGAATTGTGATGTGCTGTCTGGTGCTGCATGTTATCAGCCTTTTTACAAGCTTGAAACAACAATCATAAGGATTTTAGAAACATACCATGGATAGTATGAAGATCCTGAGGGCATCACTGAACAACTGAAGCAAGACCTATAACATTTGGATATAATATTATTTGAAAAAATCAATGCCTGTTTAAGTCCCTCATTGTTTTCTGTTACATAGCCAAATACATTCTTAATGCACTTCCCTAAAGAGGCCTGCTTTGAATGTTTTGGACATATTGTTCCACTATTTATAAGTTAAATATATAAGCTGCTATATGTTATTACATTTTATGTTACATATAAAACACACTAACAACAGAAACTGTTAAAGAGAAAAAAAATTAGTAGAAATTCTAATACTTCTTCCTGTGCACCAATGGATTATCTTCATACAGCCTGGGTATAAAAATCCCATTTAAAGCTCTGAAACTATGGGTTCATTTATTTAGTAATCAATTGGAATCATTTCATCTCAAGCAATAAAAACGTAATTAGGGTTTACTGGAAGGATATTTAATAGAATTCACAGAATTCCAGGCCTCAGGAAGAACAGGAATCAGGAATACCTCAAATTTGTATACCTTTTAGCTCCTATCACCATCTGTACTTGTCTTTCTACTCCAGATTTAAATTCCTGAGAAATATCCACTGGCCTGGCTTGGGTCATATCCTGTGGTCAGGATGCAGTCCTGTAATTACAGCCATGTGTTGCTTAACAATGGGGTATGTTCTGAGAAATTCACTGTTAGGCAATTTCAGCATTGTGCAAACATCAGTGTGCACTTACACAAACATAGATGGTACAGCCTACTATACACCTAGGCTACATGGTATAGACTACTGCTCTTAGGTTACAAAACTGTATGGCATGTTATTGTACTGAATACTGTAGGCAATTTTAACACAATGGTTTAGTATTTGTGTATTTAAATATACCTAAACATAGAAAAGGTGCAGTAAAAATGTAGTATGAGACGTTTAAAAATGGTACACCTGTACCGGGCACTTATCATGAATGGAGCTTCCAGGACTGGATGTTGCTCTGGGTGAGTCAGTGAGGGAGTGGTGAGTGAATGTGAAGGCCTAGGAAATTACTGAACTACTATAGACTCTAAAAAACACTGTAAACTTAGGCTAAATTAAATTTATAAAACAACATGAGATTAAATCAAATGCAAGAATAAATGATGTAATCAAGAATCATGGTAAACACAAGATGTATGAGGGTGCTGCTGGTATAATTCAGCATTTTACAGCAAACTTGTGTGTAGAAAAAGTATATTCTAAAATGACAAAAAAGCATAATAAACACATAGTAAGACAGTTGTTTATTATCAAGTATTATGTACTGTACATAATTATATTTGCTAGACTTTTATATGACTGGCAGCACAGGTTTATTTACACCAGCATCACCACAAACATGAATTAAGTACTCTGAATTTACAACGGCTAAGACGTCACAAGGTGATAGGAATTTCTCAGCTCCATTATAATCTTATAGGATCACTGTCTAAATATGACTGTAACAGCCTTTCCAGGAGCACACATGGTCAGGGAAGGCAGCTCCCCAAGAGATACTCAGTAGACAAAAACATGGCTGGATAAAAATTCTCTTAAATTTTACAAAAAATCACCACTTTCAGAAACAATGTTTTGGAATAGTCAGAATCACCAATCCAATTTAGGTTCTTGAAAAAAAAAGTGTATCTCGAGGTGTTAAAGCACAGGAAATTGTGATTAAATAATGTTCTTAAATAAAATAAAGTCTACGAAATAAGCAAATCTAAAGCTTAAACTCCAAGACTTTCCATATGTCAAAAAACTAGCAATTGAAAAATTCAATTTCAGTAACTGATTAAAAGAATATGATCTATAGTCTTGCTGTTCATAGACCTCCAAAAGGATTGAACCATTTTCTTCTAGTTTTAAGCTCACTCTAAACTTCCATTACCCATGTTATTAATTATTTCCTCTACTGGCACTGATTAGTTCATAGGCAAAAGCTACAAGTCAGTTTCAAATTTTATTTCATTAACTTAAAAGATGAATAAAATGTGTTCCAAATCTTTAAACTCATTTATCTGAACATGTTTACAGAGGACAGATACAGGATTTCAAGTAATTTATGGCAGAGTCCACTGTCCATTTAAAAAAATGCCTCTTTCTTCCACAAAAACTGTGTTGAAAAACAGAAAAAAAATTATTTTATACTGCATAAATGCTAGATGCAAACTTCTGACGTAAATTTATTTCACTGTCAACTCTAATACTGATGGCTGGGAGGCACAGATGCTCACAGTTCAGTTTAATAATACAAACAAAAAACTTGTTTTTCTCAGATACAAATTAGAAACTTCCATTCACACCTCTTACAGTAGTATCACAAACTTGACTCTCATTACCAGGTCACTTTTTCTTCTTTCCTTTCCCTTTTTTACTTCCCTCTCCTTGCTGAAGACTTTGGTCACCACCTCCTGTTTTTTGTGTCCTTGTTTTTAATTTAGGTATCATTTCCGCTGCATACAACATTACTGACTTACCTAGGAACAAGAAATTAAGCTTAGTGTATAATCTGAGAGATAAGACATAAAAGGTCATTAACTTAAATAACATAAAGTTCAAGCAATCATCATATCAAGAAAAAGACAAGGATCTTAAAAGAAAAAAATACATGACTATGAAGACAATGACTTGTTCAAGTGGGGGCCTTTGGTGCAGAAAAGTACCGCGAGAACACTGAAATATTTAAATGAACACAATCAAAATTTAAAGCGCTACATGTGAAACAAAAATTTTTGTCTCTGTCCTAGTAGTTGACTTGAAGTTCAAAGGAGAATACTTCTAAATATAACAGGCTGGAAAAAATCATCCTATCACTGTAACTTAAGCTAAGGAAACAAGGGCCTCTAACTCTTGTAACAAAAATCCAATGTCAGATGACTTTTGAATATCTGCACTCCTGCTCTGTGCACCATCTACCTCCCCCTTCAGCTCCAGTAGCTGCCTTCCTTACCCTAACATACCAAACACCTTGCTTTCCTTTTTACTTTGTAACTATTTCCTTACTGGAAACAGGAAGCAACATCTTTTCAACTGCAATTTTTAAATCAAAAGTTTTTTGTTTTTGTCTTTTTACTTTTGAAAGTAAAGGAAAAAGAGAAGGAAAAACACACCGGAATATACAAATCACTCCTGAGCCAGAAAATTTTAAGTTTCCAGAAACATCTACTGATCCTGACAAGTTTTAGTGTGTAACCAATCTATTTTAATTAAAACAAAAACAAGTTATAAGTCTAGGGTTATTGTGTCAACAACAACAACAAAAAAAACCAGAAAGCTCCATTTAAAAATATTAAATATATTTTCTAAAAAAGTATACATAATTTTGAAATAAAAAATTCAGTAAAGAATAACATGTATATATACATCTTTGTAATACCCAGAATTAACATTTTAGAATACTGATGTCCAGTTTTGTTATTATTTTTAAGAAATAAAACAATAAGGATAATGCTACAGTCTTCTCTGACCACAACCCTCCTGACTCTATTCTCTGCCTGCCATTAGGTTAATACTATCTTAAGACTGAGTGTTTTCTTATTTTGTACTTAAATTTACCCAAGTGGTCCACACCATGCATATCTTGAGCTTTTTAGATTTATTAATGGAAATTATAAGCAAACATCAGGAAAAAATCTGAAATGTCAATTAACATTTGACTATTTAATAATTTTATATTCTTTACCTGGGAGCAATGATGGACTTCCATAAGTATAGAAAATGTTCACTAAATAATTTTTTTTTGAGAAATCATTAGTAGGTTTTATCACATTCTCAAAGAGGTCCTTAACTTAAAGTTAGAATCACTGTTTACCTCTCCAACAGTTGTAGTCCTTTATTTAAAGTGATCTGTGGAACACAAATTATGACTTGTACCTTTCAAAAGATCAAAATCTTTTCTGCAGTGCAGAGGAATAACCTATCCCCAAACTTTACTCATTCACTGGAAAAAGCTTACGTGATGGGAACTGTACAAGACAAAGGCTGCCATCTTCTTGTTTGAGCTGGACCCGGACTCTGCCCTTGTATTGGACATCACGATTCCATTCTCTGGAGTACATTTTATTTTTCTAACATCAAATAAATATATAAATAAATAAATAATAAATACAGGTTTTGTTTAAGAAAATTATTACATCAATGAGATGAGTATAGAAAATAGTGAAGAACAGATCTTACCTCAAGAAATACATTAAGTCCAACTGCTAAGCACACATCTTGAATTTCTGTGGCCGTAGGATTTTCAACAGCCTGAACAGTTAAAAACAAGAGCATTAAACACCTTATGCAGCAATATTTACAAAAGCCAATATATGGAAGCAACCTAAGTGCCCATAAATAAACAAATGGATAAAGGTGATGTGGCACATATGGATATTACTCAGCCATAAAAAAGGATGAAATCTCAGCATTTGGGACAATGTGAATAGACCTAGAGGGTATTATGCCAAGTGAAATAAGCCAGACAGAGAAGCACAAATATATGATTTCCCTTATGTGTGGAATCTAAAGAACAAAACAAATGAACAAACAAAATAGAAAGACTCATAGAGATCAAACTGATGGCTGCCAGATGGGAGAGGAGTTGAGGGGTTGAGTGACAAAGGTGAAGGGATTAAAAAGTGCAAATTGGTAGCTACAAAATAGTCACGAGGAGGTTAAAGTCAATAACGTTGTAATAACTATGTATGGTGTCAGGTGGGTATTAGACCTATTAGTGGAATCACTTGTAAATTATATAAATGTCTAACCACTATGCTGTACATCTGAAACTAATATAACATTGAATGCCAACTGTAATTGGAAATTAAAAAAGAAAACACTAAACAGCTTAAAGTGGATACTGCGATATTGTTGTGTAACTCATTTCAAATTCTATGATCAAAACACATACCAAAACCTAGGTTTCCTTTTCTACTAGGTACAGTTATTTCCATTGTAATAATATTTTAAAAAAAATTCCTAAGAATAACACTGATTCATACTTGTATGTCCATCACCCTTCCTACAGAACATAAACTTCACAAGGAAAAGGACTATTTTGTTCACCAGTATATTCCCCAGCACCTGGTATGATACTTAGAACATAGTAGGTGCCCAATAAATATTGGTTAAACAACTACTAGATACAATCACTTACAAAAACTGTTTGGCAGAATCTGCTAAAGCTAAATACATGCATTCATTATGGCCCTGCAAAAATTTGTTCACTAAAAGACAAACTCAGGAATGTTCACAGCAGCACTATATATAATAGCCCCAAACAAGAAACAATTTGATTACCCATCAACAGAAGAACAGACTGTGGAATATTCATACAATGCAATACTACAAAGAAGTGGTTTTCAGGAAACAAATTCTGTCCCCCAATCTATGTTGACAATGCTTGGAGACATTTTTGATTGTCAAAACAAGAGCGGTGTAGCACATCGACATCTAATGGGTAGAGGCTAAGGATGCTGTTAAACAACCTAAAATGCACAGGACAGCCTCACAACAAATAATTATCTGGCTCAAAATGTCAACTGCAGCTGCCACAGAGCAATGAGAATTAGATTTCACTCAAAAATGTGGATGAACTTTATAAGCTTAAAGTTTTGTGAAAAAAGACAGACACAAAAGTATGTAGTGTGTAATATCATTTAAATGAAATTCAAAAACAAGCAAAAGTGATATATATCGTTACAAGTCAGGATAGTGGTTATCCTTGTATGTGAGTATATGTGGTGAGGGTGATTACTGGGAGGGCACAAAAAGGAATTTTCCCGGGTGCCAGTAATGTTTTCTATTTTTAAATTAGGGTGCTGGTTATCCATGTGTACTTACTTTGTGAGAATTAATCAAGGCAGACACTTAAGATATATGTGTTTCTGTATGCACGCTATACATCAATAAAGTTAAAAATAATTTAATCATCCTCCAAATTATGTGAGGGCTGTTATAGTGGCTTGATGTGAGGCATTATTCTGAACCAGTGCTTTGGTATCTTCTCTTTTATCCTCAGGCAGCAAAACAGACTTTCCTTTACACATTTAAGCAGCAAAATAGCAGATACTAAATAACACAAAAATAATGAATTCTTTGCTTTCTTTTCTTTTTTCAAAATTCTTAATTTTGAAAAAATAAAAATATAAAGCTGCTACAAAGGCCCTTCACTTGGCGGAAGACACTTTCCTAACCCAAGAAACCTTTAAAGTAACTTTACCCATCTCAAAAAAAGATCATTGACATAAAAATATAAAATTCGACACCTCTGAATTTTCTGCAAGTTTTCTTTAAAAATTCAACTACATTTTGGACATTCTATTGTACAATGACACAATTTTGGTTTCCTTAACTAAGGAGATGACTGACAGACACAACCTTAGTTTGAATTAAAACACTGCAAACCTTACAACCCTCCCCTGCTTCTTTCAAACACAGCTCATGAAGAATCACTTAAAAAATTCCTTCAACTATGAATTTAGTGCCTTTCTGGTTTTACCATTAATAAGAAAATTCTTGGCTACTGTTCTCCTGAGTTCTCCCCTCCCCAAATGCAGTAAAATAAAAGAAGCTTCTGTGACCCTCACAGTAAAGCCACTCTCAACCCCTCAAACCAAGGCGCCAATATGCTTACCTTACTTATGGGGATTCGCCTACCCTCTGCGATGGTCTTCTTGTTATTTAAATAAGCTGGATATATACAAATAAACCTGTCACAGAAAAACATACCTGTTATCACTAGAGCAGTATTTCCAAAATTCCACTCATTCATTCGTTACCACGACTTGCCGGTACACCTTTTATTTGCATATATTTTGTTAAGTTGTCTCCTTTTTATATAATATTATGTCCACGAGGCACCCCAAATCCTTTGTCTCATGTACAGATAAACACTGAGCTAAAGTCTGGATTTCAGTGACCCTGCGAAGAGCGTGGGCTGCTGGCCTTCGGGACAAGCGAACGCTCAAAGAGGCGCAGAGCCTGCGGCCGAGCAGTTTCACCGGCGAACCTTTCTCAGGGGCAGGGAAAGCGACGCAACCCCGCAGGCTCGCAGCAAGCCCCTTGCTTTCTCAGTACCTACCTATCTTGGTCCGCCGGGGATCGCGCCGCGGCGCAAGCCATCTTCACTTGTACCCCAACAGCAGCAGTCTTCTACCTGCAGGGAGAGAACCGGTGGAACTCGGCTTTGAGGTTTCCCAGACCACCCTATCTTCCGGCGGAAGTCCTGCCCACGCGTCTATGGGTTTTCACTATCCGTTTGTTCCGACACCTGTCACTCGACGCCAGGATTTTTAGTTTCTTACGTGTTATTCGGCACTCTTCTCTCGCGATAGGATTCATGAAAGCGTCTCATCTCTTCCTTTCTCTGTGTCACTCAAACGGGACGTTTGGGGCGCATGCGCTGTTGCTAAACTAGGGTTAAATTTTCGTGCTCTTTCACGTTCAATTTCTCCCTGAATTTGGGTGGTGGTATATACTCTCATCAGGCAATCTGTGTACTGCGGGAAGCCTGTGTAGTTCTGAGCAGGTCGTTGGAGCAGGCAAGAAAATGCCTTTTTAAGTTTTACCTGTATCCGCTCCCGGGCCCTGCAGCTGGCTTTTCATTTGGATAGTGGATTTTTATAGCGGTGGAACTAGCAAAATTACTGGCACTGTGTTTTAACGTGCTGTATAAATGTTAGAAGATTGACTGTATACCTTTTTAAAGTATGAAGATCATCTATACTAAAATTCACTATATTTTTGCAAAGTACTATTTCAGTTTTTTTGTTCTTCAGGTAAATATACACCTTCATTCCAATTTAGTAGCTGCTGTTCATGCCACATCTACAAAGGTACTTTTCAAAAAACCGGGCAAGGTAAAATAACTATTCTCGTACAGGTAAAACAAACACTAAAGAAAAAAAAAATCCCCCTAAAAGCTTAGTCTCGGTGGGGTTATTTGCCTGCCCATTCACGCTAATGATGGCTAAGCATAGATTTTCAGCTAGTCTAACTGGAATCCAGCCACTGACTTTTCTCCGTGCCCTGAATTCCCGCCTCCCAGTCCTCTTTGTAGTACTGAATTAATTCGATGCTGATAAGTCTTATTCCTTTCTAAAGTGTATGTGATTCCTGTTAAAAGAATGTCATGCAATGACCAAATCGAACAAAACGGATGAAATGAACCAATCTTTAAAAGACATAGTTTACCTGCTTTTGGACTTTGCTTTTATACTGGTTGCATCTCATAATTCGAATAGTTCTTTTCATAAAATTAACATTTTATATACAATGTGGAAGAAGTGAGAAATGAACGCGGTAGTCCCAGGCTTCATACATGTAGTACCCTACTTACCATGGAGTTGTTTTCTTAAATAAGTAAGTGGAGACAAAAAGATCCATTTTAAAATTGATTACATTTCCTGGTTCATATACGCTAATGGAGTTAATGATGGAGCTAATATTTTTTTGAGTTCTATGCTAGATCTATAACTCCTATTTAACTCTACACTATTGTTGAAGTAGTATAAAAGTACAAAGAAAAGAGGGTGGGTGGAGACAGCAATGTTGTTACCACACTGATGATTAAAGAAACAGTAACAAATATAAAAGTTTTTAAATGCTTATGCTTGTGGAAATTAATGCAAGTCCAATTAAAGGAGGATGAAGGTGAACATGGAAAATTGTGGAGATGATGAAAGGGCTTTAGAGATCAATGGCGCTTTTTTTCACATCAAATTTTTATCAAACTCTCTTCCTTTGCCTTATGCCACTAAATTCAACCTATCAACCTTGTTTGAGGCTATTTGTTAGGGATGGGGTTCACAAACGTGGAAAGGGAAGATAGAGGTGGGCAAGATAAATTTTTCTAAGCTAGTTGAGTAAGAATTGAAAGCAGGAGGAGGAAAGGGGTTAAAGAAGAGATGTAACTATATGTGTAGGTGGCTGCTGGAGATGTGAGTAAAGTGACCTTGAGCATTGACAGAAAGAGTGAGAAGGGGAAGAAGTTGCTGGATTAGATAATATCTGTGCTGCAGATCACTCATTTGTCTCTAATCCATCCAGTAAGAACATAGTGAGAAGCTACTATATAACAGATGCTCTTGAGAGGTGCTAGGAATACAGACATAATAAAATAACCCTTGCTCAAATTTCTAATAGTCTAAAGGATGAGACTGACATGTGTACAGTTATAGCAGGGCCATCCCAGCCTGGGCCTGAGTTGAATCCATCAGGGAATTCAGGCATGCCTGGGTATATCTGGTTAACTAATGGAATAGTCTGCCCTATTTCACTTGTCCATTGCTGTGTAAAAAAGCATTCTAAAACTTAGTGCCTTAAAACAACAACAATCTTTTTTTTTTTTTATGCTCATGAAACAATAGTTTGGGTAGGGCTCAACAGGAATAGCTTATCTATTTGGCATCTGCTGGAGCTAGATCATTTGAAATGGTTTCTTCACTCCTATGTCTCTGCTTCAGCTGGGATGGCCAGAACAGCTGAAGTCTAGCTGGGCATCTCCTTCTTCCTATGGTGCAGCCTCTCCATTTGGCTAGGTTGACTTTGACAAAGGTTCTTTCCTTGACCAAACTTTAGACTGGCTCCTCTGAGTCCTCTTGTTGGTTTAGGCCTTGACCTGGCTCCTGTTCCATCTTCAGCCTGCCTAGCCCAGTTTTAGCAAGAATCCTGCTAAGTTAAGCGTATTGGGGTTCTCTGAAGATAGAACCAATAAGATACGTAAGAGGAATTTATTATAGGAACTGGTTCATGCCATTACGGAGGCTGAGATATTCCACAGTATGCTATCTGCAAGCTGGAGAACCGGGAAAGCAGTGGTATAATTCAGTCTGAGTTCAAAGGTCTAGGAACCAGGGGGAGCTGATGGTGTAACTCTCAATCCAAGGCTGAAGACGGATGTCTCAGATCAAGGAGAGAGAGAGACTTCACCCTTCCTCTGCCTTTTTGTTCTATTTGGGCCCTCAGTGGGTTGGATGATGCCTGCCCACATTGGTGAGGGTAGATCTTCTTTACTCAGTCTCTACTGATTAACATGCAAATCTGTTTCAGAAACATCCTCACAGACACAACCAGAAATAGTTTACCAGCTATCTGGGCTTCCTTAGCCCAGTCAAGTTGACACATAAAATTAACCGTCATAGTAAGGCTAGCGAGAGTCCCCCACAACTCCTGATATATGATCACCCTCAATATATGATCAAATTCCTCATTCCCCACCTCTTATATACAGGTACATGCTCCTTGACTTATAATGGGGTTACTTCCTGATAAACCCATCATAAGCTGAAAATATCATAAGTAAAAAATGCATTTAATATACCTAATCTACTGAATATCATAGCTTAGCCTAGCCTTAAATGTGCTCAGAACACTTACATTAGACTACAGTTGGGCAAAATTGTTTTATAATGTTATTAAATATTTCATGTGACTTCTTATGTGTATTGCTTTTATAACACTATAAAGTCAAAAATCATTAAGTCAAACCATCGTAAATTGGGGACTGTCTGCATAAACCCTTGGTCTGCCTTCAACAAGAATCCTCTTAGGTTAGTTTAGCAACCTAAACCTACCCTATCCTTTATTTCTCCTCTTAGTAATTTTCCATCTACTGATCTCTTTGCTCTGCTCTTTCATTTTAAATTACCACCTGTCTTTGCTACTTTCAAAGGTGAGCTGATCTCTCTCCCCTATTGCAATATCACTGTTAAATAAAGTCTTCCTTATTATTTTAATGAGTGTCAGAATAACTTTTTCTTTAACAGCTTCCTCACAGCATGGTAGTTTCAGGACTTCCTAACAATGGTTTCAGAATTTCTTACATGATGGCTGGCTTCCTGCGGTCTGCAACATGGAGGCTGCCAGGCATTTTCAATGCCTGGTCTTGTCACTTCCTTCACATTCTATTGGTCAAAGCAGTCACAGGGGCAGCTCAGATTCAAAGGAGGGATAATAAGACTCATATTGCAAAAAAGCATGTGGGATGGGAGATATTATACCTTCTTCAGAAATATGATCTACCATACTGTTGGAAGTCAATTTCTACAGACTTGAGAATTTACCCTAGAATAACTACTTGACCCAATAACAGAGCTTTCATTGTCAGGTAGAAAATTCAGAGAACCACCTGGTGTCTATGACTAAGATTTTTATGCATTCCATATACAGCCTCTGTTAGATTCACATCTCTATCTTAGGGCGGGAGGGTAAATAAGTAAAACTTGTTTTAATGAGACTGCTTTATGAAAAATCATTTAAGGCATCTGAACACAAGCAGCACTGCTTCGGCACATTTGTGGAAAACATTGACACCAAAGTGGCGGACAGATGTTCTCCCCACTTCTAGAGGACATAATGCAACTTGTGGGCATCAAGAACTCCTGCAAGCACTGCTGCCAACAAGATTTGGGCTGGTGTCTGATGGATAGGGCCATTCTGGTAGACAGGTTGATCTGAACTTGGCATTCACTCCAAACCCTTTATGTTATAGCTTAATAAATAAAAGGAAGGAAGTGATAAAGGAGCAGCAATAACATGATGACATTTACTGAACTGCAGACTCAAGATTGAAAAGATTCAGTATTAAAAGACAGAGTTGTGGAAAAGAGACACAGCAGGACTTGTGTCAGTATTTTTTTTTTTTTATTTCAAGGATAGAAACAAAATCTTACAAACACTAAGGTAAGGAATAAAAGTTATCTAAAGCGGGGGGAATCCAGACTGATATTTTCAATTTCTTAGCCACAGTATACATTAGAAGAGTTTTGAGGAAAAAGAATTATGACCAACGTTGTGATCCAAACTGTCCTTTGTGTGAGGGAAAAAGAAAACAATTTTAAAGAAGGATTTAGAAAGTATATCCTCGACTAACCTTTTCTGAAAAAAATATTCTGAGGATATACTGCAGTCAAGCCAAATTATAACAACATAAATAACTGAAAAAAAAATGAAAGGTGTGTAATATAGAGGAAACAGTAAAGAACGCATAAATCTAATTTATACTTAGATTTAAATAATTATTGATGTGATAGCGAAGCTAATTGCAATTGTTAAGAAAAGATTCTGAAAATTGAAAACAAATGAATGCAGAGATTTTGCAAAGGACGTGGGGTTCCAATGGAAACAGTATATGTCTCAGTTTCTAAAATCATTTTAGCCACTGCATCACTAGGGTTTTCACTGGCCATGCTACCTGACATAGGACCACGACTTTTTGCCGTTTTGTTGCCTTTTGTTTTCCCATCTGTGCTCCCCAGACCCTGCATTCCTGCCTCTCTTAAGCAAACCTATGAAATTTTCTCTAACCATCCTTTCACCTAAACTCAAGACTCAGCTTTCCAGATCCCAAACCCACAAGGTCTTCAGCTATAGAAAAGGACCTCTGAGAATTCTTTAAGATCCACCCTTTTTAGAATAAAGTTGTGGTTTTTACATAACTTCTTTTGGTGTGTTTTCTTAAATGACAGAAATTATTTTTTTCACAGTTCTGGAAGCAGGGATGTCCAAAACCAGGGATCCAGCAAGGTACATTTCATTCTGAGACCCCTTCTTTTGACTTCTGGGCAGCTGCTTTCTTGCTGTGATTTCTTGTGTTTAAGTGAAGGGGGAAGTAGAGGGGGAAGGAGAGAGAGAGCCTGCGATCCAGCACTGTGATGTCTCTTCTAATAAAGACACTAATCCTATCAGATTAGACCCTCATTCTTATGCTCTCGTTTTATCTTCATTCTTCTTTAGAGGCCCCATCTCCCAAAACAGCCACACCAGGGTTTATAACTTTAGCATATGAATTTTGGGGGGACACAAGTGTTCAGTCGTGTATATATTAAGTCAGACTAAGTCTTACTGGTTCCATGGTTTTAATTTTTGTATTTGTAATTTTCATATATTTGATGCTGTATCATTTCACATTTTAAAGAAAGCATCATAAAACTGATGTTCATCTTTTCATTGTTTGATACCTTTTATTCAGAATTACACTTTGACATAAATTTTCCATCACTGCTTTCTTTGCATTTTGCCTGTGCAAGTGTGGTTGTACTTTTAATTTTATCCATCCTGGATCATTTTAAGTGTGTCTTTTGTTAATGTCGTATAGTTGGAGGACTTTTTTTACTTGACTCCAATCTGAGAGTGGTTATTTACTCTACTCTACACTTAATCTATTCATTATTTGTAGTACTCTGTCATTTATGCTTGTGTGGATAATTCTCCCTCTGCCATTTCTCCTGTCCTTTGAAATTTCCTTTAAGTTTCCCTAGTTGTTGTATTTTTGGCAAATGATTTGGATGGAAAGTTATATTTAATTGTTAATATTGACATTACCCTAAATTAAAATATTAAATTTGTATTTTTCTAGGTTAAAAGTAGCATCTCCTGACATTGTCTATAAAAGACAAGAAATTTAACACACTTTTACATCTTCCCTCCCTTCTATATACTATTTCCCAGTTTGGGTTGGAATAATCTGGAATTTAAGATTATGAAAATTAAGAATTTCATCTTTTCAATTTTGTTATTTGGATATTTACATTGAGATTCATTATCATATTAATCACAATTATTTACAGATTTATTTGTTTAAAAGTTTTATTGCTCAAATTGTTTCCTTAATACCTTCCTATTTAATTGCTTGGGTGCTGGAATACTGGTGGAAATATGTCATGGTATCTGTTTGTCCAGTGCTTTTGAAATGCCCCTCATAGATCTGGGGAATTCATGTTTTATGAATCCAGCACAGGCATGTGACATAGCCTCTGCCAGTCATGTCTACTCAAGCTAGCCACCCAAACTCCAGAGAGGAAGCAAGTGCTACATGTGATATTTTATGACTTGGATGTGTCAGAGGGCTCCGGTGTTTAGGGACAGAAACTGGGTCTTTACTGAAGCAGACTCATAGTACGGTTTGGGTTTTGTTCCACTGTCTAGTTTCCAAGACTGATTTTTCGTCCTCATACAAACCCTGTGAGCTATTTAATAGTCTTTAAAAGAATGAACATCTTGTCCTTTAGAGAAGGTGTTGTTGGAAACAACTATAAGAATTCTTCATAAGTATTTACATAAATTAAATTAATACTAGTTTGGCTAGTTTCACAATTTCTAGGTAATATTTCCATTCCCTTCCAAATGCTGCAATTTTTTTTGACATTTAGTATTGCAGATAACTTTAATGTCAACCTATTTTTTTTGTAGACAACCTATTCCTCTCCCTACAGAAATTTTAAGGAAGTTTTCTCTATCTTTCAAATTAAAAAAAAAAACTCACTAATATGTATCTAAATTTGGTTTTCTGTTCAGTCACTTCAGAAACAAAGTAGGTTGAAAAATTCACAAATGCCCCAAACACAAGGAAAAGAACTAGGTCTCAGAAATCGCAGGGACTGAGGTAACACCAAGAACTAGTGACTCTTTTGTCTTTCTCTTGCTCTCCATGCCCCCTACCCATATCTGTTCCGTTCCCTTGCTCTACTGGTTGGCTTTCTTAGTTTTAGCTTCATGGGGCCAGTCATAATCCTTGCCTTAACTCTAGATCTTTCGGTTCCAGCCCTCAACTGCCAGACATTTATTTTGTGACCCTTACTTCGAATTGATTGGCCCAGTCTCTTTTTCTTTTTTTTAAAGCCAGGTCATACAAGTCTTCAGTCACTGGTCAGTTGATGAGTTTCCCCTAAGTCAGGGGGAGAGAGAGGGTATGTGGTTCATTGACCAATTAGTGAGGCTAAGTGTTTGGGTTCCAAAATGTGGTGTAGGCAGGGCAGGTAATGTTTGGCATTGTTCTTAGCTATTTTTCATTAATGTTGCTTCATATTCAATGGTCACCTTCATTAGTATACATGATGAGAATTTTTAATTTTAAAATAGTAACAATCACATAACTTAAAGAAAATGAGTGAAAAGCCACAAATATAGAGAATTATCCTTAATGTCAGAAGAAAGTATATTTAGCACCAAGAACAATATTATACACATTGAGCATACAAGATGAAAGAAGTATCAATGTCCTAACAAAAACCAGAATATAGTTATAGACAGATCACAGAACAGAGAGGAATGGCAAGAAAATGACCCAGTGTTTACAGGAGTCAAAGTCCATAGAATTCAACATTACAAAGCAGTATTTTAAAGTCAGCATAAAATGAAGGAAATATGCTGATTAGAAATTAAAAAATAATTTGTATACTGTTTCAGCCACCTTTACTTTTGAAAAATTTTTTGTTTGGTAAATTTTAATGATTTAACTACTCAAATCTTCTGCTTTTGGCAATTTATTTTGCATTTCTGGCACTATTTTCTTTGCCTTTCTTAGATACAAATAAACCTAATGAAAACATAAATTCAGATATAGTGCAACTGGCTCCTATTCTCAGCAACAAACTCATCCCTTCTCTTAAACTTGTGGTAACTATCTGTATTTTACCCTGTCAATTTTTTTTTTTTTACTGTATTTATGGTGCTATTTGATTGTTATGGGTTTATCTTTTATTTCTTATTTCTCATTAACTTTCCTTTTAGTGCCCAGGTAACTTGTATTTATTCTCAAATACTGGTATGATTTGCCATAGTTGATTGTTAATCACTCCCACTGTTTAACAACAAATTTGGCACATTTTCCTTTCATTTGAAATCAATCTTCCCTCATTTCAAAGTTCCTTTTCATGGTTTCTTATTGCAAATCCAAATTAGACATTTGCTGAAATTATTGCCTGTACAATAAGTGTTTTGAAGGAAATGTTAGCTGATCCTTCAGATATGGTCATTGTCTTTAAAATTACTTTTTCATTCATTTCTTGTAAATTTGTCTACTTTTGGGAGTTGAGATGGGCTATATCAGATCATATAGCTCAATATACAAATATTTCATGCATAAAGGAGAAGGAAATTTATTTGTTGGTATACAGTGTCAGATTAAAGGTCCAGTTGTTGAGAGGAAGAGGAATAGCTAGAACTGAAAGCAATCACTCAAGGAGCTTCCTTATTACTTAGAGCAGTAATTCCCAAAGTGTGGTTCCAGACCAGCATCACCACCTGCAAACTTGTTAGAATTGCAACTTCTTGGGCCCCACTCATAATCAGAAACTACGGAGAGTGTGGCCCAGCTGTCTTAATAAGCAGAGCTAGTAATTCTAATGTACTTGTTTGAAAAACACTTCCTTAGGGGTTTGCTGCAGTATAAAGCTGGATAAAGCACTGACTCCTACTTCTCTCAATAGTCATAACTCTTAACTAAACCCCAATACTGAGCTCAGTATATCATTTATAAGTAATAAGCATAAACTGGGACTATCTGGCCTGCTATTATGGGAGCACCTTGTCAACTTCTAAAAGTAGAACTGAGATTTGCCTCTACTAATTCTCTAGAGGGTCTCATAGAGCAACTTTTCCCTCAATGGGCAATATTAAGGGGTTGGCCCTTCTCCCAGTAGGTGCAGCCTACAGGAATTCCTGAGTTTTCTAACATGTGGAAGGCACCTTTTTTCTTTTATTTCCATCATCGACAATATTTTCCCTTATTTGAAAAAGACATTTTTCTTCTTTTCTTGAAAAGGGCAATTTTATCAATTAGTTTACATCTCATCTCTTTCCATAAAAGAATTTGACATGGTTTATAAAAACTGGCATGCAATAATTCAGAAAAAATAGAAAGTCAGGACTAAGGGGAAAGAAATACGACCTATATGCGTGTATCTGTTAGATAAAGCAGACTGAGAAAAATATAAATAGAATAAATTAGTATTATTCACAAATGAGTTCAGATAAAATTTGACAAAAATTTAAATATACATTCAAAAAATTAGTAAATTGAGGTGTTTGCAAAGTGGTGCAGTGGAAAGAGTATGGGCTATGAAGTAAAATGCCTTACTTCAAATCGTAGCACTTTACTGGCATTTTATTAAAAAAAAAAAAATTCAGCCTCATTCCCTGTAGGTGATAAACACAGGTAAAGTAGAAAATTAAGTACATGAAGTGATTTCAAGGGTACAAAATAGATGTGCTTACTCATTGTCACCCTCTTATCCCAGTGACCCACCATAATTATCTTTTCCCTTCTACAAATGCAGAATGCATGAATTATTAAAAATAAATTTTCATTTATCCAACAAATGTATTTATCATCATCCTCATCTTCTGATCTTTTAGAACACATCCTGGGAAGAGAAATTAAATTATCTTTGTTAATAAATGTATCAGTTTATTTTCCTTCATGAAGGAGGATTCTCCCTGTTCCTATAACTCTGTCAAAAACAAGTTTTCCTTAACAGGCAGAGTTTTTTACTCAGTCTTTTGACCATCCTAATGGTATTGCATCTACCTTTTACACCTATGTGACCTGCATTTTCTGAGCAGAGCGAAGTGCTGATTATATTTGGTTGCTGGAATTTTGCCATAACATATAGAGCGATAAAAGGTGTTCACTCTTGACTCCGTAGCAACAGGGAGAAGATGAAGGGATGAGTTACGTTCCAAGACAGGCTTGGAAGAGACTATATACCTAAGAACAATTGATTAATTTTTCACGTATAAAATTCTATTAAGAAAAAAGAAAGTCTATGTGGGCCTATAATGTTCATTGCCTAGTATGTGCTGGGCAGTTTATATTGCTAGTAAATGAATTTGTTTTAAACTAGCTCCAGTGGCATAAAAAAAGAAAATAATTTAAGTGGGAAAGTATTAAACATCAGGAAATGCTAATCACATATGAGAAAAATAAATCTCAGGAATGATTAAGTGCCAATGCATGGAATGGTTAAATGCCAACAGTCAGCTCAATTGTTTTTATTACAGTAGAAGGAATTTTACTCTTAATGCATAGAATTTGAAGAAAAAATTTTATAAGCTTTTAAAAGAGGCCCTTTTTGACAATTATTAATACAAATGTGAAATAAGACCCTTCAAACCAATACCATTTTCAGTAAGTTTACATACAGCAATAATTTATTCTGAAATGTTCATTTAGTTTCTATTGAGACACAATTTATGTCTCATTAATTAAAGAGCAGCCATCTCACCTCAAATACCAGAATATACAAGTTACAGCATAGCAAAAAGTCTACCTACTTTCAGATAAAATCTAGTTCAGGTAAAATAGTTTCATTCAATGTTTTACAGTTAACACAGATTTTTTTTTTGTTTTGAGCACAAAAGAGTGTTAATTGTTACACTGTAGCTATCTATATGCACATCATGTGACCACAGAACTGTTAATTGAACCATCAGTTTCATTCATGCAGTAAAGCAAAGCAGGCTGGGTAAACTTGTTCATCGGGAACCATATTACTGTGAATTTCACAGCCACATGATTAATTATAATGTTAGGTGGACTCACAAGAACTAAAACAGAATGTTTTTTTGCATAAATACCAATTTCTCCCTGATGTAAGTTTAGTCAGTTTATAACCTAGACATGATTGATAACAGCAATTTATCATACAATATATCATATCTTCTATCTGTAGTGTTCATTAAGACAAGCAATAATTAAAGGATGATGGGATGGGATGCTACTTAAATACATGTAAAACATACTGTACAAATATACTTGGCTTTACCATCTTCTTCCTAACTATCAAGAGTACCTCTCAAAATATGACCAGTGAAGACAAAGTATACTATCAAATATGGCTTCCAGAACAAAAACCCTCTAACAAGAATCAAACCTATTTACAAAATTTTTTCAGTCTTTTAAAGTTTCATTTGAAACAAAATTTCTACATAGCAGTTGTAATTAACACATATTTTTCTTAGTTTCATTATTCCAGCTCTTTTAAACAGATGTCACAAGGTAAGACCCAGAATGGCGCTTAGGGCTTTGAGTTCCACTGGATTCTGTGTTGTCAGTTTTTGAATCTCGTTTCTTTGTGTTGTTATTCACTGGTGTTGGGATCTGAGATGGCCGAGCCGAAGTGCTATCTATGCTGCTTTTCCTAGGGCTTGGGTTGTAATTAAAAGGAGTCACTCTGGCAGCAACAGTCCCACTAGGTGAACTGTGTTTGCTTGAACTGCTAGAACCAAATGGGGTACGCTCAGCTATAGAACTTTCACTAGTCTCTGATGCAGGAACAGAATTACTTTGTCCCAGTTTTGTTTCAGTTCCTTTTTGGTCTGGGGCATCTACCTGAATAAAGGAGTTCAGGCGGTTTTCCAAACCCATGGTACGTACAGGACCACTGCCATTACCCACATTTTGTTTTCCCTGGTTATCTTTTGAATCTTTAGCATTTGGGTTTCCCTTTTCTGAAACACTGTCAATCACTGGGGGAGTATTTCCTGTGGGAGATCTTCCGGATCTAGGGTTGTTAATGGGACAGTCCTCAATTCTCACCCAAACATCCTCTGTTTTTGAAACAGCAGGTGCCATTTGATAAATTAGAGTCTTTGATTCAGCACCATTTGCAGCACCTGAGGAAGTGGTCTGAGAAGCATTATTTATGGGAGAAATGTCACTTTCTTTAATTTTTCTCCATGTTCCCTTTGTGGATACTTGGTTTTCTTTAGTTTGTTTGGTTCCTGAAACACAGTTCACATGTTTTTCATCCTCACTTTTTGCTTTTTCACTAGATTCTGATGAAGCAGAAAGAATTGAGGATGAACTTCCAGTTCTTCTCCACGTGCTTACTCGAGGAAGGGATGACGAATGTTTGCTGTGCTCACGTTTCCAGGTTCCTGACCTATTGATTGGAAGTCTGGAAGGACTTTCAGAATGGGAGCGTGCTATATCATGGCGCTTTGCGGGTCTTCCATCATTATACTCTACAGTGGGACTGAGATTAGGTGGGAGTTTTCGCCATCCACCAGCCTGAACAGATGAATGTGTTGACAGAGACATATCAGGAAGGGAAGGACTTAAAACTGGAGTCTGTGCCTGGGACCGAGTGGGAGAATCTGGTCTAGAAGATGGAGAGAGAGATTCAAATGATGCAGATTCCTCTAATTTTCTCCTCAGGGTTGGGCTTGGAGCTTCTTTGATGAAAGTTGACTGGCGTACTAATACGGGTCTCTCTGACCTATCAGATTCACTTCCACTTGATTTAGTTGAAGACATTCTAGAAAGTTCTACCTTTTTGTTGGACCCATTGCTATTATTCATCTGATTTAGTCCTTTGGAGGCAGACTCACTTCTTGGGATACTGCTGCCATTCTTGGATAAACCTGTTTGTTTGGAAAGGTTCTGCTGACTCATCTGTCTTCCTGGAGATGTGTATGACATTTTCCCAGAACCCGAGGACTTAGTTGAAGCAGTACTAGGGGATGATGTCCTTGGCAGTTGAGATAATTTGTTAGGAGGGTTTATTCCATTTCTACCAGGAGAAATTGAGTTTCGCCCTGGAGACTGTATAGGTCTACTTAACGGTTGCTGGGCAGGTCTTGAAGGAGTGGAATCTCTAGATCCTGATCTAGAAGGCCCTTTATTTGACCCAGCCTGTTGGGTTGTCTGCCTGGTGACAGGGCTTAATTCTGACTTCACTGATGGCTTGGCTCCTCTAGGAGAAGTGGTGGTTGTCTGACATTCACTGGGGCTTTTGGAAGCTGGAGTCTTAAGGGGTGGGCCTTTTTTAGAAACTGGACTTGTACTTGAAGAGCTATTTCGAACTCCTGGAATGTGGATCATTGTCCTTCCTCGAGAGAATGAAGGCATGTTTGTTTGAAGGGGTTGTTTCATTTGGCTTGAAATTTCTGAATTTGACCGAACTTTTCCAGTAATCAAACTCTTATAAACCTTTTTCCCTCCTTTGATTCCCTTATTTTCAGATTCTAACTTTTTAGCTTCCAATGTACTTTTCTCCCCAGGTTTCAGAATTCGTGGGCCTTTATTACTTGTAAAGGGTTTATCCTCTTGATCAGGTGTAAGATGAAATGGTGATCCCAGAGAGATTCCTGACTTCAGTGAAAGGATGGAATCTGAATCTGATGAAGCTTGTCTAGATAAACATGCAGCAGCAGCAGCTTGATGTAAACTACTTACTATGGAATTAGCACCTTCCTGAATGGCTTTCCAATCAAAATTTTCTGAATCAGGGGATAAACCATGTTCAGAATCTGGTCTCTGTATATCTTTCAAATCAAGTGTCAAATCTTCTGCTAATATGCCACCCATATTTCTAGGGCTATGTTTTTCATTATCACCCTTGAATCTTGAAGGCTTTTTCTTTTTTGGCATTGCAGAACTGATACATTCCTGCAACAGGTCATCTTCAGAATCAATACTGAGAGAACTGAGAGAACTGTTTCTTGAGAAACAAACAGGGGTATCTTCAACGTGAAATGATTTTGGAGCATAACCTGATGGCTGAGGTTTACTTGGTTCTCCCTGTGAGTCAGCGGGCTCTTTCTCTTTGATAAGTTCACTTTCTTTGTTGTTGTTGTTTTCTTGATCAATGTCGCTAAGAGAACTTAAAGAGGAATTTCGAGAAAAACAAACTGGAGTATTTTCAATAGCAAAATTCTGTAATTTTTCATCAGTTGCTGCCCCTCTGTCTGGGATGTCTTTGGATGATTGGGGAAAAGTGGATTGCTTCTGTAGCATGGTTTTAGACTGTCCTCGACTTATTGGATGTTTTGGAACAGCTTGTGTCCTATTAGCTGATTGCTGGCTGGAGGTTAGTTCTGTGTGACTGTTAACTTTAGCTTCTGATTCCTTATTTTCTTTTCCCTTTCTTAATTCAGCCTTTTCCCTGGAAAGGTCAACATCATCATCATCAAAATCTAGAGAACTCAAAGAGTCATTTCGTGAAAAACAGTATGGAGTTCCTTCAATAGGTGTATAATGATGAGGTGAATCAAAAGTAAAACTTCCTTTGACTCGATCTTCATTATTTGGTAACTTATCATTAAAGTCCTTGTAATTATTTTTTGAGTTCTGTTTTTTTGAATCGTTGTTGTCTGAAAAATTTCTTTCAGCATTTAAATTATTTTTTGAATCTGTATTTTTTTTTACACGTGTCCTATAGTCAGTATTTTGTGGCATAGGTTTTACTGGTGAAGTAGGTTTCTTTTTCTTACCATCGAATTGATTCTTGTTAGTTCCAGATGATGTCATAGATGCTTGTTGGACCTGGTCCATTATCTTTTTCACACGGAAAGGTTTGTGACTTTTTCCTTTGGGCATGGCAGAATTAATGCATTCTGCAAGAATATCACCTTCTTCTGTTTTACTGTCATCCAGTTCAGGTGTAGTTATAGATGATGTTTTTCCTCTTTGAGCCTCATCCATACTTCTGCCTTCTGTAGGAATGGTATCTCGTTTTTCAAATTCACCTGACTGTGCCCCTGTTCTAACCTCTTCTCCAGCAGCTAACTCATTTGGAGGGGATTCTATCGTTAGATCACTTAGAGATGTAGCTGTGGAAAAGTTTATAGGTGTCCCTTCTACACAATACACCCGTGGCATATCATCTCCTGGTGTAAAACTAACATGCTTTTGTGCTTGTATCCTGTTTTGTGATGGAAGAAGTTTGTATACAGGTAGTTGACTTGGCTTCCTTGCGACAGGTGGAGGTAATTTTGAAGCATTCTGAGCTGGTTTTTTTGCTTTTCCTGAAGATTTTGTTGGCATGGCAGAAATAATACATTCTTCCAGTATTTCTATATCGTCATCATCTGAATCATCTAATAGGTCTTTTTCAGAATCAGCAGGTTTTTCGGCCTCCTTTTTCTGGTTTTCATTTGATTCTTCAGGCAGCTCAGATTCTGTTTCATTCCCATTGTCATTTTCCTGAACTGGAGGCATTATTCTTAATTCTACATCCTTCTGTATAAATGGCTCATCAAGGCTCAGAGCACTCAGGCTAGATGAACAAGAAAAACCATCTGGAGTACTTTCTGTGGCAAAATGTAATAAAGTATCAGTGTCTGGAAGCACCTGGACTCTCTGAACCGCAGCATTTGCTACAGCTGGCTTAGGCCCACTTTCTCTCTTTTCAGCATTAGGTACTTTAGTTTTAGGTACTTCTTGTTTAGCTTGAACTGTTTGAGGAGGAGGAGGAGGAGGAGGGGTTTTACTTCTGCTTGGTGGCATGGTTTGTCCAGGGCTATCTGGAAGATCACTGGGACTTATAATGCCACTTACCATTCCACTGCAGGGTTCACTCTGAACGGAGCTGGCAATTGAACGGCTCTCAAAACTATCAAGTGAACTGACAGAAGTACATCTGCTAAACATGAGTGGAGTCTCTTGGACATAGTGCTCTGGTGGACTTTTAGGTGTCTGAGCACCACTTTTTGATGGAGATTTGGCCCCTGAAGAAAGCTCAACAGTTTTGTGTCTGGTTGATTCTGAAGGTAAACCAGAAGACTGGAGTCTGTTGGATTTGGTTCTAATGTGCTGTGACACTGTTGGAACTTCACTTACAGAATCTTCAGTTGATCTAGTTCCACTGTTTTCTTTGATTTCTGCTCTTTGTAGTGTATTAGCAGAATCTGTTTCCTTTGTCGTCTGATCACATCCTATTTCATCTTCAGCTGATGACAAAGATGATAATGAACTACACCTTGAAAAACATATTGGGGTATCTTCTACACAATATGTCTGTATTGTTTCTTGGTTGATAGAGGGAACTTTGCAAGAGGTGGCTTTCTGTGTCTGACCACTTCTGCTTTGCGTTGAATTTGGATGGAGCTGATTCTGCCTCTTGGCATTAGATGAAGGTGTGGATGTATTCTCACTGCTTGAAGAGATGTGTTCAGTTTTAGTGCTTTGTCCAGATGAACTCTTTGAGAATGAAAAAGCTGGTTTCTGTGAGGAAGAAATGTCTGTGGCATATTTTAAACTGTAATCAATAGGCTGATCCACATGATGTTTTTCTTCATTATATTTTATGCTATAGTTTGTTGGTCTCTCTTCTTCTTCATGCTGCTCTTCCTCAGAGTAACGTTCACTATAGTTGGTTGGCTTATCATCTTCGTAGTCATCTTCCTGACACAAAGACTGGTTTACATTTTGATTAATTCCATGATTAGAACCTACTCGATTTATTTCTGAACCATTGGCTCCTCTTGACCTATATGGGGAAACACATTCTTGTTGTCCAAAATGTGGCTGGAACTTGAGGTGTTTGTCATCAGTGCTCTCAGTATATACAGGATAAGTTGTGCTTTGACTCCTTGATTGTCTTTGCTCACTTTGTTTCATTTCATCTTCTATAATATGTTTGGGTCTTGCCCATCTTTCATTCTGTGAAGGGCTTTGCCTTCCAGAGTTCAACTGCTCATCTGAATATTTAAGACTATAATTTATTGGTGTGTCTAGTTCTCCATCATTATCATCCATATGATTTGCACTATGTATTTTATGGGCTAGGTCAGCTGGATATTGACCATAGCTGCAAAATTTACTTTCATCATCTTCAGAATAGGATTCAATTGAAGGTTTCATTTGACCTCTTTTACCATAACCATCACTACTACTAACACTATTTAAACTATCATTTGAAGATCTCTTATATTCCAATTTGGCATAAGGCATATGACATGTCCTATTTGAAGTTTCTGATTTAGTGAAGTTGTAAGTATTTGAATGTGTGTGGGCAGTAGAGCTTCTTCTTAGTGCATTCCTCTCATCTGCCCCACAGTGTAATTCGGTGGTAGACCCAGAATTTCTGTCTTCCTGGGAGGTGTGAATAGCTGATACTTCTTCCATGACTTTAGCAATTTGGGCTGCAGTGGTGGAAATTTGCAAACCTCGCTTTGAAGAGGTTCCTGGATTTTCTGTTGCTGGGTGGTAATTGCCTAAGCTAATTCCTCGTTCTCTCTCCAAACTTCTATCTTTTTCAGAACGAGAACTATCTAAACTTCCCCTCGATGAAGAGGAGCTGGGCAACACTGTAGTATTTAAATATGGTGAAAGGACAGTCATGTTTCCAGTATTAAAATTGTCTGACCTATTTTCATCATGTCGATTAGTGTCAAAAACATAGTCACCATAGAGACTTTGCTTGTGTCTTTGCTTATTACGATGAGATGCCTTGGGACTTAAATTGTCAATATTATCAAAAGTTTCTGATAAATGCTGAGCATCTAATTCTGCTTCTAGGGCTTTTTGTTTTCTTACATGAAGAGATGGCAAGCTTGAACCAGGAGACATAATATTGGCATCTTTATACTTTGCAGGTCTATTTGCCATGAGATTCCTTAAAGCTGCAGCGCTTCCCATAGCAATCATTTTGTGCTTTGAATGAATGAGGTTCTTGAGCATGCTGACTGCACCCATGTCCCATAATGCTTCCTGGTCTTTAGGGTTTCTTGCTGAGAGATTCCACAAGGTTCCACATGCATTACTGACTATTGTCAAACTGTGAGATTTTAAATGTTGTAATAAGGTTTGCAAACAGTTGTTCTCTCTCAGGATTTGCCTGAAAATAAAAATAAGGCCATAAAGTTAAAGTCAAAATTTGTAGTAAGAACACATAGAAGGATAGAAAACAAATTTAAATCTTAAGATAACTACTAAAACTTATTAATAGGCATAATAAAATTGTGTCAAATTATACTATAAATTCCAAGCATTCCATATCTCCTTTTGTTCTTAGTTTATTTAAAGTATTGTTTTAAGGAACTTAGTTGTCAGACTAAAAGAAGTACAAGTGTTAATTTTAATCCATTCTGCATTTCCTATTCTGACCTGAAACTTTTAAAAATTTTTTCTTGAGCAGATACATTTACTTTATTTACATGGTGACAGTTTCCTAATTTAAGCACTATAAATGTATCATGAACCCTTATGCTGAACAGGGACTTTGTGGTAGTTTCATCAAAGGATTTTTATGCAGTCAAGGAGCATGCTGTAAGAATGGATATCAGCAAACTAACTTTTAGACTAATCTTTATGTCTCTAGCTTGATTTTGTGATATTACCATCCCTGTTACAAGTGTTCTCTGGTAAACTGTATGTATAGTGGTTATTTCTAAAAATAAAGAAAAAAAAGAAAGGTTTTCAAAACATTTAAAGATAACTAAGTATAAAAACAAGGGTTGAGAATCAGCAAAATGAACTTTGGGACTTGAAGAGCTACAGCTCGTTTAATGCAGGGTAAACTGAAGTTTAATAACACATTCAGCCTTAGTGGGCTATAAAATTGATTGGTTAGGGTGTACAATAAGCTTTAACATGGTGGTCTTCTCTTAGTAGTCCAGAGACACCTGAGCGCTTACTGAGTTTAAGAAGTCTTTGTCCAGCAGCAGAAAAGGCTATAAGTTTTGTGCTTTATGCATCAAAAACTTAAAAAGATGTTTATATTCTTTAGAGGTTCTTTTACTAAAAGTTTCATATTATCTTTTTTTAAAAAAGTAAAACAGGAACAATACTGAACAAAATAAATATGCTGTGAAAAATCTCCATATTTTGGTTGACATAACACAGAGCCCAAGTTCTGAAAATGTGTGCCCCATATTGGAGGTGCTCTCTTAGTTTCACAGCTCTAATAGATTGGATGAATGGCTGTTGTTAAATAACATTATGATTACTGATGTTAAGAAACCACTAGAAAAATGTATATCACTGTACTCTGGATCATACCCGTCAGTTTTATTTTTGTTATTGTGACTTAGTTTTCTCTCTACATATGAGTTATATCACTCAGCTACCATTTGTTTACTTCCAGACATCATTATGATATTATGAACTTTTATTAAAATATACTAATGAACAAATTAGAAATTAATAGTTATCTTTTCACCACAATAAATATAATTTGGCTTAGAACTTGCACAATTACACAAAACACTGCTTACACCTGGGTCTTTTTGAGGGAACAAATTCTATACTAATTCATTTAAAAGTAATATAAAATTCTGTATTTACCTGTGGTCCTCATTTGTAGCTATCAAGCTGGACACATTCCGTAATATCCCACCTCCACTTTCAATAATGGCTAAAGTATTTGTCTGGCTCCGGTAAGTGAGAGTGCCAACCAAAAATGCAAGCGCACCATCTACAGCACATATATCAGCTTTATTCTCAGTGCAATGTGCTGACAAATTCCATAAGGCACTCAATACGCTTTTGAGGGTTGATTCCTATTAAGAAACAAATTATATGTCATCTAATTAAAGTCTGAATTTGTTTCTTCTAACTTCTAGATTTACTTCTACGGAGTAAGTTGTTGTTGTTGTTGTTGTTATTAATTATTATTATTATTATTATTATTATTATTATTATTTATCTCCCCTGCTGCTCAGCCCTCACTGGTATTCCTAAGGTATTAGGAATTCCTCATTTAGAAAAACTTTCATAAAATACCAAATGGAACTTAAGTCAGTGATATCCCCATAAAACAAGCAGAACAAAGTATTAAACTAATGATCTTCATGAAATTTATTCTAAATATTTAGAGGTACACACATATCTTACAAGAGCTTACATTAGAATATGAAACAGAATTGATATGTATTCTGAAAAGAATATTTTCAGGGTAACAGAAACTACAAAAAACTATATGCTGATATAGAATGAAATTTAAGAAGTATTATTCAATGAAAAGAGCAAGTTGTGAGCAGTATGTTCAATATTTGGTTGTATAAAAAACACACATATATTTATATGCAGTTGATTCAAAAGTAACAACATAACAATTAAAAAGAAAGTGTAGTGGAAAAAACTCCAGTTCTTAAAACTCCTAAAGAAACAAAGTAATGACAAAAACCAGAACTCCCTGGTATACATCACAGTAAATTGTCAAATTGTAATTGCCACAGAAATACTCTGCATATAATTAAGGATGTCTGATCAAAACCTGCCATGATCCTGATGTCAGTCTTTCCTCTTACTACAAATCGATCAAGGAATAAACATCCATTAGAAGTTTACTCTGTGCTTATCAAAATTAGAGGTACTCCAGAGGATATTAACATAGCAAACTGATAAACTGCTTTGAAGGTGCAAAGAATTTACTTGGGGAGGGAGGGAGATGCAAAACCATATATGAAACAAAGTACTCTGAAGGAAAGACTGTTACCACCTAAATTTAATCAAATAAATATTTCATGGAGGAGATCAGCTTTGTAGAAAATTGTGCATTCTGAGAGAAGACAGTTGCTCCTGGCAGGGGAAGTAGAATGAGGAAAGGCATGTAAATGGGAATCAAAAAAGGAGGATTGAGGAATAGAAAGAAGACACAGAGATTCAAGTCCATGCTGGGGAACAGTGGGAGGCAGGGTCAGAGAGGTCAAAGACGACCTTGAATGTCAGGGCAAACATTGTGGGCCTAACCCAATAAATAGCCACTGTATTCTCTTCATAAGGAAATTAAATGAACAAGTTCAGATTCTATTTATGAGGAGGCAGGAAAGAAGTGCTTTCACCAATTTTAATTATATTGTGATTGACATAAAGGTAGGATATTCAAAGTATCCTGAGAACAGCAAGAGTTTGGAATAAGCTTTTAAACTGCAACTGGCCCAGAGGAAGAGGTACACAAATAGAAGTTGCTCCCTATGAGACTACATGAAGTAGGCAAAAGATTTTATTTCAAAGAAGTTTTATAGTTAGAATTAGAGAAAACAAGAAGTGATTAGGGGCTGAAGGTACAGATAGTAAAAACAAAGGGAGAATTTCAATAAGGTATGTGATCAACAAGTATCAAATACAGCTGTAGGCAGAAAATAAAAGCTCAAATTATTCTATAAATCCAGATTTTGTCAGAAAAAAAATTAGGAGGGACTGAAGAAGGTATAATGGTTAAGAAATGGAGCAAATGGATACTTCTGTCTGATTGTTTGAGCTGGGCCATTGGTCATTTCTTGCCTTCAGACTCAGACTGAAACAATGGCCCTACTTGGTTGGGTCTTGAGCCTGCCAGCCTTCAGATTGGAACCACACACTGGCTTTCCTGGGTTCCTAGCATGCCAACTACAGATCTGAGAACTTGTTCAGCCTCCATGATTGTGTGAGCCATTTCTTATAATAAATCAATCTCAATCTCTCTCTCATTTCCACCCTCCTCCCCTCTCCCTCTCTTTCTCCACACACACATCCTATTTGTTCCATTTCTCTGGAGAACTCTGGTTAACAGAAACTCTGTGTTGTAGGTATTATTGATATCTCCATTTTATAGATGGGGAAACACACTAAGAAGCTAAGTAATTTTCTGTGGTGGGTTAAAGGTATATCCAAAGATTCTCTCTCTCATACTCCCCTCTCAAGAGGTGAAGCTTAATTCCTCTCCCCTTGAGTTTGGGTTGAACTTAGTGATTCATTTCTAATAAATAGTATATGGTAGATGTGATCGGATTTATTTCTAATAAATAGTATATGGTAGACTAAGTTATAAAAACACTGGCTTGTATCTTCTTCTCTCTGTCTCTCTCAATCTCTCTGATCACTCGCTAAAAGGAAAAAAAAAAAGAAATGGAGTTAGTGACTTCTTCAGGGTCCTGACTGTTACAGGAAAAAGAGAAACTGTAGGAGTTAGAAAAAGCAAGATAATTTTTAAATGTTCAAAAAACTGGGCTTCTTATAGATAAATAAAACATAAAAGACTTTCTTCTCTATATTCAGTAGAGAAAATATAAAAGACAAGAGTAAGGGAGTCATATCTTTGAGTGAACATCAACACTTGGGGCACAGACAATAGGTGAAGGAAAGGTTCTATTGTGTAAGAGTAAGAGCCAGTTAAATTTGGTTAAAATAATGCAATACATGGAGAATATGGAAGGTCTGATTCTCTTGGTCATTAGTAGTAAATGAAGTTGAGAAGAAAATGATGATGAATTAAAAAGAGGAAGAGAATGTCCATAATGACTATTGCACTGAACGTAGAAAAGAGGGAGCAAATAAATTCTAATACTGCTTACTAGAAGCAGGCCAAAACCAGAATTGGGTATTATACATTTCTGATATTTTTTTTCCAAGTTTGGACTTATATTTAAAATTTATATATGAATTTAGGGAAAAATAATCTTTAAAATACAACTCTTATCAACATAGAGTATGTCTTTCCATTTCTAATGGTCTTTTTATGTTCCCTATAAGATGTGTTTCTTAATCTAGCTTTCTTGGTTTGTAGCAATTAGTTGTATGTAGATCTCTGAGGTCCCTGAATGATAATAAAGTCATGAACTATTCAGTAGCAGTAAGAATTCCTATAATACATAGAAAACCTTTCTGAAAATATAGTTGATCAGATGAGGAGTCATAAAGTGTGCACAGTGCTAATTTTTTTGTTTAGTTTTATTGAGGTATGTGTATACGTAAAAAACTGTCACTCCAATCAAGATAACATTTATTTCATCCCCCTAAATTTCCTAGTAGCCCCTTGTAATCTACCCCCGCAACTCCAGGCAACTACTTATCTGTTTCCTATCATTACAGATTATTTCATGTATCAACAGTTCATTCTTTTTATAGCTGAACAGTATTTCATTATGGATACTACATAATTTGTTTACCCATTTCCCTTGTTGATGGATATTAGAGTTCTTTCTAAGTTTATGGATATCATATGTAATACTGCTGTGAACATCTGTGTGTAAGTCTTTCGGTGAACATAAATTTTTACTCCTCTTGGGAAATTACAAGGAGTAAGTTAGGATGTAAGGCAGGTGTATGTTGACCTTTAAACCATGGATAAATGTTCTCCGAAGTGGTTATTCCATTTTACATTCCCACCAGCAGTGCATGAGAATTCCAGCTGCTCAACATCCTTGACAACACTTGGTCAATCTTTTAAATTTTAACCAATGTAATATGTGTAATGGTATCTCATTGTAGTTTTAATTTCTATTTCCCTGATTACAAATGTTGGTGAATATCTTAAGTGCTTACTGGACATTCAAATACGTTCTTTTCTGCAGCTGCAGTACAAGTGTTCTGTCAATCAGTAGTATTTTAAAGGTATCTTTGCAGACCCTAAGTATATTTCAATATTAACTTTATAATAAGTTATTTAAATATGTTGTTTCTAATAATTTTTCAGTTGATTTTCTTAGGTTTTCCAGGTAAAAAATAATATAATTTAGCAAAAATACATAAATGAAACATGAAAAAACCAAAACTTTTGCCTTCTCTGAAAATGAAATTTTGAAGAAAAAAATGTAAGCTATGTGTGTAGGAAGACTAGTTGGGTGAAAGGAAACTCATATTAGCTAACATAAGACTTGCTTAGTCCCTCTCAAATTTCAAGTTTAATTAAAAACAAAAACAAAAAACAACAACAAAAAAATACAGTTGCTAAAATGGATATCGCACCTGGAGATATTTGCTCTTAAAAAAGAATTACTATTTCGGGATTCCCCACCCTGAAGTCTGATCATCTCTTGATAAGATGACCATCAAAATTTGAGGACTTTGGGGGATTGAGATTTAAAGATGTAATGAGATTGAGATGTAATACTTAACACCAGTGATTCTTAACTGGCGGTGATTCTTACTCTCCTCCATTCTGGAGGACATTTGATAATATTTGGAGATATTCTTGACTGTCATGACTGAGGGGAGGGTTTACTGACAACTAGTAGACAAGGTCTAGGAATGCTGCTAAACATCCCACAGGCATAATTATCTGGTCCCCGATGTTGACAGTGCTGAGTCTGAGAAAACCAGACATACTAACCCACCACACAATCTTTTCCATCTTAATACTTTGAAAGTTTGAAGTAGTCTAGATGAAGGATTGGTGAGATAAATAGGTCAGAAATTAGGAAATCTCAGGGGTGAGAGAGGGCAGCAAAAAATCATCCAAAGGTAAAATCCATATTACAGTACTGAATGTTTTCAAAGGTACCTTTTTAACTTCCAAAGCACATTCCATCAATGCTTTCACACTTCCAACTTCACGCAATGTCTTTTTACTATTTACATCTGCTCGCCAAGACAAATTCCTCAGAACACTTGCAATTACCTGCAAATGAATCAATTTTAGAATAATCTCTGTATAAAATTATTTATAATAGTTGCTTTTTTTTAATGCTATAAAAGTTGAAATCTATTAATAAAGAAATTCCTCCAAATGCTGTTATGGTGACAAAAGGAATTCCTACAATATAATTATTTTCCTTTATTCTGGTATTAATGTAACCATAATTTAAACTGGATACTAAATACTGAGCCACAACTTAAATGAATTTAAATAAGGATACTAATCTGCTCATATCCTAGAAAAACACTTGAAATTATAAGTAATACCTGTTGTAAATCCTCACTTTCAGATTTTAGTTGGGCCACCAGGGCTCTCATGCAGCCTTTCATAGAGCAGAGTGTAGCCTGTAAAAGCAGATATGCACAGAGGGTCACTAACAAGGAAACCTGATGTTGAGTTTTACTTCTGACAATTAACTTTAAATCTAATTTTAATGGTTTCATTTTAATTACAGCTAATATTTCACCCAATAAAAAATTTAGAATCAGATTACCTAAATGAAAGACAAATACCCTACTAATCCTTTGCTATCTGTTCTTCTCTTGGCAAACTGGAAAAATAAAGTGAATAAGTGATAAGTAATGATAAGCGGAGGGTTTTAAGGTAAGGTCTCTTTTTGGGTGTAACCAATATGTGTATAACACTTGCACTGGTCATCGAGATTTTCAGATTTTTGCTATCATTCCTAGGAACAGTGTTTAAAAGTGATTATAGAAATCTACCACTGTGTTCCATCTTCTGCCTTTGTTTAGTTATTAGACAACCAAATGAATAAGGATATAAAGTAGAAAGTGAAGCAAAGGTTTTTATTAGTTAGTGTTTAATGAGGAGAGTGACAAAAAGGAAAGCAGTAAAAAGCAGTTTGTATGAGTGTAAACTAACTCATACTTGAGCTGTCTTAAGAAATGGATCTTAGAAAACATACCTTATTGGCTACATCTCCAAAAGTCAAGTTTGTCAAAGCCATTCCAGCATATCGTCTTAATGTAATACTGTAGTGGTCATTAGTAAGCCCATACATTTCACAGTCCACTTGCAATAATTCTGCAATGGCCTGCAGTCCCCCTAATTTAAAAAGGGCAAGAGGAAAAAGATAATAATCTAAAATAAAACAAACTAGTATCAAGTTTATAACTTAAGCATTAGGGAAAAAATCTCAAAAAATAAGAATATATAATTTAAATGTTTTTAGAATTACAGATTATAACACTTCTATGAAAAACTTTTGTGTAATACACTTATAAAGTACAACTGACAACTATTCCATTTTCTGCCAGTTACTCCACCCTCCACCCCTTGCTTTACTGGGTGAAATGAGTATTACACTCTGTTTACTGCACATAAACTGTATTCTGTCAATGATGAAGGCTACTATTTTTAAATACTAGGTCTTCCTGAATGTAAGCAGAAAAAAGTATCTATTTTTATTATAATGACTTTATAAACACTCTTCATTGTTGCACACAGTACCCTAATTACTTTAATATTTTTTATCTGTTGAATAATTATCCTTAGGAACAGTGAAAATTCTAAATGAAACTGTGCAAGAAGCAAAGCTTATATTTTTCACGTAAAAGAATTATCTGTTTGGCTTGTTAGTAAGTTCTATAAAACTACCTATTTATGTTTTAAAATCTTTTTTTACTTTTATACTCGCAAGTGTCAAATATCGACTATACTAGGATTTAATACTTTCCCTCGATTCCCAGCACTGGGTATGCTCTGCAATGCCCACAGTGGTCAACACTAGGAAAGCAAGGAAGAAAATGAAGAGAAAGGAAAGGGAAAGACATAAAGGAAGGGGTAGTAAAAACAAAACAAAACAAAACAAAAAGCGAAGCAAAATGGTGAGTGAACAAAAATAAAATGCATATGGAGGCTATTCAAAATATTATTCATCATCAACATTAATCATTGTGGGGATGGGGATATTGTTTTGTCACAGAGAAGTGGCTTAGACAGAAAAAAGGACGATGAATATAAACACAATACTTGGATATTGTAAGTCTAAACAGGTCATTAATCTGAGAGAGCCTGTACATTTAATATTTTTGCAAATAATCTAGAAGGGTCAGTATGTAGAGGAATCTGCAAGTTTACAAAACAAAGTTCTATCTTGGGTCAAGAACTCTAGGCCTGGGGATTTAACTATAGGAAGATTCACATATATTTTTACAATTAACAGAAATAATAGATGAGTTTGAATGCAGATAAGTGAAAACTAATTTGGTTAAGGAAAATCTGAACCATACTTAGGAAGACTTTCCTAAAATCTTCCCATAATGATAGAAAAATATATAGCAGTGACTAAAATAGTCACTTTATGGAGCTTATAGATTAGAGTAAAGATAGACACTGAATAACTAACTAAAATGTTTTGGATTGCAGAGACGTATAGGGCAAGATATCAGTTGGACTTGACTTAGACTGGGAGGTTCAAGAAAAAGGCTGAGGAAATAATGTCTAAGTTGAAACGTAAATGATAAAAGAGTAGCTAAAAAGGGTGGGACAGAAACAATGAAGCATTTCGGGTAGATCAAACAGCATATGCAAGGGCCTAGGCCTGAAATACATAGCAACAAAGAAAGAGTTACAAGATGAGGCTACAAAAAATGGCTAGAGGTCAGATCATGCAAGATTTTATGTGCCACACTAAGGGCTCTAGGTAGGGGAAGAAATAATTATACGTGTGTTCTAAACAGATTCCTATGGTTGCAGGGTACAGAATGGATTATGACTGGAAGTTGGGAGACAAGTAAGACAAAGTACTGCAGATTAGGAGAGGTGATGGTGGCTTGGACGGGAATGAAAAGAAGAGCAGTGATTTGATTTAAGAAGCAGAATTAAAGCACTTAGTTACTAAATGTGGGAGATAAGAATGGAGTCATGGATGTCATCCAAGATTCTGGCTTGAGCACTTGGGTTGATGGAATGTCATTTTCTGAAAAAAGGAACCCTGAGGGATCTGAGGATGGAGGAGATAAACAATTCAGTTTGTGGCAGCTGAGTTAGAAATGTCTGAAAAACGATGTTAGGTGAAGATGTCCGATGAACAGTTTGATAATGTATCTAACATTCAGGAGCAAGAACTTGGATTAAGATGTAAATCTGAAAAACACTGTAACTGAAGCCATGGAGTTGAGGATACTGCCTAGGGAGACAGGAAGAGAGCCTAGGACAGAGCTTTGAGGAATTCCATCATTTAATATTTGAACAAAGGAGAAGAAGCCAGTAAAAGAACGGAGAGTTTGGACCAAGGACATTGACCTAGGGGTGGGGTGGAGTGGGGTGGTCACTGTAGACCTAAAGACTGTGGCCCTATGTACTGGTGAAATCACCAAAATGTTGAGCATTATAAAGCAGACTATAAATACCAAAACAAAACATGCTATGCTTTGTGCCTACCTAAAATCTGCCTGGTGTAGCAATAGCTGTGATAAAGATCCCAAGAAGGCACTAAATAAGCTGAGTTGAGTACTCCTGTATGAAAAAAACTAAAAATCTTAGGATTTGATTCTGAAAACAAAAAGTAAAAAAAGATACGACCAATGTCAACAAAACCATAAATAACATGGCTAATAAAAAAGAACACTAAATAGAATTTAGGATATCAGATGAAAGAGAAAACCCTTTGTTTTCAGGCAAATAAAAAATATGATGGAAATTCATGATAGAGTAAAAAATAGGTTTCCCTGAGAAAAATTAGGATGTTTCAAGGTAATGCAAAGATGATGAGTATGTCCTTCCATATTTTTCTTGGTACCTGTTAGAAAATATGTGTCCCTATGTACCAAATACTGTCTAATATGGTATTCCATAACCTTATAGAAAATAGAGGACCAACAGCTTCAGTTAACATTCAACAGATCCTACTTCAAAAAACAGAAAGATGGCACTTTAATAAAGTATATACATACACACGTGTGTATACATATGTACATATATATATTTATTTTTCTTACTTGGTTTAGATATTCACCATTAGCATGAAATGCCTTATTCTAAAATAAATACTAGGGGCCCAACATCAATATTCTATACATTGATGTTTCACAAAATTTTCTGATCTGAATCACTTGGGTCATTTATTAAATATGGTTCCCAGGTTCCCCCTCTGAAGATTCTGTTTTACTACACCTGATTGCTACAGGGCCAGAGAACCTACAGGTTTGACACGTGCCTCTGGTCTTTATTATACTCTGGTTTTAGAAACAGCAATGCAAATAAACCATGAGTCCCTTGAATGTCAGGACTATGTCCTAATCTTTTTTATATCTAGTACCTAGCAAAGTTTCTGGGACAGACCTAATAATTAATAAATGTATAGATAGCTAATTTTAAAACTTACAGTACTAATATGTGCAAACTTACATGGCCCTGATAGCTGTAGAATCTTGTATGGACAAATGACAGTCTCAGTTGACTGGGCTTTGGAATTTCCCTTCACCTACTTGGGATTTTTTTTCTCCTCCTCCCTCACAGTCAGTCAGTTAGATACTTTGTGCTATATTACTCTCTTTCTCCACAATCCATAAATCTTGATCATTCTTTTGTTCCAGTGCAAATTTGGAGGCTAGGAATGAGAAGGTAATCCCCTGTGGCTATGTCCCCAGCAGTCACACCCCCAGAGGCCCCATCCTGCTCCTCACCTGAAAGCCCCTGCCCTAGCTCCTGTGATGAAATGCCCCGGGTAGCCTTCCTACCTGAAGAAGGAAGAGGAACAAATACTGAGTCTATGTTTTACTTTGAAATTAAGATGATTAATATGTCAGTCCTAGTCTACAGTCCATTGGAACACAGGGACATTTATAAAAAAAAATCTTTGTGTTAGCTAAAAATTGGATTAATTTTTCTGTTTATTCGTTATTTTTATCTTTCCCATTATTACTCGCATTAAAAAACCCCACCCAAACATAAAACTTTCACAAATGCTGAGATTGTATTGAGGAGGGAGAATGCATAAGATTATACTCAGTTCCACAGGAGGCTGAGGGAGGTGGCTGGGGAAGGAAAGAGAATCAGGCGGGCCAATTGTTAGGGCCTGTGGGAAGAAAAGCATGGCTGGAGGACAGGTCTAAAATCACAAGTACACAGCCTCCTGAAATTATGACTGAAGGAGACAACTCATTTCTGCTATTCAGGTTCTCTGTTTAAGAGTCTCATGAATTTGCCACTTTTAAGATAAATGATGAATGACAGTGATGAGGGTGACAGGAATACAAAGTGGGGGCTGGAATGCAATGTAACATAAACAGCACAAAAAGCCAGGGCACAGCTACACTAAGATGGGAACTCAGCATATAAGTCTTGCTGTGTGGCATGACTAGAGTTCCAGTTCACATGGAAAGGCTAGGCATGATGCAATTTATAAATGCCACATGTGCAAAATGAACCTAGATATCAAAGAAAAACCATTACATGAAAATGCAGGCCCTATAAAGATTAGAAAGTGTGGTAACACATAGGTAAAAGAATAATCCTTCCAAAATAATGGAATGTTTTTTACTTAAATTAGAGCATTATGCTTTTCCATAGTAACCAGTTTCAAAGATACCATGCTGCTTATCATGAAAATCTAGTAAAGTATTGATAATCACAAAGATAAATGAAGCAACTGAGTTCAAGAACAATGAAGTAGCTCTACATTTCAAAATAATTAAAATTACCCTGTCAACTGTCATACTGGGTCTACCTTGGCAATAGGGGCAAGGAGTAGCCCATCTAGCAATTTTTCCAATCTATGACTAAGGTTTTGAAAATCAAGTTAGTTTACAACAGGGTAACAGTTTCTGTCATTTAGAACTTTTTCTCCTCTGGAAACCAGAGTATAATCATTTGCCACAAACAAGGAGGAAGCAGCTGGTAACAGAAGTTAGTGGCCTTATATTTTAATTCAACAATTATGAAATCTTTAATATTCTTCTATTTAATATTCTTCTAAAAAATGTTAAGAAACATTTTTTTCTCACCAAGTTCATTCATTGCATGTCTATGCTCTTCATCAAATGAAAGTTTCATTAGAACACACACAGCAGGACAGATCTGATGTTCAACAGGAGCTGGCACTGAAAAATAAAATTGACATAAACCATAATGCTTTGTTTTCTCAAAAGCAATGATGTTTACTATACTTAAAAAATACGCAGGGCTCACTAACATATCCCTAATGCATAGTTTAGTGTATCAACAAGTATTTGCTGGATAAATGAATAAATACTATAAACATGGAACAGAAAATATGAGTAAAGGGCTTTTCTTGGTTCCATAAAAATGTTTACCACTCATCTGCCCTTGACCAAGTCTGTCAGAATAAATCCCTTACTGATATATGCTATAACTCAACTGATTTAAAATTACATTTACTATATGAAAGAATAAAACATTTTGGTATAAAACTGTTTAATTTATAATTTCTATTTAAACTACTGTCATGAGTGTAGTAGAGAAATCTAGTACAAACCCAGCAGAGAAATATACTATATTGACAGATATTAAATAGTAAACAAAATTTTAAGAACAGATGTACAAGAAAATGTACTTCCATATTTAATACTATGTATAAGGTTTCAAAACTCATTATGTGAAATAAAATTTAAAAAGCGTGTCTATTTTTCTGAAGTAATATTTATTCTATTTAGCTTTTTTGAGAATAGGTTACCAAGAGCACAAAATGCTAGTAATTACATAATTGTGAGTAGCCAAAGAAAACAATCTAGAAAGACAATGTTCTCCTAGTGAAGTATCTTATTATTCTCCTCATCTCTAGGACAAAACAATTTCTTCTGTTTTCTTATTCCTGCAGTTTTTTAGACTTTAAATAAATCCACCTTTATACCTAAAAAAATTCTGCTAAAACTTCATAGATCATGTTCTCTCCATCATCCACTCCTGTTTCCCAAATCAATAGGTTGAAGCAATAGTTCCCTGTTCTTCCTCTCTTCCTGTGGTGTTTGTGTGTGTGTTCTCTTACCAGGTGAAAGGAAGGTCTTACCTTACATAATTACTGCTTCTGGTTCTTGCTACAGAAATGAAGTAAATTATGTGCACAAGGGTCCCCATTCCCATGTCCCTTGCTCCTGAGAGAGATGCTGATGGCCAAGAGAGTCTCTCCCTGAGCAAAGAGCTGGGTGCCTGATCACCCCCGGCAATAAAGGCCCATTGCCTAGAGAAGGATGGTGCAGTAGGAAGAGCACTGGGCTGAGAGTCAGAAGATCTGGCCTCTGTTCCTGGCTCCACCACTTACTAGCTGTGAGGTCACAGGCAAGTCTTTTAGACTTTCTGAGCCTCAGTTTCTTCATCTGTAAAATGGAGATGATCGTATCTTCCCTTTCTACTTCATAAGGCTATTGTGAGGATCATCACGTAACAACAGATAAAACTTAGCTCTGTATCCACTGAGTAGAATGATATGCAAATGTAAAAGATTATGGCTTGGTCACTAATAGCTCAAGGAACTTATGTGAAGTCACTTTCCAGAATTTCAACTATAAAATGGAAGAGATGGGCAACATAATTGCTCAAGTTCTTTCTAGATCTACTATACTATGACTCTACAAAGTTCTCTTGATTTCTTGTTCTTTTTTGGCTGCAAAGTAGTGCATATAACATTTTCCTTTGCTATATTTTTCTAGGGAAATATAGACTTAAGCTTTAAATTATGTTAGCAGTGTAGATGGCTAATATGCATTTCCCCTTCCTATCTATAAAAATAACATACTAACTAAAAAAGTTTTCCTTTTAAAAACTTTTACTTTTGTTGGTAACATGCACTACGATGTACACTACAGGGAACATACTTGGGTTTTTGTCCTGGTCCATGCCTTGTTCGTGGGCTTCCTGCCACTCCCAACAGGTTTCACAGTAAGCTCGTATCTGTTCCAAAAGATGAAGGACTCGGATTTCACGCCTGCCTCTCTTGTCATCAGGCTGTGAGTGAATGATGTTGTGGAGTGCTGCACTGGCCCTGGCCCGAGCCTCTTTACTGCCCCGGGAATTTCCCAACAACACAGAGTCTTTGTCATTGCCATGTAAAAGCTGGATGAGGAGAGGAAGACATCCAGACTGTCGCATGGATATACAGCTGTCTTGGGAGCTAGACATAGCTAGCAAAGTTCGCGACATATCATCCTTATCATGAGTACCAAGCATTGACAACAATGAATACACCATTTCCACCTGTGGGCCAAATGAGTTTAGAAACAAAATTATGATTTTAATATCTAAAATCCAAACCAATGAAGTGATAAATGGGATACTTATTG
This sequence comes from Macroglossus sobrinus, assembly GCA_004027375.1. Taxonomy (NCBI): domain Eukaryota; kingdom Metazoa; phylum Chordata; class Mammalia; order Chiroptera; family Pteropodidae; genus Macroglossus; species Macroglossus sobrinus. The sequence continues at coordinate 494,322 of PVKZ01000428.1, read as the reverse complement.
TAACCCATTAAAAAAAATAAATAAAAAACACTTTCCAGGATGAAGTAATGAACATTAGTTCAAAATCTATATAATCATTATCAATTTATTTATATGAATAAATAATACTAGTGGTAGTATTAAAAATGTTCTTACATGTTTAATTGCTGTTTGGATCAGTTGGTGATAATCCATTGATTATAAGTGAATGGAAACCAACAAATTTCACACACGTACACAGAGGAATGTAGTCTAAATTCTTTGCATAATCAAAAATTTTATTTTTTAATCTATGACTATAGTTAATAAATAGAAAACATTTTTAACAATCATTATTTACTAAGTATAGTTCCTAGCAATCACTAACCCTCATCAATTATAATAATACTGTTAAAATTATAAAATTTTTCCCTTATACATGTAAAAATATTGTCATAAAAAGAAGAATTCCATGATTACCTGGGGAGTATAAAGCCAGGATTGTTATTCAATTTTTTTAAAACAATTGTTAAGCAATAATTACTCTCTGAAAATAAAGTCTAAAGATTTACTTAGAAGCAGATTAGAACCAGAAAATAGTACCCTGTTCTAGACTGTGATCAGCCTCATTTAAAAACTCAAGGTTATTCCATAAAAGTAGGGGCTATTCTATAAAGAATGTGTCATGTCTATAAATCAGTGGTTCTTAATCATGGGGCAGTGCTGACCCCTGCTCTGCTCTTTCGGCAGTGCCTTCAAGATCTTTCTGGTCGTCACAACTGTGGGAGGAAGTGCTACGGGCATCTATCTGATGGGCACAGACCAGGATGCTATCTAGCCAAAAGTGCGGAGGCTGAGAAACTCTAAATGTGTAAACACATACTACTATTAGATTTAAAAGTTTTAGGAAGGCAGTATAGAATTGTGGATAAATGGGCTTTCAAATTCTGGCTCCACCACTTACGAGCAAGCTGTGTGATACTACCAAGTTATTTAATAAGATTTCTCTTAGCCTATTCTCTCACTTGAAAATGAAGGAATTTACCTAACAGTGTTCTTTCTATGAAGATTAAACAATACATTAATTATTATGAATATAATAAGTAGTTGGATTAAAAAATGTAGTAAGGTCTTATGCATAAATCATTTCAAAGGGAACAGGTATTCTAGCTGCCAGTTTTCACACAATAGTAATGTTGAATGTTATTCTTAATAGTAAAAACTATGTATTGATGTTGGATAAATCTGGATAAATTTAATTACATAAGAGCTGCCTGACTCTTTTTTTTGTATCAGTTTTCTCACTTTAAAAAAAAAGAAACAAATAGGGTTTGGTTTTTGAAAAGATTAAAGATAATATACATAAACTCCTAGCACAGTTACTGGAACACCAGAGGTTCTAAGTAGTACCTATTGTGAGGTATTAAAAGGCTTAAATCCCATATTAACAATCTCATGGATTACTCTAAAATTCATTTCCTAAATCAAAATTAGTTATCCTAGTAATGCTTTTCTTTAGAGCCATGATATTATTAAAGAAAGAATAAATAGAGTATGCTTTGAAAACAATTAATGGAATTGTTTAGATTTAATAGAAAATATATTGTTTAGTAATATTAGAATTTCATCTTTTCCAACATAATATTAAAGTCTCTGGCTTTAAAACAATAATAAAACAATTATTTTCTTTTCAAATACACTATTCCCAAGTCCTAAAATATTTGCTAACATCTGAGAGACCCTAAGAAAGCTGATTTATCAGCGGTGGATAACATTCAATTACAATAATATTTCCATTTACTTAAATATTTATTAAAATAGCACTCTTTATGTGCAGGCTCTGTGTTGGATGCAACAAAACATACATAAAGAAAAGTCCCTGTTCTCCAAAAGAGTTTCATGTGAACTGTACTGATTTGAAGAATGCAGACAGACTGCATGGGGAAGCAAGAGGACCCTGGGAATCAGAAAATGTTTTGTAAACAAGTAAAGTCTGAGAAGAGTTCTGAAGGCTGGCTAGGGTTTTGATACTCATTTTTCAGTGGGGTAGAAAGTGGCGGTGTGTGCCACTGCAGGCAAGGTATGGAGGCAGAAAAGTCATGGGGAGTACTCAGGAAGCAGCAAATAAGCCAATGTGGCTGCAGCTTAGGATACCTGCTGAGAAGTGGATAATAAGCTGAAAAAAAAAACTTAGTTAATTTGGGACCTTTTACAATCCTCATTTTCCCTCTGTACTTCTCTGTATAAAAAATGTCACTTCTTTCAGAGTCTGTGATGATAAAATAAATTCTCTACTAGTTAAATTTAAAAGATGAAGAATGTTTTTAGCAACATATCTAGTGAATACTAGAAAAGTACTTGTGATTTTAGTGACCAGGTTTATAATATGTTACCTTGGTTCCCAGATGACTTGTCAGCCTTCGAGGAGCAGAGTGTGTGCTACTAGAACTCAAAACACTGGCTGTTTCGTGATCCATCCGTGCAGTGGAACCCTAGAAATTACACGAATTATAGATAGTGTAACTTAGCGCATAGACAAATATAGCTAACTTCATGTTACGGTATTCTTTCAGGTAAGCAGTTAAATATACCATTAAAAGTGTGAACATTTTATTTTAACTGCTCCAAATGAACTTAAATTTTAGAGAAAAACTGAAGAAAATGAGATTTGTTGCAAAAGACAGTTAAACTACAGTATGGAAGTAACAAACTTTGAAGAAAGTCTAAGAGTAATATTTTTTCACAGATCCAAAGACATACATGCAAGCACATTCAGTTAAATAAAAATTGACAGAAAACTCCAGAGAGGACTGTTTGAAACTTCTATTGGTGAAAGACAAAAAAATAAAAAATTGCAGTGTGGTATGATAAACATTACAGTAGAAGAATGTATAAAATACTGAAGAACACAGGAATAAACAACTAGCTGCTTAGGAAGTATTAAAGGCTGCATAAAATAAGTAACATTTAATATAGGCCTTGAATTTGGGGTGAAGACTGATGGAAGAGCCTGTATAAAGGAATAAATATGGAGAACATGGAGTGTTCCAGTTTAATGTGGACAGAAAAACAAGGTGTATTGTGGGAGATAAAAGTTAGAATAAATTATCAAGTATCTCATGTGTCATTTTAAAGATATTGCTTTCAAGCTGTGGATATTGCAGGGCCACTTGACTTTATGCAAGAGAATGGCACAAGAATTATGCCTTAAAAAGTATGAAGGACAGGATGGAAAGATCACAAATAGGAAATCAGGAACAGGGTATTTTCAATAGTTGAGCAGTTATAAAGGCACAAAGTAAGGAATAATAGTGAAACAGGGATGCCCTATATTTAGAGAATAAAATCAATTGGCTTGCTAACGGATTGGATGTGAATAGGAGATGCTGGGAGTCAAGGACAACTTGAAGTGCTGAGCTTGGTTGGATACATGGGTAGGTAATGGTGCTATTAATGGATACAGGAAACCCAGGAATAGGTAATGGTTTTCAGTGGGGGAACTGATCTCACTTCTGAATATACTGATATCCAGTAAAAATGCTTAATGGGTATCTGAAAACATAAGATGCAACTCTGGACAGGAGTATGGGCTGTAGATAAATATCTGGGACCTATCAAATGTAGTCCATAGCTAAAGCCATCCTTAAGGATTAGGAATAGTTATAAAACTAGAATTCAATTAGAAAGCAATCTTGGCAAGTATTCTGTTGTTCTTAACGTTTCAAAAGGAAAAGCTAGAACATAAGCTCTTTGAGGGCAAAAAGTCCATTCTGTTCACTGATGTATTCCTACTATCAAGGGTTGTCCTCCTAAGTTCATATAGTAGGTATCTACAAAATATTTGTTGAATTAATCAAATTACATACATAAATAAAATATATAAAAACTTGCAAAGAAATTTTAAATAGTAAATGTAAAATTCATTAAACTGTATACTTAAAATGGGTACATTTTATTCTATGTTACTCTTTCTTCAATGAAGTTGATTTTAAGTAGTAACTGGAAAGGTCTTTTTGTCTCCTCAAATAAAAGCACGAAGACCCACTTTTTCACACCCACACAGGGGAAATCTAGAGTTGGAATGAGAATACTAATACAGAGTCCCAGAGTGGCTACCCTTTCCAGTCTCTGCTCCCTTTGTGAGTCTGGATGCTTTATGTTGATTAGTTCTCCAGGGATACTTAATTTGGAGCAGCTAGTGAGTACTCCTCAGGACAGGGAGAGGCAGCAGATAAAGACTCATACTATATCTCTTTCCACTGCACCGGCTGCTGGGTGCTTTTATAATGGTCATTCAGTTCACATGCAACCACACATCAAATATTTACTGAGCTTCTGCTACTTTCTAGGTATAGTGCTAGTCACTGAGGACAGTCCTACCCTCACTGCATGTAGAGCCTAGACGGGGAGGTCAACATGTAAATACAGAGTACTAAATGCTTTGACAGTGGCTATGGGATCACACAGGAAGGGCACATACTCAGTCTTGGGAGTATAGGGAGGGCTTCCTAGAAAAAGTGCTACAGACTTTCGACTTGAGCTACAAGTAGGAGTTTAGCTAATAAAATGGAGGGAGATTAGTCACCTGGTAATTCAGATGAAGCATAGGTCAGAAAGAACCTGCGTGTATAGGGGTGAGATAAAGAGCTTATTCTGGTTGCAATAAAGAGGATAGATTGAGGGAGTAAGACTTGGGCTAAAGAGAATAATCAGGGGGCTTTAATTTAAATAAATTCAGGCAAGGGGCCTGCTCTGGTCTACAGTAGTAGGGGAATGACTCCTTACCCTGAAGTAAGCACACCATCTTTGAGGATACTTAAACGTTTTTACTGTTTGGGGTATCTAGGTTCTAAGACAACCCCTAATGAGCCTTGTCTCTAGGTATTCATGCCCTTATGTAATCCCCTCCCTCCCTTAGAGTAGGGGCTAGATCTAATGAATGGCTTCTAGTGAACAGAGTGCTGCAAAGTTGATAAGTCACTTCTAAGATAATGTTACAAAGACTATGGCTTTCATCTTGGGCACCCTCTGTTGTACTCTATAAGGGAAGCCAGTTACTACACTGCACTGACCTTTAGAGAGGCCCAGGTGGTAAGAAATTGATATCTCTGGCCAATGGTCAGTGAGGATGTGAGGCTTACCAATACCCATATGAGTAAACCTAGAAGCAGATCTTACCCTAGTCAAGCCTCGACATGACTGTAGCCCCAGTCAAGACCTTGACTGTATCCTTGTGAGAGACCCTCAACTAGAGGCACTCAGCTACAGAAACAACAAATGTTTGTCAAGCTGCTAGTTTGTTATTTTAAGCTGCTAAATTTATTAAGCAGCAAAAGATTACTAACAGTGTTTGAAACAAAAGAGAAACCAGGGGTTAAAGATTAAACAAGAGAAAAACTATTTCCACAAAACATGTTCTTGATATTCATCTTAGTGTAGACACCAAATCTTTAAGCTTTAGTCTTAATATCTTCCTATACAGTTCCTTGATTTGGGGACACTCCCCTCTCTCCTAATATATCTAGCTAGAAATCCAGATACATTTATTATAAAGAAACACCAAAAGAATATTTCCATGCCCACATTCCCTGTAAGCCTAGAACCTGGGCCTTGAGGATCTTTGTTAAACAAGGCCCCTATTTTATGGCTAGACCTGAGCCAACATCTTCCAGAGAGACTAGAGTCTCTACCTGCAAGAAAAGTAACATCGTTAAGTGTTTCCTGCCCAACTCATGACTAAATTCTTAAGAAACCTGAGTGTGATTAACTCTCTCATAACCTCAAGACCTATTAAATCAGTCATGATGCATACCCCTTGAATTAGCCTTGCTCATTGCCCAAAGATACAGGTACCCTCTGTACCATTTCTGACTCTCAACCTTAAAATACTTCTCACTATTCCCTTTCCTATTTAACCTTCCTTGTGGAATGCATGATTCATATAAATACCTCTACATCCTCAACTTTTCACTTACTGCTCTATTTACTCTTGGCCTTAATTGAAACCTGGCTCTCATAGGACACCACCTCCCCCTACAGCCTTCTTTTCCACATCCCATGTACTTCAGAGTCAGGAGGTAGCATAAGGCTATATTTTCCTTACTCTTCAATTGAAACAATTACTCCTCCACCTTCCTATACCAGCCCCAAATCTCCTTGTGTTATAATCACCTTTCCCTTTCTCACAGTGCTGTCATCTACTAACCTCCCAATCACTGTCCTCAATCATTAAAATACTTTGGTACAAGGGTCACTGACTTCTTTCCACTTCAATTACTGCCATCATTCTGGGTAACGTCAATATCCATGCACATGACCCATTCAAAACTCTGGCCCTTTGGTTCTCTGATATCATCTTCAATGACATTTTTCTTCTCTACTCCACTTTAGCCACTGACATTCCTGGTCCTATTCTGGACCATTTCCTATTACTCCCAAATGTACCTTCTCAGAATAATGCATTTATTTATTCTGTTGTAACTCTGATAGCCTATTTATCTAGCAATCTCCTTTAACCTTTCCCAAGAAAGCTTCTTTAAAATGACTGGAATATTCAGTGCACGAGTCTCTCTACATATGCCAGTTTCTATTTCTTATGGTCTATCACATCCACAATTCCCTTGCTAGTTTTAATAGCTTTGCCACACAGTTATTTCATGCTACCTGCTGGGAAACACTGCAACTGTAGATGAATCCAACTGTCTGTTTTCTCTACACTCTGATATGAACTGCTGAACAGTATTTGAGAACTCTGAGCATGTAAGCAATTCACACAACTCTCTAGCATGCTGCCCATGCAACATTTATGGTCACTAATACACCTAGGCCTTTAGTACTGTGCCTGCAATCCTTGTGTATCCCTAGAAGCTCTCCTTTCTTTCCTCATAGTGGTTATTTTAGATATATCTTGTTTTGTACAAAATTTTGGCTCTTCTTCCTTCACAACGAATAATTTTACCTTCTAATTTACAGAGAAATAGAGGCCACAATAACAAACTCCCTCAACTTCTTGCTACCAAACTGATAAAATTACCCATCTCCATAGCCTTCTCCATCAGAGGCACCAATTCTCCTACCTAAGGTTAATGCCCTCGTGTGTGCTCTGGATCCTTTCTCTCCCCATTTCTCCTTATTCATCTGAATCTTCAACCTTTTCCTCTTCTGGCTCCTTCCCATCATTATTCAAACATGTCCGTTTTCTCTATCTTAAAAAACAGGAACAATCTTCAAACTTTCAAATCTTACTCTGCAAGAGTACCTTTACTCTCTTGAGCAGTTCACATCTAGACTTTTTGAGTTAGCTAAAATTGCTCTATTCTACTTTTTAACCTTTTATTTAAACCTCAGCTCACTCCAATATGATATGGTAGGGAAGAAAGCCAATGAAACTGCTTTTGCCAGGATCAACAATGAACTTTTTTTTTGAAACCCAGTGGAGATTTTTCTATAAAACGAACAACTTTGGTTATTCAAGTTAATAGCAAGAAAAAAAAAAGACAAAAAAGTAACTATAGTAAAAGAGACTTCAGAAATATATTAACTAATTTCAATGCATGAACTTTATCTGGACCCTGAGTCAAATAAATTATGAAAAATTATGACATTTATGAAACTGCAAATTTGAATACTGACTGGATGGATATGTGATGCTATTAAAGAACTACTGTTAGTTTCTTTGGGAGTATAATAATGGCAATATAGTTACCTATTTTAAAAGTGTTCTTATCTTTTGGAAATATGCAGTGAAATAGGGAAGAAATGGTGATGATGATGCCTGGGATCTTCAAAGATAAAAAGGGAGGGCAAAGTATATAGGGTACATGTAGATCACTATATTATATGCCTCTGTATATGTTTGGAATTTTCCACAATAAAGTTTTAAAAAACTTATTAACAATGAAAAGGGTTCTCCTACCATTTCTCCTTTTCTCTCTCTTGGCTGAGGTTCATCACTACTTACTTTACTGGTTAGTTAACACTAAAAATGTGGTTCTAAACTTTAAATAGAAAAACTGAGAACCAATTCATAAATGAATTACATACATAGTTATATACTAAGCAATCAAGGATCTGACCTGTATAATTTACTTTTGGCTTTCTCTTTCCATTTAACTTCCAAGGGAGACTAGTAACAGATCAAGAAACTCTATTTCTAAAAGTAACATCTGTCCTTTGTCCAACCAACACACATTTATTGTTATGTATTATCTATCAGGGACTGTGGGAGAATAAAAATGGAGACAATCCTTTCCCTTATGAGCTTACAGTCTAGTGGGGGAAATAGATATCAATCAAATAACCACACACATAAATGTAAAACTGCAACTGTGGTAGTCTTCAAAGGAGAAGAACATGCGAGGATAGTCTAAAATAGAGGGATCTGAAGTACTCAAGCATGACTTGAGAAACTCATGCTTAAGCTCAGACACACCTGAACTGATGTTAATTGAGTGAAGTGAGATAAGAACATGATATGGAATAGACACAGATTGCCTACAAGCTGCAGGAAGAGGAAGCCCAGTAAATATGAGGTACTGAAAGGCCAGTATGGCTGAAGTGGTGATAGCAAAGGGTGACATAAAGCTGGTAAGTTAAATAGGAGCCAGATTACATAGGCCATGACAAAGGGTTATTTTATTTATGAACCAAGGAAGTCAATCAAGGGTTTTACAAAGAGAGTGATTTACTCTTTGTAAAATTCATTTTGGCAGACTGGATGTAGGCAGGAAACCAGGTGAAAGAGGAAGGTACAAAGAACTTCCACATGATGGTAGAGAAAGTGCCACCAGAATAGAAGCTTTGGAGGATCTTGCTACTGGGATCTTGAGAAAGTCAAAGAGATTGATTAACATTTTCAATTACTGTCAAATAATAAAACAAAACAAAACAAACAAACAAACCCCAAGAAGCTGTTCTGTGTACAGATCCTATTAAAATAGGTTAAAGGAATCTTGGGAGTGACCAAATCACAGCCCCACAGATAAATATCACTCCTCTACATTAGGATCTGGGAGCAGCTATAGCATTGTTTTAAACAGTGACTATAAGTAATCAAATAAATGGCATTAGGAACATTAGTGTCATACAAACACCGATTTGGTAGGAAAGCCTATGACTAATGTGTACAGTTTTGCACTATCAGAAGTTATTATTTGAAGAATTAATGAATACTTGCTTCTGATTTACTATTTTTTAATAGATCTCATGCTCATTACAAAAAATCCAAATAATACATAAAAGTATAAACAACAAAGTAAAAAGCATGTAAATCTCAACACAGATATATCACTGGTAACATTTTGAAGGACATTCTTCTAGATGTTTCTCTATGCATGTACACGTGTATACACACATATGTATGAGAGATCACACAATACTTGCTTTTTTAAGCAAAAAGTTATTATTTTTCTAAGTTAATAACATTTATTAATATTCAACAAGCATTTCTTAAGCACTTACTGTCTGCCAGGTACTATGCTAGTTGTTTGGGGTATAATGATGAGCAAGTGCAACATAGTCCAGCTTAAAGGACTTTTAAAAAATGTAGGCAGACAATTAAACCAACAATAAACTATGCTAAATGCTATGAGAACAATAGAGAGTAATTGAGAGCACCTTATCTATTCCAGGGAGGTAGAAACAAGGAAAAAGTCCTGGAAGAAGTGCCATTTAAACTGAGGGGAAGGGTGAGAAAAACACAAACAAGTGAACTGAAGCAGAAAAGACTTCAAGGCTCAGGGAACATCATGTGGAAGGCATGGAATACTTGAGGACATGAAGAAACTGAAGCTGAGGGTGTGGTGAGAAATGTGGGCAAACAGTAATACGTGTTAGAAGAGCAGGCAACAGAAAGAACCTAGATTCTATTCTATGGGCAGTGAATAGCCACAAAAAGTTTAAGCAAATAAGTGATATGATCAGGTTTATGCTTTGCAAAGATTACTCTGATTATAAATGAAGAGTATACTAGAAAAGGCAAGACTGAAATCTAAAACAAAAGTTAGATTTTTCATTTTTAACATTTGCATGGATGTACCATGTAAGTTCCATGAGGACACGGATTGTTTGTCCTCTTCAAATCTCTATCTCTGGAGTCCAGTAAAGTACCTGGCACATCATGTTTATTACTTTAAAAATAACTATTAATAACAACAATAGATGTTACCTTTAATGAGTATCTACAATATGCACTGTTAAGTGCATATTGCATTTAATCCTCACAACTATATCATCTGATTTCATAAAGAGGAAACCTTAAAGCTTAGAGCTGACTCATCCATGTCTAGTCTCTTAGCTAATTAGTGGGGAAGAGGGATTTAATCCCAGGTCTCTGGACTCCAGAGCTACTTAACAGTTATTATACCCCAAACAACTACTTAACAGTTATTCAGCTGACTAGTAATTTAACCAATTACTTATTGATTAATGTACATTCAGGTTATTTCTATTTTTGCTATTGTAAATAATATTACAATGAATCTCTTCAAACATATCAAGCACTCTTGACTTTCATTAGCATAAAATCTTAAATGCTGCAATAATGAACCACAGGGCACATTATAAATTTAGATACATATTACAAAATTGTTCTTCAGAAACACTGTCCCATTTTGTACAAATAAAAATAGTATATGAGAATGCCTGTTAACCATTACTGACTGTTAACTGATCTTTGTGCCCACCCAATGGTCTCTACCAAAAATCTCATTTTGGTTGTAGTATACATTTATACATCATTACTAATAAAATCAATCATCTTTCCATAAGTTTACAAGTCATTTTTATTTCCACTGATTTCCTATTCATGTCTTTTGCCCATGTTTTAACGGTCTTTACGTAGTTAATTTGTAAATACTCTCTATATTTTGAATTTTAATTTTTTACTTGTCATAAATATTTATAAATAATGTGACCCTGATTTTTGTTTGTCCTGTAACTTTGCTATGATTTTATGGCATATATTTTTTGAAGTTTCACATTTTTATGTGAAACCTATTGAGTCGTCTTATATGGTTTCCTGCCTACCTCATGATCATAAAAATTCTACCCATATTTTCTTCTAATCTTTTTATATTTTTAATAGTTTTCATTTTTGACAATAAATCTAATCTGCTTAGAATTAATTTTGATAAAAAAAGTGTGATGAAGATTTAATTACTATTTTTTAAATAGCCAGATTATTGGATAGGTAAGAAGTATATAATAATTGCAATATGACCCAAGGCACTAATGATAAATCTTATCCTAAGAAAATAAATTTTTTTCTGTCAAGATGCAACTTTTATTTCTATATGTGTAGGAACACATGAAGTAATTCCCTAAACAAAGAAATAACTCAAATGTGCTATTTAAATATTATTTCTTTTGCACTAATTTACCATCTATAACATAAGAATTTTCTAGTATGATGCTAACTAGTAGTACTAAAATAAAGTATCTCTTTGTTTTTCCTTAGTAAAATAAGTTTCAATACTTAAGAATGAGACATTTTAAGCTTTAAATTTTAATGAACTAATAGAAGCATGTTCTTTTTTTGAAAAAATAAATATCAAAAGTAACCTACAGATACTAAAGAAATATTTTATATTAAAAGTAGGAAAATTAACTCAAAACCAACTTGGTGAAATTCTGTTTTAAAAAAACCCTTCATTTACAGCATACATTCATTGAAAAGATGTGGAGGATATAGAACAGCCCAAAGAAAAATGCTGTCATAGAATGACACATCTAATAAAATGCTAATAGAAAACTGATGGCAGTATAATAATAGTTCTTGTTATAAAAAAAAAAAATCAAGTTGATTTCCATAATTTTGCGAAAAATAATATGATAACAGTTTAGCATGACTAGGCTATGTCTCTTTACTTTTTATGAACATTAGAATCACCTTAGATAACATTCAGATTTCTAGATTTATGTGATCTTGAATCACAACAGAAAACAAGAACTACAATCAAGTCCTTATAGTCATTTTTTAAAAACAGAGATGTCTTTACAAAGACTGCCTTAGAGAAAGTGCAAACCTATTCAATGCAAGGCATAATAATAACTAGGTCAAATCACACATATAACACAGCTTAGTATTTATTTTAAAAAAACAAACTGTACTCACATTAATCATTTTAGACTAAAACAGAAACACATAATTTAGAGCTAAAAAATATACTTAGAAATTCTGCAAGCATTATTGTTAGATGTAATAAAGAAAAATGACAGCATTTTGGTACTGAATTCTTCTGCAGATAGCCATTAAGGACTGAAAAAACAAACAAGATTTACAGATCATTCTGAGGACCATCTCACTCCATATTTCTTTTGAAATATTTAAATAGCTAATTTTAAAAAATAATAAATTATTTACCTGACCATTACCAGAAGTTGCCATGTTGATGTCTGCCACTCCTTGACCTTCATTCTGCCGTTCAGCTTCATGTGAGCTGGCTTCATGCTTGTTCTGAGATGACCTCTGTTAACATGGAGTTAATGTCATTATGTACAAAAATGGTGTGTGCTTCTTAGCTTACAGCTCTTTCCTTTCTTGTTTTAAAGCTCTGAATGTATCAATGATACAGGTTTACAAATGCATGAAACTGCACTTCAGACTTCATAACCTCTGGCGTGGTTGGCAGTCGACTATTTTGGTAAGAGGAAAGTGAAGTGTGTCCCTTGTGCATTAGAGCCGTGCAAGACAAAGGATTTTCTGAGACTCACAGAAATACCATCCTCCACCAGCTGTGCTCATAACACTATCAGGAATATAACCCAACTAGAACAAATAACTGTCTTTTCTGCAGCAACACATTATTCTGGCATTTAATGGAGCTGCAAATATAACAGTTAAACTATTACCTAAGCTTATGAATACCTTCTGTATAAGTATATTTATACAAAGAATATAGATACATCTTCTGCTAATAAAAGTCATATAAAACCAATAGATGAGCTCTTAGATTCTGATATGAATAAAACTAAAAACCTTCTTTACTGTAACCACCATCTGTTATATGCAATGAAATGACAGATTATATCCAGTAAAAGCAGTCATTTCAAGACAGACTATATCAAGTACAAAGCAGTCACTTTATAAAAATACCACTGCAGAATCAAGGAAATAAAATAATTTTTCCATTATCTTTTATAGAGACAATTTAAAAAGCGACTGCTCCAGGAAAATGACACTCTAAAATAAAAATTATACTTTAAATTTGATATACCAATGAGTAATTATCTTACAAAATGGTTTCCACTAGAACTTCTTTAAACATCAAGCTTTCCTAATCATTTAAAATATGACTTAAAATTAACTTACATGCAACATTTGCATCAATAAACTAGTAAGAATATATATATAGGCTAAAAGTGAGGCAGTCCCATTAATTCAGAAATAAAAGAAAAAATAGTACTATCTGAAAATCACACTATAAAATTCAACAAAATAAAAAAAAGTTGAGACATACAAAGTCAATCTAGAGATAAAATGGATCAAAGACCAATTTGGAGGCTAATGTATTAATGTAAGTGTGAGATGATATTACTTTGCAATAGGGAAGCAGTGATGGGAGATAAAAGTAGAAAGACGGGTAAATTTGAAGGACTAGGTGACAAATTGAATATGGTGAGTGGAGGAAGATATCTGGTGTCAAGAATTACTCCTATGTCCCTTAGCTCACACAAGTGAATAATGATAGTGTCAATCAATCACAGAGACAGGTAAAACTAAAAGAGGATAAGGTTTTTGTTTTGTTTTGTTTTAGGAAGTAGAGTGGTAAGGAGGGCTTAGAAAGAGATCATTGTGTTTTTGATATGTTGGATTTAAAATGGAGATGCAGAGTAGGCATGTAGATTTAGGGTGTCTGGAGCTCAGGGCTAGACAAATAAATTTGAGAACCAAGAGTATATAGATGGTAATCGAAGCTCTGAGCGCAACTGAGATGATCTTAGGAAAAGACAATACACTGAAAGGAGAAATAAGTCTTAAGGAATGCCTATAATAATATCCACATAAAGGAATGTGAGCCTATAAAGTCCAAAGAGGTGGGAAGAAAGCAAAAAAATACTGTCATAGATACTGAGAATATTTCAAGCAACAGGAAGAATTCAATTTTGTGAAACATGTCAATTTAATTAATTATATAGAAGTCACTGATGATCCATTTTAGTGAAACTATGGGAGTAGAAATTAGATTGGCTTGTGTTAAGAATGGTAGCGATAAATGCCAACGTGGAGTCTAGAAACATCTCTGGAGTGGGGATTGGGAAAAGACAATGAGGAAGCAAGTGGACAGATGAAGCAAGACTGTTGCAGGAAGAGGTGGAACTGAGGAAGGTTTATTGTATATTTTAAAAATAAGATTTGAGCCTGTTTAAATGCTAATGGAAAGGTGCCAATAGAAGAGGAAGAAGATAAATATGTGAGAAAAAGAGATGAGTAAAAAGTTGCTAAGAAGGCAAGAGTTGAAAATCAAAGAACAGAAAGGCAGAATGCTTCCTGGTAGGAATGAGGTAATTCCTATATAGCTACTGTTTTCTCTGTGAGGGATGAGGTGGAATTATCAGAGAGAGAGATAGAGAGATAAGGGTTGAAATAGTTATTTCTAAAAGCAGGGGAATGCGGGGTCCAGAGAAACACAGAAGGCATGCAGACTGTCAGGTTCATTTGCTGATGGTGATGATGATAAATCTGACAAAGTTAAAAAATAAAAACACTAATATTTACGATGCATCACTCAATTGTCATCTATTAATTTATTTAATTGTCATACTAACTCTATGAGATAGGTACAACTATTATCCTCAGTTTACAGATGAAGAAACTGAGACATAGGGAAGATAAGTATCTGGCCTTAGGTCACATACCTAGTAAATGACAAAGCCAGAGCTGGGATCACCACCCAGCTAGTCTGGGATCACCACCTAGCTAGCCTAAACTAATTATGTAACATTTACTACTTTTATTTTCTTATTTACTCCCTTTATTCTTTCATTGATCCTAGGCGACAGGCTTGCCTGTCTAAAACTACTGCAAACATTGAAGGCAGAGGCCATGTCTGATTTACATGAAAGAATAGTCCTAACTAGCTTCCCTATTTCTATTGTTGCTGGATAATTTATCCAAAGTGTACAATTCAAAGATTTTTAGTAAATTTGTCACTATCACTATAATCATTTTAGAACATTTTTATCATTCTAGTAAGATCCTTTACGTTCATTTACAGTTAATCCTCATTACCACCAACAGTCCCAGTACTGATCTACTTTGTCTTTATAAATTTGCCTTTTCTGGACATTTCTTATAAATAGTGTTTACCTGTCTTGTACTTAGCATAATGTTTTTGAGGTTAATCCATGTTATAGTATATATCATCAATTTCTTTCTTTTTACTGATGAACAGTATTTCACTTAAGGATATATATCATATTGTTTATTCATTCATCAATTGATACTTGCATTATTTCTACTTTGGGGCTATTTTGAATAATGTGCCATGAACATTCAAGTTAAAGTCCTTGTGTAAACATGTTTTCATTTCTCTTGGATAGATATCTAGAAGGGGAACTGCTGATTCACATGGTAACTCTATGTTTACTACTGAGGAATTGCCAAACTGTTTTCCAAGTGGCTGTACATTTTACAGTCCCACCAGCAAAGTATTTATCCACATCCTTGCCAATGCTTATTACTGTGTTTATGATCTTAGCCATTGTAACGGGTGTCAAGTGATATCTCATTGCAGTTTTGATTTGTTATTTCCCTAACAACTTACGATGTTGAATATATTTTCATGTGTTTATTAGCCATTCCTATCTTTTTTTGGTGTAACATCTATTCAAATTTTTTGTCCATTTTAAATTGGACTGTCTCTTTACTAACGAGTTTTAAGAGTACTATGCATAGGATTTTACTAAATATTTCTCATTAACTATTTCCTAGAGATTTACATGCCATGCTACAATTTTCCTCACAGCTGTTTTCATAACCTGTTAGAAAGAATATACAAGAAAGTGGTAGTTGGTTACCTCATATATTCTTTTGTAACTTTTGAGATTTGAATCACGGGTAATAATTATATCCCTTAAATTATGTCTGGCATCTAGACCCTGCATATGAACTAATTTATGAGTGTCCAGTTGTCAGTTTTCTCCATTTTCTAGCTTCTCCCACTGATGTGCATTAGAAGATGACAATAATAGAATAAAGAAACATCAAACTGCAAAATTTTAAAAATGGGTTTTGGTCCTTTCTTAAATGTGACATGGCACCTTCTTTTAGTTTATATTCACTTGACTATTTGACTAAATGTAACAATTTTATATATAAAGTGATATAACCACTTTCATAACAAAAGGCAACAAGAAGAGATTAAATCACTATGGTAGACGGTCTCAAAATTAATGATATGAATGAGTTGTGAACAAATACAAAAAACACAAACAAATCCCCAAACTGCAATAAACATAACTGTGCTGGAAAATGAGTATTGCTATTAACAAATGACAATTTCTTAGAAATTTTCAGAAGCTAGAAAGTTGATAAAATTTAGAAATACAGGAAAAGAATATGTTATACTGAGCAAAAGAGTCAGTGTAGTTATATTAGTAGCAAACAGAATAAAAGTTGAGGTGAAGAGGATTAAATGGAAAAGGAGGTATATTTTGTACAAATGAAGTCAATCAACTAGAAAAAATGTGAATATTGATTTAGAAATATAAAAACTTGTTATATAGAGCCAAACAGTAATAACTAATAACTAGTGATAATAACTAATAATAATAACTATAACTAAAGAAGCTAGAAAAACAACCTCAAAGCAAAACCTCAAAGTGTAGAACACCAAGCAAAAACATAAAATGTAGTGCTGCTCAACAAACACGAAGAATTGCCTCTTGAAAAATAATTTCAAAAATAGAATGCAGTAAATTTAATCAAGGAAAAAAAAATAATGCAGATAAACTACACTGGAAAGCCAAAGGAGTCACAACAATCAGAATACTGCATACAAAAATGTCAATGAAATGAAACGGGAACAAAGAGACATTTTTGTTCTGTTTTGACATTAAGAGCCAACACTGCAAGATGGACAATTATTCCTTATATTACAAATATTTGGCTTATGTTGCCTTAAGACAGGTTGAACTGTTTTTAGGAATATGGCCATTGTACTTAAACTGCCTACCTAATAAATACATGTTTCCACATATTTCAAATTCAGATGTACTAAAGCAGAAGTTCCTAAGACATTAAAAAAGGCCGGCATGGATGAAAACATTCTTAAAATGAATAAATGAGCTCATAAACTTCTGGATTCTACTCTTTCAAAAATTATACTTTCTATATTAGAAACAGTTATCTTCCCTGTGTATTAATATGTTTGCACTAAATTTTTGGTTTAAAACAGAACTGTTCATTATTTTAGCAAATATTCCTAAAATGGGTACATGGGTAAAAAATATGTGTTGGTGATGATAGGACATGCCAAATTTGTTTTGCATATAAGTTTTTTCTCCTCATTATAAAAACTGTATGTAGCTACTATGAAGAGAATTCAGAACAAAAGGCCAAAGCAGAAAAACAATTAAGTATTAAAAATGGTTATCTACATATTCAAATTATTTCTCATGTACGTTTGTGTTTATCTTTAAAAAATGGGATCAATGTATATATACTATTATATATACTATTATATACAATGTATATATACTAAATAAATGCTTCATAATGTTTTCACTAATTATGTTTAGAAAATGGCAGTATGCTCATGTTTCATTCTTTTCATTCTTTTTTTCCCCATTAGGCCTCTAATGTGAATCTGATTCTGGCTGTGTATTGAAACTTCCCATTGATTCTTCTCAAGTCTATCCTCAAATACTGAACCAATTTTCCTAGCAACAATTCTGTTCTTTATTGTTCAACGTGAATTTTCATTTAGCTTTTCTTTTTTTTTTTTTTAACTCTTGCAGTCCTTCTTTACCCACTTTCCTTTACTTTTCACCCTAAAGCCATTTCATTCTACTCTTTGATTCTGCTCCTGTTGCATAAAGATAGGTCTTCCTATAGTTGTCCTTAAGAAGCAAATACTTTCCTGAAAATTTTCCTCGAGTCTCCCAGATAGATGCTACTCTCTTTTCCTTATCCTTATTCAGTGACAGATTACTTAAGGTTTTGTTAAGTTTTCTTTTTATTCACCTATAAACAAGGTCAGAAGTGCCTAAATTTAGTGGCTGTCAACAGATAAATGAGGGGATGGTCTGTTAACTTATACTCCCACCCTTCTGTATGATAATCAAAACCAAATTTTAGACATTTAGTAGCAGGGCTGACAAATATGCAGAGGCCTCAGTAACATTCAGTATCTAGCAGGCATGGATATACTATATTTGCATTTCACTGAAATACTCCCACTGCTTGGTCTTGTACTCAGTGATAGTATATTAAATATGTCTTTTCCAAGCATGTATTGCATCTAATACTTACGCTGTCTCTAAGCTCCTTCCAAAATCTTTACTACATCATTATCAAGACACAATTATTAAGTCAATCTGGATTGTAGAGAAAGATAAGTATAAACATCTTCTAAATTATGGCTCTGGTTCTCTTAAATATTTTCTTTTTATTACTGTTATGCATTTAAATAGTCCTTAATTCAAAAGGCTTGTGACAATAAACAACACTCTCACATTTGCTTGCCCTGTTCTGTTTTCAGTTCTTTAAAGGTAAACATTTTCATCTCCTGCAGAGGAATTTTTTGGGGGTTGGGGGTGGAAGAGACATTTACCTCTCTATCTTTAAATAACCAGCTTGTATCGCTAGTTCTTCAATTTTCAGTTTAATGCATCATTTGTTGAGTTTTTATTATGTGAAATGAGGACTGGGTTCTCCTTTACCATTATTGATCCACTCGCAATCCATACCATAAATCCTTCTGCCAGTGCTTTTGTTCATCCTTCCAACAGTGCTTTATACTTAATATTTTCACTATTTACATAATTTTAACTAGTAAATTCTAACCCTGGCTGACAGGTGATATACTATGATTGCTTTCCTTTACAACTTCTTGCTGTCCATGGTGTTAAATGTTATCATTTTTGTTTTATGTATTTGTTGTCACGTATTTATGATACACATTTCTCTCCTACTGTGTACATTTCCTTTCCTTTCAATAAATTAAAAAACATTAAGTATTCTACTGATTTCGTCTTCTTAGACTCATCTCTCCTGAAATCTTAACTATTCCAATATGGACTGGTTACTTTATCATTTGTTTATACTCTTCTTTCATTTTAATTCTAGGGAGTCTTTCATCTCTTTCTTAATAGCTTGAATCCCAAAACTTCATTTTTCTTGTTTTACTCTTTCATTTAAATATATCCTCTAATAGCTTTTAGAAAATGGTACATGAAAAAATATGTATTTCTGAGACCTTGCCTACCTGAAAATACATTCTGCTTTCAAACTTAATAGGCAGTTTGACTAGAGGTAAATTTATAGGCTGGTATGGTATAAGAAAAAATATTATCTGTTCTTTGTTCCTTCACTCCTGGCATAGAACCTCAAAAACCTTGTGTAAATGAGGTGACTCAAGGAGGGTATCTAGGGAACTTCAGGATGGGTGCTGGTCACCAGAAAGACCAACCATGTGACTCAAGGGTTGGAATTTTGGGCCAAACTGGCTTCCAGAAAGAGGAAGGGTTTGAAAATTTAGTTCAATCACATATCCACTTATTTAATCAAGCATGCCTACATAATGAAACCCCAATAAAAACTCTGGACACTAAAGCTCAGTGGGACTTCCTGGTTGGTGAACCCACTGATGGGTTCCTGCATCCTCCATTCCTTACCTTCTCCAGATGTCGCCTCATACGTTTCTTCATTTGGCTGTTCCTGATCTATATCCTTTATAATAAGTCTGTATTTGTAAGTCTAATACTTTCAGTGAGTTGAGTCATTCTAGTTAATTACTGAAAATAATTGGGTTGTTGAAAGCCCCAAATTTGTAGCCACTGGGGCAGAAGTACAGGTGACTTGGCATCTGAAATGAGGGCAGTCTTGTGAAGAACACTGCCTTTAACCTGTAGGGTCTACGCTAACTCCCGGTAATTAGTTTTAGAATTGCATTGCACTGTAGCATACCCTCTTGGGGTGGAATTTATAGCAAGCTGAGCAGAGTGCAGGTGGCTTAGGGACACTCAAAACTTGTAGCTGGCTCCTGAAGAGAAAGTAGTCTTGTGAATGATTTTACCCTTAAATATGGGGTCTACACTAACTCTGGGTGTTTAGTGTCAGAACGGAATTAAAATTGTAGGAGATTCAGTGATGTCAGAGAATTGATGTTGAAACATAGCTGAAAATAACATTTGTTCAGAAGTTTTAAGAAATTGCTACTCTACTTAGCAGCTTCTAGTGTTGCTATTTATATCTAAAGACATTATATTCCTGTTTCTTTGTGTGAAATTTCTTATCCTCCCCTTCTCTAGAAGGTGATAGGATTTTCTCTTTATCTCCAATGACATGAAATTTCAGCATGATGTGCCTAGTATGGAATTATTTTATCTGTGGTGTTCGATACTGGAGAGACCATTTTATTTGGAAAACTATTCCCCTTAGTTCTAGGAAATGTTGATTTATATCTTATGAAGATTTCCTCCTTTTAGTTTCTCCATTCTCTTTCTGGAACTCTTTTTTATTTGATTCTCTGATATTCTCATTCCTATTATCCATTTCATAACTTTTTGTTCTACTTCCTGAGAAATTTTTTAACTTTATATTGAGTTTTTCATTCCTGCTACCACAATTTAATTCCCAAGGACGTTTCTTTTATAATTCTCTGAATGTTCCTTTTGTATACTATTGTTTTTTTTTTTCTTTTTGGATGCAGTATCTTTCATCTGAGAATATTAATGTTAGCTTTATATTTAAAAGTTTTCTTCTTCCTCCATAGTATCTACTTTCAATAAATATTAGGAACTTTCTTAAAATGTCTAGTGATCTTCAGCTGTTCATCCATATTTAAGAGTGAGCTACATATGAAAAAGTTAAATGAAGGTCTATGCCTGAGGGATAACGTTTACAACTATAGCTATCCTGTAGAATGGTCCAGCTGGGTTGTTTCTTGGGAAATCCTCCAATGTCGTATCTTTAGGTCTTTTTTTCTTGGGTTAGTCACATTTCTTAGAGAAGCTGTTTCTAGAAACTTGCCTGTATTATAAGCCTGGATGCCAGTGAGGGTTTCAGCATTCAATAAGTAAACATTAGCTTAATTTCGTTTTTAGTATGGTAAAAACGAATTACACTTGGCTTACTACTTTATATCACTATCTGAATAACTCTCCTCTTTTGCTGGGATGGAAGACAAAAGGCACTTAGCAACGCAGAGCTGAAGGGAGGTTCTGGGGGCTGCACCTGGTTCTTAACAAATTTTCAATCATCCTCCTGTTTTTAGCTCCCTTTTTAAATCTTCATATACGGAGGTACCTAATGTAACCAATTCTGAAACTTTTTAGGATTCCACAGTATGAAACAAGTTGCTTCATAACTTTCTTGTTGACTTGGGAGTTAACTCTCTACCATATGCTAGCCTGTTAGTACATTTGTCTATCTGCTTTCCAGATCCCCAAACTTTATTGATGTCACCTCTTCTAGTCTTTGTGTCTTTTTCATTTCATTCTTTTACTGTTATTTTAATAAAGTTTGTGAATTAAACATAGAAAAATGTGTAAAATCAATTTTTACTATGGATTATATATACAAATAAATAGTTTATTAACTAGTTGATAATGCCCAGATTACGTTAGTTCTGATTATATGTAAATTGATAACTGAGGTAAGGCATCTGTTTTTATGGCTCTATAAACTTTAATTGCCTACAAGTTATGAAAAAATCAAAATCAATGTTTTTGATAATTTAATTTCATGAAAATAAATTTACAAAGTATCTTAATTTTCTAGAAAAACCTCTATATTTCAATGATGCCACATTAATTATACATATTTTCTTTCCTTAGAATAACTACCTATATTTATATCTGTAAACAAGAAAAACAACTTACTAACCTCTGCTTCTGTTGCTTGGGACTGTAAAAGTTGTCGTATACGAAGTATGTCCTTCTCTATTTGCTGAATTCTGGTTACTCTTCGCTAAAATAAAATAAAATAGACTAAATTAGATCTATTTTTATTAAAAACATTGGTGTAAATAATTGTACTATGGCTACCACTTAACGGCTAAGGGTTATGTCAAACCATTATTCTATAAGAAGTTAGATATGTATATATATTCACACACTGATGACATTGGGATCAGTTCAATTTTTTAATATATCTAACTTTACAAATACAAGTCATATATCAAATTGTATGACACATATAGTATGAAAAATGGTATTTAAAAGTTTTTGTCAAAACACATTTTAACACAGAGAAAATTACACCTGAATTTAATCCTTTATTTTAATACAGAAGTCAATATAATGTAATGAATTTATATACAGCACGGTCTGCCTGTAAAGGGAAACAGTATTTGATTTGTTTTAATAAACATCAGGTTTAAACAGTAGCATTAACCTTCCCTAAAGTTATTTATATTACATATAAGTAGCACTTTCAGGTTTAGCTTTCCCAAATACTAACTGCAGCTAAACATTACTTTTATTTCCAACACTGGGCTCACAATGACGGTACAGCTTTTGCTTACCCACTATCCTGATAGTGACTATCAAGTGAACAGGAAGTAGTAACTACAGAATAAATAATGTGGAAGTGAAACAACATGAAAACAGTGCTTTTAGAAAATGCTAGATATTGCTTTAATTTTTATAAATGATCATATCTAGTTTTCCTTAAATACAATGGAAGTGGGAAAAATCAAATCACTTATATATAAAAACCTTGTCAAGTGGAATTATTTTTAATTAGCTTTATGATCAAATACACAGCTGTTAAAAACAAGTACTGTCAATGTAGTATATCATTTTCTGCAATAATTCTATAGTTGACATCCTACTACTAAAGTAACAAAAACTGTATTCTAAGAGTCATTGTTTCAATGGGGGAAAATGTTAGAAGCTAAACTGAGATGTTTTCAAACTTTTTTTTGATTATGTGTACCATCAATACAAGATTACTGAGTATTTATACTCCAGTCAGTAAATAATAAAAGGACTGTAACAAACAGCTTTGAGTATATAAAATTATAAAACTTATATACAAAATTTATCTTTGATCATATCTAATTTTCCTTAAATACAATGTCCTCCTATTTTTCCCACTAAAGTAAAAATGCTCATTACTGTTACTCAATGTTATAATAAATATAGAAAAACTTGAAGTTGTGCTCACACACATAAAAAAATCCTTTCTTCCTTCCACTCTCTGCCTTCCTCCCTTCCTTTGTAACACTGTAGCTATGCTGATTATCACGGTTCTGAAAATAGTGAACTTAAGGTAAATAATATTCTCTAATTAATAAATCTTACCATGTCAAATTTACATGATAAAAACATGCTGAATAAGAAATGCCTGTACTGTACTTTTGGTAGCTTTCTAAAGATACTACAAAGATGAATGATTACTTCCACAACCACATGGTAAATATTTCCTGGCCTGGCTTTACAGAAACAACCAAACTATAGAAAATTACTGGCCTTGTTTTTGACTGGTTTCTCCTTTCTCTATATAACTAGGACTCTTCCACCAATAATGTCCTAAATTAAATATTTTACTATTTAGAGGGTGAAAATAGGAAATGATATCTAATATTCTTCTCCATGACAATACATTTAGGTATTGCCAACTTGTCACTAAATCTCAAGGTCAAGTCTATGTCTTGATGTCCACTGAGGTGGATGATTTCTCATAGGACAATTCTTGTGCTTGTTTCTCAACATAAAAATTCTTGTGCTTGTTTCTCAACATAAAAATATGACAAGGCTGAGTATTTATAAAATTATGTTTAATAAAAAATGATTAACTGTTCAAGAGCTCGTATGACTTCTGAAAAATAGATTTAAAAAATTATAGTAATACAGTTCAATAGATTTAGGATAACTCTTGACAAATTAGGACTAGAAGATAAATTAACTTGAAAAAGGTTCTCTCTTAAAAACCTTGAGTAAACAACAAACTTAACAGTGAAATTACAGAAGAATTCCCTTAAAGTCGAGACAAGACCAATATCACTGCTTCTTATTCAGAGCTGTTTTAGAGTTCTTATAGGATACAAAGAAAAATCAAAGAAATGGAAAAGATAAAACTGTCAATATTTGCAAACAATATGACAGTTTGTATGAAAAAATTTAAAAAATTCTTAAATTACTGAGACAATCTAATAAAAGAATTCAGAATAATTACTGGATCTTTATACTTAAATGTAATTTAGTAATGTAATTAAAGAAAATTTCATTCACAATAGCAACAGAAAATATACCTAGAAATAAATCTTTAAAAAAAAGATGTATAATAGCTTTATAAAGATTATAAAGCTACACTGAAGGACATAAAACAAAAAAATGAAGAGATATAAATTTTATAATACATAATATTTACTGAGTGTTTTATTTAGTGCCAGATTCTCAGTGCTTTTACAAGTACTAACTCACTTATTCCTCACATTTTACCATTTATCATTATCTGTATTTTACCAATGAGAAAAATGAGGCAGAGAGAAGAGTTTATGCAAGATCACAGCGCTGGTAAGTAACAGGTTTGAAATTAGAAGCCAGGTCTGGCTCAAGTCTATTCTTTTAACCAAGAAGAGTCAATATTGTAAAAATTTAAGTTCTCCTCATATTAATCTATAAATTCAATGTAATTCTGATTAAAAGACCAAAAGGTTTTCTTTGAATTAGACAAGCTGATATAAATTTTCAAATGGAAGAGTAATGAAACAGAATATAACTACACTTTTACAAACAAAAATAAGGAGGACTCACACTCCGAGGTACCAAGATTTATAAAAGAACAAATAAAATAAATGTGGTATCAGTGCAGGCACAGAGAAACTAAAATAGATAAATGAAACAGAGTCCAGAAATATCTAGAAAATATCAATTTAGCATATGTCAGAGATAGGATTACTAATCAATGGCAAAATAGTGGAGTATCCAATAAATGAGAAATTTAGTTAACAACATAAATATGCATATATCTGTATGTACTTATACGTGTATACATAATATATAATACATATTAATAATCATGAGCAACACTACATTTAAATATTTTAGATTATATCTTTAAATAGTAAATATTAATTAAATTAATGATATAATTTATATTAAATATTTTAAATTATGTACAAATATTTTTAAATGTGTGTATATGTGTATATAAAATTAGATCCCTATCTCCATACATAATAGCAAATTTGAGATTAAAGAACTGTAAAAAGAAAACATTATAATGAATAGAAACTATAGGAAGGTAACTTTATGACTTCAGGATAGGATAAGATGTACAAATAGATCAAAGAAAGCATGAATATAGCAATATAATGAATTCAGCTTTACGACAAAAACTAATTTTTATCGCAAAGGTAAAATAGGTAACAGATTTGTAGGGAAAAGACTGTGATGTATATTATCTATAACAGACTGCTATCACGAAGATATTAAAACATCTCTCAAATAGAAGACATTTAACAATAGAAAATGGGCAAACACATTAACAGAAAATCCAAAAGTCTAATAAATACATGAAGATATTCAGCTTCAGTAGTATTCAAGGAGGTGTAAACTAAATGACAAGATGATGTTTCACTGTCCAGTGGTTAATCATAAAGTCCAGCTCACAAGTGTTGGAGAAGACATGCAGAAGAAACCAGAATTCTCACATATTACAAGTGGAAATGTAAATCAATAAGTCATTTTGAGTGCAATTTAGCAAACATTAGTTCAAACACTCATACTTAATGGCCAGCAATTATGCCTGTAAGTATACACCCTCGAGCAGAAGTCAGCAAATTAGGGCCTGTTGGACATCCATTTTTGTAAATTAAGTTTTATCGACACACAGCCATGCTAATTTGCTTATATACAGTCACTTGTAGTTGGTTTCTTGCTACAACAGTAGAGGTGACTAGTTGTGACAGAGTCTATAAGGACAACAATGTCTAAAATATTTACTATCTGGCCCTTAAAAAGATTTCTGCTTCTTGACGTAGAGAAACTCTTGTTTACAGGATATGAGTAGTATGTTTATTAGAGTTGTTTTAACAATGAAAAATTATAAATGACTTAAATTTCCATCAACCACGGAAGATATGAACTATATTAAACTATGTCATTTATATAATTGTAAAAAATTATGGTAAACAGAGAAGTGTAAGCAACCCTCACCCTCCCAATCCTCAACCCCCAGAGGTAAGCTCTATTAACTTGACATACATTTTTTCAACCTTTGTTACATGCCTAGAAGAGAGTAGGGACCACCATTATAGGTGCCCAAATATGTCAATAGGAGTAAATAAATAATCAAACTGTTAGTAGCTGGAGACTAAACTTCACACAGACATGAGCAAGAGTGAATTTTGTTTTGAGTTTTCCTAAATTGTTTACCAGAGCCTTGTGT
This sequence comes from Macroglossus sobrinus, assembly GCA_004027375.1. Classification (NCBI taxonomy): domain Eukaryota; kingdom Metazoa; phylum Chordata; class Mammalia; order Chiroptera; family Pteropodidae; genus Macroglossus; species Macroglossus sobrinus. Next base: position 467,804 of record PVKZ01000428.1, on the reverse strand, counting down.
TTTACTGGTCATTTGCATTTTCTTTTCAATAAACTGACTAAGTCTCTGTACATTAAAAGAAGTTATCTTTTTCTTATGAATTTTAAAGAATTCTTATATTTTAGAAATATCAACCATTTATGCCTTAAAGAGTTACAAATATTTTCCCTTCGTTTATCAAGAGTTATCTGCAGGATGAATGTTTTACAATTTTATGAAATAAATATTTTCCCTCTTTACTGCTTTTGATTTCCATTCTTAAGAAGGTTTCTTTTGTCCAGTATTTTTTTCTATTAGTTTTAGATTTATGTTTTACACTTAGATATGTAATCAATCTGTAATTTTTCCTGTATGGATATGAGGTAGCAATCTAATTTAATTTCTCTTCTTCCAAGAAGGTTGCTAGTTCTATTTACTATTTCGCCCCAAATTTATAATGTAATTTTTATCCTATAAAGATTCCATAGATTCTTGCATCTTATTCTAGTCTCTGATCCATTTGCCTATGTCTATTCCTGTGCTATTACACTGTGATGATTGCAACATCTTTACAGTAATTTTTAATGAATTGTAAATCCTACTCACTGATTTTTTAAAAATATTTTTGGAATTCTTACATTTTGAACTTTAGAGTCACTTTTCCAGGTTCCAAGAAATTATTACGATTATAATTAGAACTGTATTATATTTATATATTAATTTAAAAAAGAGATTTTAGTATATTAAAATCTCATCTAGGTTTCCCTTTTTAAAAAAACCTGAGGTAGAATTGAAATATAACAGTATATTAGTTTTAAAATTTATATCCACTGTTAAATGATTACTATGGGAAGTCTAGTTACAATATGAGGCGTCTCTATTTTTAAGGTCATGTTTTGTGATCTTTAGTAATTTTATTTTTCTCCATATGCATCTTTTCTAGGTATTTTAAAGTTTCCTGTTGTTGTGAACAGGTCCACCTAACACATTTCCATTTTTAGCTGGTAGTTATTATGACTAGAGAAAATGTATTTTTGTAATGTATCTTAACTCCAGCTACCAAACTCAATTCCCTATTATTTAAATTTCTGTTTTGTGTGTTCCTTCTCTAGGGCTTCTCTAGGCAACCATATCATTTAAAATTACTTGGTTTCTCTCTTTCTAGTTGGAAAATAGTGTAATATTTATACCATTTATTTGATTTTTCTAACTGCATTAGTGGAGCCTCCAAATGAAATTGATTAATAGTGATGACAGCAAGCACCCCAACCATATTAATAACTGAACATTAATAACCTAATTATTTCTCTATTTTTCTCAAATTAATGTAAAGTTTTCTTCTGGCTTCTTATAAATACTTATTTTTTAAAGAAATATTCACTCTATTCTTATTTTATTTGGAATTCTTATCCCTCTTTTCTACTTGAAGATGAGATTCCACATTTTTTCTCATGGTCTCAAGTCCTCCTAGCATCTACTTTTAGATCCAATCACTGGTCATTACTGTTTTACACATTGAGTCTGTCACCCACGCAGAGAGGAGGGAAAGGAGTTCTCTAGCCAATGTACCTCCATTATTCCCGTTACCTTATTCTTAACAGCTGCATAATAGTGATTTGATCATTTATTAAATATCTCCCCAACACATCAACTCTGAATTGTCTCTGTTAATGTCTCACAAATAGTACAGCAATGATCATCATAAAATCTATACCTATATTCTTGTTGCCCTAAGTATTTCTGAGAACATATTCCTAGAAGTCCCATAAAATTACCAGGTCAGAAGGGACAGGCATTTTAATTTTGTCACATAGTGCCACCTTGTCCTCCACAAATGTATCAGTTGATTCTTACAATGGAGGAAATATTTGCTTCTTACTTTTATACTCTCACCAATAATGCATGTCATCAAACTGTAAAGTTTTTTTTTTCTAGTCTGATGGGCCAACAAACAAGCCCACCACTAACAACATAAAAACAACCTATTTAATGTTACATTTCCGTGATGACTAGTGATGTTTAAGTATCACAATTGTTTATTAATCACCTGCATGTATTTTGTGATGGAACTACTCATGTCTTCTGATTATTTTACTATTTGGTTGTTTTCAACTCTTTGTAGGTGCTCCTAATACACTAGAAATATTAACTACTTATACATACACAATACAAACATTTCCATTATTTGCCTTTCACTTTGTTTATAATATTTCTTTAACCCTAACCTTCATATGGCTAGTTCCAGAATAAATAAATGCATGTTGCATTTCTAAAACTATGGAATAAAACTTCCTTAGACCATTAACTACAAAAATGAGGACCACTGTATTGCAGAATAAAATAAAAATGACTGTATCAGCACAAATATGAACAAAATCGTCAAAAAATAAGTTAATCTCTCTTCTAGGATATAGATTAAACTATCTGGAATACATCTACCTATATTTGTGTTATACAGGAAATTTTTACAACTACATCATTTTGTTCCTTAAGGATCTCTAAAATCAAACACATTACAGATACAGAAAAATTAACTTCTGTATACAATATTCCATATATTGTACATATTCTAAAAAGGTAAATTCATATAAACCAAATTAATGTTTCTCATGTTTTTTTTCTGCAAACAAAAGAAATCTGCCTGACATTTTAAAGTGTTTCCATGAAAATCCCAAATGTTACAAATGCTAAATTTAAAATAATATAGTTTTGGAAATTCTTTGTTATATTCCTCATTTCAGTTCTTTCTCAGTTACACAGTGATAAATATCTTCTCTCAATTTGTAGCTTATCTTTTCACTTTCTTTAAGGTCCCTGATGAAGATAAATTCTTAACTTTAATATGGTAAAATTTATCAATCTTTTATAATTAGTCTTATGTCTTATTTAAGAAATCTTTTCTAACCCCAGTATCAGAAAGATATTCACATATAATTTCTACTGAAAAGTTTTTTTAAAAGTTTTCCTTTTGGTGTTTAAGACAATCTGAATGGAATGGAGGTGAGAAGAGATTAAGAACGAATATTATATATACGTATTATGATGTAACTAATATACACATGTATTAGTTAAGCATCTAGCCTTATTGTAAAACTAACGGGTATGGACTATGAAATGTATCATGGTACTGGGGTTTAAGTATCATCTTAGTCTATCACCATACTCCAGTATAAATAGAATATCCATTATGTTTAGGAATCTACCATATAAAAGATAAAGACTTTGGGAATGTAAAATGTCTTGTATTAGTGATTTTAAAACTATGAAATAATTTTTCAGAACACAAAAAATGAGTTATATCACACATACAAATGTAAGTTATCTTTTTATTTGCTATTTAAAAAAAATCTTTCAAATCATATTTTCCTCCCACTTGGTCCCAATATATATATATTTTAAAAATTCTCCATGCCTGCTTTGAAACAGACAAAGCAATCAGCGAAGCCTCTCCAAGGCTTGAAAACATCAGCAATACATGTGTAAATATAAAAGAACTAAAATTCAAGAAATATATGAAAACTCTTAACAAATAACAAAGCTAGTTAATATTCTTTCTTAACATTAGTTGAAGATAGAAATATGGGAATATTCTTCATCCAACTCACTTCATCTTTCCCAAAGTCCTCTTTACATGTTTCCTTCCTACCTTCTTTGAATAAGGGCTTCTTTTTTAAAAATTTTGTTTTTAGGTGAGGCAATCCTTGGTTGACCTCACAGATTGCAAGGACCTTGTCATCTTACAATCCCTTATTTTTTTATTTTTTATGCCTACAGTGCCTAGTCTTCCTAGGTGGTCTCCCATCCAAGTACTAATCAGTCCTGTCCTTGCTTAGCTTCCGAGATCAGATGGGATCAGGCATGTTCAGGGTAGCATGGTGTAGACTAGGGCTTATTTTTTTTTTTTTAGTATAACTTGAAGAGCAGTGAAATATTCTGAATGTTACTACACACACTTAGATTACAAGAAGTAAACATTTCAAGGGAGAACTGAAGCTAGCTTTCAGCTCCCAGATGACAAGTATCTAACTCTTTTTCCCTCTTACAATGCAGAGATGAATAGTATCAGGAAAATGAAATACAGTAGAGGCAAATTATGTGAACACTGGTTATGCTGCCTAGTAGCCATGGTAAATTATTCTTATTTTGAAACAGTGCCAGAGTGAAGGCAGACTATAAATTATAAATTTAATCAATGTTATCAAAGCTATAATTAATTCCATTCTTAATAACTCTTCCTTAGCAGGTGCTGGTTTTAGTTTAATAATAAATCAGTTACCTGTGCTCGTTTTTCCATATCTTGGCATGTTCCCAGTTGTTCTTCCATTGCAACTCTGATTTGTCTGGCTTCATATTCCAATTGCCTTCTGGTCATATCTGTTTGTAAAGAAAACTAAAACCACAAACAATATTTTAATATCTCATGTTTGTGTGTTTATCAGTAAAAGCAAAATAAAAAAAACACATAAATATCAACAAAGAAAATAAATAAGCAAATACATGTTACAGTGCATGAGAAAACTATATTTTAGTTCAAAGAGTCCTAAAACTTAGACTATAGGTGCAAGGGTCAGTCTGGGTCCCTGACGTGAAATGCAGAGCTGAAATATTTTTATTGCCCCATAGCCACAAATGTCTTTAATTAAGTCATACTATTTCATTTAAAATACATAACTGGTCCAGTAAGGCTCTTTTTAGTACCTTTATGATTCTTCTCCACTGAAGAGGTACTATTTTTAATTATTAAAAACTAGCATATTAATATGGACAACATAGTAAAATCAAGAAACAGGTCCATCAACATTAAGTTTATAATTTAAGGTAAAGATTACCATAAACATGCAGACTAACCAGAGAGAACGTCTCCACTTTTAAAATAAAAAAAAATGGGATAAGAAAAAGCTTTTATGTAATACAGATAATCTCAAATTGGGAAGACAAAGTCAACACAAACTTTTGGTAACAATCCAAAAGTGAGGCAAAGTTGAAACAAATACAAAGAAGTACACCTTCACAGGGTAAGTGTTAATTCATTCAATAATTTATTAACCCTATAATTAAAATTCCAAGCACTGATAACTGCTAGGCATACAAAGGGATAAAAAGGACAAGGTAATGAAACTTATCAACACATTCCTCGTGAGGTAATAAAAGCTAAATATGTAATTATATAAAATAGGAAAGTTATAATGTGTCATAAAGGGAATAAGAAAGTACTATAGATTTTTCATGCTCTACATGCCCAACAGAAAGTTGTGTGTGTGTAACACATGTTTGACTCAAAATAGCATTCTGTAGGCTCAAGCATTCTAAATTGCATTGTCAATTAACTTAAAGAAGCTCTGACCCTTTTCCCTTGTAATATACAGATGACATTTATATGCAGAATATATTCCCATAGGCATACCCTGTGGAAATCATGTGTTGCAATTTAGAAGAAAGTCTACATGTCATTTCTAATTTCCAATTAGCCAGTCCTCTACTACTCAAACTCACTTGAAAAAAAGGTTGAACATGACACATTATGTTGTTGATTTAATATTTTAAGCAATGTCTATATCTTCATAAGTATTTCCAAATGAAAGTATTCTTAAGGCTTCCCAATATTAAAAGCAAAATTTGTAAAAAAAATTTATGAAATGCAAGCAATTTAAGTTGGCTAATGTTGCCAAATAACCCATAATAATGTCTTACATATTCTATTAAATAAATATATTTAATAAATTCATAGAGGATAATTTAACAACTTTGTTTCAAATATTAACCAACTGCTATTGAGTTGTCATGTATATCTTAGCCCTTTCCTGAACTTGACTGCATGCAAACAGTTGGTCTCTAAATTTTGTATATTTTAATAACCAAAGTGAATAGTGAACAAAATTATGCTTCGGTATTTTTGTTTGTAAGAGTAAAAATCCCACAAAACCCTACTGAGTTCATAAATCTTATGTCTGCTAAGAACTCTCCAGTAACTGTTTCACTATTTGTGTCTCTTTAATTCCTAGTAAGGTGTTAAGGGCATTGTTAGGAAGGGGGATCTTCTTTTCTCTCAAAATCCTGAATGACTGTCCTCCCTAGGAGGACACTTCAGCTTCCAGTTCTAGCTCCTGCTAGACAATGCTCACCTAGGAAATCTGGCTAATTACATGTTTTGGAAAAGGTTTTTCTTCTTATTATTTTTAGTTTTTATTTATTACGTTCTCTCAAAAGTGCTATTAGAAAATAAAAAATCTAAACTAAAAGAGGAAGATATATTTTAAATACCTTATTTTAATATATATATATATATTTTAATTACAAAAAAATATTTATAAACAAGAGCTGAAATACAGTATCCCAGGAATTGAGATAGTTGACATGGAGAGGCTAGGTGGGGAGGGAGACACTGATATGATTAAATTCTTTTACTTACATAGCTATACTTTGTAAAACAAATACATTTTAGTACTTGCAAAAGCTTCTGTGAGCATGCCAAGAGCTATTGTCATTTATAACTGGAAAAGAACTCAAATTATCTTCAAAGATATTTTTATTCAAAAACTAACTGGCATGATTTCTGTGATATTTCAAAAAATAGACAGATAGTACTAAATACTACAGAATATGATTGACAATTCAATAGACAATAAAAAACTAGCTGCCTAGTTGAATCCTGAGTCCTTTAGGATTAAAACTCAATAGATTTTCCTAACTAGAGACTTAAATATTTGCTTGAGCACAATGAAATCTTATTTAAAAAAAAATGCATTAAAGATGATATATTCAAGTTTATAGCTGGATAAAACATATTTAGTTAAAATAACTGTAAATGTAGTTATCCTGGATTTTTAAGGGATAATTTAAAACTTCTAAAATTCAAGTTATTAAACCCTAAAGTAAGTCATATTGTCAAGTTACTTACATTTTCAGTTAAAGGAAGACTATCTATTCTTTTAGTAAGATTCTGAAGTTGAGCATAATACCAGTCTTTTTCTTTTTCTTCTTTGTCAAGATCAGCAAGAAGTAATGTCCTGTTTTATTTAAAAAAAGTAAGTTTACACAATGCAAATACAGTGCATAACAGCAATTTTTATTAGTTGTTATTGTAAAGTTATCTTTTTAAGCTAAAGTATTAATAATGAATAAATGAAAAACACTGATTTTAGATTTTTGAGGATGAGACTTATAATATTATAATCATTAAAAGTTGAATATAAAGAGTTTCTTTTTTCCTGCTGAATAGATGGTAATCGTCCTTACTAGAATATTTACGTTTCACAAAAGGCTTTGTCTTCACTTTTATTTACAGTTTAAGAATGTAATGATGGTTTACAGGAAAAAAGTACAGCTATAATAAAACTCCAAATTAAAACAAGAAAGAAAAGAAAAATAAAGGAGTAAAGAATAGCAGTGATTATGCAAAAAATAAGCTGAGGGTATAGGAAACCACTGCATTGGACACAGATGTGTTTAGCTTCTTAGCAGCCAAAATAATAAAAAATGTATTGTCACTGCATAATCAGAAAAGTTATTCTGAGAGAGAATTTTTCTTAGTTTGAAATTTAAAGATGAATTTATGTAATTCCTGAAAAGCTCAATCAACGGTGCTCTCAATATAATTTACATCAAGATATTTTATATCTGATCATTATAAACATAAATGCAAAATAAGAGTGGTACCAGGACAAAACTCACTTAGTACAAGAAATATATGATCTATCTCCTTTCATGTGGCTCTTTCTCCCAAAGCTACCATTATTACCATTTTCTTATTTATATATCCAGGGATATCCTATAAAATGCAAGGATATATGTGCATTCTTAAACATAAATAGTAGCATAAGTGTTGTCCTATATATTTTGTTTCACTAAAAAATCCATCTTGGAGGTGATTTTATTTCAGAACATAGAGATCCTATGTATTTTTGGCGAGCATCATAGTATTCCATAGTATTCATGAATCCAGGAAGGGATACACCATCACCAGTTCTTTTCAGAGCACACTAAAGATCTTTCTAAAATCTTTTGCTATTACAAAGAATGCTGCACTGAATATCCTTACATACATCCTCATTTCACAACTGTGCAAGAATATATGTAAGATTAATTCTTAAGGTATGTAAATTTTTAACTTATCGCCCTTATTTTAGAGGCTATTTATGCACCTATTTCCTTCACCAAAGAAAATGTTTTATCAAACATTTTTTATTTTTGCAAATCTAGGTTTTTTTTCCCTCCAAAAAAATGGTCTATCATTATGATTTTAATTTGAATTATTTTAGTATAACTTTAAGTATTTTTTTTTCAAAAATCATTTGTATTGTTTCTGTGATTTTCTTACTCATTTGTAGGACCGTTTCTATGTTTATAGTGACAGCACTCTGTCAGTTACATGAGTTGCAAATATAATTTGTTTATCACTTGTCTTTTAACTTTGTTTATAATGTCTTGCCATGTAATATTTTTTGATATTCTTATAGTTGTATTTATGGATATTTTCTATTATGGCTTCTGGAGTTTGCTCATAAACAGAGAGATGTTCCTCACTCTGATACTGTTACTTTAAAATCCTGTTTGATTATATCTTCTTGGAAAATATGTATGCATATAAGAATGTGAAAGTTTCTATTCTTTCGAAATTCCCTTTCCCTTTACTGAGAAGCAATTTTAAAAATAAGAAATCAGCCTTCACTTTTGATGTGGTAATCTCAGTACTGAGGGAATTCATGATAAGTCCCTTATGATATAGCAACTTGGGGAGTGTGGACAAATGAGAGGCTGCTCCTTCCCTCCCGTTTCTGATAACAGGAGAAAGCACTGTAGAAAGCCTAAACCCCTTTCAAAAGCTAGGTACCACAATGAACATAAACATGAGATCTGATTCTATTTTTCAGCTTTCTCTGATGAGGGCCTGTAAGACCTACCAGAACTAAAGTAGGGAAAAGAAAGGATATAGATGATGAAATAAATAGGCTTATGAAATAAGAACTGGGTATTAAAAGAGCTTAAGTTGACAGGCAATGTTAGTGAGGATGGTGGAGTGAGGGGATGTTAGGGAGAACAGGGACAAGTTGTTATCTTTAAGTTTAAGATCAAACTGTGGTGAAATGCTCTGGGAAAGCCAAGGTTACAATGTCTTGAGCCGAAATGATAAGTGGTTAAATGATAGTAGTAGATTTTGTAACTAACATAACAGTGCTTAAGGCTCAGAAATGACCCAGAGACAGAAAGTCTTCAGGGTTTAGTGTACTAATGACTTATTTAGTGATTATTAATAGTTTTCTTTAAAAATGCTTCTTCATCAGAATTCTTAGCATATTTCAGTACACAATTACTAAGAAATGTTTCTTCAGGTAAATCTCATGTCTTCTTAGTCCTCTAGTTAACTCAGAGCCACCTTGAAGAGCACAGAATTTATCTATTATGTATTTAATATTTGTTAAATAAATTAACGGCTAGCATGACAATAAACATTTATTAAATGTTCTCTATATAAGACGTAGTACTAAGTACTTTTTAAAAACTCTAATTTAATCCTCACATCATCCAGTGAGGTAGTTAATCTTATGTTCATTCTATAGACTGGAATACTGAGTATCAAAAAGTTTATAGAATTCACCCGGGTATGAATTCTAGTTTGACTACTTTCTAGCACTTGTCTTATGTAATATAAAAAAATGAGAAAAAAAGAGACACAGAGAGAGTTAACATATGATGTAAGGAAGGTGTAGAAAGAAAAAATAGAAAAAACAGAGGGGAAAACATCAAAGAAATAACAACAGAATTAACAAAAGCTGAAGAAAACAAATTTCCAGATTCCAAGGGCACAGTAAATATCCAGCATGATAACAGGCATTTTAAAAGTTTAAAAGAGGAAAAATGGTTGCTTACAAAGGAATAAGAATCAGACTGGTATTAAATTTCTTATCAGCAACATTGATAATGAGAGGAAAATGAGTTGGAAACTAGACCTATCCAAACTATCAACCAAGTGTGAGAGGAAAATAAAGGTACTATAACGTAAGCAAAGACTCAATTCTTCTCTTTCCAACATAGTGAGAACCAAGAGAACATCAGATATGTCAGAACTATACCCACAAATGCCCCTTTTCCCTCCCCTTTAATAAAATCAAGACTTTAAAAGTTTCTAGGAAAATCAGTATGCTCATATGTCCTTTGCCTCTTAATTGTGCTCCAACGGGACAAAAAGATGGGACATCATGGACCCTTGTTAGCCTCTTATTTTTTAGCATAGTATTTCCTACACTGTCAGAGAGAAATAGTCCAGGTTCAAGGTACAAAATAGTTGTATGAACCAAAGAGATGAAAGAAAGTTTAACGATACTTCTGGCCCAGGTGATTATTCTTATTTTAGGCAAACACACCTAAAACCAGAGAGAGAAAGCAGTAAAAGGTCTTTTGCTTTTCAGTGAGATATGCTGGGCATTTTCTATATGTTAATAGTCAATTCTCATAGCTCTACAGGGTGGAATCACATCCCTATTTTACAGAAAAAAACACAAAATTTAATTACTTGACCTAGGTCCCAGGGCTAATATGTAACACTTTTATACATGTTAACATTTCTTGAATGCCTAACAGAACTTTTAGGAATATAAAGATAATATGGTATCATTCATGCATTAAGAAATTTATAATCTTTTAGGAGACATAAAATGTGACAAAGCTCTTGATAATGATAATTATAAATATGATCATACATATATACACATCTACATATTAACTGCAGAAAGAGAAGAATACATTAACTGTGAGAAACCAGAACTCACTCCACAGGTTAAGCAATGTTTTTTTGACACTGAAATTGTAAATTAAGAAATGTTTCATTTATGGCACTTGTAACAAGGCTTCCATAATGGAAACTGTCACCTTATACCAGATCTAGTAGCTACTTTAGTTCAAAAGATAACCAGAAATGCAATTAAAAATCAGTTATGTATTTTAACCAGACATAGAGATTGTGAACATTTGTAGTATCCAACGTACAAAGCATCTGAAGTATTTAAGTGACAAAATAAAGTTTTATAATCCCAAGAAATTTCCTCCTTTACAGTTTTTAGATTTAGTACAGGGACCATGAGTAACATGTCTTTGAGTTAATAAATTCTATCTGTTCTCAGAGTATTAGTGGTCATCCACCATATATGCTTCATAATTTGTATTTTGTACTACAAAATGACAAAATAGCAGCAAAAATTGGAGCATGTAAGTCAATGTTTGCTATTTAATGAAAAAAAGTTACCTCTCTTTCTCAAGTTCTTCTAAATAACCGGTATTTTCTCTGCTTCCATTTACAAACCCTCTTCTTGGAAATGAACCCATAGGAACAGGACTGCACTCTCCTGAACGACTTGATACAGATCCTTCCCGGCTTCCATAAGAACGGAGGGACATTTTTGACCGTAGTTTCACTCCAGGAAAATTACTGCTATCTAAGTTAAGCTCTAAATAAAATAGAGATAAGTTTTCATATAACAACTGCTTTCAGTAGTCTAAACTATTGCTGATACATCTATGTTGTTTTAAAAGTGAAAATTTAGGTTCATATTTTAGTCCTCAATTTTAATGTATTTTATAATATAATAGAAAATATTTTATATGTATTACATAAAGCCTGTAGGAATACTAAATTCTGGCAGCTACTAAGCAGCTAATTTATGCAGGGAGCAGAGAAAATCCTATCACAAATACTGATACTCAGAGAAATTCACCGACTCCAGATTTTAGGTAAATATGTAGGTAGCAGAGAGAATGAATAAAAGAATCCTGAAAAAAAAAAAAAGAAGAAAAAAAAAAACCAGAAAATGGCCAATCCTCACTCAATGAGGCTGGCTCTCTGAGGGCTCGCAAAAAAGAACAGTGTACTGGAGCATCAACTGTATAAAATGACAGACTTCTTGGTTCAGAAACTTACAATTCTAAATTTCTAAAAGAAGAAACCACAAATATATATGACCGAATAAGCAATTATTTAGAAACAGAATGGCTCAACTTTCCCTCTAAAGTCAGCTTGAGTTAGGGGGGAAAATAAGTATGTTAAAGGAAAATAAGACAGAATGCCTAATACAAGTGGGGACCCAAAGGTAATTTCTCTGCCTGGCTTCAATTAAGCACTTTACTGTTTGACGTTGGAATTTTTATGCAATCAAATAAGATATTCTTTTAAAATTCTGCTAAAAATGACTTATGATTAGCTTAAGTATGTGAGAAGATAAAGCATTTCTATCCTAGATGCAACAGAGGACACTAGTTCAAATGAGGCAATGGGCCCAGTCTGTGGCACAAAGCTTACTAAAGGCCTATTTACTGACTAGCAGAACAGCAGTGAGATAAGCTGCAAATTATGAAGAAGAGATCTAAAATAGTTTATTCAAACCCAGTGAAATGTTTAACTGAAGAAACAAGCAAGTAGACTTTTTACATATTTGTACTTTAATAATTACATTCTAATGGTTAAGGCTGTTAATACCAAGAAAACTCATACTAAAGCAACATCCAAATCAAGCAAAGCTATACTTGAATACACAGACCTAAAGTAGACAACCAAAACTTAAAAAAATATTTTAAGATATTTTAAAACAAATCTACCTTTGAGACGCTCTAATAAATCAATTTGTCCAGAAGATGTCATAGCTTCATCTTCAATACTTCCTTGCAGTTGTTTAAGTACTTCCTGTAAAAAAAAATATAACATATGAACATGATGAAATTCTTAAAAATTCCTTGAGGACATGATTCTAAGTTTCTTGGCACTTAGTAAGTGCCAAGAAAAAATGTTATTTTAGGTCAATCTGAAAATATATCACAAGCTGTGAAGCATTCTACATATATTACCTATTGTTAATTAAACCCAACAATAATAGTGATATTCTGTGATAATGGTGACTACTACAAATCTCCTTGCAAGATGGAAAAAACACTTAAAATACAGTATCTCTTAACTTTTAAAACTATTCAAGAAGGTGGATTATTCTCATTTTCAGATCAATCAACTGAGACTCAAAGACCTGAACAAGCTTTGAACAGCAAATTTATACAGGGAACAGAGGAAATCCTTATCACAAATGCTGATGCTCAGAGAAATTCAAGGACTCCTAGGTAAATGTAAAGGAAGGAGAGAGAATAAGTAGAAGAATCCTGAAGAAAAAAAAAATCAGAAAACAGCCAAGCCTCAATGACGCTCAGTTGACAGTTATGTATTTATAATTAATGTCTCTTAAGCTTGTACCAACATGACCATGAAAAACATCAAATTAATGCATTATAATAGGCTGCAATAACTATTCAATCTTTTATATACAAAATTTAATTATATTCTTCCAGTATAATGATTTATATTCAGCAGATAGGTTATATATGCTTATTGCCTGTCTTTTGATACCATTATTTCTTTTCCAACTAAATCCTTCTCTTGATTTGATTCACCAAGTGCTGTTAGTATGTCTCTCATCCAAATTAAAACTGAAAATATTACAGAGTTCTGTCTCCTCAGCCCTTAGTCTACACAGTTCCAAAATCTGACATTTATCTTTAAAGGAAAACCAATTATGTTTAATACAGGTCTCTTCCCTCTAGCAGTTCTGTGTCTCTCAAGTATTGCAAGATTATGGGATATTTTACTTTGCCTTCCAGCTCAACCTTATTTTCAGGTAGTAACTGACTCCTTAGCCCTAAAGTTCTACCTCTTGAAGGTTGTGAGCTTAAGTCTTTAACCTCCTATGCCCCAAAGTTCAACATTTAACAAATGTCTTGAGGAGATGTGTTGTGTGAAAGTAATGTGTCTCTTATATAAGCAGGACTTAGTAACATTCTGCCTTCCTAATCCATCGTTAGCATCCTTTGCCACAAAGACTTGGCTGGTCCCACTGGGAAAACTACCCATAGAGTCCCTGTAAATGTCAAAACTTCACATCTGCCAACGTGTTTGTCAAGACCACCAACAGTTTATTTCCTCTATTGGAGTCCTTCTGTCTGTTCCAATGATGATTATGTCTGTACTCAGAATCAACAAATATCTCTGGGGAAGAAAATCACCAAAGATCTCAGCTCATCTATAAAGGGCTCTTCCCTCTTTGGAATTTTAGATAATACAGTCTTTGATGCTTCCACGGTTCTCTAATGTCTTTAAAAGTATGTTTTTTTGTGTGTGTGTTAACCAGTGTTTTATAGTTGCTGCAGTAGAACTGACCACCTAGGGCTACATAATGTATATACTAAAAAGAAGTCATCCTCAATTTCATAGTATTAAAAAGAAAGTATAGTACAACTGGCAAAGCAATTCCAAATAAAATATTTCAAAAAGTGCTTTGAGAAATGTCAGGTTTTGAAATTAATAAGTAATTTTGAAGGACACAATATTCATTCGAATGTATAACTTCTAGAAGTTTTATACAATCACATATTGTTTTAAAAACCATTTTAAAATTTAAAAAAAATAGAAATATTTTTTAGAGACAAAATATGCTATGGTAACATCAGTGAATAGAAACTATTTATCAGTGAGCAACTATCATCATTTCATGAAGGTTGCTACCTAACCCACTTCTGTTTTTCTCAATACTTCAGTTACAAATTCATTCATTACCAAATACAGGTACACTTGATAATTAAATCTCCAAAATAAATTATGAAATATGTCAATCTGAATTTTTATTCCTCAGTTTTTCTTTCACTGTGAAAAGAAAAGATTCTTTACATGTATATGGTTTTACAGTTCATAGTGCAATTTATAAACATTTCATTTTATCAAAATACAACAAAAAACAAATGGTTCAGTAATAATTTCCCTACAGATAATTTTTTCTCACCATGCCATCTTTTACTTTAAATACTTCACATCTCTTTACATGACCATAATTATTATGTTGCTATGCTCAGCATTTGAAATCAATTAAGTTAAGTTTTAGCCCTGGAGTAAAAAATACAGTACATGAAAGTTATAATTGCTGCATTTATCTGATTCCAGGTCAGCTAAATCCCATGAAAACTCTATTTTACGTTATTAATTTTTATTACAGAAAATGTCAAACATATACATAAGTATAAAGAACATAACCAACTCCCATGTATCTTCACATCCTGCTTCAATAATTATCAACTCATGGTCTTGTTTCATCTACATTCATACCCACTTCCTCCATTTCCCCATCTCTACCCAGATTTATTATGAAAACAAATCTCAGACAGCATACCATTTCTTCTGTAAATATTTCAATATATATACTTAAATAAAGAGTCCTTCTCAACACAACCACAATGCCACCATTATACCTTAAGGAAAAACAATTCCTCAATATTCTCTTATACAAAGTGTTCCCATTTCCCTGCTGTATACCTATTTTGCTGAGTGTCACATATACAAAAATATTTTTATAGTTTGTATCAATGCTACGTAATCAACAGCAAAGCAGTATTCTCTTTTGCCAGTAGATGGTACTACTGCATAAATTGCAGAAATTATTAAATGATCTAGTTGAGGGAGACACACCTTGCTTTTCTTTGGGGTTAATACTTTACTGATTATATATTTTAAAGTCTAATAAGTGATTTTGGGGGGTAGAAATAAACACTGTTTTGGATAAACTTTATTCCAAGGCAGAAGTGCCAATGTTTCCAAGTGTCTTTTCACAAAGTGATATCCTAAGAGAAAATAAACAGTTCATGGTTCCTGTTCTTTAACAGCTTGAGGGAGAGTTACATAAATAATTTCGTTATAAGGTTGTAATTGCTAAGATACCAATGCCCAATCCTAAAGAAATATGTTAATGGTAGCAATGATGTCTGTAGAAAAACATGCTGAATAATTATCAATTCATCGTTGAATTCAGAGGTATCTTAAATGCCAATATTCATGATGTATATTATATCACCTGGGTAAGTGGTCAATCTGATATTCCACTGTAGAATTTTAAGGGTTTGAATTTATTGTTTCTATGAGAGACATTCCATTTTAGCATGGAGATGGATTTAAGGATAGGTTAAAACGAATCCCAAAAATGAATTTTGAATCTGCTCAAGTAGTTAAACAAAAACTTAAAAAGCCACCTCAGAGCTCTATTACAAAACAGACATCCAGATAGGCCTACCAGGAGTTCTCTGCAAAATATACCTCTAAAGTAGATGAGAGAGTAGTCTTACTGGGAATTTTTAGTTTTGCATCTTTAAAACGTTTAAAAATACATGCCATTTAAATTTTAGATATATTGTATTGATAAGTGTTAAAATGCCAATCTTTTAAAATCTTTTAAGTAATTAATTGGGCTATATTTAAGGCCACTCATAGTTTATGGTAAGAAAAGTGTTTATAGTATACCTTATTTGTAAAAGGATTTGAAGTAGATATCTTGAAGATCTGTCATTGCTGGGAAGTTTTTACCATAGAAACAGGCAATCAGAATAGAAAATATTTACAGATAGATAGGTCGGTAGGTAGGTAGGTAGACAGATATAGATAGACAGATAAATAGAAAGAAAGAATACTACATATGAGTAAAAAGGTTGAACTGTTTTGATAGTGATTAAAGGGTAAAAGAGGAACAAATATAGTTCAGTGATACAGAGAAGCTTGAAGAATAAGGGAGACCTCAAAATTCATAGAAAAAGAACTCAGAATAGAAAATCAATAAGCAATAGGAGTAGTGAACAGACAAGAAAAACAGGGTCAAGAACCCAGATGTTAAAATAGCCCAGGGTCAGAGATAACAAAAAGCCAATAAAATTTTTTTAAAGGGAAAGACGTAACAGTTTTGTTGATGATCTCCAATTCTATAAAGTTATTAAATTCAGTGAGAAGAGAACCTACCTAAGTAATTGGAAATTAAAACAACTAAAGTTTTAACTTCTATTATTTTGAAATTAGAACATATTTTCCTCACTGCAGACTGAATATTTTACAACTCTTCTTAGCTTTTTAATGCGATTTGGCAAACCAATTGTAGGGTTTGAAGGTGCCATGGAAATCATCTAGGCTAGTTCAATACCTGTATTAACCAAATAAGGCAACTTAAACTTAAGTCCAGAAGGGTACTCAAAGGTGATGTAGCTCAGCTCGTGGCAACACCAGGAACACAGAACCAGGTATTGACTTTCATCATGACTCTTCACACTAGGGCACCCTGAATTTCTTCATCATCTAACAATGCAGCACTTAAGTGATGACAAGATCTGAGAGAGGTGGAAAGAAAGGCTGTATTTAATAATTGAGATGTATTTTAAAGCTATGAAGCTAGTTTCTATGAACTATATAAAACACCTGGTCTTAGTAGAGTGATGCTAAAGTTGGTCTCTTATTTTTAAGCTTAAAAATAATGAAGAACTAAGTAACTAGTTGCGGAGGTTTTACACTTATTTTCTTTGTATGATTCACTGAATGAATTCAATACATTTTATTTAAATGCATGTTAAAAAAATTTACATATCACTGCTTAACTTAAAATAACACTTTTAAGTGAAATGTCTTACTACAAGTTTATAAGAGGGAATACTGAATAAAAATGGGTAAACTACAATTAAAAGTCAGTCTTGATACCTTCATATTAGATGCCTCAGTTTCCAGTTTTGTAAGATGATTGGAATTATCTTCTAGCTCTTGTCGAAGATTTGAGTTCTCCATCTTCAGTGCCTCAACTTGCTTTAACAACTGATCATATGAAGCTGCAGCCATCCTTGGCTACCCTTGGACCTATAAGGTTAAAAAGGATTTTGAAATTCACTACTACAAAATATAGTGGCTGCTTGTTTACAAAGAAAGGGATAAAGAAACAAAACTCTTGAGACATTTAATAAGAAGAATAGTGTTAATAGGCTAGTTTCTGTCTCAAAACAATATTGTTTTAAGTAGCAACATCTTTCTAAGAGGATGAAACACTAGGTCTTAGTTGAAGTCAAACAAGACAATAACAGAAGAGAACTTAGTAGTATTTGCATACAGTTGCCTTTTCACATTGAATAAGATTCCTATCGGGTTAGATTTTTTTAGGGTTTTAAAGATATTTTACCTGGTCTAACAGGCAAAATTTAGGAAATTTAATTAATGATAAGGAAGTTATTTATATTAGAAGTATTAATTTATTTCTGGACTTTGTCCCATAGTTACAAAATTTTAGCCACAATGGATTAATGACATTAGGTGGTGCATTCCATCACACTTCATTTCATGAAAGACTAGTCTTAAACATCACCCATGGACAAGTAGTCCTGAAGTTTCAAGAAGGCCTCATTAAAAGGCAGTCATTTAACAAAATGGACACAAACAAAATTGAGACTTCAAATCTTTGATAGAAAGATGATAAGAATTATTAATTTAAAGTTCTATTACATTTATTCAAAAGGATGAATATAATAGGCCACACTATGGCTTATGAGATCTTGGAACCCACTGTCCTCAGATTGAGGCTGAAAGACACTTAAAGAAAGTAGAAGACTTCAGGAGTAGATATTGTCAGAAAAATGAAACAGAGTCTGAAAGCTAATTATATGACTGTAAAAGAAGATGGGAGAAAAGAAAGATATCGATTATAGTCAGGTAATAAAAAGTCCTCGGTATGAAGATGTATAGAATGCTAGGAGTAATATTAAGACTACCTAAATTCAGAAGATCCGGGTTCTCTTTTTAGTTTAATCCAAATTCACTTTGGAATAAATAAAATTCTGCTTACTTTGATTTTTTTAAGAGCTAAAAAGTATTACAAAGTTTGTACTTAAGCAATATTGAAAGATTTTGAAATAAAAAATGCTTCTGTAATAAAATCCACTATACAAAATAGGGCAGAAAGGTTATAACACTGGCTAGTCATGACTATTCTACATTGGAGTTCAGCAACTGGAGGGCTCCAAACAAGGGATATCAAGGAACTCAGGTCTCATCAGTTCTCCAATGCTAGTCAATAATAAACCTAGTATAACTCATTGTCAATTCAAGAGAGATCTGGGAAGTGGGGCACACTCTTTATGACTGAAAAGAGGGAGCACTAGACTTGTAAATGAAGACTTTGGTCTTAATTTTAGGCTTGGTCATGGTTTAACCTTTGCCCCTTCATTTTACCATTTGTAAAATGGATGTTTACTACCTGCTCTAATATAATTTACAGGAATAAGGTTAGAATTAAGTAACAAAAGGCGGCAGGAAAAATAAAAGTGCTATGTAAATATGTTATATTAATGAAAATATACATGTAACATAACTTCCTTACTAAGACTTATGTTGATTTACTGTTATAACCCCTGTACCCAACAAATAAACAAAAGGTAAAGAAATAATTCACCCTCTTGAAAAGGACAGAGGAGACATCTTAAAAATGAAGGAGAAATTTATAAATGTGATAATTTTTCTGTTTTACATCATATCATTAATATGTAAGTATGGAAAGATACAGCACATTAAAAACCATGTGAAAGAGGTGGAAATCTGGCAGAATTTAATAATGTACACCCTAAAATTCTTTATTTCAAACAAAATTTTAACAGGTAATTTTGCACTAAAATAAAAAAACAAAGAAGAAAAGTAGTAACACAAGAGACAGGTACAGAAAAACATAGGTTTATAATCTTACACAATCACAAGATGATGGACAGGAGGAGCAGAAACTATCAGAAGTGTTTTATTAGAGGGAAAAAAATATTCAGTCATTCAGATGGATAATTAAAACATTGTATCATCTTTCTTCCCCTTCCAGAATGACAATCATGAAAGTCATTTTTGCTCCAGAAAGGATAGTGTTTCATATAATTCTATGAGAAAAATAAGATGTTTCATGGAGTAATACTCTACCTTATATCCTTTCAGGATACTGTAACCATCCCTCCCTAATTCAAAGCTGTTTAATGCAAAATTTGAGAAATCATAAATTTACTCTAGAAAGTTTTTTATATAATCACAAGAATTTCACACCAAATATATCTTAACTGCAAGTCACTCAACATTTTTAAAAGTCAAGATTTATCTGATGAAATGGGGAAAACCTCTGAATCTTTCACTTTACTGACAATTTGCAAACACCCTAATTTGTTTTTCTGGAGAAAGATGCCCACTAAAGATATCCCTATCCCATAAGAGTTGGGTTAGAAAAAATAAAGCAAAAGGACTGTTATCTATGTAGACTTTTATCTATATGTTCACTGGAAAATAATTGTAAAAGTATCCCAAGAAATTAATGCAAAGATACAGAAAAGTTTCAGGCAGGCAAGTGATATTCAGTTATAATTAACTGTGGAAGATTCATTATTACTAATTTAATAAGTTTGAGATCACTTTTTAAGAATTAGTGAAGCTGCTTTTATTGTTTGTTTTAATAAATGATAATAAAAATGTATTTGCCAGTACTTTTAGATGGTGATGAAATACGAGAATACCAATAGACAGAAGAAATCAAAAGAATCATAAAAAACTACTTTGCTCAACTCTATGCTAATAAATTAAAAAATCTAAATGAAATAACTTGCTAGAAAATGTAATTTATGAAAACTGAGTACCCTAAAATTTAAAATCTAAAATTTACAATAAAAAATTACTATTAGAAAATTGTTATCATTCAACATAATAGGGCTACAAAGAGGAAAAAATAGGATTATACCAAAAGATAAGACATTTTATAAATTCAATGTCCATTCTTGTTGAAAATACTGAATACAGGCAAACATTTCTTCAATATGAAATATATCAGTCCCAAAGTGAGCGCCATTCTTAACTTGGAAACACTAGATATATTCCTAAAGTTAGGAAAAGCCCTTTTTTACCACTGTAGTACTCAAAATACTAGTCAACAAAATTAAAATAAAGAATGAAATTAGAAACAACTACTATTGGCAGATGATATAATTACATATCTGAAATATTCAAAAGAATCTAATAAATATTACTATAATAAGATAATTTAGTAATGTAGATAGTGCAAAATATGCAGAAATGTTTCATTTATATATACAAAGAGAAACCAGATAGATAAAAGATCCCATTTATAATTAAAAATACTTAGGCATAAACTGAACAAAGTATCTAAAACACATATGAAGAAAACTGTGAAACACTTCTGAATGACACAAAGGTAGACTTCAAGAAATGGAAAGACACACTTTGCTCATGTATATGAAGATTCAGTATCATAAAGATGTCATTTCTCCCAAGGTTAATTTATAAATTTTAGGGTCCCAATAAAAATACTAGATAAGGTTTGTTTTTATTTTGTTTTTTGTTTTTTTTGCAGGTAGACAATAGAAAAAAAACAAGCAAAATAGGAAAATATGAAACAAGAAGAGTAGACCTACCACATATTAAAATATTGTACAAAGCCTTTATAAGTAAAACAATGTGTAAGTAACTGTATTATACCAATATGTTAATTTCTTAGTTTTGATAATTGTACTATGAATGTGTAAGATGCTAACATTTGGGAAAGCTGAGTGAAGGGTATATGGGAACTCTCTGTACTATTTTTCAACTCTTTTATAAGTCCAGTTATTTAAAAATAAAAAGTTTTAAAAAGCTATGATATTGGCATATGAATAGATCAACAATCAGAACACAATAAAAAACAGAAGTAAATATATGAAAATTTGGTAATGATAAAGGTAGCATTTAAATACATTTGAAAAGATGGACTTTAAAATAAATAAATGGCATTGGGAAACAGGACAGCCAGAGGAAGAAGATAAAATTACATCTATTCTTTATACTACATACTATGATAAATTGAGAAAGAAACAATAATTTATGGCATTAAATTACAGAAAGTTTAGTTTTCAAATTGAAGGTATATAAATGGAATATATTCTCTTCCTAGGAGGGTGTTATGGAGCAAGAAACATTTTAACTTTAATATGTTAAAGGGTGTAAGGCACATGGAGAGCAAAAGGAGTTTTCTGAAGTGATAACATCTGTCACTAGACTAGGAGTAAGAGAATGGGTTACTTAGGATAAATAAATAGGAAAAATCCATGTGATAGAATACTGACATTGAAAAGAATTTGATGTAAAAACAAAACACAACCTCTCAAAAAAGGTGAAACAATAAAAAAGAGGGTTCTGATCACTATATCTCATATGGTCCATCTTGTTCTAGTAAAAAAATAAAATTGTATAAGTATAAAAAAAATGTTAGCCAAAGGCTATACAAAAAGACAGCCATTGCCTCTGGAAAAAAGATCTGAGGTCTGCTGAAGAGACTTCTTCATTATATACCCTTTTGTAGAGTTTGAAAGTCAAAACAAAAAGTTAGTTCTTTGAAGACAAAATATAATGAGAGAGAGAGAAAAGCCCAAACATATGAACAAAATTCTAAGGGTGGGGTGCTGATTCAAGAAGAATAGAAAACCTAATAGTTTTATAACTATTGAAAAACTGGAGCAGTATTTTCCCTCTCCCCCTCCCAACATCAGAAAAACCACCAAATTCAGTTTTACAGACACCTTTTACCAAAATTTAAAAAACAAGTCATTCCAACCTTATACAAACTTCTCCAGGAATAAAAATATAGGAAATATTTTCTCAAATGCATTTGATGCCAATATAATTACTATATAAAAGTCAAAGGTAGTGTGAAAAAGAATCATAGGCCAATATTATTCATGAATACTGACAGAAAAATCCTAAACAAAATATCAGAAAATAGCATTCAATAGTATACCATTGAAGAACTACAACAGTGAAGCTGACTTTATTCCAGAAATGCAAGGATAGTTTAACACTAGATCATTTATGTGTCATCACAACATTAAAATATTAAAGGACAAAAACCATATGGTCATCTCAATAGGTAAAACAGTAAACAATACTCATTAATGTTAGAGGCTTTCTTCTCAATATCAAGAACAAGATGAGGATATTTACTATTACAAATTTTAGTCAACATAATTCTGAAAGTCCTAATTAGCACAATATTTAAAAAGGAAAGAATAATGATTGGAAAGGAAGAAATAAAACAGAAAAAGCTTAAGAAATGTAAGACTCTTAACAAGTTTGTCATAAAAAAATCAACATACAAAAAATGTTTTTAATTCCAAGCAGAATGTATCTTACTCATTTTTAATTCTTTTCTCTTTAACAATTAGGCCCTTATCTTACATTCTACTTCTCTTTCTCCTTTACTGAGGACCCAATTCAGTTTCCTATCTGCTATATTTTTTCCCCACCTCGTCCTTTCCTTACATTCGGTAAATGGCTACATACATTGGCTGAACTCATCCAAGCCCATCTCAAGTGAAGATAAGTTCCAAAATGGCCACGGAAATTATCTGAAGTGGGGTTTGGCAAACATTTTATGCTCAGATAATAAGGCTTTTTGGGCCATATGATTTCTGTTGCAACTATTTGATTTTGTTGTTGCTCTAGCACAAAAACAGATACAGATAGTACATAAATAAATGGGCAAGGCCTGCTCCAATAAAACCTAGCTTACATAAACAGAGGCATTTTGCTGATCCCTGGCTCAGAGCATGAATTCCCAATTTTGGTTTTCAAACACCACAAAGCAGTCCAAATAATTTCAAAAGCTATTGAGAAATTCTCAAAATTAGTATTTTTCACTTTTAAATAATAGGAAGTAACCTGCTATGTTGGAAAGAAAAGAGAACTAGGAAGTCTTAAGGTTTTTGTTTATTTTTCAGCAATCATTTTTATTTTCCACAATTTTTTCTCATCTTCCAGAAATTTGTTCCAATCTTGATTTGGTTTCCTTTCACTCTATGGCATTATAAGCACATATCTTTAAACAAAAAAAATTTTTTCTTACTATTACTTGAATGGGGCCTTAGGAGAAAGAAGTGGTAAATGTGAGTGACTAATTCACTAGCTTGCATCAGAAATTCAGTTTTTACATTAAGATTTTTAATTCATATGGAATTTTAATTCTTTTATACGGTATGAGTGCAGTGGTTTAACTTTATTGTCTTCCACATGGATAGCCAATTACATCGACTATTTATTAAACAAACCATTTTTCTTCCACTGAATGGAAATGTTATCTCTTATCATATGCTACATTCTCATATATCCTTAGAACTTAACTGCATTACATTTAATTTATGACATTATATTTCTATGATACTAAATCTTATCTCTCTGTGTCATGAATAATTAAGGTCCTATAATCAAATTTTCCAGTTTTTTTCCCCCCAAGGAAAGGTCCTATGCCTTTTGTGTCAAATTTATTTCTGTTTTTTTTTGTTTGCTGTGAAATACCACCATTTTATACCAGATATTGCTAGTACAGATAAAAGCTACTTATTTTATTTAATACATATCCCTCTTGCTGCCACCTTATCAAACTATCCTATAAATTCTAATGGTTTTTCTTGTAGATTTTCTGGGTAAGCAATCACAATAATCTGTAAGTAAAGATAATTGTGTCTCTTCTTTCCCAATATTTATACCTCATTTATTTTTGTCTTGTTAGCTTAAAACTTCAAAATAATTTTGAACGATAGTGACCATTAGAAATGGTTTAGTGTTTCACCATTTAATAATAGTCCTTCTCTTAGATTTCAGTAACTATTTTTAACATATTTGGCTATTTTCCTTTTATTTTAAATTTTTTTATTAGGAGTGGCTTCTAAATGCTTTTACAGCACCTTCTGATATAACGTATAACCATGCAGTTTTTTCTTTTAATTTGTTGATGCTGTCAATTATAACATTTTCTCATTCTGACCCAGCTTCTCTGCTTGCAATAAATCCTACTTTTTTTTTTACTAGTTTGTTCATTTTTCAATATTTCAAGTGGAATTCTTATGAGAAATCAATATATAGTTCAAATTTTTTACAGTATTTTAAAATAAAGCTTTAAAAAAGTTTATGCTAAGTCTATAAAATAAACTGATAGGATGTTTCTCATCTTAATTTTATATAGTCTAGAATAGTTTGAATAATAACATCTATTCTTTGAAAGTCAGCTACAATTTAGATCAGAAGGTATCCTTTTAGAGGAAAGATTTATAAGTATTTTGAAATTTCTTCTGTGGTTAAGTCTTTTCATGTTTTCTTCATCTTCTTGTACTGATTTGATTAATAGTTCACCAGTAATTTAGCCATTCCCCTTTCAAGTGTATTACCACAGAGTTATGTATATTCTATTACTTTAAAATTTGTCTCCTTTCCCATTCATGTTCTTTTTTGTTCTGTCTTTTGCTGTTATCAGGTTTCATAGGGTTTTATTTATTTTATTGATCTTTACCAAAAAATTAACTATTGGTGTACATAGCTTTTCCATTAGTTTCCTATTTTATTCATTTCTGTGTTTATCTTTATTAATTATATCTCCTCTTATTTTCTGTTGGTTTATTTTGTTCTTTATTAACTATTCCCTATTTCATTCTACTTTGGTGAGTTTTGTTTACCCATCTTTAAGACAAGGTTTATATCTAATACTTAGCACCTGTAATTCCCATAAAGCTTTACTCAGTGAAAGCCACAAAAAGATAAATATGTGCAAGAAAATCAGAAACAGTGCTTATCAGCCATGGAGGGCAAAGAACAGAATAAGAGGGCACAAATTCAGAGAGTGTCCAAGATGACTTTTCCATTAGAAAAGTAAGGTGATGGATTTCTCTCTGTGGCTATACAATTCAAATCAACAAATATTTGAGAACTTATTATTCACAAGATGGCATGCAAATATTACAAGGAGGTTTTGTGGGTTGAATTGTGTCCCCCCCCCCCCCAAAATATGCTGGGTCACAGGTAGCTAATCCCTGGTACCTCTGAACTTGACCTTCTTTTGGAAACAGAGTTTTTGCAGATATAATCAATTTAAGATGAGGTCTTAGTGGATTAGGGTAGGCCCTAAGTCCAATGACTGGTATCCTTTAAAGAAGGCCATGTGAAGAAACAGACTCAGAGACTCCGGAAAAAGGTCATCTGACAATGGAGGCACAGATTGGAGTCAAAGAATGCCAAAAATTCTCAGCAACCAGAAGTTAGAAAGAGAGGTGTGGAAAAGATTCTTCCTTAATGTCTCCAGAAGGAACTGACTTTGTTTAACTCTTAATTTTGGACTTCTAGCCTCCAGAACTGTGAGAGAATAGATTTCTATGGTTTTAAGCCACCAGTCTGTGGTACTCTGTCACAGCAGCCCTATAAGACTAATCGAGGTGGAAAAGAAAAATTGACATGTTCCTTGTTCTCAAAGATCTTAATATCAAGCAAAGGAATAATAATCTAATTGAAAGGGTAAATAGGATCAGTATACGAATATATCAGAGATTTGTATCCCATCTTACATTCTCTCTTGGTTCACTTTAACTCTAGACATTGCTGCATCAGTCAGCTCACAATCAAATGTTAAGCAGAAAGTACACCAGCTGTACCAGATATCTTTTGCTTTCTGTTTGTGACATCCCCGTGTGGGTCGACATTCCTGCATGTACAACTTATAAAGGAGTGAATACTTAATAGGATAATCCTTGACTAAAGGGGTTGTTAGTATATGTAATTCTTATCTTTGGATAGACAATTCTTTATGGTTCCGCAGAAAGTCTTGGCAGATCAAGCCACAGTTGTCCAAAGTGTGACCTACTTGAAAACACATGCTTATACTGGTTGTCCCTCTTCACTACTTAATTCTTTCCAGGCTTCTACTCCAGATCCTGGATCACTTCACAAAGAATATATTTCATACAAAGCCTTAATTGTCTCAAGTTTCTGACTTATAGGAAACCGTAGGCTAAGATACAAATTACCTATAATTCGAAGGCAAATTTGGGTTTAAAAGTAATCACAGAGTGCTATGACAGTCATGTCTTGCTGAGAAAACTGAGAAAAGTATTGAGAATGTAAAAGCCATTTAAGAAGGGACTTGAGAGATGGCACAATTGTAATAAACATAAATGTGAGAGGACAATATTCTAGAAGAAGTAACAGCCCGATTAAAGCTCAGTTTGGAAAAGTGATGTATATTTGGGGGAACAGATGACAGTCGAATTTAGCTGAAATACACTGTGGAAGAATCAGAAAAAAAGAAGTAGCTAAGTGCATAAATATGGACTGGAACCACATTTTGGCTAGGTTTCTTCACAGTGTAAGGAAGAAGAGGTTTGGGGAGTACCCACATAAATGGTGTGGTAACAAGGTACAAGGCCATGTTGCTTTAACATCTCTCAGTTTCTGTTATAGACTATGGCAGAAGTAGCTAACATAAATTAAGTGATAATAACCAAGAATCTAAAACTAGCTAGTAGAGAGAATCAAGCAGTGGGAGCGCCTGACCCACTGTTGTAAGAGAAACGTGGGCAGCTCCTAGGAACAAACACCAACCCCCAGACTGACAGCCAACAAGAAAATAGAGACCATAGTTCTACTAAGATAAAAACTATATTTGGCCAACAACTGGAATGAGTCCAGAAATGGATTCTTCCCCAGAGCCTCAATAACTGTATGTGGGGCAGACTAGTTTTGATCCGGCAAACAGTTTTATGACATAAGATTACTGAACCTGAAAGCAATGAGCAAAATTACTAAGGAAAGAATGTTCACATATCCAGATTAGGTGACATTCATTGTCCAGAAAACTGCTTATCTAGAGGAATATCATCTTGGACCAATTCAGAGGCTAAGAATGTAAAACTGATTCTTCTCAAAAATGTACTTTTTACTATAAAACCCCTCAGTTTCTTTTTTCTTCTTCAGAATGTCTGGGTACTGCCTCATTGTGTTCTGGTTTGCAAACCCTAAGACCCTTAAATAAATCTTTATCTTTTTTTTTCTTTAAAAAACAGCTTGTGGAAAATATATTTGAGTATTCTTCAAAAAATATCTTAGCAATTGACATATATTATACTATAAAAAACTTTGGTAAATTAAAATCTGAACTTACCCAATAAAGTAACATTCATTCCCAAAAGTATAAGTAACAACAACAAACACTTCAGCTTAAAAAAAAAATGAACTCTATGTTTATGCCTGAAAAAATAAATACTGTAATGTATACACTTATAATAGAGAGAATAATGGCCCTGCAAAGAGGTCTATGTCCTAATCTTTACACTTGTGAACATGTTACCTTACATGGCTAAAGAAACTTTTCAGATGTAATTGATTTAAGAATCTTGACATGGAGAGATTTTCCTGAATTATATGAGTAGATTGATCTAATGTAATCACAAGAATTGTAATAAGGAAAAGGCAGGAGGGTCAAAGTCAGAGAGACATTTAATATGCCACTGGCACCATAAATGGAAAAATGGGCCATGAACCGAAATGCAGGTAGCCTCTAGAAGCTGGAAAAAAGTGAGGAAATGGATTTTCCCCTATAGTCTCTGGAGGAAGTATAACACTGCTGCTATCTTGATTTTGATTCAGTGAAAACCATTTTGTGAACTTCTGATCTCCAGAATTGAAAGGTAATAAATTTGTGTTGTTTTAAACTACTAAGTCTGTGGTAATTTGTTATAACAGCAATAAGAAAAAATGCCCTATGATCCACTGATCTCTCTCCTAGGATAAATTCCAGTGAAATCTTACTGTTCATGTAGTAATCTTTGACCCTATTCCTTCAAAAAGTAGTGCTTAATTTATCTCCTCTTACGTGGGCTTTATTTAGTTCCTTATTTCCAGTAAAGACAATATGGTAGAAGTGATGATGTGTAACCTCTGAGACTATGTCATAAATGGCTTCCTCCTTGCTCTTTCTCTCTGGGATCATTAGTGGGAAAGCCAACTGCCATGTCACTAACACACTCATAGCACTGTGGAGAGGCTCATGGCAAGGAACTGAGGCCTAACAACAATTAGGACAAAGAGACTATGTAAGTGATTTTGGAAGGGGATCCTCCAGTCTAGTCAAGACTTCAGGTGACTATAGCTCTGGCTGACAGACTGCAATGTCATGAGAGATTCTGAACAAGACCTCCCAACGAAGATATTCTTGAATTTCTGCCCCAAAGAAACTCTAAAATAATAAATATTTGTTGTTAACTCACTAAGATTTGGGATAATTTGTTACATAAGAACATGTAAATACTCTATAAGGAGTCATGTACAATGGCATATACCATGGCAGTGTTGATGGTACAAGAGATTTGGAAAGAACAATAATGATAGATACTATAAAACATTATACAGCAGAGTCAGCACCACAAACTAGATGGACATAAAATAAAAAAGAGCTTAAAAACAGTACTGAGTTTAAAATAGTCAAAAATTATGTAAATTAAAAATATAATTTTGGGTACATATTCCCATGAAGTGAAATCAGGGACTTGAACAGATATTCGTACACTCATGCCCATGTTCAAAGCAACATTATTCACAATAGCCAACAGGTAGAAGCAACCCAAGTGTCTGTCCACTGAGAGGAACAGATAAACAAAATGCGGTATAGACATACAATGGAATATTATTCAGCCTTAAAAAGGAAGGAAATTCTGAAACATGCTGCAACACAGAGGAACTGAAGACATTATGCTAAATGAAATAAACCAGGCACAAAAATCCAAATATTGCATATGGTTCCTCTTACATACGGCTCAAAGGAAGTCTATGAATTTGACAGAGAAAGCAGAATAGTGGTTGCTAGAAACTGCAGGGAGGAAAAAATAGGGAGTTACTGTTAACAGGTACAGAGTTTTGGTTCAGGAAGTTAAAAAGTTCTGGACAGGGATGGTGGTACATTCACAACAATGTGAATGTACTTAATGGCATAGAAATACATATTTTTTACTGGTTAAGATGGTAAGTTTTATGTATTTATATTTTACCACAATAAAAAACTCATCAGCTCTAAAAAAAAAAAAAATAGACATACAAAATGATGGCAAATATTTCACAAGAATTAATGCACATTTAAGAAAACATCTGAATACCCATAAGGGAAATGGGAGTACGGTATGGGAATAAAGGAAAGAAGGCTTGCCTGTATGGTCTGATTATGTCATAATTTGATTTACAAAAAATTTCTGAGAACATATCTATTGCATAACATGTGAGATGCCATCTACACCAGAATAAGAGCTGATGTACCTTTTCTTTTGTAGTTGACTCTACAGAAACCAAGAACCAGATTACTATCAAAACTAGATCTAGAAATCACTTCATCTAACCTCATTTTACGTTCAAGACACATACCACTTCAAAAATAATCTACTTTTAAGAATTATCTTTGATTCTTAGGTTTTATAAGGCACAGTGTTTCAAAGAACTAACCACCACATTCCTCTAAATTAGAAGACATTTTAGATATAAACCTTTAAATATCCTAGAAGTAGCCAAAGCAATGAGTGTTTAACAAGTAAATAACATTTCACACAGTTCTTATGCAAGTTTCTTAGAGGTTAGCTTCCATGTCTTATTTGACTCTCCAGCACCTTTCAGAGTTCTGGCATTTAGTAGGTACTCAGATATGTTTTCAAATATCATTCATCTTTTCTACCTCATAACATCTTGTTCCATCTGTGTGTGATGCAAAAAAATTCCACCTTGTGTGTAAAGTAAAAAAAAAGGAAGACAGTCACAAAGAGTACATTTGACATAAAAAAAAAAACTGGTTAAATTATGTAAAATCAGTAACAGTAAAAAATAGAGAAATCTGATAAAATAAAAATCGTCAGAGCAATTTATGCATGAAAAACATCAATAAAATAGCTTTAATTCAGTTCACAGGCACATTTATGACTACTTAACTTTTGATTCAGTTCATAGGCACATTTACAACAATTTAACTTTTGAATTTCTTAATAGCTCAGTTCTGGCCATAACAATTAGCAATAAATATTTTCAAAGAAGGATAAAGCCAACAGTTTAGTCTTATATTACATAGTTCATACTATAAGGGGAAAGAAATCAACATTTCTTATTTTAGTTCTTTATTTCTTAATTCTTAAAAAAAAAAATCTCAAACTAATGCTGTTCTATTTAGAAGTATGCATGCGATTAATATGATGATCTCTACAAATGTATATTATCATTGTCATTATGGAAACTGCTGTCTCTCCATTTCCTTAGCTATCAGGTTTTACAAAACATTCTTACATTGTAGTTAAAAACTCATAACCAAGTTAAGATTTCTTTTTCATTTGATAATCTGTCAATAATTGATGTTGCTTTTCAAACAATTTGTTATATAAAATTTTGTATGTTATGTAGTAAGAGTCATTATAAAATATAGTAATCACTTAGGATAAAATGGAGTTAGAAGATTTAAGTTCTTTACATCCTTATAAAATAAAAAAAACCTTGGATAAAATCACAACACATCTAATTAGGAGTACTCTAACATTTTAAATGAAAAAAGGCTACAATGAGATGTTTAAATAGTAAAATGAGATAATTTATGTAAAAATGAGAATCATAAACTCTCAAAGACTATTCTAAATGGAGTACAAAGAACTGAATGGTATTAGCTAATAAATTTCACTTGGTATTTTAATGTGATATCTTTAATTTTAACTACAGTTACCATCACATTTTAAAAAGAGATCTTAAGGACTATTAACCCTGATATCCATAATAAATAACTCTTAAAGCAGAAATATTTTTTAAAGATAGGATAAAATTGCTTTATAAATGAAAACTTTACAGTCTTATTAAGTCCAATTCCTTATTATCTCGAAAAAATTACTGAAACAAAATTATAGGTCCTCTGAAGACTTTCTATTATACAAACACTATTTAAGAGATACTGTCCTTGATCATAGAGGGCTTTACAAAGCCACTGCCATCCTGATCAGGGAGAAGGGAGGTGAGGCAGGCTGGCTACTATAAATATGCATAAAGATAATACATTTAAAGCCATATCAATCCAAAAACATGTTTTTAAAAATTGAAGAACAGGGGAAAACAATACAATGAAAACACTTTATATCAAGAGCATATCTTATGAGTTTCACTAAACAGAAATACATCTAAAAAAAAAGCCATGGTGCTTTCATTTAAAATATTTGCCCATATACTTTATTCATGATCTCTAAAAGTAACTAAAGAGTAATATAAAATCACTTCATAAATACAGATCTTAAATATTAAGCCTATGAAAAATTTATCACTATAATTTTTCACAAAGTAATTTATATAATCAAGATATTTACCCTTGAATAATCTCATTAATGACATAAAGCTACACTAACAAAGGAAATGATCTCACTTCATACAGAATTTATTAAGATTTACTATAAGATTTAGGTTAGCAAAGAATGTGAACATCTCTTTTGAGATGGACAATCAAAGTCTGATGTATCCTACTGTCAAAACATTCATAGCCTGGTATCTTTCCTACTTTATAAAAACCAAACAATTCTTTCTTTTATTCAGGCTGCAGTAATTAACTGTGGTTTCTTGTAAATGGACTTCTCCACCAGCACTGCTGCAAGGTTTCTTATTCCTCTGCAGTTATCTTTTCAGCCTAACAGAGGGAGAAAAGCACTGCTGCAGTCATCTGCAAAAGCCACTACCACTGCGCCTTATAACTAACAAAGACTCTGGTATCTTTTTGCTACCCTATTCACAGGGAGTTCACTTAGATGTTTTGCACCAGCAAGCACTTCTGGTGCCTAAAATTTCACCAATCAACCAAAACCAACATTCAAGGTCTGCAATATCTGCCTCCTCCTCTTTCTCTGCTCCCAAGTAGCCCTTTCCACTAGGTTCACATCGCCATCATCAGCAGCTTTGTATCCCCTCTCTTAGCTACCACTGCATGTGTCTCTGTGGCCAGAGAGGAAAAGAAGCCTTTCAATGGGCTAGAGCTTTTGCTATTCGCCATGAATATGCTCCATTCTTTGTTGTCCTCTACCGTTTCCTTAGATACTGTTATTCCACTCTACTCTGTCAACAAGCATTATAAAAACAAAACCTCCTTCTAGATTCAAAAATAGCTCTTTTCTCACCAGATTCCCCCTAACACTCCTACCCCTCCCCCTTTCTTCCTCTTCTGTCAAAAACCCTGGATCAGAAGCACAGGAAATCCATCTCCTGTGCTGCAGTAGAGGAGGGGGAGGAGGGGAGCCGCCCCTGCCTCCACGCTTGGCATGTGGCAGCGGACCCTGTGCCAAGGCAAGGCCACTAGTTTCACACAGGAAGAGAAATCGTCTCCCCCTCCCTCCGCAGCAAGCCGGGCCACCGTGGCTCCAGCACCTACCCCATTTCCGAGGCCAGCAGCACCTCCATTCCGTCTCCAGTGACACTGAAACGGGCTGCGCCAATATAGCCACATGTCGGTCACGTGTGCCTGCACCCAGCCAATCCGTGGGTCCCCAAAGGGAATGGGAAGAGCCCTGGTCCGCATCCAGCGGATTACACAGCTGCTTGACGCTCTGCTTCCCGACCCGCAGCCGAAACTCCGCTCTCAGCAGCAGGGCACAAGGCCCCGCCCTGCTGCACAAGCGGCGGAGCCCTAACCTGCACAAAGCGCTTGTGGGTATGCCCTCACCACCCCTACCCGCAGGCAACTCACCAAAGCTTATGGAAGCCGACAAGCATAATAGGTTGTTGTGGGGGAGGTCCATAGGGCAGAAAGGTTAGCTCGAGATGGTGGAGGTGGGTGGGTGGGTAATAAATTACATCTAAGTAATAAATTACACAAAAAGATTTACATGTTTGTAGCTTAGAGGAAAAGAATGTATTAAATGTATTATAACAAATAATTTTACGTTACAAATCACTAATTCGTTAAGGTAAATCGCTCAAACTATGCTTTAATCAAAAATAGGTACCAGAAAAACTATGACAGCAATAACCCTTATGGAGTTATTCATCTGGGTTCTTTGCTGCTGCCACTTATTACCTCTGTGATTTTAGTCACTTAATGGCTCAGTGCTTCAATTTCCTCTATAAAATGGCAGAAGTATGGAATAGAGAGATTAATATATATGAAGCAGCATTTAGAGCAGTCCCTTACACAGTAAGTGCTGCTGGCTACTTCTAATCTGAAACAATTATTTTAATACAAATCGTACATTTCATTTAAATCTAACCAAGTAAAGCTTAAATTACTACTTTTTATGATTTAGAGGAACAAAATCCAAACTGCCA
This sequence comes from Macroglossus sobrinus, assembly GCA_004027375.1. Taxonomy (NCBI): domain Eukaryota; kingdom Metazoa; phylum Chordata; class Mammalia; order Chiroptera; family Pteropodidae; genus Macroglossus; species Macroglossus sobrinus. The sequence continues at coordinate 433,900 of PVKZ01000428.1, read as the reverse complement.
AAAATTTAAAGTAGATATAAATTCTGGTTTAATTGGGGCAAGATGAACCTATTTCCATGATCTAGTTCAAATTTAAAAGGATACTTCATCTTTAAACAAAATATATTTACTATAATCTTTTTAATTGTTTAAACAGCATGAAAAGGAGCAAGCTATTAAACAGCTGTGGATGAAAAAAGGGCCACATATTAAACCTGACAAGCTCAGGGGAGGCCTGCATGGCAAGTCCTACCAACTCAAGGACCAAAAGTAACCACATAGGATGGTCTGAACATAAAAATTCCTAACTAAAACCGGGTCATGGTGGTTAGTGATGTCCTAGGCCTGTAGCTTCCTTGCGAAAGTTCAATCTTTACTTTTAGTGAGCCTATTGTCTTTTTGTATCCAAGATATCTTTGAAAGGTCAGAGTAATCTTTTCCAGATCCCTCAAGGCACAACTGTGGGCTCCAGAGCAGGAGACCACAGAACCCCTCATGATTATCTTGTTCCTCCGCATACCATCTCTATGTTGTAAATGTTAATTATTAACTATCTTATATTTACTAATGTAAAGGTGTCTCTATTTTGCCTTTTTATCCAATCCCCAAAATTTCTCGGTTTTGCTTTCTCTTGTCCCCTTAATCTACCACCAATGGGTTTCATGTAACTCTCCTTAAGTCTCATCCTTTTATTCTCATGTATAAAATAAACTGCAAAACTGCCATTCTCAGGAGCATTTTCTCAATTCGTTGAGATTTTGCTTCCTGGCAATTGCCAGTTTGGCTCAAATAAACTCATAAAAATTCTCTATGGGTTTGGATATCTCTTGTGCTGACATTTACATGTAGAGTCAGCAGGATCCCAATGAAACCCACCCTGGACTACACTGCAGACCTGGACCCAGGTGCTAGGTACCAGCAGGAGCACACAGAGCTCTACCATTTCCCCACTTTGCATCTGGTGAACTTGGGTGAATTTTTCTTGAAATTCAGTACCTCCCTGTTTTAAGAAAGGAAGCCCTGACTTTATTTGAGCTGTTCTTAAAACAAAACAAAACAAAACAAAACAAAACAAAAAACCCTGGCGGTGGCACTAAAGGATAAGGGGTTGAGAAAACCCAGGCTAAGGATAAGCGTCAAGATAACTAGGGGCCGGAGAAAAAAAATGAGTGATTCGTTTTAAATTTTGGCTTTCCAACTGGAATTGCTTACTGAGAGTATAAACAAAACCTTTTGCTAGATAAATGACAGTCTGATCTTGGTCAGCTCCAAAAATAAGGGGCATTTCCAGCTCAAATTTCAGGTATTCTTAGGTGACTAGGAATCTATGTGGCAGTGTCTGAGGGTACCTTTAAAATGAGCAAGGCCCCATACAAAATTCCAACAAAACTATAATTAAATAATTGACTTGTGTGGGGATATGCACATAAAGGCTAGTTACCTAGTGCTCTGAGTTCTCACAGTTTTATCAGAGAGTCATGGAGAGAAACCAAGATACATAAGAGGGTTGGAGCAATTCAGGAGGTGACAGTCCCTTGGTGCTAAACTCATAAGGAGCATACTTCAATCCACCAGACAGTATCCCTCCCTAGAAATTTGTTCAGACTCTGCAGATCTCAAACCTGAAATTAACATGGGAAATAATGTCCCAAAGACAACAAGCTCCCAACCTCTATTGATATTCCTGCAGATGTATACCTCATAGAAAGCCTTTACTTGCAAGTACTTACAGAAATGGGAGGATTTTAGTAGAAGTCATATAAACTTAAGATGAGCAAAACAGAGCTCTTCTGACACCTAAATAAATTTTTTTGTGCACAGGATAGAAAAAGCCAGTTCTTAAATAAAACTGAATGAATGGTAAGCTTACAACGGGCAAATAGAAGCCTCTGAATGGAGCACAGAGACTTAATAAGAAAATTTTAGAGACCCTCTGCACTAAAGAAGACCACTCAATGCCAACACCTCACTTTCTCCTCTTCTCTAACTGTCCTGCTGTACATTTTCTTCATTATCCAGATTTACTGTCTTTTCCTATCCCTGCTGCCTGATGAATTAAAAAAAAAAGGGGTTCTATAGAAAGTAAGTGATCTGATCATAAATTCCTAACCAGGCAGGTCACAGTGATAGTCATGCCCCAGACCTGTAATTTCTTCAGTGAAAGTTTTAAGGCAGCCCTGTCCATAGTTCTTGAGCATCTAGGTTAACATACCTTTGAAATGCTAGAAGTAATAGCTCTGAAGGGGGTATTAACCCTCAAGAGAGCACATAATCTTGTTAACTAGTCTGTAATCCAATTCCCACCTTGATTTCTCCCACCTCCATGTACCCTACTTCCTTAACTTCAAATGAATAAGAAGCTGCTGCAAAACTGTTATTCTCTGGAGCATTAGAGATCTTGTTCGCCAGCATATGTCATCAGTTGGGCTCAAATAAATTCTTATAAAATTCTCTACAGGTTTGGACATTACTTAGGTCAACACAGCATATTTGGAGCAATTCCATTTTATTAAGAATTGTTTAAACTAGAAAATTAACAGGCACAGTAAAATGCTCACAGATATACACATAACAGATGTTCATAGTGGTTATCTCTGGAAGGTGGGATTACAGAGTGATTTCTTTTTCTTTGTGCTTTTGGATATTTTTTCTTTGTTTCTGATATATAGCAAATACTCCCTAAATTTGTTGAATGAACAAGTGAACCAACCATATATTATGAGTAATTAGAAGAATTATGTATTAAAAGTTTAAATATTTTTAGAAACGATTCCCCTTCATGTTTGAAATAAAGGAAACATGATTTGAGATAAAGGAAACATATAAGTCAATTTGGTTCTATCTTAAATATTCCTTTTGTCAAGATGACTTAGTTTTATAAAAGGCTTTCAAGACCCTCTTACTCAAAGAGTATGATTCATTGAGCAGGACTTAATTATTTATAGCCATTGACTATTCGTGACAAATTCATTATAGATCATTTCTCATAAAGCCAAGAAAAAGTACCCTTTCCTTTCTGAAAAGAAAATGTACCTTTCAAAACAAAGAATACATTGTAGAAGCTCCTAAAAATAACTTCTTAGTATCTAAGAAACAACTCTATTAACTCTTGACTCAGACTGTGATTCAAGCTATTATTCAGTAAACCAGTCTGTAGCCAAAATATCTGTCTTGGTTTTTACTACATGTATTGTAGCAGTTAGTGATTCAAATGACAAAATTTCAAAGAAAACTATGACTGTTACATGTACATTAATCACTATGATTCAAATGTAAAAGCAAGCCAATCTAAAAACTTTACATTTTACAATGTTGCCAACTGAATTATTCATTAAGATTTTTAAACCTGTTTTCTCAGGAATTTCACAAAAGTTTTATTTGAATTTTTTAAAATATATTAATCTACTTTAACAACTATAATTAAAAATATTTACAATCAAAATGTATTGAGCCAAAACTGAACACAACAAAAATCACTGAAGCATTAATCTGTGCTACCAGGTTTGTACAAATCTCAGAATAAACATTCTGCTAACCCTATTTAAAATATTATCATTTAACTACACATACAGTAAGCATTAAAAATATTTTCTAATCAAAATTAAATTCACGTATATATTTTATGTTAAGGCTGTTGTAAGATGGCACTGACAGACATGCCCCTGATTTCAAACATTTGTGTTCATTATAATCAACTTGACTGTTTTTAGTAACTGTTCATAAGTAAATGTATAAATATTAACATATAGTCCACCTTAAAAAAAAAGCTTATGAACTGTCTGCAGCTTAAAAAATTAATGACTAAATAGGATTAACATTTTTATATAAACATGTTTGCCTATTTCATGATTACTAATTTTAAAAACTGGCAAGAATATAAGCAACACTATATTAACTAAAAATGAGTTAAAATTAGTGCTTCCTTCACTTGTCTTAAATGACTCGTGCTTTATCAATATACTTGTCCCTTGATTTATGCAGTAATTTTTTTACATGAGTTTTTTAATATGTGGTAAATCTCTCCCCTCCCCCATTATGTGGACTTTTTATATGCAGTTTTCATTTATGCAGTCTCATTTTATGTGGTTTTTCCTTTTTCATTTTCATTACTGGTGATTACCCTTTCTAAAAAATAGCTTAACTCAGCTATGTACAAATAACTAATGCTTACTAATACACAATTATTAATGATCTTCCCATTCACTGGATGTCAAATAAAAAAGCATGGGTGACTACTGATGTTTTTCAGGATTGTTTTTACAAATGTTTTGCTGTGGAAGCTGAAAATTATAGTAAAGAAAAATGTGTTTTAAAATACTTTTACTTTTTCGATAATGCACCTGGTCATCCACACAATTTAGGACATCCAAATATAAAAGTTGTATATTTGCCACCAAATACAACTTCCTTGATGCACCTTTAGATCAAGGCATTATTTCCACCTTTAATATAAATTATATTAAATGGAGTTTTAATTATCTTTTTAATAAACTTGAAGATAATGAATTACAGTTATAGAAGCTGGAATCAACACACAATTTTAAGATGTATCAAGAATATTGCTTTAGCTTTGAGTGATATAAATCCTTCAGCTTTAAATGCTTGCTGGAAAGCAATATGGCCAGAAGTGGTTGTACCAGGGAATATGGTTCCAACAACTGAAGAAGGATTAACTGGCATTATTAATTTATTAAATAAATTTCAAGAAGTTTCTGACAATTTGAATGTAGATGATATTAATGAATTACTGGTTAATCACAAATTAAATGATAATGAATTAATTCTCTTAATATCCGAGTTCATCCTGCTGATGAATATGGCAGTGACCTTGAACCAGTTTTATTCACTGAAGAAAATATTTACAAAGCTCTTCAATTAGCCACAAAACAGGAAACTGCAATTCTAGTTATTGATCTAAAAATCCAATGAGCCTTAAAATTCTGAACAAATTAAAAAAAAATTTTCAGTGAATGTCAAAGAATTTAAGAAAACTTAGCAAATGATGGGGCTAGAAAGAGATCATCCAAAAACATTAACATAAATAATGAAACCAGGAGTGATGTCAGAAACATGGCAGAGTGAGAGATGTTCCCAGATCTCTCCCATTGAAACAATAATAAATGGAACAACTAAAACTCAACAAAAAACACCTAGCCTGCACACAAGCATGTCTGAGCAAGGGATCTGTGAATAAAAGCTACCACAGGTCAGACTGTGGGAGTTAGGCAGGAGACTGGGAGAAACAAAGAAGTTAGTTGCCTCTTGCAGCCAGAGTGCCCTGCAGGAGTGGGAGGGGAGAAGGTGTGACAAGATTCTTTAACAGCTCTGCCTGGGAGTGCTGTGAGCTCCATGCAGTGGCAGTGCCAGTGCCCAGGCATCAGGGCAGAAAGCAGAGAAGTGGGGATGGCAGAGGAGCAACAGTTGACTATTACTAGTGTGGTTGCAAAATGTGAGGCTGAGCCATTGTCCCCGTGCCCAAGCCTAGAGGGCACCTCCTCCTACGTCCTCCAAGAATAAAAACTGCAGAGCCCCAGGAAAATCTGAGCAAATGCTACCAAAACTGTTGCTAGCACTGACAGAGACTAAGACTGAGGGTAGCAAGCACGACTGAATATTTATGAGGGGGAAAAAAGGCATTATTAAGACTTTATATAAAGCAGGGATCCAAAAAGTTTAGATGCCACCTACTGGAAACCAAAAAAACCAAAAACAAACAACAAAAAAAATCAAAACATCTTCTTAGCAACAGGCTGAAGAGAGACCTTTATATAATAAACCTTTCTGGGGCGGGGTACGAGTAGAATACACTTCCAATAATGCCCAGGTAGAGAAATAAATACTCCATTAAACACATGAACAATCAAGGTGACAAGGCATCTCAGAAAGAAAGAGAAAAATCTCCAGAAAATAAGGTTAAAGATAAAGAAATGCACAACTTAAATGACAGAGAATTCAGATGGTACTTCTGGGGGAAAAAAAATCAATGAGATCCAAAATAATTCATATCAACAATTACAGCAACTGAAAAAAACAACTAGATTAGAAGAATGAGATTTTTAGCAAGGAGACTGAAACCCTTAAAAAGAACCAAAAAGAACTTCTGGAGATGAAAAACATACTGAAAGAGATGATCAATGAAACAGCAAGCTTGGGAAATAGAGTCAACCAAATTGAGAAAAAGATCAGTGGTATTGAAGACAGAAATCTAGGCATAAATCAGAAGAAAAAAGAAACCAATGAACAAAAATAAAAAAGAAATACAAGAACTAGTTGATACCATCAGGAGAGAAAACATAAGAATAAGGTCCATTCTCGAAAGGGAAGAAAAAGAGCACGGATTAGAAAGTATTTTCAGAAAAATAGTTGACGAGAATTTCCCAAATATAAGGAATCAGCTGGAGCTTGGAATTCAAGAAGTTTACAGAATACCCAATTATCTCAACCAAAAAAGTCCTTCTCCAAGACATATTAAATTAAATTAATCAAAAATCAATGATAAAGAAAGAATTCTCAGGGCAGCCAGGGAAAAGAAGACTGTAACTTATAAAGAAAAACCCACTAAATTATTGTTGGACTTCTCAGCACAAACCTTACAAGGAAGAAACGAGTGGAATCAAATATTCAAACTATTAAGTGAAAGGAACTACCAACCTAGAATAATGTATCCAGCTAAGCTCTCCTTTAGATATGAAGGAGAAGTAAAAATCTTTCCAGACATACAAAAATAGAGGGAATTCTCCACTACGAGGCCTGCACTATAGGAAATACTGAAAGGAGTCAGCTCACTTAAAACAAAATGACAAAAAAAATACATAACTATGAGTAAGGTGACTAGCAGGCAATTATAAGCAGGGAAGTGCAAACCTAATTAAGAATAAGGAATTATAAGCTTAAACAATAAGAAGAGATTTGCTATAGCAAGATAATAATGAACATTCAGCATGTATGTGCATATATATATATATATATACCATCCTCTACATGTTTGTAATGGTAATCACACACCAAAGTTTCAGAACTGAAATATACAACATAAAACTAGAAGGATCAGAAGAAAAATCCACAAAATCCAACTAAGATTAAAAACAAAACAAAACAAAAACAAAAACCCAGAAATACAAGGACAAGGAAGCAATGGAAACACCAAGCTACCAAAAAGCAAAAGATAAATTGGGTATAGGAACACTTCATATTTCAATAATCATCCTAAATGTAAATGGTGAACTCACTAATAAAAAGGCACAGAGTTGCAGATTGGATCAAAAAAAACAAAACCTTTTGAGCCACGGTTCTCTTGTTCAGGCCTGCTTCCACTTCTGAAAGTGTATTTTCCTTTCTAGTAAAACGTCTTTTCTACTGTAACAAACAAACAAAAACCTAACCATATCCTGCCTCCAGAAGACACATCTCCGTTCCAAAGACAAATATAGACTCAAAGCAAAGGAGTGGAAAATGATATTTCAAGCAAATGGCATTCAGAGAAAAGCAGAAGTAGTGGTGCTAATATTGGGTGAAACAGACTTCAAAATAAAAAAGGTAAAGAAAGATATTGAGGGACACTTCATAATGATAAAGAGAATCATGCAGCAAGAAGATATAACACGTTATTAATATCTATGTTCCCTAACAGGGAGCCCTGAAATATATAAAGCAATTACCAACAGAACTAAAGGGAGAAACAGACCAAAACGCTCTCATAGTAGGAGACCTAAATACCCTGCTGTTGTATATGGACAGATCATCCAAACAGAAAATCAATAAGGAAAAAACATCCTTAAATTACACATTAGACCAACTGGACATAATTGACATTTACAGAGCCTTCCATCCCAAAACAGCTGCTCATACATTCTCCTCTAGTGCACATGGAACATTCTCAAGAATTGACCACATACTGGGACACAGAAATGGCCTCAACAAATACAAGAGGACTAAGATCATACCAACCATATTCTGTGATCATAATGCTTTGAAATTGGAGATCAACTTTAAAAAGAAAGTGAGAAGGACCACAAATACAAGGAGATTAAACAGCATGGTACTAAAGAATGACTGGGTCAGAGAAGAGTTAAAAAGAGAGATCAAGAGATATACAGAAATGAATGATAATAATGACAGTACAATGTATTAAAACTTTTGGAACACGGCAAAAGTGGTCATAAAAAGAAAGTTCATATCGTTATATGCCTATCTCAAAAAACAAGAATGAGCCCAAATAAACAACCTAACACTTAATCTCTAAAAAAAAAAAAAAAAAAAAAAAAAAAAAAAAAAAAAAAAAAAAAAAAAAAAAAAAAAAAAAAAAAAAAAAAAAAAAAAAAAAAAAAAAAAAAAAAAAAAAAAAAAAAAAAAAAAAAAAAAAAAAAAAAAAAAAAAAAAAAAAAAAAAAAAAAAAAAAAAAAAAAACCTAGAAAAGGAAGAACAAATGAAGCCTAAAATCAGCAGAAGGAAAGAAATAATCAAAATTAGAGCAGAATTAAATAAAATTGAAAAAAATAGTAAAAATAAATACAACAAAGGGCTGGTTCTTTGAGAAATTTAATAAAATTGACAAACCCCTGGCTAGATTCACTAAAGAAAAAAGAGACAGGAAACAAATAAACAAATTCAGGGGTGAAAGAGGAGGAATTATGACAGATATTGAAGAAATACAAAGGGACCATACAAGAATACTATGAAAAAGTATATAACGCAGGATTTAATAATCTGGAAGAAATGGACCAGTACTTAGATACAGTCTTCCTAGACTGAATCAAGAACTGGAAAATCTGAATAGACAAATTCTCAGTATGGAAACTGAAACAATCATCAAAACCTATCAAAAAGTAAAAGTCCAGGACCAGATGGCTTCACCAGTGAATTCTACCAAACATTCAAAGGATTAGTATCATTCTCCTCAAACTCTTCCCAAAAGTCAAGAGGAAGTAATACTTCCCAATTCATTTTATGAGGCCAATATTACCCTGATACCAAAACCTGGTAAACATAACAACAAAAGAATCAATGTCTCTCATAGACACCAATGCAAAAATCCTAAATAAGATACTAGTGAACCAAATACAGGAACATATTAAAAAGATTGTACACCATAATCAAGTGGGCTTCATTCCAGGGACACAGGGATGGTTTAATATATGCAAATCAATTAATGTGATACACCACAGAAACAAATTAAAAAATAAGAATATGATCACATAAATAGATGCAGAAAAAACTTTTGACAAGATATAGCATCCATTTATGATCAAACCACTTCACAAAATTAGTATAGTAGGAAAGTACCTTAACATAATTAAGGCCATATATAACAAACCCTCAGCCAACATAATACTGAATGGTGAAAAACTAAAAAATCTTTCCTCTAGGATCAGGAATAAGACATGGCTGTTCACTATCACTACTGTTATTCAACGTAACATTGGAGGTCCTAGCAAGTACAATTAGGTAAAAGAAATATATATAAGGCGTTCAAATAGAAAATGAAGTCAAACTGTCACTATTTGTGGATGACATGATTTTCTATGTAGAAAACCCTAAAGACTCCACAAGAACACTGCTATAAACAATAAGCAAATATAGTCAAGTTTCTGGATACAAAATCGATGTTCAAAAATCCATAGTGTTCCTATGCTCTAATAATAAATTGCTAGAAAAAAGAGTAGTAAAAATAATTCCTTTTGCACTTGCAACAAAAACAATAAAATACCCAGGAACAAATCTAATGAAACATTTAAAGGATCTATACACTGAAAACTATAAGACATTATTAAAATAAATTGAAGAAGACACAAAGACATGGAAAGATATTCCATGTTCACAGATTGGAAGAATCACATAGTTAAAATGACCTTATTACCTAAAGCATTACACAGATTTAATGCAATCCCCATCAAAATTCCGTCAGCATTTTTTAAAGAAACAGAACAAAAAACCATCAGATTTGTGTGGAAGCACAAAAGACTCCAAACTGCCAAAGCTATCCTGAGAAAAAAGGAGACTGAAGGCATCACTCTACCCGCCTTCAAATTTTACTACAAAGTGGCATGATATTGGCAGGAAAACAGACATATAGACCAGTGGAATAGGATTGAGAGTCCAGAAGTAAACCCATGTTTATATGGGCAAATGATTTTTGACAAAAGAGCCAAAAATATAGAGAGGAGAAAGGGAAGTCTTCAATGAAAGGTGGTGGGAGAACTAGAAAGTCATTTGCAAAAGGATGAAACTAGACTGTTGTCTATCACTACACACCAAAATTAACTCAAAATGGATTAAAGACTTGAATATAAAACCGGAAACAAATTGCGCAGAAGAAATAATAGGAACTAAACTCATGGACTTTGGACTTAAAGAGGATTTTATGAATTTGACCTCAAAGGCAAGGGAAGTAAAAGCAAAAATAAATGAATGGGACTACACCAAACTAAAAAGCTTCTACACAGCAAATAATAACTGTTAACAAGGTAAAAAAGAGAACCATCAGAATGGGAAAAAATATTTGCAAACACCACCTCTGATGAGGGCCTGATACCCAACATATACAAAGAACTCAGAACTCAATAATGACAAAAAAACCCAAACAATCCAATTAAAAAATGGGCAAAGGACTTCAATAGACACTTCTCCCAAGAAGACATACAAATGGCCAACAAACATATGAAAAGGTGCTGATCATGGATAGCTATTAGGGAAATGCAAATTCCACAATGAGATACCATCTCCACCTGCTGAAATAGCTATTATCAACAGGACAAGTAATAATAGTATTGGAGAGGATGCAGAGAAAAAGAAACCTTCATACACTGCTGGTGGGACTGCAAATTGGTACAGCTGCTATGAAAAACAGTATGGAGATTCCTGAATGAAATAAGAATTGATCTACCAAACAATCCAGCAATCGCTTTACTGGGTATTTACTGCAAAAGACTTGAAAACAAATATCTGAAAAGATAATTGCACACGAATAATGCACAGCAGCATTATTTGTGGTAGCCAGGACACGGAAGCAACCAAAGTGTCCTATGATAGATGACTGGCTAAAGAAGCTGTGGTACATATATACAATGGAATATTACTCAGCTATAAGAAGAGATGAAATACTGCCATTTGTGAGAATATGGATGGACCTTGAGATAATCATGTTAAGCGAAACAAGCCAGAAAGAAAAAGTTGAAAACCACATGGTATCACTTAAATGTGGAATATAAACCTAAAAGCAACAAATAAACGGGAGACTCATGGACATGGACAATAAAATAGTGGTTACCAGAAGGTAGCAGGAGAGACATGTAGATGGGGTAAAAGGGTTCAAACATGTGGTGACAGAAAGATATCTAACTATGAGTGGTGAACACACAATGCAATACACACACACACACACACACACACACACACACACACACACACCTTACTGTTGAATTATACACGTGAAACTTACTGGATTTTGTTAACCAATGTCATCATAATAACCAAATAAATAATGAAACCAAAGTAGTACTTCCAAATATTTCAAGTTTTGAAGATAGTGACTTTGTGCCAATTAAAAAGAGGTTGATTGCTTCAGATTATAATTATAGCACAGACACCAACAGCAAATCAAATTTATTTTTTCTGAATTTTCATTAGCATTTTAATGAAAATATGTAAAATTAATATTTTTATGACTTATAATTACCTATTTCTTTAGATTTCTTTATTTCATACTAATGGACTCTTTTTATGTGGTTTTCTTCCACATTAAAAAACAAAAACAAAAATGCATGGAATGGAAAATCTGCGTAAATTGAGGGATAAGTGTACTTCACTGAAGACCTCAGATATTGTAGAATAGAATAGATTTATGCATACAAAGAGAGCACCAAAAGTTATTTCCTTTAAAAATAATAATCATGCATTGAAAAAATGTATGCTAATGTAAATCTAAGTTTTCCAGGTGCTAAACCATTAGATAAAAAAAAAAGCTCAGATTCATTTAGAAACCTTATAGTTTTTAGATTTATACTAGGTTATGATATAATGAAAAAACATAAATAAAATGAGTCATTTCTAAGGCTAAACTGGTTATAAAGACCAATTCTCTCACCTGGGAGATGGGAAAGGGCTGAAATATTGCAGTGACAATGGGATTTTTAGTTAAGTATAAACTAAGTGGGAGATATAGTCAAGTCTTCTACAAGCCAGACTTACTTGTGTGTTGTGTTACCTCCAGGGACAAAAGTTTCTCATAAGAAATACTTCTAACACCAATAATAGAATTTTAATTAGTTTTTCTCTTCTCTAATCAGCAAATATCAAAATAGTTTTTTACTACCCTGCTCAAGAACATTTATGGCTTTCCACTGCTGGACAGTGGAAGTGAGATAGTTTAGAGTTTAATTACGGAGTGCCCTGAATGGCAAGCTGATTAGTCTTCCTACACTAAAAGGTGTCTTACTTGTATTAAGTTTCCTATGGGTGCCATAACAAATTACCACAAATTTAGTGGCTTAAAACCACAAAATTTGTTATCTTACAGCTTTGTATTATTCACAAGTCCAAAACAGATTTTATCGAGCTAAAATCAAAGTACCTATACGGCTACACTCCTGTCTGGAGGCTCTAAGGAAAAATGTTTTCTTGCCCTTTCCAATTTCTAGACACGAACCACATTCCTAGGTTAAAAGCCTCTTCCCTCCAACTTCAAAGCTGGCAAAGGTGAACTGCGTCCTCAATTTGCAGCACTTTGACCTTGCTTATATCATTATCTCATTTGTGACTGTCATTCTTTTGCTTCCCTCTTACACTTATAAGGACTCCCTTTAAAGAAGCTTACTTTGGCTCACCTCCATAATCTAGGATAATCTCCCTATTTTTCAGGTCACTTCATTAGCAGCTTTAATTCTCCTTTGTTACATAACCTAACACATTCACAGGTTCTGAGGATTACAAAATGGACACCATTAGGGGATTCATTATTCTTTCTACCACACTATAGCTTTATCTTCAACAACTTTAGAACTTGCATCCTAATAATAATCCAGTCAAACTAAACAATTAGCCATTTCTAAAACTTATCTTAAATGTAAAGCTTTCTGCCTTTACTCTGTGATCCTAAACAAATTAAATCTGAAACATCACTGGAGGCATAAATGACAAAACTAAATGGTACTCTGGGTAGATAATGAGAAGGCAGGGTTCTTTGGAAAAGAAAAGAATGCTGGAGAAATAGAATGCAGCAGGAAAAGAGGAGGACCAAATATGAGATGTACTGAGGAGCTGGGCAGGGCTCTTGAGGACAGGACACTGTGGATGTCACTCATTTATACAGTTACCAGGAGTCAGAGTCGACTCAGTAGCACGTACACACACACTAATGTGATAGAGTAGAAGGCTACAGCATGTGGAAACTGAAGACTTATCTTTAAAGTTCTGAATCTTTCATTTTGTAGCTCTGAGTTCGGATAGGTCACTTAACAATTCTAAGACTTGGCTACTCTTTCATGTGTAAAATAACTGGCCTCTTTTATAGTTGTTGTAAGGATCAAAGCTGTCACCATGAACACACTTATTAAAAGTAAAGGATTATTAATTGCTCTACTGGTCCAAATCAAGGTTCAGCTTAAACAACATTTCTATGAAGCAATCTACCATCCCACCTAGAATCGACTCTCCCTCTTCTTCCCTCCATTGTTCTCTCTTTTATGGCACAAACACATTTTGTACCTCTCTATATACATTTCCTTCCCTATTCTTGACTATAAGAATACTGAAGGAAGAATTACACCTGACTTTATCTTGCATGTCTTATAATGTGTACCATAATTATTTTGTACATAATAGACATTTATTAAACATTAGCTTAAGGGATGACTTAAAATGAATCACCAAAGGGTAGCCAATGCAGATGCCCTCATGATTAAGAGTAGAGCAAATGCTGAATAATGAATACCATAGCAAAATATCACTTTCTACAGAGGAAATGTATAATGCTTTAAATAAAAACCCTGGGCCCTGTAAGTGAAAAAAAAAAAAAAAAAAAAAAAAGGAATGCAGCCTTAGGACTAAGTGCCTGAGGTAGCTGCACATAGAATCACTTTATGAGCTTGAAGAGTATCTATCTATCTATCTATCTATCTATCTATCTATCTACCTACCTACCTACCTACCTACCTACTTACCTACCTACCAACCTATCTACCTACCTATCACCTACAGCACCTGGTATTCATAGGTGGTCTCCCATCCAAGTACTAACCAGGCCTGACTCTGCTTAGTTTCCAAGATCAGACGAGATCAGGCATGTTCAAGTTGAGGCGTTTTTAAATGACCATAAAGTCAGAATCTCTGAGAATGAAGCCCAGGCACTGCTATGTGCTGCCAGGATTTAGAAGCACCAACCACCACTCTACCTATACACAATATACAATGGAGAATGGACAGTCTCTTCAATAAATGGTATTGGAAAAACTGGATAGTCACATACAAATAATTGAAACTGGACCCCTATCTTACACCATACATGAAAATCAACTCAAAAGATTAAAGACCTAAATTTAAAACCTGAAACCATAAAACTCCCAGAAGAAAACGGAAGGCTCCTTGACATCGATCTTGGCAATTTTTTGGATTTGACATCAAAATAAAAGGCAACAAGAGCAAAAATAAACAAGTGAAACTACACAAACCAAAAAATTTCTGCACAGCAAAAGAAACCATTGACAAAATGAAAAGGCAACCTACTGAATGGGAGAAAATATCTGCAAATCATATCTGCTAGGAGTCAATATAGCCAAAACCTATAAAGGGCTCACACAACTCAATAGCAAAAAAGAAAACAAAACAAAACCAAACAATTAAAAAATGGACAGAAGAACTGAATAGACATATTTTCTCAAAAGATATTCAAATGGCCAACAAGTACATGAAAAGGTGCTTAAAACACTAATAATCAGTAGGAAAATGCAAATCAAAATCGCAATGAGGTATTACCTCACACCTGTTAGAATGTCTGTCATCAAAAAGACAAGAGATAACAAGTGTTGGGGGCAATGTGGTAAAAAGAGAACCCTTGTGCCCTGTTAGTGGGGATGTAAACTGGTACAGTCACTATGGAAAACAGTATGAAGGTTCCTCAAGAAATTAAAAATAAAGCTACCCTATGATCCAACAATCCCACTTCTGGGTATATATTTCCAAAGGAAATGAAAACAGAATATGGAAAAGATATTTGACTTCCATGTTCATTGCAGCATTATTCATAATAGTCATGAGAAAAAGGAAATCCTGTCATTAGTGATAACATGGATGGATCTCGTTATACCAAGTGAAATAAGCAAAAGACAAGGACAAATACTGTACAGTGTCACTTATATATGTGGAATCTAAATAAAAAGTAAACTTACAGAAACCAAAAAGGTCATAGAAGATAACTATATGATATATTATTATATTATATAATTCATATAATATTAACTGAAAATGAAGAATATTGTATGTTTACTATGATACTGACTAGCTTGCTTTTTTAAAGTAAATTATATATGTGCACAGAGAAGACCAGAACAAAATAACCAAAACACTGCATGTCTTCCCTCAGTGTGAGATTATAGAAATTTAACTTATTTCTGAGTTTTAGAAAATTTTTACAACCTAACACATATTTCTGCATTTTTTTTCAAAAGTTAAGTACTTCTAAATTGAACACAATTCAAAATCCCAGCCTTTGAGGGAAAGAAATTAACATTTATTTCTCATCTAACCTGTGGCCAATGGCAAATTCAAATTTTGTGGGAGCTAGACGCATATATAAATTGTGGGGGAGTCTTCCTTAAGGAAAATACAAATTAAATTAAAATTTCTAGGGTTGCAGCAAAAAGGCCTAGCAAGGGTCTATGCAGTTAAGTGCATTAATAAACTTCATTAGTTTCATGATAAACCTCCTTCTAAACCAGCAGAGGACATTATGTTAGGCAAATATATAAAATCTCATTTAACCCCAATTAAGACTTTTGTAGAGATAAAAATAAATAAAAATTACTATGCACCCACACAGAGAACTGAGGCTCAAAGAAATTTTAAAACCTTTCCAGTTCACACAACAGTGAAGTGGTAGTCTGACTCTGAAGCCAATGTTGATCAAACTGCTTCAACTTCCAGGTCTCATGAGCACTTTTCTATATTAAGTTAGACCTAAGTATGTTATCTATCTCCCAGAGCAGCCTATATTTCTTCAGAGACTCACGCTTCAAGAAGTTACTTGTTCATTTATCACCCTGATGATTACTGCTGCACCTGGCTCCGTCGTAGTAGATGCTCTGTAAACACTTATTGAATGAATGCATTTTTAATAATCGGAATATGTGAAAACAAAAAAATAGCTTTGAAAATGTCTTCTTGAATCCACAACAAATACACTTTACCCATAAAATTTTATCAGTGAATGACTACAGATTTTTCTGAAACATATCTAGAACAAAATTTCTTTAAATGTAGGAGACATTTTTATGTTGATTTAGTTAAATAGTTAAAGAGAAAGTTTGCGGTTGTGGCAAATAAAAGGTATTGCCTTTTATTATCAGTAAAGGCAAAAGAAGTCAGAAAAAGTGTGAATGACTCAATAATGGCTACTCTGTCTGAATTAATTCTGATTTACTGCCCTTGTATAATGTTAAAGATGTTAAATATGTATTAGGTTAAATATGCCTTAGTGTCTAGTGAATAGGCTACATTACAGAGTAAAAAGAACTTGGCAGATGTAATTACAATTATTAATTAGCAGACTTTAAAATAGGGAGATTATCCTGGGTAGGCCCACTGTAATAAAAAAAAGCCCTTAAAAGCTTCAAACCATTCATTGATTTCCTAATGAAATTAGAATAAATTTCCTTACCTTGATTTACAACATTCTGCATAATGTAGCTCCTGCTGCCACTCCCACTCTTTTCCTCTGCCTTCCCCTCCTTTCCCTCTTTTTTATGTTTATGCATAGCCTTTCCTTCAACCTCAAGAACTGCTCCCAAATCTTCACATGACTGCTTTATCATATCATTCATATCTTAGTACACATGTCACATCTTCAAAAAGACTGTCCATGATCACTTTATCAACACTGATACCGTCCTTAAACTTCCTATCACATCATGCTTGTTTTGTCATAGAATCATTTAAGATCTGAAAGGCTCTATGTTTCTACCTAATTTGCTGTGTCCCTCATCACCATTTCCCAAATTGGAATGAATATAAATTCTACAAGAACAGGAACCTAGATTCTTGTGCAGTGCTACTTCCTTCATACCTGGCACAGTGCTTGGTGCACAGAAAACATTCAATATATTTTGCTGAATGTATGCATGCAGATGATATAAGGATGAGTAAGACATTAATCATTTGTGGTCATTTTGACAACAGTTACTTATTAATTTTATGTTGTTAATAAAAAAACCAAAATCACCCTTGACAACCATTTTACTCAATTAATAAAATATTCAAATACTTGTGTATAAATAAAAAAAAATTTTTTTTCTAAATTCTTAACATGCCTTAATCTGATAAAGTTCCAGTTTTAGGACATTCAATATTTTAAATTATATTTCCCCTGGGGTGGGGGTGAAATCTGATTAATTTTTAAAAACTAAATGTTTAAAACAAGATTTTATGCTTCCCTGTGTATGTTTTTGTTAATGTTTAAAATTTTGATCCCTACTGAAAACCTATAACAGCAATAAAATTGTTACCAAAGGTACAATTTGCAGTACAAACTTATAAGACCTATTCATAAAGATGACATTTTAACACTAAAGAGCTCAGTGACATAAAGTCACCAAACAGCACCAAACGTTTATGGTGTCACTATGAATTTAAGAAAGAGGAGCACAGACAATGAGTTTTTTAAAAAATGTCTTTCTCCCAGGAAAAGATGAAAAATTATCAACACTTAACATTTAAAATATCACAAAATATCTAGATTAGTTAATGAATCACTTATCAAGTTATAACACACAAATTAGCCCTTGGAATACATTGGATTTGATGAGGAAAACCTAATTTTAATTGATGTCAAAAACAATTTGGAGTACATGAAAGAATAAATATATGACCAAATAATGGCAGTTACTTTATTTACTAGAACCTTAAACCAAATCCTTGGGTCAAAACTTTTATTCTTATACCAACATCCACAAATTCTTACTTTGGATATGAAAATAATAACTTTTCCAACAACTTATATACTAATTGTAGGTAACATTGTATAATTTTATACCATTTTCTTTCTTTTTAAATGTCTTTCCTCTCTCTTGCTTTATGCTTAATTTTAAACATATAAGGCAAAGTACAGGCTATAAAAATATTTCACTTCTGCATATCTGAAAAATAAATGTCTGCTATTATAGGCTAAATAATCCAAACTTACTATTAAGTAAAAAAAGAAATCTACCTTTATTAGACTGTCAATCAAATCAGAAACCTCTGGGTCAACTTGGACCACCCCCAATAGTACCCAATATATAGATTCATTTTAAGAATTAGGAGAGTCACCTAATAAAAAGAATTCAAAATGAATACTTAATATTTTATGTTCTAAGAGGGATGAAAAGACTATCAAAGCAAACAAATAAATGTAATTCCTTCTTTCAATATTGATTGTTTTTAAAACGAAAACTTCACATTTACTTTGTAAGATTTTTAAAACTCTCTTTGCCAAGTACTCCAAGTTTGGGTAGAATTATTTAAAGTGTCACAGCTTTAAAAAAAAAAGTAAGATTTTTTAAGAACTGGACTAAATTTTATTTCACATTCAAATACTTTAACAGTCACCAGCAATCGATAAGTATCTTGATCCCAAACCAATCTACACCTGTAATAGTCTATAATAAAATAAGAAAAAGGCATTTTCATAATCTTTTCCCAAAGATAGTCTGCTATTTACCTCAGACAAAATAGATCTGATCAATGAAACACTTGGGAACTTCACAGGAGAGCTATCTTTTCGATGCTTGCTCTTTTACAAAGAGAACACAAAATTCTTTTTTTTTTTTTTTAATTTTTAGTCTCCTATGTAGTGATAAGAAAACTTGGTTGGACTCATCAATAATTAATTATATACAATCTATATAATATCTTATTTGCCTGAAAGCTAGGAGGGTTGATTCTCCCACCTCCCACCACTTCTAAAATAGTATTTTGTTGGTCTACAGACAAGCCCCATGTCTGATCTTGGAAGCTAAACAGGGTCGGGCCTGGTCAGCACTTGGATGGGAGACCCACCTAGGAAGACCAAGCACTGGAGGCGTAAATAAGTAAATTAGTGTTTTATCTAACACTATTCTGGTATTAAGAACATTATGCTGCTGGAAATGTTTTTTGAAATTATTAAGAACATTATGCTGCTGGAAATGTTTTTTGAAATTCTTCATACACTTAACGGTGGTTTCTTCTGAAGATTAGTAGAATTGTGTCACTTTTTTTTAGTTTTTAAATTTTTAACAGTATTCTGTACTACTTTTACATTAACAGCAAAAAACAGCACTAAGCTATGCTTAACAAAAAAGTATACATAATTGCCAGCTTCTAGAAAGATCCTTCAAGATTAGTATTTTCCATCTTTCATTGCTTTCAACAGGTGACAAAATAAAAGTTCAAGCTCATTAACACTACATGTAAGGTCTCTTGTGATCTGACCCTTTCATAACTTTCCAGCTTTACCCATGACCACTCAACTACTCCAGTTATACTCTGGCCACTTAGAATCCGGTGCATTCAACATCAACCTATTGTACTATTTTGTCTCCTAGAAGGTTCTCATCCCTACTTTTTCACCTAGCTAAAGCTGACCCATTTTTTAGGACTCAGTTTAGATGACATTTCCTCAAAGCCTCTCTATGTCCTCTTGCCAGAGAATTAGATCTCCTCTACCATAATATGCTTCCAGAAGTCCCTACCTTACCAGCTATCTAATTTACCACACACATGGGATTCTTACTTAGTATTCTTTCTCACTAAGCTCCTTGAAGACAAGACTCTTATCTTGTATATCATTATTGTTTCTCCACACCCAATATTGTAAATGGCCCAAAGTAGTTACTCAAATATTTGTGGAATTATGAACAAACTATCTCTCATATGTCAAGATCTAATTCTGTGAAGCTATCTCTAATTATCCCAAGTAGTCAGATTTTCTGTCTACGTTCATGTAGTACTTAAATCAAATTAATTATCAACTCAACTTAGATCTACTTCTCTCCACAGACTGTGAGCTTTGTCCTAAAGATACAAGTATTATCCTAGGTATCTAGTAGAAATTAAATATTTGTTGAGTGAATGAAGTGAATATTCCTTGAAAAGTACATGTTGAAAAAAAAAAATCAAGCCTAGGATACCCTGCTCATTTCTTATTTATTTCTCTATCTTTACTAAAAGACCACAAAGTTCAAAAGCATTTTGTACTTGTTTTAGGATTAGGAAAGGGAGCCATTAAAAGTACTATATAATTTCTCAGCCAGCTCCCTGACTTCCTGAAACTCTGTCGCTCTCTTTTTCATCCAAATTCTATTCTCACTTCTAACTATTACCTCTATGACCCCACAAAACTAGAGTCTTACCAGCAGTTTAGAAGCAGGGACATCCCACTTTAAGAGGCTGGTAATGATCAGGAGAGAAACTCTTATGCCAGGACAATGAGGACAGATTAAATATTTTTGACATCTCAAAATGAAAAACTGAATACATTTTATTCTAGAAATACTGTTATTCAATGTTATAAATAAGTTATGGGAGTTAAAACTGCTTATGGATTAAACAGTATGGGGGAAAGGCTGGGGACATAATTAATATATTCAATACTATTCCGAAGAGACCACACCAGATGTTTGGATTTTTGAACTACTATATACTCCTCTCTTTATATTCCCCCTCCCACAAAAGAAAATCTGAATTTCATAACAGGTTTGACATAATGTTTAACATATTTCATATGATAGCATATAAATTTATATAACTCACATAAACAGTATTCTTTAATACTACTGTACTAAAATACAAGAGCGTGTACCAATAAATCAATACACCAACTCCCCTATAACTTCAAGCTCTTCAGTGAATAGCCTATTTATCTTAGCTGAAATATGATGGCACTACTTTCTTTGCAACTTTCTCAAGGGGAGATTTTCCCTTCTCATATCCCTGTACTTTAGGACAGATAGGAATGGTGGGATATTGAAGGAATCAGGGGAAGGGAAAGATGCACTCTTTGCATCCAATTACCATTTCCAAATCATTTTCCCTACTTCTTTAAACACCCAAGCTCTTTTGGACACACTACTATTTTTATGTCCAAAAATAGTAGTTTGTAACTACTATTGTTCCCAGCACCCTTCTCCATTCTTACTCCAGTCATCCCTCTCAGTGACTTCAAAGTCAGTGGATTACTCATCTATTATCCTGGATTGTTTGTTTCTGAACTTCTTCACCTCCAATTACTCACTCCCATGATCACAATGAGGGTCTTGTCATCAATAACTGTACCAACTCCAACATCTTAAAAAAAAAACCTCAATTACCAAAGTTCCAGTCTCTGAGGCATACCTTCTTTCCCTCTAGTTCATTCTACTATCCCCAAATGCAATATTCTTTTACTTCACTCAGATCTCCAATCTCATAATTTTTTACTATCCGTTACTTTCACCTTTATTTTCCTCCTGACACCCAACAACCACCACTCCCATTCAATAACTCGAACCCTTCTGTTATTTTTACCTAATAACTCGAACCCTTCTGTTATTTTTACCTAATAAAACCTCAATTCCGGTTGAACTGAACTATTCCACTTTTGCATGCCTGCATCAGAGCCGCTTATTCAGAAAGGGCAGGGGGCGCGGAGCAGTGGTGGTGTGGGAATCAGATAACAGGACTAGCAGGTTTCACCTGAAATTCACAACAATAAACGTGAAAAGATATTTAACACTGCCTGGCCGGATTACTATCTTTCGTAGAATGTCCTCTTTCTCAATCTTCAAGTTAATTTTATACAATTTTTCTCTCTTCAAACTTGTAACACACCTATTTTCTTACCTATAACACTCTCAGTTGAACACCTACTTCATTAGAGAAAAATTCCCACATTTCTCTACCAAGCCTACACTGCTCCCTTCCTATTAAAATAGAAAAAGCACCCCTGCTCCTTACTTGGGTAATGGATTCCAACTACTCTTGTTTTTTCAACAAGTTACCTTTGATTAGACCCCGTATAACCAATTTCTTCTTTTCTAATGGATTATTTTCATGAACACACAAATGAGTTCCCGTATCACCCACTTTTACAAATCCCACTCCCCATACACATCCACTTTAGATATGACCTCATTTCTCTGTTCTACTCACAGCAAAACTACTTTATCTAGTGGCCTTCATTTCTTGTCTCTATTTTCTCACCTCTAATTCATTCTTTAACCCATCCTAACCCTAAACGATTTCTTGAAGCTCAACTGACAAGGTCACCAATGACTACCATGTGGCCAAATTCCACTGCCCTTATCTTAATACAGCAACCTCTTCAGTAATACTAGAAAAAGCTGATCAGTCTCTTCTACCTGAAATAGATATATTCTCTTAGCATCCATGACATATTCTCCTGGATTTCCTCCTTCCTCTAACTACCTCCAATGTGTTCTGCCTCTCTGCTAGTTTTCTAAAAGATGGAGTGCCTCAGGGCTTGTTCTAGGGCTGCTCTCTCTGTTTAATGTTTTCTCACCTAATCATAAGGCTTTAAACATCATCTATATGATGCTAAATCTCAAATTTATATCTGCATCCTAAACTTCTCCTCTATCTACCTGATATTTCATTTGGATGTTTGAGACATTTAAAACTAAACAGATACTTGATCCATAAATCTTCTTGCCCTCTCCCCACCAGATTTAAATCTTTCAAATTCTTACTCCTCTAAAGATCATCCTCTAACATAACATTTAGGCAATTTCTCCCTCAGTTTCATCATATAGTGGCAGCCTTATTCTTCTATACTATTCCAGCAGCATAAACATGCCAGCACCTTAAAAAATGTGGTTATAGTCAGAATTCATCATTTTGTAAATAAAAGATACCCATATCCACTCAGATTTCTGAATGACATCTGAACTCAGAAGCTAGGTTAAAGTAGTAGTAACATCTACAAACAAGGTAGCCAAGATTTTACCAACATGTTAAAGCCAGAGGATTTATTCTACAATTTCTAAGAGGAAGCTACATTCCCAATTTATGTGAGTTATTTTCTCATTAGACATCAAACATAATAAAAATAAATCACTGAAAAAAACTTGGCAATCAAACAAGCATTTTCTTGAGTAGTGCATAAATAATAAAAAGGTATGTAGCATTCTGAAAGCCTTATACTTCTTTTACATAAATTTACTTTGAGATCACCATAAATACCAAATATAAGACTGCTAATCTCATCTTTATGTAAATTAGTGGGGGCAGGGCAAGGTTGGGGAAGTACTGCAACCAACTTTCAAGAAAATCCCCAGTGATTTTTAAATTCTGGTATTTGAGCCTTTGTTTAATGCTCTCCCATGCTTAATAGAGCTGACCTGTATGACCAATAAGGTATTGCAGAAGTGTGTGTTTTCCAAGGCTAGGTCACAAAGACACTGTCGTCTCCTGGACTGCTTACTCTGGAGCCAGCTGCCATGTTGTGAGGATATTTAAGTCACCCTTTGGAAAGGCCAATATGGAGCCCAAACCAGCATCAACTTGCCAGCTAAATGAGTGAGTGACCTTGGAAGCAGATCCTCCAGCCCCAGTCAAGTCAATAAATGTTGCTCAAGTAGACAGAATAAACAAAATACACAGATTGTTTCACCTTATTGTAATCCACAATGAAAATTCCTCAGAACCACCTTTTTGTTTGGCTGGTAAATGAGCAAACCTAGCCAGATTATCCTCTTCCAGTATCTGATTTGTAATTTTTGAAGTAAGAAACTGTTCTGAAGCTTGAATAAGAGTAATCATAATGATTTTAAATTAATTATGCCACGTTCCGCATTTCTACTTTTTTTATGGAAACACAAATTAGACCTACCATAATAGTATATATATTTGCCCTCCTAAAGAATATTTATAGCAAAGAGTTTCTGTGGACTATAGCTTGAAAGGCTAAACAAGAAACTGGTAACAGTGACTGCCTCTGTGGAGGGGAGTAGGAGATTAATTTTCATTTCATAAATACTCTCGTAGTTTTTGAAATGTGTACTAGATGCATGTAATGTTTGCTCAAAGATAAAATATTTTTAAGACACTTTTCTTGACAAAGCTGGATTTTTTACATTTAAAATGAGAGTCCTAAAACAAATTTAGTACTTATTCCAAACTGTGAGAATGGAAAACTCCACTAAAATGGGACTGAGAGGCCAGAAGGGGGAGCTCTCACACAGTACCACTTGATGTTAATTACAGGAAGTATGATCAATTACAGACCCCAACCGAAGAATCATCAACAGGAAAGAATAATCAATTATTGGTCCCAAGAGGAAAAGATATACATTGCATCTCTTACATAAAACTGAATGCAGCAACTCGGCCAATGAGTTCATTTTCTTGAACTCTCGCTTTTCTTCAACAGACTTTTGTTCAAAATAATCCCTCCCAACTTAATTCTTTGCTATTCCTGAATAAATCTATCTTTGCTGGTAATATAACTTTTTTAAAAAAAATTAATTAAAAAATTTTTAAAGTTTATTGCGGTAACATTGGTTAATACAATTATATAATTTTCAGGTGTACCTTATAATTTGACACCTACATATTCTATTGTGTGATTACCATCCAGAGTCCGGTTTCCTTCAGCTACCATATATTTGATCCCCTTTACTCATTTCACCCTCCCCAACCTTGTATATTTGACACCCTATTTGTCCCTGTCTACCTCTTCCTTCCTCCTCCACCCCCTACCCTCTGGTAACCACTAGTCTATTATCCATGTCCCTGAGTCTCTGAATAATTGACTGTTTTAAGGTCGACAAAACCATACTTACTACTTTCTTTGGTCTATCAAGTAAGACATTATATCAGCATCTTATTAGTGCCTACATTTAATTTTGAGGCCAGGGCACAAGTTACGTATTGACAACTCTGGCAACAACCAAAATGATATAAGAAAGAATCTGGCTTTGATACTATAAATGTGATTTAAAAAATTTTGTATGTACATTAGCTTTAGAAAAGTTATGTGAGGTAGATGCTCTCTGTATCATCACTTTAGAAAAAAACTGGGAAAAAAGCATAGTTAAAACATAGTAAGTCCTCATTTTGTATATGTAAAAGCTAAATCACAAGAAGGTTTTAAGTGATCTGTCCTAATCTAGTTAAGGCATAGCCAAAGACTTGAATCTCAGTTTCATTTCCACTAAACTAAATTCAACTACTTCTGATTTAGAAATTTAAATACATTTATCTTGAACAAAAAGACATCTTCTTATACTAGTGGCTGGTCCTTAATTTCACAAAAAAAGTGGACAAATATAAAGAGGATACATGTGCACGTATGAAAAAAATGTGTGTAAAATACCCTTATCGAATTAAATGTTGAGTATAGGTAATGTAAGTAACAAAACCGAAGCCTCCACTGCTAAGTTTACATAGGGCCATCAGATACTTCATTAAGAAGCAATTAAAAGCCAAATAAAACCTGCAACTGAATAACACTGAGATAGATTAGAAAGAGAATTTTAAAAAAGGACACACAATGACCTGTTTTTCAGGCATATAAAACAGTATATAAAACTGGTTACAAAAGATGACAAGAACTTTTTCCCATTCAGCTATTCTTTTTGATTCCTTATATTTAACATTTTAGCAAAAAACTGTCATGGTTCAAGTCAAATCCTCAAGGTCCTAATAATATTTAATAACCATATTTAATCATATTTAATTGAGATGCTAACCTTTTGTTAACAATCTAATTCTGCACTAAATCAAGAATCTTAATCCAATATAAACTAATAAGAAATCGTAACATTTGGTAACTCATGATAAAATATAATTAAGTTGTAGGGGAAAAAAAATTCCTACCAATATGTACTTCCAAAAGACAGCACGTAAATTCTTCTATGAAAGTGAAGCGATAACTAAATTTTAAAGCTAGCATAGTATATTGGCATGACAGAACTGACTTTTCTTCCATATGACTTTTGGTTTGTGAGTAAGCATAAAATTTCTGGGAAAATCCATAATTTCAACTGAGACTCAATGCAATAATTCATTAAAATATATGTGATATGAGTGACTGCTAAATCAAATGAGCACAATAATTAAAATATATTTGTAGATTTTGTCCAGTGTGACAATTTTTCTAACCTGTAAGTTTATTTTTCTAACTGATGGCTAAAATCATCTTTCAATGATGCTAATATGAAATTGATGTTTGTTAGAGAAGGCAGAATAAAAACTCTCCTGTTAGAACTAGGAAGCCATAGAAGAAATGTCATTGAAATATTAGAAAAAATATCAGTTTCTGATGAAACTATGGCAAAGACAAAGAATAAAAAAATTAAAATTAAAGAATGATTAGGAAAAAATTATAATGCCTAAGGGCAAATTAAACAGAAGTGCTAAAATCAAGCTGTAATGAACATGGAAGAAAATAATAGAGGAAATATGTGTTATAGTTTTGTGGCAAGGACTGCAAGACTTTGGGAAAAAGTTAATAAGCACATTGACTAAATATGCTAAATGTTAACATCAGAACAGTATCATTTATCCATGTACTTAGTCTAAAATACGTGCTGCTTTATGGGACATAGTATTGAAGAAAAAACCTTCAGAAAACATACACGGGAGTCCAACTTGGAAGCAGCACAGATATAAACAAATGATGAGACTGAATGCCAAGACCAAGTGGTGACATCTGCATTTAAGAAGTTAAACTTTAAGAAGCAAACTTTAAGAAGTTAAACACTAGACTTACAAATTTATTTTATGAAGTATAAAAGTGATTGCATTTAAAATAAACATATGGATAATCAAGATATATTACATTTATCAGATATTAACTGATAAATCATCATGTTAGTTATATACCTGGTATAGCTCATGGTATCATATGGCTGAAAAGAACTTCAGGAAACTATGAAGAGAGAGAGATCTGAATTTTAATTCAGTTTAAGTTTAGGCTAGTCAAGTCACCCATTTTCCTTGGGCCTGTTTTCACATCTTAAAATGGGAAATGGGTAGGAAGGGCACAAGAGAGACCTAATGGTATTTCTTCCAGTTCCGAAATTCCCTCAACTCATCTTAGCCTTCAGTTTTCTGAAGGGAAGTGAACAAACCTAAAATAAAGAGTTGTGTAAATCTAACATAGCAGGGAAGTGAAGGAACTATAATTAATAAGAATCTTCAACTTAGTATTTTCTTTTAATTGAGAGAAAAAAAGAATCGAGTAAACAAATATAGAAATTCTACATTTCCTTAAAGGAGAACAGCTTTTGCATTTTGTTGATGCATCAACATCATCACAAAGTGATGAATGGCATTTCATGCTAACAGCTGTGATTAACTCAAGTCAAATGTCTTTAAAACAAAAATACATTGGTATGTTATATTAAATTTCAACATCCCTCTACCCACAGAAGAATGTTAATTTACGTAAAGACCTCTATAGTTTAGTCTGCCTAGTAGAATTTCTAATCTGTGTGTCTGACCTCCTATGTATAGATTTAATCTGAGATATTAAATGCAAATTATACATATTTGAGATAGATGTGGATAAAAAGATTTAAAAAATCATTCTATCCCTGAGACATATCAAACGATATTAAAAATAAATTGGAAATCACAACATCCACATGGCATATAGAGAGTTGTCACATTAATTATTGGAAATGTACCCCACTTCCTCTCAAAAATACTAAAGAATAGTCCCTCCTCAGTTCAGTGCATTATCTCTCTCTTCATACATCTCTACTTAAAAATGTTCACATTATATTCTTTGCCCACTTGAAGGACATTTCCTACTCCAATGTACTCTCTATATACTACAAGTATATAGAGACTTCTCCAGTCAAATATCTTTAGTCCTCTTCCATTGGAGTTCTGCAAAGTATTAAGAACTAATGTGATAACACCTGCTGAAGTATTAAAAGGAAACATACCTTAATGTTTTTGTTTCCTAGGAATCTCATTTGTACTTTAAAAGAGGCCTTAACACAAAGGGATGACTAATGTAGAAATGTTAAGTCCTCCTTGAACAAGTTAGTCAAAGAAATATTTGGGTTTCTGCTTATAAAAATAGCAGACTAGGCAATCCAGACCAATTATTCTTCTGAAGTCAATTTTAAAAGCTAGATAAAATATTAAAATAATCTTCTTAAAAACATCAAATAACTAGTAAGGAATAAATTATCAGCTCAAATCCACCAGAAGCTGAAACCCAAAAAGGTGAACTCAGCTTTTGCCTTTGTGTGTTTGCCAACAAAGAAGCAGCATTTAAGAGCTTTGTGATTTGCTGCCTACTTTGCAGAACTGAAAGACAAAAGTCAGAGTTTGAAACCCACCAAGGGTAAGGACTACAGTAAAAACACCCTTAGCCTTGGTCTAGGACTCCAAAGAGATGCACCCTAAGAAGATTAGGAAGAAACCAGAGGATGGCCCACAAAAGTTAAAAATTTTAAATTGGATTAAGATGGTCTCATACTCCCAAGCACTTGGCAATAGCCAATAAAAACCTTCTCTAGAGAAAAACTAACTTCATCTTATATATTATTTCTACAACAAAAAACAGAATCAGACCAACAGAGAACTGAGAGTATTGAGATTATCAGACATAGACTGAAAAATAAGTATGCTTAGTAAATTCAAGGAGGTAAAAGACAGCTTAATTATTTTTGCTTGGCACTGAAAACTATAAAAAGAAACATGGTTGATATGAAAAAGAACTGAATAAAAATACAGTATTAAAAGATAAAATAACTTAAACTAAGAATTTACTGAATGAGTTAACAGCAGATTAGACATAGGAGAAAAACTGAACTCTGAAGACAGGTCAGAAACTAACCAGAATAAAAACTAGAGGGACAAAAAAGGAAAAGAACAGAAAAGGGTAGTAAAGGACAAAAAAAAAAAAGACAGTCTAATATACTAAACTACAGTCCTACAAAAACAGGAGAAAGAACATGGAACGAAAGAAATATTTTAAAAAATAATGGCTAATACATAAATCCATACATTCATGAAACCCAAATAATCTAATGCCTAACCATAATATAGTAGAACAACATAATATCAAAGACAAAGATAAAAATCTTAAAAGCAGCCAAAGGAAAAGGATAGATTATTTTAAAAGGAAAAAGAGACACAAATTGCTGGAGTCTCAACAGCAATGAAATGTGTTGACATAAAGTAACCATCAACCCAGAATGTGCCAACTCATTTAAATGGCAAGAAAGGAGAGAAAAGGGAACAATTATTAGGGCAGACTTAAAGTACATAATGTTGGATGGGATATTAAATCCAAAAATGTCACATAAGAGTCATAAGAATACAGAAAGGTTGGACATAAAAAAAGGAAAAAAAAATAATGCAAACAATAATTAAAAAGAAAGCTGGTGTTATATCAATCCCAGACAAACTAGATCTTAATATAAAAAGCACTACCAAAATAAAAGAAAAACTTGATTCTGGTAAATCACTAAGGTATAACTATTACACATTTCTAATAATCTACTAGCATAGCCTCAAATACATAAAGCAAAAGCTGAGAGAACTACAAGAAGAAATAATCAAATCCATAATCAAATCCATAGTCATGATGGGAGATGTTAACACACCTTTCTCTGTAACTGATACAAGCAAACAAAATACCACTAATGCTACTAAAGATTTGAATTACGGGATTAACGAACATGACCTAATGGAAATACACAGAACATTATACTTGGTAACTACAGAGAAAAAAAAAAGACAACACGGGGCCATCCATAATGCAGCTTCAAATATTATGGGTCTAAAAACTGATTTTTGAAGCAGTGTTCTCTGATTATATTTTAATATTAAAAATAAAAAACAAATTTTAAAATAACTAGATAATCTCCATGTGTTTAGGAACTGAGAAATATATTTCTAAATAATTCAAAAGTCAAAGTAGAAACCAATGAAAATTAGGAAACATTTTAAAGTGAAGTATAAAAATACCACATGGCAAAATTTGAGTAATATAGCAGATAAAACACTGCTTACAAGAAAATGCTTAGCATTAAATGCATATATTTAAAAGGAAGAAATGCTACAAAGTAGTGAACTATAAGTTAGCACAAGAATAAAAAAAAACCTCAAAAAAGAATTAAAAAAAACCTCAAAACAACCACAAAATAAAAAGAATCAATATTCAAAATTCCATTCTTTTGAAAGACTGCTAAATCTCTGGTGAGACTGATAAATTAAAAAGAGAAGGTACATATAGCCTATTATCAGACATGAGAGGGAATTCTTTACCTGTAGCTCTTCCAAAAATAATAGACTATTTATTACAAATAATTTTATGCCAGTAAATTAAAAAAATTAGATGAAAAAGACAACCTCTTAGGGGAAAAGACAGAAAATTTGATCGGGCTTAAAAATGAGAAGTCAACTTAGTAATTAAAAACAAAGAAAACTCTCAGCCTAGATGGCTTCTCTGACAGATTTTAACAAACATTTAAGGAAGAAATAATTTCAATCATACAAAAGTCCTTCCAGAATAGAAAATAAAGGTCAGCTCATTTTATAAGGGTAGCATAATGTTGATTTCAAATCCTGAAAAGGGCCGTCTCATTCATTAACACTGATGCAAAATCATAAACAAAATATTAACAAACTGGACTCTGAAAAATATAAAAAGAATAATATAGTACAACCAAATTAGGTTTAACTCAAGAATCAGATTACATTTAACAATTAAAATGAAATTTAATTCAATAATTAACACTAAAGGAGAGAAAATTCCTATGATAAACGTTCCCCCTCAAAGCACTAAATTCAAACTAACAAAACAAAACTCGTAGTAAACTAAGTATAGAAGGGAACTTCTTTAATATGGTAAAGGTTTTAACAAAAACAAAGCAAAATAAAAATACCTTAAACAAACAAACTTGGGAGTGAAATGTTAAAAGCTTTCTTTGAGATAAGGAACAAGACAGAGAATAGCTCTGGGATGACATCAGTACTCTATTTCTTTTCTCTTTTTTAAATTTCATTTTATTGTTAGATTCAAGTATATAGTATATTGGTTAGACATTTATAAGTGCTCTATTTCTTGACTTGATGACTTCATGCGTGTTTACGGTAACATATTAAGTTTTTCATTTTATGTTTTATGTATAATCTGGAACATATGTTAAAGAAATACTTGGAGTTGAATAAAAGGCTGACTTAGACTATCACTCAAGCTCGGCAACTCTGTAGGTCCTAATTTTTTTCCCCATTATGATTAATGTCAAACCAATTAACATATATTGGGCCTATAAAGCATTGTCCAATCTGGCAATATGTACTAAGAACCTTAAAAATGTTTGTATCCTATAATCTGGTAACTCCATTGTCTACAAACCTATCCTAAGGAAAAGGCCAAAATAAATTTTAAAAAATCTATAATGCGCTAAGATGTTTATGGCACATGTTTTTAAAAAAATGGAAAATAACTAAATAACTATTGGGAATAGTTAGGAAAAATAATTCTTTCAGTGTAATTATTAAACAGTCAATAAAAATAAGATTCACAAAATAGTCTAAGAAATGTATATACCCTAACATCTAAAAAATTAGATATACACATACATTTATACTATGACAAAAGTGGAGGAAAAAAGTCCCAAGCAAAGAAAAGAAGAGAAAAAGAGGGAGGGAGGATGTGACAGAAAAAGACAAAAACTACAGTGGTTTTCTTTTTTTGATGAGCTTATGGATGGTACCTGTATTTTTTATTGCATTTCCTGAATTTTCTTTAATGACTGTATAAAATTTTCATAATGGGGTATATTACAAGAACTGAACAAAATAATCAAAAACTTAATGTATCTTAAATACAAAAAAAAAACACTTCAAAATGTAACTTTAAAATGTCAATTTTTATCTGAGTATGGTATTATTTAGGTAAATTATTTTCTAATATTTAAATTATATAAATATGATACACTATTTAGAATAAAGATAATTTCAAATTATATTTAGTATTCAAGATGACATAACTTTAAAAATTATAATAAATAGATCGCCAAAGATATACTGTCTCCAGTTTTCTTGCTAATATTTCTGTAATTCTAAACCAGTTTGCTCCTTGAGAGGTAAAGGAGAAAATGATCTATAAACAGACCTCAAGTAGTCATTTCTGTGAAAACAAAATAACTGTTAGTCTCTGAATAAAAGATTGCTATGGCTTCTCATTTCCTTGAGCAGCAATTTTTCAACCTTAGTGTTGCCAATACCCTGGTATTTTCTGACCAGTTGTGAGGTATATCTCAAGTAATTTGATATCAATATTAAAGTATGTGTTTTTAATGCTTATCATTAGAGATAATAATAAATTGAAGCAAATGTAAGGTTATCCCTGTATCACTTAACATAGTATGCATTCCAATATACTTATTGAGAGGGTGAGCCTACAGGAAATATAAATTTTACATGTTGGGAATTCCACATTTACTTATTCAGTATTTACTGAGCATCTATCAGAGGCAAGGAATTAGAAGCACTGTGCTAACAACAGAAAGAGGTGAAAATTATTAGATCACAGGATTAAATATAACTAACAGTTATTTTATCACTTAAGCCTTAAAATGACTAACCAATCCTACTTTTCACTACTTGCCAGCACAAACACATATTTTCCATTTCTCTGACTTTCTTTTAGAATAGTCCTAGCTTTGCTGGCTGCCATACCTCTGCTCAAGCTGTTCTCAAGCCTAAGTGTATAATGCTCATAATATGCCAGGCACTGCACTTGGCATGAGTAGGAAAACCTTTTCTATGCTCTGAAGTCCAAGTCAAATCCAATCTTTCTCACTATCCTCTCCAAACTCTGAATGCATAACAATTACTGTCCAAAACAGTGGCTCCCAATCTTTGATACAAGAAACTATTTCTAATATCAAAACATTTCATGAATCTCATGTTTATTCCTCAAGTGATATCACTTGGTCCCATGGCCCTAAATACTACCTCTGCACTGATAAGTTCCAAATGTATACCTCTCGTTTCACCTCTCCTAATATAAACTGCTAATATATGTGCCTATTTAATGTCTCTACTTAAATATCTGGTAAGCACCTAAAACATAGCCATATCCAAAACAACTCTTCATTTAAATCTGCAAATCTGCTTCCCTTTTACCTACCCTGTTCCATAGTGCTTACTTCAGTAAAATGTACCACCTTTCACCTAGTTGGTCATGTCAAAAACTTGTGAGTTATCCTTTACTTCTCTTTCCCTCATACTCCATATCTGATCCATTAATAAATTCTAATTACTCTACATTCTAAATATATCATGAATCTGACCACTTCTTTGCTCCCCACTACCTTGTCCAAGCACCACATTTCCAATCTATATTACTCAGATATTCCAAACTGGTTTTCTTGCTTCCATTCTTGCCTCATATGATCAATTTTCTACACATATTCAGAAGAATTATCTTAAAAAGCAAGTCAAATTAGATAATCAATACTTAAAACTCTTCAATGGTTTCCACTGCACTCAATGATAAAATCAAGTCTTTAAATGATCTTCAATGCCCAACTTCATCTAGCCTCTGCCCACCTGCCCCTACTCCCTGTCCTATTACCACTCTCTCCTTTACTAGCTCTGCTTCAACCACACTAGCCTCACTGTTGTTCTTCCAACCTGTTGAGCATGCTTCCATCTTAGAAGACACTGTTCCCTCTACTTGAACATTTTCCCTCACACAGTTCTGTGACTTACTCCATCTCTTCATTCAGGTGACTCAGCTGAAAGGGCTTTTCAAAAAGGCTTTCCCTCACCAACCTATCTAAAGTAACATCCCCTTATTCTCTATCCCCTGAACCTACTTTACTTTAAAGCCTATTAACTTCCTGATGTATGTGTATACACATATGTATAATGTTTACTGATTGAGTCTCTAACATTTAAGCTCAAACAGAGCACAGGCTCTGTTTTGTTTACCATTGCTGCCACATTATGTGCCCTCAGCAGGCCCTCAAAAATATTTGTTAAACAAATGAATGATGATAATTACTTTTAGTTTTGTTGAGAAAATGACAAAAATACTACTAGAATTTAGTAAGCCTTTCAAATGAATTCATACTCCATTAATCACAAGAGCACCCTAAGAAGAAAAGGAAGAAACCAGAGGATGGCCCACAAAAGTGGTAGATGGAGAATGTACATGATTCAGGGTTCAATAACAACTACTGAAGGAACAGGGCCTTCTTATATCACTCTGCTCCTTGTCACAGACTGCATTCCTGCATCATTCATTAATTCTTTCCATAAAGTTTTTGTGTACTACTAAACAAGAGAGTATTCTAGACATTAAGAATACAAAGATACTTAAGACAAGGTAATGCACTAGACACATAAAGATAATACACACAGGTCTACGGCCATGCCACCCTGAACAAGCCCAATCCAGTCTGATATCGGAAGCTAAGCAAGGACAGGCCTAGCTAGTGCTTGAATGGGAGACCACCTAGGAAGACCAAGTGTTGTAGGCGTAAAAAATAAAGAATAAGGGATTATAAACTGACAAGGTCCTTGCAATCTGTGAGGTCAAACAAGGTTTGCCTTGCCTAATAATAATAATAATAATAATAATAATGCACACAGTATGACATGTAATAGAGGTATACAAGTTATAATATTGTAGTATGACAAAGGAAGTAATAAATTTCTTAGGGGCAGGTGTTTAGGGAAGGTTTCAGCAGTGATGATACTCAACAAATACTTGCAAAATCAAGTAAAAAAGATATTCTTCATTTTACTTTATATGTAAAATGAGAGTATGAAGTCTGGAAGTGCTGCAGTAATTTGCTACCATGAGATAAGCTAGCCTGAGAATGAAACCAAAACAAGGGGAATGACAGCCAAATGAATCACAGAGAAATTGAGCTAAGATCTTGATGATTTCATGTGAGCCACTGAATGAAGACTTAGTTGAAGTTTAAGTACAAGATCTAATCATTCCCTTTATTGTTTAAGCAGTTTGAGTCTGGTTTTCTGTCACCTGCAATGTACGAATACAGATGAATCACAGTGAATTCTTTCAAAAAGCAAAGCATTTGCCTATTTCAGTGCGTGGGGACACTGATGACATTTTTGAAGGAATGATTCTTGTTTTGTGGGCAAACATCATAGATACTTAGTGTATCTGTCCTCTAACCACTGTCAGTAGGACCTCACATATATTTCCAAATGCCTCCTACCCGCAAGGGGAACCACAGATCTATTTCCTAATAGTTGTTATATGTACCCATTTCTCACAGTGGTGCCACCAGGTATACCTAAATGTACGTAACATCAACCTTAGAACTGGGATATACTGCTCAAATATCTTAATTTCACATAATAATTCAATTTTAAACAGTCATCTATAACTATCTAATATTTGACCAAAATCCAATGTACAGCTTATATCAACTCTTGGGATAAGCAGTACTTTAAGTTTGCTACTACTATCTGAAAATTCTTATTTATTTAAACTTACTTTTCCATACAATGTTATGGTGGTATGTCACTGACACTGTTGGTTACCTTCCCTTCAGCTATTTGCTAAACTTCTTTCTAGATTGAAATGCCTGATATCAGATTTTCCTGTTCCCTTGCAACTAGGACATGAGTGTACTAAGATAAACGTCTGATATAGGGGTTCTATGAAAGATTTACTTGCCTAATCAAGAGATGGGAGAGCAAACGTCCTCTCCCATGGCTTCGGTTGCTATGTGAGAATGTGATGCATGGAGCAGAAAGAGCAATCTGCAACTGTGAGAGGACAGGCCTGGGCATAAACGTCAGCACATTAAGGATAAAGATGGAAAGCACCTAGATCTTTGGTAACATTATTGTGCAACTCAACTGACTAACCATGTAATCCCCCGACTCCAGACTTCTTTTTATATAAGATACTGTTTTATATGAGATACGGTACTGGTCTATGGCCTGTTAGGAACTGGGCCGCACAGGAGGAGGTAAGCGGCGGGGCGAGCAAGCAAAGCTTCATCTGTATTTGCAGCTGCTCCCCAGTTCTAGTATTACCACCTCAGCTCTACTTCAGATCATAAGGCATTAGATTCTCATAGGAGCACTGGTCAATGATGCCAAAAAAGGATGAGGACTGCTCGTTTAAATCGTTATTAGTTGGGTATTATATAGCCTGGGACTGGACTAATTCAAGATCTGACAACTGAAAAGGAGGAGAAGAACCAAGATGACTTCAAGGTTTCAAGACTGGGTAGTTGAAAGAAAAGTGGTTTAAAAAGAAAAATCAGGAGGAAGAGAAATTCTTATACAAACATGTAAAAACACTAGGTGAGGGTCGGTGGAGGAAATCAAATTGATTCAGCTATTATGAGTTAAGCTTAAAGTAGCACATCTAAGATAGAGATATACAGCAAGCACTACAAGTGGGAAGTAGAGTTACAGAGCTGAGAATGGGTCACACAAAAACTATTTATATCATTAAAAAAAAATGGATACAATCACCAAGAGAACACAAAGAAAAGCATAGAGATCCTGAGGACATTGATTATCTTCTCAGGATCCATTCTATCTCCTTCTCATTTGAGATGGAATCCATCCATTAGGTAGGCCAAATAGAAAGAATCCCATCTCTCCTGATAAAGATATTGTCACAGACTTGGCAGCATGACCTTCATTTATGCAATCAGAGTAGAGCTTAAGACTTTTGGGAAAAGTATAGAATATTCTCTCCCTTTGGAAGTAAATGAAGAAGGCTGTAACATGAACATTGCTGATAGCCATTTTTTTTTACTAGGAGGAAAGCCAGTCTGAGCATGAAGCCTAAACAGGAGGACAAAGTTGAGAGAATAGCAGAAAAATGGAACCACAGCCCTGATGATATATGCCGGTGAACAAACTACTCTTTAAGCCAATGCTATCTATGCACTTGCCAATTGCATGAGCCAATACATTTCTTTTGTTTTTCAATCCAGTTTGCAACCTAACTGATGTAGGGAACAGCTGCATTTACGGCAAAGAACAAAATCAAGCCAGTCCAAGTGTAAACTTTTGAAGGAGATGACTTAGAAAGTACAATGCAAAAGAATCAAGAAATCAGATCATTTAATACCTACAGGGTATATTTCACAAACAGTCTAAGGAAACTAAGGATGAGCAAGGAAAGGCCATTAGATTTGGTGATTAGGAAGTTATAAGTGACTTTTAAATAGCAATTTCCGTGCTGAAATAGTAAAGGAAGTCAAAGTGCAAAGAAAAGAATAATTTATACTGATTAAAAACTACATAATGTACCAAACACTTTAACAGACATTTAACATTGTTAAACTCTTTTAATTACAATTCTGCGAGGTAAGTATAACATTCTATTTTATAGATAAAGAACACAGTCTGAGTAGTAACCTGACCATTCAGTCACATAGCCACTAAGTGGTTTTAATAGACTTCAAACCTAGATCTATCTGGCTCAAAAGTCAACTTTCTTCCTACTATATCAAGCTACTGGGATTAAAAGAATGAGTCTTTAACCCTTTTCCTATTTAGGAAAAAAAAGTACAGCTGCTGCCAGCATTAACACACATATAGGAATGCTACGTTTTCTAAGATTTGACATTTTCAGCGACAGAGAATTAACTATATTTTGTATATGGAAATCCCACTACTGAAAACAGAATGCTATAAATAGAATGTCATTTGTTTCCAAAGACTATCGATATACTAGAGTGATGGGAAAATAATAATAAAAGCAAGATATTTTGTGGCAAACTTTGGAGATAAGGTTAGGACTGCAATCCACAAGTGATCTCAGGGTAAATGCTGCAGCCACAAGCGCCACTGGCAAGTATTCTCCCGACAAATGGGAAATGAGTTAAAGAATACAGGAGCACATTAAGCTCAAGACTCAGACTGGCTTCCTTGAGTTGTGCAGCTCACGGCACTGTATTTGGCAGCCCCAGAAATGACATAAGCATGTATGTAGGCTAGAGAGGGAGAGATTGAAGGGTAATAATAGACAGTTTTAGAGATATAAAGATGGGGAGGGTTGATTGTGGACACATCTGGAAGGAGTTGCTCTTGAAAAAAAAGGAAAGATATGAGTAAATCCCTATTTACTGAGGTGGAAGAGACAGATACTGAGATGGAAGAGACAGACAGAAGGGAGGGAGTACACCTCAGACAGTTGAGATTTCTCTCATTAAAGGAAGAGATCGAGTTATTTGCTACAGGAACCTTTAGGAAATGAGACAAAAAAAAGAACATCAACATTAAAGACCCAGAAGAGAACAGGGCACAAATTGCTATGAAACCTAATATCCTTACATAACTGTCTTTCACATCTTCAGGATTTCAGGGATCAGATCAAATCAACAAAGCTAGTGATGAGGCTTATTCAGGACTGGGGATTGGAAAGGTAAATCTACATAAAGTAGATCTTCCCTTGGTTACATAGGGAAGTAAATGAAATTAGCTGGAGAATAATGGGTTGGATGAACAGACAAGTTCAAAATGAGAGAGAAGGAAAGGAGACTCTTTAAGAGTGGAAGAATGAGATTTTTAAGGAGAGTTTGTGGTTAGAGTCATCTTTTGACACAATGCTTCAAATAATTTTGCAAGAGGCAGTGAGCCATTGATTGGGGCTCAGCAGCCCTACGCTCTTCAGCCAAAAACACAGAATTGAGAGACAATCAGCTCTAAGAACATGCAGTTCTTAGCTGTAGAATAATGAAGGCTAGTAACAAATGAAAGAACTAGCCCATACAGAAAACAAACCAAAATATCTCCCCTTCTATAAAACTGAACAATTATATCACAAATTTAAGAAATTCATTAAGAGATCATAAAATCTACAATAAAGAAAAAAACATATTATGTGTCATGAGATAGAATGAAAAGTAAACAAATCTGTCAGGCCAATTATAACATTATAACTAACAAGTAAAAGATTTTTAGGATAGAATTCCAAAAGGGCAAGGATAGTTTGTGTTTTGGTAACTTTGGAGAGCGCCTAGCAAAATTTAAACCAAATGATACTGCTCAACTAAATGTTAATAAAAAGGGTCCACCTATTTGTGATCTCAAAGGACAAGCTACCATTTATAATCCCATTTTTACAATCTGAGGGCTCTTAACACATTATTCAACTACAGGAAAAGATGGGAGAATTAGCTATGGCAACTTTGTCCACTACTACCACTTATAAACTCTGGCACAGTACCATTACACCATTAATTCTGATTCCCCCTCATCCCAGTAAAAACAGAGGAAGAAATGAGACCAGCACAGCCTAAATGTTATGGAAAATATCAAGTACCTACCATAAGGACTATTTGTTAAGTAGTAGCAACAACGGTGAATCCAAGAAATTGGAGAAGTTTTGAGTTTAAAAATCTCTTCTCCATTTTAGTCCTTTCTAAATAAAACAAAGGGCTGTACAATATGGGATTCTAAAGCTTCATTGAGTAATTTAAAGCTAACATTGAATAAAATAATAAATCATTTACCTTTTCTTGTGCCATTAAATATCTCACATTCATAAAGACTTCTTTTTAATAACTAACACGTCTCAATTCTTTCATCAACCCCACCCCACCGCCTCAAAAGTTTAGAGGCTAAAGATTTACTATAGTCAGAAAGAGATTAATTTAGATGAACAATCATTAGCCATCAAAGCCATTCCTCTCCTTTGCAAAAGTTCGATGGACCAAAGAGTCAAACTCTCCCAAAACCATCCCGGTGTCCTGGGGACTTGATTCCCCCATCAAGGTGAACAAAACTGAACAGTCTCTGGATAACCAGCCTTTTCTTTGTAATTCTATATGTCAGGCTGTTGGGTAATCGTCCAGACAGTTAAAGAAACTTTTAAAGGAAAAAGAGGGTCGAAACGAGGAAGATGGGGAGGCGACTAAATAGGAGGGGCGGACGACCCACCCACCTAACGCGAAGAACACGGCTTGTAGGGGTGACACTTCGCTTCATCTAGACCCAAGAAGGGTGCGGAGGGCAGCTGGCGTCACGACCCCCACCCACTGTGTGAGAACTGGGAACCAGCAAAGCCAGGGGCCAACTGGAGGCCTGAAACGGGGTGCGGGGAGGTGGGTGGGACGTGGAGACAAGAGAGCTGCAGAGTCGGGCCGAACGCACCACTGGCGTCCAGTGTGCATCGGCGGGGCAAAGCCAAGACGACTTGCCGGGGGAGGAGACGCCAATGTCTGCAGCCTCACTCACCTGCCAGACGCTCGCCCCGCGACCAGAAGCACGGGCGCCACCCGGGAGCTTCCTCTCATGCGGGATACAGCCTTGGCTGCCGCCGGAGCTCCAGGACCCGAGGGCAGAGAGTGGTCCAGAAGTGGGCAAAGCGGCTACCGGACCCAAGCGCAAGGAGGAGTACATAGGGGGCACCCGGGAAGGTAACCCCGTCTTCACCTTTTTCACAGGTATCCAACAACGCTTCCCGGGAACAGCATCGCGCCAAACTCGGCCCGCTGCTCCCCGGCCTTCGCCCGCAGCTCCCCCCAGCAGCGGCCGGGTTTCCGGCGGCAACACCCCACCCCCTCGCTACTTGGCCTCCGCCATCTTGTTGGAGGCGGGAAGAATGCAGTGCGCCTGCGTGCCCGGAGATTGTCGGCGTCCCGCAGCCCTGAGAAAAGGGGCCTAATGCGCAGCCGTGTTGACCGCTGCTCTTCAGCCACTGGGTTCCGCTTCGCTCTCCCGCTACTTGCGAAACGGAATCTCGGAGTCGCCAGACCTCCATACCTTACCTGAGCTGTGCTGCAACCAAATTAATAGATCCTTCAGCAAAACCCACAGTCAGTCATTCTGCCAACATCTTTCTAATGCCTACTACCTGCCAGTTCACCATCTAGGCGCTGATGATGGGAGGGTTAATAAAGCTTGGCTCCAGCCCTAAAGGAACTTCTAATGTAGTGAAGACGGAGATGAACGAATACTTCCCTAAATTATCGTTTGTAGCTGTGCACTATCCCCTCCTCCGGCCCCCAAATTTTAATTCAAAACATACTCTTTTGGGGAAGTCCTCCCTGTTTGTCTCACACAGTTTGATCAGTCCTTGCCTTGAATTACCTCTAGCTTAATTTCAACATTTACTCAAATGATATTTGAGTTTCCATTATATATTAGATACTGTTCTAGGCTCTAGGTTTATTGCAGTAAGAAATATAAACTCATGAAACTTACATTCTAGTTGGGAAGAAAAATACAACTAAAGGCAAAAATGAATCAAAATAACGTTTGATAGTGTTAAGAGATGGAAAGAGAGCAAACCACAGGGGCCAGGAGTCATGAGAAGATATGGGGTAGAGCCTTCCAAACAGGGAACAGCAAAAGAAGAGGCCGGAGGTGGGAATGAGACCAGCACACAAGAGAGACAGAGGGAATAGGTGGCATGAACAGTTGGAGGAGATGAGGTCAGGGGGAAACAAGAGCCAAATAAGATAGGACTCTAAGGCCATGGCAAGAATTGGATTTTATTCCAAGCGGCCCCTCTAATCTGCTGAGACTGCTACAACAATTCCTCTTCAGACACCTCTAACTTGTGATTACCTCACTGT
This sequence comes from Macroglossus sobrinus, assembly GCA_004027375.1. Classification (NCBI taxonomy): domain Eukaryota; kingdom Metazoa; phylum Chordata; class Mammalia; order Chiroptera; family Pteropodidae; genus Macroglossus; species Macroglossus sobrinus. The sequence continues at coordinate 392,186 of PVKZ01000428.1, read as the reverse complement.
TTTGTACATACTGATTCCACTGTCTCAAAGATCCTTACTCTTGTTTTATACATGTCTAGCCTGTCTTCTTTCAGGTTTCAGTTTAAACTGCACCTCGGAAGAAATAGTCTTCCTAACCTAAGTCTCCCTCCTGCCCTCCCATTAGGCTCCATCATTGCACCTAATCATTTCTTTCATCGCACTCAACATTTTTTTTAAGTTATATATTTATTGTTTCTTCACTGTCTCCTCACTATACTGTGAACTCTATGAGGGAGGGAAGATGTTTTCACTACCAATGAATGTGCATGCCCAGCACCATGCCTGGCATGGGTGGTCACTCAATAAATGTCTGCATTTTGAGACATTTATTCGTTTGTCAGCACTTAAGTAGTCAATAGAATGCTACATTGCTTTTTATTTGTTCGTTTTTAAAATTAAATGCCAGTTGTTTTCTATTAACATGTCTTTTCAACTAGATTATAAATAGGAACTTTGGAAAGGAGGGTGGGAATCAGATGGAGAAGAATAGGTGATGGTGGGGCAGTGGGCAGAAATTGTGTTGCATATGTTTGCAGGACTGGGAGAAGAAAGACTTCAATTTAATGGGGGACCTATTATATATGCTAGGTACTTGATCTCCATCACAGCCCTGCTAGGTAGTTATCCTCATTTTTATACATAGAAAAAAATCACATATTAAAAGATAGTACTGACCCTATAACCCATGCTCTTCCCATCTAGAGAAATTGGATTTGGAGAGAGGCTTATTTGGTGATTTGACTCTGTGTCATTAGCAAGATTTCATTAGAGGTAGGCTACTGGCATCTTATAATCCCAATCATATTGCTATTTTTGTATAGGTTCTCAACAAAGGGCCTAATTGGAAACTACTGTCATTCTTTTCTTTTGGAATGAAGCAGAGCTCATTTCACCATTGCCTTTTCATGTTTTTTTAAAAATATGTATTTCTTTTTATTCATATCTTCTATATGTTTTATCAAAGGAGGAAAAGAGGTACCAGAATAGTGTGTACATATCCTAAGTGCTAGCTACATCCCCTTGGTTAGACTTGTTATGTATGAATAGCTCACTTGTCTAGGTCCCAAGTAATACTTTAGACATCAAAGACGGTTCTCTGGCAAAGAGTAACAGGCTCACCGCAACAATCACTTATCCCATTTACTCATAAAAATTACGCGCCATCATTTCCCTCTAAACAGGCTAGCTGCCTCAGGATAGCTGGGAAGAACTACTAGAAAGAATGGAGCTGATATCTTATATCAGGGGCCATTCAGTCCTTTTATGAGGAAAGTGATGTACTATAACTCATGAAAACATATGCTTGTCAACCAAATCCCATTAGTCTGTATGCAAACCAAGTATTAAGTGGGAATACATACCTGAAAAGACTTCCCTCTGCCCTTCTACCCCACTGTAGTGTAATTCTTCCTTGGAATAAATCCTGGAAACAAGACAATTTCTTCAGTTACTATGGTATTCTCTCCTCTTATGGTTACTATCTGTTATAGGTTGAATATTCCATCTTCAAACCCCCTAAGAAAGATATACTGAAGTCTTAACCTTCAGTACTAAGGTTTATGAACTTATTTGGAAATAGGGTTATTGCGGATATAAATACAGTTGATACTTGAACAATGTGGAAATTTGAAAATCTGCATTTAACGAGTACTTAAGAGGTTAAGTTAAATGAAGGTACACTAAAGTGGGGTTGACCCCTAATCAACAATTAGTGTCCTTATAAGAAGATGGCTATATGAAGAAAGAGACACAAGGGGAGAAAGCCATGTGATGATAAAGATAGAGATGAAGTTATATAGTTACAAGCCAAGGAATACCAAAGATTGCTGGCAAACCATCAGAATTTAGGAGGAGGTAAGCAAGGATTTCCTTATATGTTTCAGAGAGCATGGCCCTGCCAATATCTTGATTTCAGACTTAAAGACTCCAGAATTATGATAATAGATTTTCAATGTTTTAAGTCACTCAATTTGTGGCATTTTGTTACAGCAGCCCTAGAAATTAATACATCATTTTATGTATATGGCAAGGCCTGAAATAGAGGAAAGAGATAGGAGGGGGTCTTGGCAGCAAACCACCTACAAGACCTCAGGCCAGTCACATGACCCCACTGAGTAAGTTTCTTTATCTGTAAGACAGAGATAATGATAAATGCTCAGCCTACCTCAGAGATCTGCGGTGATAACTAACAAGTATTCCTCCAGAGATGCTGTGACCAAGATGGCCTGACAGTTAATAAGAGACTATTTTGCAAAAGAGGAGTTCCTACTACAGAGAATTTTACAATCTGGCTGTGAAGAAAGGCACTTTCCTATGAGAGGATACATAGCATAGGCCAAGTGCCAAGTGTGTGGTTTGGATCTGACTCACTGTGGATGTTGAAAGGAGGAAGGATCATTGTGGACTGGGATGGAGAGAGGAGAGAGTTCATGAAGAACCTTAGCAGAAAAGGATACTGGATACCTGCAGGATCTTCAGGAGCAACACTCAACATTATGCTACCACTATAGCAACTGCTAGACACAGGTACCAAAACTGGGACCACCAGTGCCACTTGACCTAGACACTAGATGATATTGCTGCTGCCCCTAGAAACTACAGTTACTGTCACTGCCACTACTCTCAATAAAATGAAGGAGAATCACTATGATTTCACCACACTATCTTTCAATCCTGAGACTGAGGGTGAATGATTGACACAACCCAGTCATATGTTAATACTCCAGCTCCATACTGTCCAACAGAAATATAAGGCAAGCTACCCACAGGATCCTAAATCTCCTTGTAGCCATGTTAATAAAATTTTTTAAAAAATGAAATTGATTTTCATAATGTATTTCAGCATATGCAAAGTATTATCATTTCAACATATGGCATTAGCTGCATTTCAAGTGCCCAGTAGCTGCTTGGAACCAGTGATTATCATATTTGACAACACAACTCTGATAGGGAGGCCATGAAAATGAGTGTATGGAGTTTTGATTTCCATAGTGTGAGGTGGGTTCTGCCTATAAGGAGGGCAATTTTCCAAACACAGGAAGAGGGATCAGATACAGTCTTGTGAATGGAAGAAAAAGTTAAAGGAAAACCAAGATGGAATGGTAAAGAAAGGGAAATAGCAGATGAAAGGCTTTTATTATTAATTTTGTTGTGTAGTGACCAGGAGCCATTCAAGGTTTCTGAAGTGGGGAAGAACTTTGAACTTTAATTACCACGCAGATGTAGATAGAACTTTAAGAACACTAGAATTGAAATTAGAAGTCCTGCATTTTAGTTATGCTTTCTGTCTATGCAAGCTTAGAGAAGTTGCCTCTCTGGATCCCTCTTCTCATCTTCAGAAATGAGGATGTTGATATCTATCTCTCAGGCTTGTTGTGAGGATTAAATGAAATAATACATCTGAAAATGAATACCACTTAGCAAGCAATCAATAAATGTTAACTAAATCTGAATGACTCTGAGTATCTGGTTAGAGATGTAAATAAATAGCTATAAGGCTGAACTATTTCCCAAAAGCCAAGAAGAACACTCTAAAGTAAAAACCCAGAAATATGTATTTCAGATATTTCAATTCTGCCTCAGCTTGGACAAGTTAATCCATTTCCTGTTTGCCCTGAGAATACTCATCAGTGGTGAGAGTGCAGTGTTTACCCTAAGATAACTCAGGTAATAGTCCTAACCTTACCCCCAAAGTTTGCCCTGAAATATTTTGCTTTTATTATTATTTTTGCATCACTCTAGTATATCAATAGTCTTTGGAAACAAATTACATCATTCTATTTATAACATTCTGTTTTTAGTAGTTTGATCGCTGAAAATGTCATATCCTAGAAGATGTAGCATTCCTATGTGTGATGTTAAATGAACGCTAACATTTATTTATTTATTTATTTATTTTAAATGGGAAAAGGGTTTAAAGCATGCAGTTGTTTCTTAGGAGATGATCTCTCCTTCCATGGTCTAGAGTTCTCCTCTGGGTAGTATGACATGATTGTTGGCCTTATGCTTCTTCACTAGGTACAGACATGAGGGCAGAGACCATGTCTCATTCACCGTTGTATCTATCTTACATAGTGTCTTTAACTAGAAGCATCCAAACAAACAAGATCAACCAAATTTGATTATTTTAGAGGCTGGATGATGAGTATCATAAACACTCATTACACTATTCTTGCTATTCTTGGATATGCTTGGAGATTTTCATAATAAGAAGTTTCTTTAAAAGAAGAAATCCAAGAAACTTCTGCTTCAAGATCGTGGATTAAGTATAAGTATCTACTTCCCTTCTCTTTGTATCCTATCAAAAAGTAGCAGAGGTTAATTGTAACTAATGAAGGTTAAAGTTCAAGGCCCCTCACTTGCATGGGCCCTTTCCAAGCTCCTAAAAGGTGCCTTAGCAATATGTTTACATGTTCATAGGTTTTTGTAAAAATTGTATGTGTAATACATTTCATCAATAATTAGTTAAGGATATTGTCTCCCTCTACTCTGACTTCCCCACTGTCACAATTCTCCTTGTGTCAGGTAGTATTAGAGTAGCTATAGTCATTTTGGGGATCCAGATAAAGGGAAGTTGAGCTTGGGTACAATTTGTTTGAATTTGGTGGGAGAATACCTATGTGACTGATAGTTACCTCTGTATGCAGAAGTATCTTATTGCTAATCTGGAATAGCTTTTAGGAATACTCCATTATCTGACTTCTAGCATTGTAAGTGCAGGACCATAGGTTGTGTCCAATATGAATATGTCTTATACAACTTGCACCAGAAATATGGACAGACTAAGAAACTAGTCAGAAGAAAATTCTTCAAAATTTTATAGCCCTTAAATAAATGAAACCTAATATTTCCCCAAATATGACCACAATCTTTAAAAATTATATTATTACTAACAAGAAGTTGTTAAAGTAAAAACCATCTTCTAGTAATAAAAAAATTTGATCAAGCATGCTGGAAGAAAGACTATATTTCTATTCAATCTATACAAATGTGATAAAACAAAATCACTGTCATATTAAGAGCCAAATAAAGACCATCAGGACCAAAAAAATGTAGGGTAAAAGTATGACAGAAATATGTCAAAAGTTAAATAATAAACATATTATACTGTTTTTGGATTTTGTGATATTTGTAAATTTTGTCAGCATTTTGATATTGTAATTTGTTATGATTTATTTTCTCATTCTAAATAAACATTTACCTAAATTTGTATTCAAATTTTATATTTTTCTCTTAAACTAATATTCTGAAAGTGATCTTTCATAAAACATGGATCTCTAGAATTATTATTAGGGACTTCAACATTCCCCACTCAGAAATTGATAAAACTAAATCAGAAAATGAACAAATACATTGACCAATAGAATCTAACATTTATAGAACACTCCATCCACAACAGTAGAGAGTACATTTTTGTTTTCTTCAAGCACCCACAATAGACTACATGCTAGGCCAGGAAACAAATGTTAACAGATTTAAAAGAATAGAACTCATATAGAGTATGTTCTTTGACCATTAAGTAATTGAATTAGAAATAAATGAGAGAAAGGCAAAGGAAACTCTCTAAATCCTCAGCAATTAAATAACACGCTTTTAAGTAATACCTGGTCAAAGAGGAAGTCTCAAAGAAAATTTTTACAAATACACAGAAATTAATGAAAATGAAAATACAACATATCAAAATATGTGAGTTACAGTTAAAGTGGTGCTGAGAGGGAAATTTATGCATTAAACAGTTACATCAGAAAAGAAGGAAAACTTACATTATAAAAGTTCTCAATTCTATAATCTAAGTTCCTACCTCAAGAAACTAGAAAAAAAAAGAGAAAAATAAATCTAAAGCAAGCAGAAAAAAAAATAATAATGACAACAGCAGAGATCAATGAAATTGGAAAAGAAAACAATTTTAAAAACCCAATGAAAAAAGCTGGTTAACAGACTTTCAGCAAGGCTAACAAAATAAAAAGAGGGAAGACACAAGTCACCAATATCAGTAATAAAATGGTGTATCATTACAGTTCCTGCAGCCTTTAAAAAGTATAAAGAGAATATCAGAGTTACCTTTACACTTACAAATCCAACAACTTAGAAGAAATGGACAAATTCTTCAAAAACTACAAATGATCAGAGCTCAAACAAAATAATAGTCCTATAACCATGAAATAAATTGAACTTGTCCTTAAAATTCTCTGGAAAAAAATTTCCAGATGGTTTCACTAGAGAATTCTATCAAATAGTTTGAGAAAAACTAGCACCAATTTTATACAATCTGTTTCAGAGAATAGAAAAGGAAGGAATACTTCTCTACTTACTTTATAGGGCCAGTATTAGTCTGATACTCAAATTAGACAAAGATCGTATAATAAAGAAAACTAGAGACTAATATCTTTCATAAACTTAGGTACAAATATCACCAACAAAATCAAATTCAATCAAATTCAACAATGTATTAAAGAATATATAAATATGACCAAGTAGAATTTATTCCAGGTTGGTTGGTTCAACTTGCAGGGCTAGTTGAACGTTAATGGGAAACCTTGAGCCACAGGCAGCCAGCTAAACCATGTTCAACTTTCTGATATATAGAAACTGTGCAATAATAGGTATTTCTTGCTTAAAGCTGCTAAATCTTAGAGTAATAGAGTAATATTGGAAGACTGACATGACAAGGTATGAAACCCATTTCTAACACTGCTGGAACTGATCAAAGAACAAGCTTGAAAATCTTACATCATGTAACCAGTCACGCCTCTTAATTCTTTTTCTTCTAGCTCTTGTACCTGTTTTAACTTTTGATTCATGATAAAATAAACTGTCCTTCTTCTAAGCTCCACCTGTTCCTTAAGGCTTTCCAACTAAAGTGACTGAATGTAATAAAGCAAGCAGCCCGAGATGCTGTGCTTTTTCATCTAACGATAGGAAAAAAGAAAACACTCCATCTGGGTAGAAATTGATAATTGGCCACATTCAATTCCCAGACATCTGGCTTTTAAATGAAACTGAACATAGTAATGTCTGTTTATCTGGGCATTCTTTTATTGAAATGCTATTTATTCTCTTAGTCTTTAAAAGGACAACACCAGTGAAGTTTTAAATATCAAGTAACCAAATATTTGTCTCAATTTTTTTTATATTACCAAAGTATTATATATTTTTTTTGTAGAAAATTTGGAAGCAACAGGAAATCACAAGAAGAAAGAAAAATCTCACCATCCAAGATAATTGTTAACATTTTGGTGAATATTTTTCACCAAATTTAGCTTTAAAAATAGAGTTTCAGAATAATAATTTTTCTTTATTAGCTATAAATTTGCATTAAAAAAACCCAATAGAATATTTTAATGAATGAAATGTAGTGAAGAATACCAAAACATTTATTTCACTGAAGCCCACATCCATTTCCTAATATAGTTTATAGAGTGGCTGATGACATTGATAATTCAGCCCTATCAATCAGGCTGAATAGCTCAGGGAAATGTCCCATAAGGCTAAAGCAGTCGTGGCAGCATGTCAAGAGTAATGGGGCTTGGGCAAACAACATATATTTGCAGCCGTTCTCCCCCTATGCTGTCACTGCTGCCCCAAAATTTGTGGTGGGGGAGGGGTTCATAGATTTGTACCAGGATCCTTGATGGGCTGCAAACAGCCCAGTAAGTGAGCTGACTATTAAATTTCAGGAATTTTGTGAGCTGGCCATTAAACACAGTCATTCATATAAACTTATAAATTATGTTTAAAACAAAGGTAATAAATAATCAAAACATCACTTTTTAATCATTTTATATTTTGCTATTATCTATATTCCTGATGTTGTTTCTATTTATTGTATCTGTGTGGTGGACATGCTGTATAAAGTATGCTAGGCACATGCTTTCATAACTGTGTTCAGTAATTTCACACTGGTAGTGTGAAACTGGACAGAGTGAATATTTACATCATAGAAATAAACAAATGCTCCAAATCTGGACTTCATTTATTGTTTTGTTGATTGTCCAGTGATGGAGAAAATGTAAATAATCTAAAATGTAGATTAAACAAAAATATGTTTATATTTGTTACTGTGACACAAATATCAAGGACATATCCTTCCAGTATTCAAAAACTATTATAAAATTTATTTAAGTCACTCGTGTTCTTGACAAGTGAGTGAAGTTCCAACACATATGTTTGTGGTTTCACTTTCATCTTAATCATTAATGTCAATGAAAATATCAGCCAAGATTCTTGTCAAAACTACACTTGTTTGTTACTTACAATGATAGGTTGGCTACAGAGACAAAGGTTCAGCTAAAATTAATGAAGCATTCTGTGGGAATCAATGATATGAAATTCTCATAAAAGAATATTATGTATTTTATTATTATTTATAAACTATGTGCTTTATACTCTTTATATCAGTACATTTTAAATAAATATGCTTGTATGTGTGTGTGTGTGTGTGTTTGCACGTGTGTGTGTTTTAGAGAGCTGGATGTTAATCATTTACCAAAGCACTACTGATCAGAGCAAATACTTCCTTTTGCCCCACTTGTCATAGCATTCAAAAGATTCATTCAACTAGGCTTGAATTGATAAATAGGGAAAGGAAGTACAAGAGAAATAAACCTGGGGGAGGAGGGAAACAGAAGAGAGAAGAAGATAAGAGAAAGAAAAGAATAGGTAGAAAAAATTCTCTGTCTTGCTTGTGCCTATTCTGTCTCTTCTCCATATTTCATCAGCAGCCAGCAGCTGTCTATGAGAAAGAAGACAAACAACTGCACAACTCTACAGCATTTCTGGAGTCACAAATATGGCTGGGAATAGCTGTTGACTTCACTTCTGGGAGATAAGGAGCCAACAGTCTCCAACAACAATGACCATGCTGACTCTGGGGCAGAGTTTTTGTCTGTTTTTGTTTTTTTATTAACATTTTAAAAGTCATGGCATAATTTACATATAGTAAAATTTGCCATTTTAGAGTACAGTTCTATGAGTTTGACAAATGCATATAGTCATGTAACTACAACCACAATCAAGATACAGAACATTTCTATCATCCCTCAAAACCTCTTTTTATCTCAAGCTCCTGGCAACCACTGATTAGTTTCATACCCCACCTTTTGCCCCCAGAATGTCATATGAAGAACTTACACGTAAACTCTCAAGCCTAACTTCTTTCACTTAACATCAAACATTAGAGATTACCCATATTGTTGCAAGTATTCATAGTTCATTTCTTTTTATTGTAGCATATAGATTGCGGTACAGTTTGTTACCTATTCACTGATGGAGGAACACTGGGATGTTTTCAGTTGAAAACAATTACGAATAATTCCACTTCGTTAGTTGATTGTTTTACTTATTTATTTAAAACTTAATTTTCTTGGAGCAGATTTAGGTTCACAATAAAATTGAGAGAAAGGTACAGAGATTTCCCATAAAGCCCCTGCCCCTGCCCCCAAATAGCCCTTCCCATTATCAACATCACTCACCAGAGTGGTACATACATGTGTTACAAGTAGGAGTTTACACTGACACATCACAATCACCCAAAGTCCATAGTTGACCTTAGGGCTCACTCTCGGTGTTGTACATTCTATGGGTTTGAACAAATGTATAATGACATATATCCATCATTATATCATACAGAGTATTTTCACTTCCCTTAAAATCCTCTGTGTTCTGCCTATTCATCTCCCTGACACCCCAGCAACCACTGATGTTTTTATTGTCTCTATAGTTTTGCCTTTTCCAGAATGTCATATAGTTGGGATCATGCTGTTTACAGCCTTTTTAGGTTGACTTATTTCACTTAGTAATAAGCATTTAAGTTTTCTCCATGACTTTTCATGGCTTAATAACTAATTTCTTTTTAGTGATGAATAATATCCCATTGTCTGGATGGGCCACAGTCTATCCATTCACTGACTAAAGTATATCTTGGTTGCTTCCAAGTTTTGCCAATTATGAATAAAGCTGCTATAAACACCTGTGTGCAGGTTTTTGTGTGAACATAAGTTTTCAACTCTTTGAGTAAATACCAAGGAGCATGATTGCTAGATAGCATCATAAGAATATATTTAGTTTCATAAGAAAGTACCAAACTGTCTTCCAAATGGTTGTCCATTGTGCATTTCCACCAGTAATAAATGAGAACTCCTGTTACTCCACATCTTTGTCAACATTTAGTGTTGCCGGTGTTCCATATTTTGGCCTTTCTAATAGTGGCCACTTTTTTTTTTTTAATTATTGAGTTTAGAGAACATTTTTATATGTTGGATACGCACTTTACAAATAATTTCTCCCAGTTTGTATTTTTATTTTAATAGTGTCTTTTGAAGAGAAGTTTTAACTTTTGATAAAATCCTAATTATCAGTTGTTTTCATTTTAATGGATTTTGTTTTTAGTGTTGTATCTAAGGGATCTTGCTTAACCCAAGATCACAAAATTTTCTCCTATAATTTCTTCTAGAAGTTTTATAGTTTTGGGTTGCAAATTTATATCTATGATCTAGTTTAGCAATAATTTTTGAATATGGTACAAGATAAGGGTTGAGGTTCTTTTCTTTTTTCTTTTCTTTGTTTTTTTTTTTTTTGCATATGGATATCCAGTTTTTTCAGTACCATTTATTGAAGAGATTATTCTTTCTTTATTGTATTGTCTTTGCACCTTTGTTGAGAATCAATTCATCATATGTACATATATGGGTTGTGTTAGGATTTTAAAATAAAACCTATGTCAAGGGCTTTGAATTATTCTTTTCTAGGGATGAAAGGGATAACTAGGGGGGCCACAAACATCATCCTCACCAGTTCTTTGGGCTTAGTAAATTCCTGAAGCAGGAAGCTTGGAAGAAGGCTCAGGCCTAGGCTTGTTCTACAGCCAATAAGTTTTTGGCTGTTTACTAGCTACCCTGCTCATTGTATACCTTATATGCCTAAATACAAGGCAATCCTGAATATAAGCAGATCCCTAATTTTTTTTCAATAGAATGATTAAAAAATTTTAGAATTATTTTAGGCCAACTTTAATATAAATATGTACTTCTAGGAATATAAATAAAGCAGTCAAATGTCTTCTAAAAAAAACTTTGTTATAGTAGGCAATTATTTATAAAAATCTTATATTGTATAAAATGATATATACAGTTAGGAGTGTTGTTTTTTTCTTTTGTATCATGACACAATTTTACTTAAGTTCTTCATATGTATCATTGTCAGAATCTTTGTCAATACTAGAACCACTTCTTGTGTCATCTAACCCAGTTTTTTTCAGAGCACATCAGCAGCTCTGTTATTTGAAATACAGTACTTTTTGAATCTCTGCATGAAGCTGTCTTCAGCAATTTTATCACAAGCCAAAGTACCTATTTGCATAACATTAGAGTAGCTGACATTTTTGTTCATTCTGAACCATGCATTTGTGATTTCTACCTCATAATTATTTATAGTGGGTCTTTTTTTTTTTTAAAAAAAAGAAAATATATGTAGAAATTCTATTGTGCCTCTTCCAGTCTCCCTATCAAGAAAAATGTGGGTATTAAAGGGAGAAAAATAAGGTGCTAAAAACCCTACAACTCAAAGTTTAAGGGATTGTGCAAAGGGGAAGTAAGGAACAGAGATTGATAAATGGGGTTGAATCACCTCCCAGGAATGCCTTATGGGTCAGGAGAGTGAGCTCTGGAAGAAGAGTGAAGCATTATTGGCTGCAGGGTAACAAGGACAGCCTAAAGTCCTGGACACCAGGGTTCCTGAGGGCTTTACTCCTTATCTGATAAAGCAGAGTTGGTTTCAGAATTAGGGGTCCCGCCTATATCTCTCACTAGTAGAATGGGTAAAGAGACCTATATTTTGATTGCTCAGTTTTAAGTCCTGGGCTTTATTCCTGCCCTCTGACGTGGAGACTTTCAGATATCCTATGAGATGCAGTGAGTGTGTGCTTCTTTTTTTACGGCACCATAGAAGGCAGCTTAATATCTCTCTTCACATTCTTGAAAAGGGACAGGGAAATCTTTTTTGTGGCCTGAAGTTCTCTGTGTTCTGAAATCCTTCTCATTTCCCTTTGGAAAATCACTCTTTGTAGTGAAGTTGAACTGGCATGGGTCCTCTCAGTCTCTTCTGTCTGAATTCTCGCACTATTCCATCTTTCTTGTGTCTCGTAGTGTGTGTGTGTGTTCCCCACTAGATTGTGAGCTCCTGGATGAAAGGCCCCTCTACTGACAAACAACATGCTAGCTAGAAGAGGAAAACTACTTAGGGTCTAGCTCCATTATCACGGAGCACACAATAATGGGTGAATTTAGAGCATGGAGCAGAAGAATTGAATTTGGAGTGGAGGTTAGAAAGAAAGCATAGCATCTCATGTCTGAAAAGTTTAGGCTATCTTTTCATTCTCATCTGAAGCCAACCTTCCTGGAGGCAGGGACTCTTTCCAGTGTTCTAGGTTCTCACTGTGGGCTACACACTGGGGGAGAGCCCAATCCTAGGCCAAAGGAGAATTGTGGTGTGGTGTTGGGACAACAAAGAAAGTCCCCACCTACCTGTAGCTGAAAAACGAGAGCAGTGGTAGCATTGTTAGATGCTGTCCAGATTCTTGGTGGAGGCTGAATGCTGGTGTGGATTATATTGCCATCTTCAGACCAAAGGCTCCTATATCTCAGTAGAGTTAGGGGACATCCTCTAGCTCTTTTTTGTGTGTAATGAACACAGACAGCAAAGTGGATACTGAAGAGTTCAGGCTTGAGCTACTCAGGTGAGGGTCATCAAGGGCACACTAGAAGACTGCTTATCTTTGCAGTAATAACCTCTTAGGCATAGCTGGTGATGTCAAACAGCACAAATGTGGCAGTGAAGCACTGGGATACTGAATAGATAAGTAAGGCAGGTGTCAGTGCTATCAGATGCCATCAGATGCTGGTCAAAAATGATAGAATTTAAAGCTTCAAAGTAATCTGTAAGCTCAACAAAGGAAATACCAGATTTCGACAGGAATAATGTTAGAATTTGAGTTTCAGCTATTAGTACTAAGGATAAGAGGAGTATTTAAAAAAAATGGTGCCTGATCACAATTTGATTTTTTCATTTTATTTGTAAGGTTGTTTTACAATCTATCTGTTGCGTATATTTAAAGGAGTATTTGATTTTGAAATAAAGAATAGATTGTGCTAAGATAACATGTCTTTTAAATTTATCCAAATCATAGAAAAGAGATAAGAGCCAAGGAAAGGATCTTTGAAAAAGAGAAGAAGAAAGCACGAAAGTTTAGCTGAGAATATTTACATGCTCCCAGGTTCACCTCTTCCTATCTTATACTCAGGACAGCTTCAGATACCTCTTTTTCTTCTCTGTAGGACATAGAGACCCCTAGACAAGCTTGGAAGCACTGGAGCAGAGAGCCCTTTAAGTCTTTTCTCTGTAACCCAGAGTAGAAATGACAGTGTGACAATTTAAGCAGACAGAAGGATGGAGATATTGCTTAAAGCCTGAACATGCAGCTCTCCAATAGGCCCCAGCAGTGGGCTTGGCCTATGTCTGGGTCATCTTGCCTTGGGGCAAAGTGACCCTAAAGTGGGCAGCGCAAGGGGTTGAGGATGAGTCTCTAAGCTTCAAGCCAGGAAGGGATAAAGCAGTGGGGATGATGGACCTTTATTCTATTAAGACTACAGACTACAAATTATTCAGCTGCAAACCCTTTAGCTAAACAAGGACAGAGGCATCTGGGGTACAACCAGACCCTCCCTTGCTGTTTTTCCCCTGCACTCAAATATATCCTGAGGGGAAGAGAAGAGGAGAACCCTTGAGAGCAGAATACAACTCTCATTGAATTTAAGCTTTAAATGGACTGAGTTTAAATCTTTAATTTGACTGAACATTTGCTCTAAGAGACTGACTTTGAAACTGCAATGATACGAACACCTTGAGAATGACAAGATTGAGTGCCCCACATCATTAAAAATGGGGCTTAGAGTCAAGTTGAATTCCATTATAGGGAAATAAACTAAAATACCTTTCTTTCCACTTGAGTGGTAGATTTGAATTTTAAATGCATTACTATCTTATTCTCCCTTTGAAGTCTTAAACCATGCACCTTGTGTGGACAGCAATATGACTCAGATATGAGCTCAGTAAAACAGTATGGGCAATTTCTATAGGTTCTGTATTCTGCTCTCAAGGGTTCTCCTCTTCTCTTCCCCTCAGAATATATTTGGGTGTAGGGGAAAAACAGCATGGGAGGGTCTGGTTGTACCCCAGATGCCTCTGGATGCATTTCAAGCCATTTGAGTAGCTGGCTTAGAGGTCCTAGAACTTTCCAATTTCTCTCAGCTGACAATAGCCTAAAGATGACACAGCTTCTTCCAAGGCTAGGACTCATTATATGTCCCGTTCATTATCTTTATATTGCCAAAAATTCAGATTTATTAAGCACTTATGGTATGCTAAGTGCCAGCCTGAAAATATTATGTTGGAAGCTAGGAGCTTACTTTGAGAAGCTCAGTGAAGGTCAAATATTTTAAATAATAAACTGCTTTCCTCTTTCTTTTGATGACTGAAAGGACAAAGTGATGAAGAGCAGCAAAGAGGCAGTATGCAACATCAGGGGCAGGAATAAGGCAATGAGTAAAGTTGGTGGTGCCAAAGCAGGAAGGAGATAATGGTAATGATGGGAAAAAGCTAAATAAGCATTCACCCCAGCAAGCTTGCTGTCTGAGACCTTCCTTCTCAATCTAGTTTTATCCTTTACCATTAGTCAAAGTTGGCATTATCTCCAAAGAGAACTCTCTGATCCAAGTCTTTTCTCTTTTGATCTGGAGAAATGTCCAGGAAGATTAGAACACCCTAGTTGTTGTAGGGGAGAGTTTGCTGTGTAGGGTCATGTCAATGTAGTCTGCTAGGACAGAAGTGGGAGCTGGAAGGTGGTTGTTGAATGAATAAAAAAGCAGGGAGATTCTGAGAAAGAAAGTCATTAATTCCTTTCTCCCTAGTGGCAGGAATAAAAGGCTTTAAGAAAATTATTATTTAAGGTAGAAGTGTCTAATATTACAGAGCTCTATTGTTTCTCCCATACTAGTTCCCTACCTTTAACACACACACACACACACACACACACACACACACACACACACGCACACACACGCACATTTTAGACACATTACTAATCGAGTATTCTGAGGAGGAAGAGTGGTCAATTATCTTTGTAAGAATACTTTATGCTGGGAAGTCCAATAGAGGTCACTTTAAAATACAATAGCCTCATCTCTTCATTTGTAGCAATTTCATTTCCCAAATAACAGATCTGTTCTAGTAGAATTTTCTTTGACCTAATCCTTTAAAAACACACCTGCAACTAAGCAATATGTAAGTATAAAGGTGAGTACATACTTCTTTACGGATCCATGCTGTCTCAGTAAAACACTGCAGAATAGCATTAAATTTATTTCTATAGCAACTAAAATCATAAACACCAGATTATGGCTTTGTTACAAAATGTAGCAGATGGAAGAAAGAGTTGAAAAAAACAAAGCTCCCTTCAAAACATGGTATTTTAAAAACAGTTATTCAATTGATAGTGAAGGGAATACAGAGTAGTATCTTCAGAGTAACTTGCATAATATTTACTTAAATTTCTTATTTACTTCTAAGAAATGTGCTTAGGACCAAAATCTTATTTCACAAATTAGCTCATAGGAGTTACATAGGAATGAAGTAGAACCTTTTGGCAAAATTTCCCCACAAGGGGAATGTGTTTTTTCTAGTTGTATTATAACCCATGAATCCCTATTATAAACTGACTTTTCAGGTGTTAAACAAAGAGAATGCTAGACTTACCTTTAGTAAGTGAAAAAAATGGCTCCTTTGGGTACCAGAGTTTAATTTGTTTGTGGCTGAGTTTGGAGACATGTGATACCCACTATTTGCTCCTGCTGGCAGGAGGCCAAAAGGAGCAAGGAGAGAAAGGGCGTGAGGGCTACAGTATTTGGAACCACTGCATCCTGACACTAGGAATTTAATAAAACAGCCCTACAGAGCATGGAGTTCCTTTTTCTCTGTGCTTTCTGAAACAAAGGAGAGGAGCCAGCTCTCAGATGGGTTCTCGTCCTGGATTGGAAAGCTTGCAGAGATGAGGGCAGCAGCCAGGCCAGTGGCATTGAGGGCATGTGATACTTCCCAGTTCTGCCTTTGGCTGCTTGGTTGAAAGCTTTTCCTATGAAATAGAGGACCAAAGACCTCTGGGTCCTTAAGGTCCCAGACAACCATTTGGGTGCAGTCATCCAGAGCAGCATTTGACTAAAACTATCAGAGCATGAGCTGTATCAAAGTGATTCTGAAAATTGAGGCAAATAGTCTAAGTAATTCTGCCTAAACTGTACTTTTGTTCAAACATATAGCTGGCTAATGCAAAAGTAGTCTTTGGGCTTATCTTGGATAACAACAAAAATTGTTTACATTATTTAGTATGTATAGATGACAATCAAAATAATTCTTTTGGGAAAAGTATATTAATATGGATGAAGCTGTTAGAATACATTTAACCACAGCATTTACTAAAGCAGATAATGTCTAAAAGACAGATTCTGATGGATAAATTATAGAAGTGTGAAATCTGCATATACCTTAATTTCAGGGGTAACTGTCACAATAGTGACTTACCCCACTGGGTTGTTAGGAGGCATGTAATATTCTGGGTTGTTGAGCCAGTTAGTGTCTCTGACCTACCGAGAATCCCCTCTATCTAATTTTCTGTCTTGGCTTATGTGGGCGAAATTAGTGTCGAAACAAGGTATATTTGAATCTATAGGAAGAGATTTCATAAGTCATGGTCCCACAGAGCCCATGCTAATGCAAATGACCCACAGTCTCATCTTGACATTCCATTAAGCACTAGAGTGATATGAGCGTTGCATTGGACAGACAAAGCTTCAAATAGTTGGCAAGATAATAAAGGGCCTGCCCGAAAGAATGCACTGCTTCAGGCTCCACCAAGGCCAAGTTCTTCAGCCAACCAGCTGCCACAGGAAAGCAGAAGCTAAGGGTCCCTATCAGTGAAATCTAGAACCCATACTGTTGAACTTGAAAGTACAATGGTATTTGTTGAAAGCTCACTATAGAAATGTTAAGTTCTCATGGTAAAAAAAAAAAAAAAGAAAAAAAAATCTCTTTTTTATCAGAAAAAAATGTTCATAATAAATACACTTAAAATTAGATTTTATTGTGGAAGATAGGTTTTTTTTTAAAACAAGAAGTTAGCATTAACTTACTTTAAATATCTATAGAATAAATTTCTTCATTTGTACATTCAATGACTTTAGCTAATTTTCCCAAAACATATCACATAGTCAAACTTTCCCACCAAACTGAGAATAGGAGCAAGCTGTTAGTAAGAAGGAGTTGTGGGTAAAAACTAGACTTGCCAAGACTGAATGATTAAAAATGATGCTGAGTTGGAAAAAGCAGAGATCTGCCCCCCACACTCTGTTATGTTATAACATCTTACAATAGTAGTACAAATGCTTTTATGAGTTACAGCAAAAATGGCAGAATTCCTTAGTCCTGGAAACTTAAAAAAAATAAATTCTCCTGTCCTCACCACTTCCTCCCATACTAGGGCTACAGTAGGGTGGATGTTGCTTTTTTGCTCTAAGGCTTTTTCAAAAGTATATAATTACTTTTTAAAACCATCATGCATTTCTTGTTTCTAATAAAGTAAAATGAAGACTGATAAAGAAAATTAGCTATTCTTCATTTCTGGTGAAGATGGAGAGATAGAAATAGGGTTCAACTTCATTAGAAGGAGTTTAGGACAGACATAGGAGGAATTTCCTGAATCAGGGAGTTATGAGGCACAGAGCAGATTCTGATGAATGTGTTTTTCCTGTCCCTGGAGAACTTGCAGTAACAATAGGACATACATTTGAGGGGAGAATTTACAGGGATGATAAAGCCTACATTTAGAGAACGGGCGGGAGGTGATAAGTATGGTAATGGACTCAGGAATGTAAAATATTAGCTATGGAATAACAGGCTGCTCAGTTGCTAGGGAATCCTAAAAATAGGGACAAATGACTAGCTAAGAGGGACAGAGAGGAGTGAATGTTTCCATGGGTTTTGTTGGGCAACCTGGGCCTGACAGGCAGTGCAGAGCTGCTTTTTGAAGCTGCAGAAATGGAGCAATGAGTATGGCAGCCAAGTCATCGTGTAGAGCTATTCTTGACAGTGGTCGAGCTTTTTTCCAGAGCAGGCCAGACTCAATGTACACAACGCTCAGCCTCACAGTGAGGGCTTGAGACTCAGATCCTGAGGGTAGAGCATGAATTCACAGACATTTCCTCCAAGAGCTGTGTGCATTTGCACATCCCCACTCCCACTCCTAGACCAATTCTCCAGCTTGGAAAAGACTCACATCCATCTTCCCATAGTGTGCAAAGCTGACTATGGGGGTACTGATGAGAGGAATCTAAGTGGTGAGGGGCAGGGTAGGGGTAGATGATTTTATTTTGTTTTCATTCTAGACATATTGACCTTTCCAGTCTGATGATTTCTTATCTGATGATTCTCCAAAAATATTTTAAACAAATTTCACTTCATATCAAACTGACAGCCTATCAGTGCCATGCTACTTGTTTTCTCTATGAGCAGTTCCACTAGTGATTGTGGCTTTCATCTGTTATTTCTTACTTGGTGGGGCTTAAAAAAATTCTAATGTTGCTGTATAATAGGGCTTGTCTCACCGGTTTATTTTTCTTTTATTGCTAATAAAACATGGTTGAAATTATATTTGGTTGCTGTGTGAACACCAGGCAGATGGCAGGAAAATGGAGAGAGAGGAGGGGAGGTGACATGAGAAATAGAACCCTAGCTCTCCTCCCCTGAGCAGGTGTTGCTATAGGACATAGCAGGTTGGGTTCACGTTCTCTGAATCTCTTTGATGCCTTTGTCCATTCTTTCAAAAAGAAGAAAAAGCAGAGCTGTTTCCAAAGATTCCTTCTTTACACTTGCTAGCAATATTACTAGTTTGTGCTTGGAACCTTAGTAAGCAACTTTCTGTGTGTACGATTACACAAAGGACATCCTAACCCCAAGAAAAAAAAATATTTCCCTAAACTTTCATTGAGATTCACTGCTTTAGTTAAGTCATTATCTTTTCCTGAGAGTCTCTGTTAAATTGAACAAGCAAAAATAAGAACCCTTGGTAGGGAAGAACTATCATATCATTATTTGACACTATTACCTTATCATATAGGGTATACAACACAGAATAGGCTTTTTTTTTAATTAAAAAAGTTAAATTTAGATATAGTAAATTTTACCCCTTTTAGCATATACTTTTACAAGTGTTGATAAATGCATATAATCATGTAACAACCACCACAATCAAGATATGAAATAATTCTACCACACCAAAAAATTCTTCCATATCTCTTTATATCAAATCTTTTTCCATTCCTTAGCAACCACTGATCTGTTTTCTGTTCCTATAGCTTTGTCTTTTCTAGAATGTCCTATAAATGGGCTCATATAGTATTTAGACTTTTTAATCTGGCTTTAGTCACTTCACATAATGTATTTGACATTCACCATGTTGTTTTATCTTTCAATAATTTGTTCCCTTTTTATTGTTGAGTAGCACCTCATTGTATATTGTTTTGTTTATTCATTCCCCATTTAAGAGACTATTATGGACTGACTTGTGTCCCCTTCCTCCTCCTTCCAAATTCTTATTCTGAAATCTGACTCAGCTCTAACTGTATTAGGAGATAGAACCATTAGGAGATAATTAAGGTTAAATGAGGTCATAGGGGTGGATTTTAACATGATAGGGCTGAAGCCTTTATTAAAAAAAAAAAAGGGAAGAGACATCATAGCTCTCTCCCTGAGCACACACACTGAGGAAAGGGCATGTGAGCACACAGAGAGAAGGTGGCCATCTACAAGCCAATAAGAACATTTTTACCAGAAACTGAATTGGCTGCCACTTTGATCTTGGACTTTCCAGCCACCAGAAGTGTGAGAAAATAAATTTAAGCTACCCAGTCTGTGGTACTTTGTTATATAAGCCTGAGCAGATAATACAGGGACATTTGGGTTATTTTTTATTTTTGTGACTATGAATAAAGCTGTTATAAGCCAGAAATTGGTGAGCTTTTAATTTTATAACTTAATTTTTAAAAGAGCTAATACGTTACCGTGGTTCAAAACATAGAAAAGTAATAGTGTAGTAAACCCAACAGATGGGCATGCTCAGTATGTGCTCCAACTTTCTATACAGTAGAAGCTAAAAAGCAAAAACTACACATAAATATATCTTTGAAACTAGGGTTCAAGATATGGATTAGATATATCTGCTAGATATATTTTTATAAAATTTGAATTTAAAATAAGTTATCTGGGGAGAGAAATGGCATGGAAGTCATCAATTTTGCTGATGAGAATAGTATTAGATGATTCCTGAATAGCAGCTAAGGCCAAGTTTTCCTCTAGCCAACAGTGACTCTGACTCGTTTCTGAATGAAATCAGCTAATGGAAAGAAACTAAGTTGGGTAAACCTGGAACCAGAAGCCAAGTCAGCAAATTTATTATCTTTCACTGCCCCACCCCAGTTTCTTGATAGTCAAAGGGGTAGCAGTTCCCTTGAGCATTTGGTGTTTATCTGGGAGTTGTCTGAGGAGCCTGTTCTAGAGTCTGCTCTTCCAGCACTTCCAGTGAGTTTTCTCAGAATCTAAATTTTTGTCTTAAAGCCTCTTCTGTTTAAACTAGCTGGAGGGTTTCTATATTTGCAACTGAATCCTGAGTGATTGAGGTGTATAGTGGAAAGACATCCTTTCTCAGCTACCCAATCACTATTATTAGTTTCTTATGATTCTGTCCAGAGATATTTTATATAAATGTAATCAAACATAAATTTGTCCTCCCCTTTTTCAAAAACAGAAATTGTAACATGTAATACACACTCTTCTGCATTAACTTAAAAAAAAACCTTATATCTTAGAAATCTTTTCCATATCTGCACATAAAGAGCTTCCTAATTTTCTTTTATAGTTGTATAGTATTGCATTATATAAATATACTATAATTTATTTAATAAATCCCCTATGGGTAGAAATTTGTTATTTCCAATAGTTTTCTATTATCAACAATGCTGCAATGAATATTGTTTGTATATGCTTGCATATGCACTGGTATAGCTATAAATTCTTACAAATAGAATTGTTTGGCAAGGAATATGCACATTTGTAATTTTGATAGTATGGCCAAATTCCCCTTCACAATGGTTGTCCCAGTTTATCTTCCTCCCAGCAATGTATGAGTGCCTATTTCTCCATACCACCAACATAGTGTATTATAAAATTTTCATGTTTTCACCAGTCTAACAGGTAAAAAATATTATATTGCTGTAATTTGAATTGTCTTTTCCCCTTTTATAATATATAGAATTGAAAATCTTTTCATATGTTCAAGAGTCATTTACATTTTCTTTTCCGGTAACTATTTACCTCTTTTGTCCATTTTCCTTTTGGACTTTGTTTTCTCACTAAGCATTTTATTTGTAACAGCTATATTAGGTTAATTAGCTATTTGCTCATGATATGAGTTGCAAATTCTTTTTCCAAGTTTGTTTCTTGATGTAAGTGGTGATTTTAGCATGTACTTAACAACTGTTATAATATAGTTTATTAAGGTCTTTGCCCTTCTGAAGATTATCTCTTTTTATGGTTCTTTTATTGCTTACTTTTAAAAAAAATATAAACATTTAATTCTTTGATTCATTTTAAATTTATCCTAGTATAAGGGGAAAGGTATGGATCTGCTAGGAGTCAGATCTTTATGGAGCTCTCATGATTTTTGTGCATCTGAAGGCAGATCTTGTTAAGAACTATCTTTTCAAAGATGTTTGTATAGTGATCAACCTTGAAAGAAAGAGATAGTCTCTCTCTCTTTAGGTCAAAAGTCAGATTTATTTACTATCTAAAAAATAAAGATAATGTTTCCCTCTGGGTCAGGTTTATTAGCAGTCCCCTTATAAATTGGAGGGTTTTCTAAGGTCAGTTTTCTTCAAATGTGACACAACCCACTGTGTCATCTACCCCAGAGATACTTAGGGAGCAAGGAGAACTAATGCAATTATAGAACTCATGCTTCCTGCTATGCATCAGTAATAAAATTTTTTGTCTCTGATTCAGGAGTCTCATGTTTTCTCCTGTGTATCTGTGAAATCCTAGCAGAGTAAAATCCAGGCTCTTTACAAGACTTAGCTCTATATTTCTAGATGGCAACACTTACCTCATTATCAATGTGGGGGAAATTTCCCAACTGATTCCAGATGACAACTTTGTTGTTAACTAATTTCTTATGTTTAAACTCATTTTTGAGCTTTTATTCTATTCAATTAATCCATGTGTATACTACCATATACTTTTTAGAAAATTATTGAGGCTTTGTATGTTTAATATCTGGTGGAATAAATGACCACTTATTTTCTTCTTTTACAGAATCTTCCTGGAACTTCCTGTGTGATTGTTTTGAACATGAAATTTAGAATAAACTTATTTAGTTTAAAAAATTTCTTGTGTTTTATTAATGACAGTGTGAAACTTATAAATTAGAGAGGTTTAACATTTATATGATGTTGAGTTTTCCTATCTAGGAACATGGTATGCCTTTCTTTTTATTCAGTTCTTCTTCATATATGTGAGGCCTACTGATTTCTGATATGAATTTTATACCTTATTTATAGATTTTTTATTCTATAAATTTTTTTATTCTCTTGGATTTTCAAGTTTTACAATTAAAGTGGCTGAAAATATAAATAATTTTATCTCTCCTTTTAATACCTCTAATTCTATTTTTTGGAATTATCTGTTTGGTTTGTTTAGCACTTCAAAAATAGTGTTAAATAATAGCAATGGTAGTTAAAACTTATTGAATACTTATATGCCTTGTAGTGTAAAAGTACTCTACAACTATCAAGCTATTTATACCTCACAGCAAATAGTCTTAAGAATTATTATTGTTACATAAAGGGAAACCCAGCACAAAGTTATGTAAGTTGTCCATAATCACATGTGTTCTAGATGGCAAAGTTGAGATTTGTGCCCTGGTAGTTGAATGCCAAAGTCCTCAATTTTTACCACTTTACTACAGTGCTTATTAAGAGAAATAAAAGTGAATAAATATCTTTTGTTCCTAATTTTGGAGGAAATGTTTCTGATGATTCTTTATTAAGTATAATGATGCCTTTTGAGTTAAGGCAGATCTACTCAATTATGTTAAGGATTGAAAGGGTTTTTTTTTTTTTCTTTTGAATAGATGTATATATTTTTCAAGAGTTTTTTCAGCATCTATGGAGATGATCTTAGATGACTTTTCTCCTAAGATCTAGTAAAATGACTTAAGTTTACAGAGTTCTTACAATAAATATACCCATCCATTTCTAGAATGAAACCCACTTGGCCTTGGTATGTTATTCCTCTGATGTGCTGCTGGATTCTGCTTGATAATATTTTCTTTGACCTCTGGATTAATATTAATAAACAAATAGTCAAAGTTTGACAGGAGAACAAATTCTTGTGTATAGTAAGGAAGAGAAAGTTTTATATGGAAGCCCTTTAGGGGAGATGAGGGGCATCTGGGTGATTGCAAATAGGAGTGGGACAGCTTGGTGTTCTCATGAAATGATTTGATGAGAAGGTGGGAGAGTTCTAAAGCATTAAAAAGGAATGCTATCTACTTTACACAAGGTTCCTAAGAAATGGTTTTAAACAGAGAATGTTCCTATGCCTCCTGTATTCTCCTATACCTCATACTATATGCTTTCTCTTCAAAGTGTTCTTGTGGTCAGAAGGAAAAACCTACAATTCTAGTCACTAACTAGTAGTTACTAATAAAGGGATAATCATTTGATAATTGAAACATTCCCTAAACATAGTGGCTATGGTGGATAGCTCTCTGTTCTTTAGTGAGCTACATAAAAATAAATGAGAATGACTGAGGGCCCACAGCTGAAACACAAGGCTTTACTTCACTACAGAGAAAAATTGAAGAAATACCAGAATGAGAAAAAAAGATGACAAAGTTGACAGATGTCAAAATAATGCTACTAACTTCTCTTAATTCTTTTCTATGAGTAGTTCTGCAGAGCAAAATAACTCAGCAGTATAAATGTTGAATTCCTTCCATCCACAAAAGGGAAGTAGAGAACTCAGTTCTTCCAAGGAGCTGCTCTGAACTTTGAGGAGCTGCTCTGCCGGCTGCCCAGGCAGTATTCTTAGACAGGAGATGGTGGGGCCATCTGCATGAGAATCACCTATGGTGTTTGATAAAATGCAGGTTTCCAGGCCCTATCTGGGGTAGCACTCTGAATTCAGATTTTTTTTTAAGCCAGGTAATTCTGATACAGATAGTACTAGGATCTCATTTTCAAAAACAGTTCCTTAGAGATAATTGACTTCTCCGTTCTATCTTTTGTAGAATCAAAGAAAAATGCCACATTTTAAATATATCATGATTTAGACCTAGGTCCTGCTTCCCAGAAAGATGTACATACACAGACTATGATACACTTATACATACAATATATATACACACTGCAATAATTTACTGCAGTATTTTTATACACAGAAAATGAGACACGTTGATATCACTGAAACAAATTAGTCTAAAAGTAGAAAATTAACCTTCCAGAATCCATGGGTTTCTCTGAATGAAATTCTTAGTCACATCTTAGATGTCAGAGATGCTAAATGATACACATCCTTTCACACCTTTTAGTAGGTTGAACACTGAAGGGGAAAAGTTCCTGTGAGTGTCACCACGGGGCTTAATAAGAAGATACCTGTCCTTGGCTCCTGGTTAAAAAATGAATGTTTCAGTACTTCTGAATAGTCTGCTTCGTAATTAGTAAAGCAGAATCCATCTCTTTGATACTCGCTAAGCATTTTTGGCAAGTAATTTAGACACATTTATCTTCTCTGACATTGCCTAATGGAGTTATCTACTTCCTGCTGCATGTTGGAAGTGACTGGCTAAAAAGAGTGCATTCTGCACTCTAAAATAAAGCGAGTGTGCCCCACAGATGGAAGCAGCCCACCTTGGATACCTGGCCTACAAAGTTAAACAAACCAGTTTTCCAGTAGCTGTTCAGCGTGGGTATTTGTTACTTTAACATCTTAAGTAAGATTTCAGATCTTTCAGGGCTGGTGTCTGGGAGTTAAAGAAAATGTTTTAATTCAGGACTGCCAAAATACATTTCAGTTAAAAAAAAAAGATTCCATTTTAAATTGAGTGGGAAACAAACAGAAATTAAGAGGAACATTGTGAGTGCTTTACCCATTTTAATTTCTGAACCCTGAGAAAGTGGTAATAGTATAAAAATGTGACTTAAGACATTTACATAAATAACTTTAAAGAAAGAATCTCTGATGGTGATGATGATGAAGAAGGAAGAGAAGGAGAAGAAAGAGGAAAAGGAGAAAAATATTTGGTAGAATTTTTTGTCCATATCTTTAGTAAGTCTGATTAGAAATACACAGTCCCCAAATTAAGGGGAGAAAAAAAAAAGGTGGAAGCAACTGGGGAAAGGAAGAATCCAAGAGCCTTGTTTATGTTTTCATCGGTCCTCAAATTCATCCAAGAAATGGCATAAATCTTGTAAAAGGAAAGGTGAAGCTGTGGATTTTCACTGGCACAGTCAAGTATGTACAGGCTCCTTCTAAGTACTTGAAGAAAGATAATTCTAGGAGACAGACTACTTTTGCTGTAGGGGCATGTTTACTAGTCTGATTATAAACTTCAGGGTGGCAAGTCTTCCCAAACCTGTTCATACCTCCCAGTTCAACACTCAACACTGTTAGCTTAGTTTTTCCTTCCAAGAAAGGTGATAAAATCAAACATTACTAAAATGGCACCCCCATCCCCACCTCTCTCTCTCTACACACACACACACACACACACACATCTCCTATTTGCATTTTATCCACTTCATAAAGTTTCCGAATGGCTATTGAAAACCAAGTAACTGAAAGTTACAGATGGATATAAATATTTCAGTCATCCACTATGATAAGTATAGCAAATAAATGTTCTGATGCTTTTGGATTCTTGTCTTTCAAGATGTATTCCAAATGTTAAATGCTGCCTTTTAGAGTTAGACTTAGAGAATATTCAGAGGATGCACCAGTAAAGTCAGTCAATATATTTTCTTGAATTGTGACAATTCTCATTCAAGTACCAAAATAGGTTACCCAGTGTAATCTCTAAATCTCATTTACCTTCTACTTAGAAAGTATTTATTTCCACTACTTGATGAAAATTGAAAAAAAGAGAGGGAAAGAGAATTTCCATCCCTACCTCAAAACCCAGGCCACAGGCTGTCTTTCTCCACCCCATACAGAATCCACTATTGGTACAGCACTGTCAGAATCTGCTAAAGTGATTGTGTGACAACATGGGAAATAAGTAGAGTATAATAAGTTCAGAAATCAAGTTTCAAAGTTGCATTCATGTAATGATTGCAATTATATTGAAATTTTATATACATACAGATAAGACCAGAAGAAGATATGGAGAAAATGAGGCCAAATGATTTGTAGGGAAATAAGATTTGGGACGAATATTTTATATTTTAAAATTTCCAACACTGTTATTATTATAGTTGCAAAAATAATTTTTTAAAAAAAGATTTGATTGATGTATACACTGAAAACTATAAACTGTTGTTGAAATTAAAGGGACAAAAATAAATGGAAAGACATTCAGTGTTTAGGGATCGAAAAAATGTAATATTGTTAAAATGTCAATACTATCCAAAGTGATCTGCAGATTCAATGCAATCTCTGTAAAAAATTCCAATAATATTATTTGCATAAATAGAAAAATTCATGCTAAAATTCATGTGGAATCTCAAAAGATATCGAATAGCCAAACAATCTCGAAAAAGAACAAACTTTGAGATCTCACATTTCTTGATATCAAAACTTACTACAAAACCTTGGTAATCAGAACAGTGTGGTACCAACATAAAGACAAACATATAAGACAATGGAATAGAAAAGGGAGCTCAGAAACAAACCCTCTCGTATATGGTCAAATGATTTCACTAAGGATGTCAAGACCATCAAATGGAGAAAGGACAGTCTTTTCAATCAATGGTGCTAGGAAAAACAGATATCCATATACAAAAAAACTAAGTTGGGCCCTTATCTTACACCATATACAAAAATTCACTCAAAATGGATAAAAACCCAAAACATATGAGCTAAGACTAAAGAACCCTTAGGAAAAAAATAGAGGAAATTCTTCATGACATTGGATTTGGCAATAATTTCTTGGGTATGACAGCACAGGCAACAAAAGAATAGATTTTGGACTTCACTGAAATAACAAACATTTGTGCATCAAAGAACACTATAACAAAATAAAAAGGTAACCCACTGAATGGTAACCCACAGAACATTTGCAAATATATATTTGATAAGGGATTAATATCTAGAATTCATGAAGAACTCATAACCCAACAACAATAACACAACCAGATTAAAAAATGGGCAAAGGACTTGCATAGACATTTCTTCAAAGAATAAGTACAAATGGCACATGCAAAGATGCCCAATGTCACTAGTTATTAAGGAAATGGAGACCCACACAACAATGAGATACTACCACTTTACACTCATTAGTATGGTTACTATTTAAAACAAAATAAAACAAAACATAAAATAACTTGTGTTTTTAAAGACGTGAAGAAATTGAAACACTTGTGAACTGTTGGTGGGAATGCCAAAAGTGTAGCTGCTATAGACAACAGTATGGCAATTCTTCAAAAATTAAAAAAAATATTAAATTATCCGGCAATTCTACTTCTAGGTATATATCCAAAAGAAATGAAAGTGAGGACTTATAAAGATATTTATACACACATGTTCACAGCAGCATTATTCACAAAAACTAAAAGTGAAAGCAACTCAAGTATCCATTGGCAGATAAATGAATAAACAAAATGTGGTGTACATATAATGGAATATTATTTGGCATTAAAAAAGAAGTAAATACTAACACATGGATGAGTTTTGAAGACATTAAGCTAAGTGAAATAAGCCAGTCACAAAAAGACAAATATTGTATGATTCCTCTTATACAAGGTTCCAAGAGTAGTCAAATTTATAAAGGTAGAAAATAGAATGGTGGTTGAAGAAGAGGATAATGGAGTGTTATTGATTAATGGGTATAGAGTTTTAGTTTTGCAGAAAGTTCTGGAGGTGATGGTTGCACAACAATATGAATGTATTTGGTATCACTGAACTGCACACTTGAAAGTAATTAAAATGATACATTTGTTA
This sequence comes from Macroglossus sobrinus, assembly GCA_004027375.1. Classification (NCBI taxonomy): domain Eukaryota; kingdom Metazoa; phylum Chordata; class Mammalia; order Chiroptera; family Pteropodidae; genus Macroglossus; species Macroglossus sobrinus. The sequence goes on along the minus strand of PVKZ01000428.1, from coordinate 363,857 downwards.
TGTATATTTTATCACAATAAAATAATCTGATTAAGTGCATAATCTAACTCTCTTATCCTAGGCAAGTACATCTTGAAGTCCTTGTTCCTTTCTTTTTCCACAGTCTTTCTCTTAGCTCTGCTATTAATGATACTGTTGTAGATTAATTGTCCTAATATTTACTCTGCAGCAGATTCTCTTTTGACCACTTCCACTATTACTTTCTGTGTTAATAAATTCATCTTTTGAGTTACAACTATTAACTAATTGTGTAATATATATAAGGCCCTGAGTGTGGTGCTATGGAAAATACAGCAGAATATGGACCCAGTGAGTTACAGCAATACCCTGACAAGATAAGGCACATGGGATGCAGAGCACTATCTCCAAAGGAAAATGATGCTTATACATCCATGGTGAGTGGTACAGACCAAAAGTGTGTTAGAAATTTGAAGAGAGAAGTAGGCGAGATGGAGTTGAAGCAAACTTTGGAGAATGGGAAGCACTGAACTGAAGGGACAATTCATGAGTTAACTACTAACATATATAGAGTTTCTAAACTTTGGCACCACTGACACTTTGAATTATACTATTTTTGTTGTAGTGAGCTGTCCTCAAGATTGTAGGATTCTTAGAAGCATTCCTGGCCTCTATACACTTGATGACAGTAACTCCCTTCTCCAGTCCAGCTGGGAGAATCAAAATTGTCTCTAGAAATTTCAAACATTCCCCTGGAGGGCAAAATAAACCCCATCCCACTTTAGAACCACTCATATATGGAACCTGTCCTTGAGCCAGAAAAGATATGTTTGTCCAGAGCAGAAAGTGTATTTCATTTAGGTATTCCAAGTGTCAGTTTTGGCATCTGATACATAATGAATGATTTATAAGTCCTTTTTGTTCATTACTTTCTGAATGGTGCTATAAGAAAGTTGATCTAAAATCTTCAAAAGAATTTGGATAGAGAGATTCTAAAAGTAGATGGACCATTTAGGAATCTTTTGTAATAACTCAAAAAAGTAATACAAAGACCTGAACTAAGGTTGTGATAAGTGAAATGGAAAGAGTATGAATGAGAAAATTTATGTAAAGAGAGAATGAACATAATTTTGGGTTAAGGGGCAATACATCTTGGTGAGCTGGATAGACAACAGGAGGGTCTTTAGTCTTACTGGGAAGCTGGAAGATCAGTGTAGATTTAAGCAGAAGTCTCTAAGTAGATAACTCACAGTTGAGTGTGAACAGTTATTGATTATTTCAAACCATGGAAAGAATTTCTGTAGCAAGTAGTCAAGCTGAATGTGGAATCACTCTGCAGGTAAAAAAGGCAGGCAAATTTAGACTTTCTTTAGTCTTTTCACAAAAGAAAGGAAGGAAGGAAGGACAAAAGAAATACAAGAAGTACAAGGAGAAGAGAAAAGCACTGCAAATTTTGTTTTTCTTTTTTTCGTTGTTTTTGCTCAGTAATATCAGTTTGAGATGCAAAGATGAGTAATTTCTGACTTGGGTTTCTGAAATCTGCATTTGAAGCTCAGCATGTCCCTTTAAAAGTCCTAAAAAATTTTTTTAAAAAGAACTGTGCTTTTTAATATTCTAAACCATTTCCCCATCTTTACAGAGGAAATACAAAGCAAGGGCAAAATTTCAGCATCAGGGCCTCCCCCCTGGCTCACAGCCTTGGACGTTGCTAAGCTGGTGAGCATCCTATTGTCATTTGAGAAAGCCAGCTGCATAGCTAGATAGAGTGAGCCTGTCTCTGCAACTCCAAGACTGTAATTATGCTAAAATGGGATCTTGCAGCAGTTGAGTATAAAGAGAAGCCTTGGAATATCTCTCCTACACTAAACAACTTTATGGTTGAAAGGAAGCAATTACTGAGAATAAGATTAGACTAAGTAAAAACAGCACAACTTACCAACTTTTCCGACTTGGTTATTGACAGAACTGTGCTGACCTCAAACAATCTTTGCTACCCTCCCCCACCCTGAAGCCGTAATAATATCGGTGTTCTAGTCTGATTTATACATTAAGTGGAAATAATTTTTTTTTAAATTAACCATTCCCTCACTAAATTTAAGCAACTTTCTAAGCCAGCTTAATAATATCAGTAATTCTACCATAGTCTTTAGGTTCAGTTTCCCTGCCATCAAGCCCTGGAGAGACAATAGGTATCCAAGTAAGATCTTTGCTACTTATTTGATGCAGCAGCTCTACCTTCCTAAGTTACCACTGTATAGCTGGGGGTAGAGTTGTCTGTGGATAGGATAGGTGTAGAAACAGCAGAACCTGAGGGTTCCTCATTTGTTTTTATCTCCTGTGATAGAAGGTAGCAGAAATAGAAAATTGGGAATTGATCAGGACTACATCTGAGACTTAGAAACTGCAAACTAGTAGCATCTGCAAGAGTGCACCCATGACTTCTTCATTCTGCCTCTACTGTCTGCAGTTAAAAATGTCTATATTGAACTCTCTAATCTTCAAGGTACATTGTCAGGTTAAGAGAAAGTAATGTGGTGCTTGAGAATAGACACATTCTACACAGGTTAATTAGATAACTTAGCTCTCTCAATAATTCTAGAACCCAAAAGATCAACTTTTACCTAAATTACACAGATAGCAATGCTTGGTGATATTTATCACTCTTCTGGAAGTCTCAGTCAAAGCATAAGACAATAGGAAGAAACAGGATGAGAAGTACTGAAAAGAGACAAAAATATCATGATCACAAAATGATATGACTGCCTTCCTAGAAAATTTATGACAATCAGAGGAAAAACAATGAGGTCTAATGAGAGATATAAGTAAGGAAGCCAAGTATAACTATAAGCATGCCAAATCATTTGGTTTCTTACATATCAGCAATTATTAGCTATAAAATGTAATATAAAAAGATTAAATGAGAGAAATTCTTTAAATCAACATATGTCCACCCAATGTAATATTTACAGTCATTATAGAGATTAAGTGCATCTCCTTAAGATGACATGGGAAAATAGATAAAATATTTGACCAGAGGAAATAGCAAGATTCAAATCTTGAAAGAACACAACCAAATACTTAAAGGTGGTTTTCTTAGGGATGGGGAGAGCTGGAATTATGCCTAGTTTTCTGTTTCTATATTCTGTATCTAATACATTTATATGACAATTATATATTATATTTGAAATCCAGAAAAGACAATAAAGATTAAAAATTTAAGAGAAAAGTTAAGAACCTTCTTGAGCCCTCCATTTGCAGGATATGGAAAGTACTTATGGTTCATCTGTTGGTCAAACACCTTCATTCACAGAGAATTTGAAAACTCATCTCCTTAAGACTGAAATGGAAAATGAACAGCTCTCAAAATAAAATAAAAAATGCTAAAGTTCACTTCATAAATGAAAGTGATTGTGTATTGATAATTGCTAACTCAAAACATATTTTTTAAAAAAATTTTTAATTTCTTTTTAAATTTTCTCATTTTCTCTGGTGTTTAAATCATTTTCTAAAAACATTACTTTTTCTTTTGATTATCAGTTAACTCATGTTTATTCCAGGAATCTAGAAAACACCAAAAAGTACAAAGAAGAAATAAAAATAATCTATAACCATGTTTTCCAGAGATAACCAAGATTAATATTCTTGTGTATATATATTTCCCCTACTCTTTTTATCAATGCATATGTATATTTGAAAAAAAGATGATAGCTATTTTCATTTGACAACACATGGTGAATGGCTTCTCATGTCATTCTCTGAAAGCTCATTGGGTATTTCCTTTACTTTCTATTTTTTTAAATCATAAATACTACTGTAATACCTTTATATTAAAATGTTGAGTAAAAAATATAAGCTGCATGAGCACAAGAACTTTTTCTGTGTTATTATGGTTGTGTCCCCAGTGCATAGAATAGAGCCTGATTCTTTTCAGGGACTCAATAAAGATTAATGAATGAATCTCTTTATTTGCCCAGGCCAATAGGGCTTAAGTTTCTGTGTATATAAGAATTATCAGGAGAATCTGTTAATGAACAATTCTCCTGAAAATTCCCAGATCTCAGTCTGAATCAGAGATATTGATTCAGATGTCTCTGGAGGAGTCCAGGTAATTCTGATTCTTGTATCAAACTTTGGGAAACTAACTTAGGTTAGATCCATAGAAGCAGAATTACTGGATCAAAGCATAGATATTTTTAATATTTATATTGTTAATATACCTTCCTGAAAGGTTCTGCCAATTTATCAATTCACTGCTTTAAAGTATTCTCCATGCTTTGTAACATATAAAACTGCATATTTTGCTGTCTTTCATCAACACTGCATATTTTCAATTTAAAAACTCATTCCTGATTTGATAGGGATGAGAAGAGAAAATGGTTTTCACTAAAAATATAAAAAGTCATAAAAGAAAATTATAGTCATCTATATTCACATGCTCCAGAATGAACTACTTCTGTTCATCTCTTGGCATATTTGTTTCCAGCCTTTTTTTTTTTTAAAGAAAAAATAATCACTATTGTTTTTGTAAAAATGGCACATGCTTATTATAAAAAATGTGTACACTACAGAAAAGGACAACTATAAAGGTTAAAAACAACTCAGGTTGTACCATCTAGAGATAATTAAACTTAACATTAGAAGGGCATAATTTTAGATATCTTTCTATGTGTGTCTGTCTATAGATAGGCGAACTAGATGGCTAGATGACTAGTTGGCTGGTGGAGAGCAAGAGAGAAACACTTTATAAAAATGTAATCATACTATTATGATAGGTATGTTACCTTTGACATTACCTGGACTTTACTCTCCCTTCTAAGATTTTGTTAATTGTTTTAAGCCAGAATTTATACTCTTCATTTAGGTGTGCATTTCATTCTTTTCAGTGGTTCATAGGCTGAATTGCCACAGAAGCAGAGCTGAGGGGAATTAGTTTATTTCGGAGGAGGTGACCCCAGGAAGCACTGGTAGGAGAGTGAAAGAGTGAGGAAGGGAAGGGGGTGTGGATGGAGCCCCAGCAGTATTGGTAGATACCTTTGGGTTTTAGATTGTAGCCCTAAGTTAGCCGGGAACCCTGGAACCTTTTGGCTTTCCAGAGAAAGCAAGCAGCATTGCTCCCTCCTCTATTTTATCCCTCTCTCTCCACATCCATTCCCACTATTCTGAGGTCAGAAGATAAAAGAGATACACATACGCACTCTATATATTTCTCTCCAAATTTGGGACTATTGGTGAGAATCCTCAGGATTTTGTTGATGGGCATCTGCAGTTTCTGAGGGTGGCAGTGAAGTCAGGGCCCAGTTTTCCTGTGTATCTAGCTTTCCTGCTCTGTTCTTTTGTCTTGAATGCACACAATATATTAAACTTTGCTTTTTACTCCTTTCCGTTGTAGAGAATTCTTAGGGAACCTAGGACATCTTTTGTCATTCTTATTTCCTGAACAACAGTGAAGAGGTAATTTCAGCATGTCCTTCCCCTTCACATTTTTATCTGTGGAGAGAACAATGTGGGGCAGTTAATGTTCTTAATTGATACAGGTACTTTAATAAGTTCCAGACAAAAGAAGTCTTTGATGTCATCTCCAAGTACTTTGTTTCTCCCCACCTGCTTCTAAAATTTCTCTTGGATTCTCTTCTCTTGATTGTCAAATCCCTCAGTCACCAACACCATACCTGTCTTTCCCTATGGTTCAAGCTGATTGGAATTGATTATTCCTCTGTCTCACCATGTTCATAGTCTCAATTTTCTTTGGAATCTCTTAAGAAATAGTTTCCTCCTATAAAGTTTACATTGGCATTTCATTTTTAGAAATGTTGTATGAAGGACATGGAGTAAGGGGCAAAAGGTGACTAGGGAGATTATGACTTTGTAAAGTTAGATATTCCATTTGAAGCAACTTGTACCACTCAGTTTTTGTAACTTAAATCACCTTAAAAATGAAACATTTTATTTTGAAATGTAAAAACTATAGAATAGGGTCCCAAGATATATTTGATTACTTGAAGAAAAAATCTCCAATGAGAAGCACAGTTAAAAATGTGGAACACAAAATCATACACTTTTGATGAGTCATGTAAAAACTATGTGTATATGTCAACAAAGATTAGGAGAACTAAAGAAATGTAAATAGTTATTTCATTTAGGCCTAGACATTACATGTATACTTTTTGAAACTGTAAAATAAACATAAGAAACATACATACATACATACATACATACATACATACATACATAAATAAATAAATAAATAAATAAAAGAAACGCCTGGGTGGATTTCTGTAAACATACCAAGCTGTAGAATTTTAAAAAGTAAATTGGGTCGGGGTTATGAAGGAGAAAGAGGTCGTTCTTTCATTCTGGCTGAAGTAAGGCTTCTGGGCTAAGACCTCACTTGTGTTGCTGAAAAAACTTTCCCTCCACTTTTTTCCTATTCCTGTTCAGTCCTATTTCGCTGTAGCCTGCTTTTCTTCTTCTTTCCTTATAGAAAAATTTCCAAATTAGTTTATGGTTGATTATTTTGCCTAAACGAAAATGATGATATAACTTCTAAAAAATAAAGTATGGTAAGTTCCAATTTAAAAATCAGACCAACCAGGTGGCATCTCAGGAGCTGAGCCTGCTGTTACCTTTGGCTCCTAAGGAAAGACGCAGCTCGCCTCCACCTTCTATGTTTCTGGCTGAGCATAGAAACGACCTAAGAGAGGGCAGCAAAGTAGGCTGTGGAGCAGTCTTACAACTGGAAAAAATAAGTAGGCCCGCTTATTAGCTCTCTCTATAAAACACTGATCTGTTACACCCTGCATTTATTAAATACCGTAATAAGCACAGCAGGTTACATTACAGATGTGCATGTGGTTACCTTTAAAAACTGTGACTATCTCCAGAAGGAATTGGGTTTGGAGAAGGGCAAGTTGCAGGGCAATGTCAAACTGTTTCCATCTGCCCTGAGAACTGCTGAACACTGATCATTTATATCAGGTCTTAGCAATGGGGTCAGCAAGGTCTTTTTCTTTCCCTGGCAAGGGAGAGGGAGTAGGGTGTACATCAGGCCAGAGGCAATAGATCTTTACACAGAGGACCCCAGCCCTGACTTTGGTGCCTGGATAGAGGTGACCTTGCAGAAGGCTAGGTTCCTCCTATCCCTAATTTTTACTTTTTTTTTTTTTAAATCAATCTATCTCCCTTCTTTAGAATGTAAGCGCCATGAGTGCAGGAAATGTTGACTATGTTGTTCACTGCATATTCCCAGAATGAGTGCCCTAGAAAATGGTGTCCAGGTCAATTGACAATGTGGAAAGGGGAACCCACAATGTCTGGATCAAAGAAATTAGATGATGTTTTCCAAAGATGGCCAGGGCCGTGAATTAGGAATTGGGAGACTCCAAGGACATAGCTGAGGAACTTGTTAAAATGCAGGTTCTGATTCAGTAGGTTTGGGGTGGGGCCTGAGATTCTGCATTCCTAAGAAGTCCCTAGATAATGTTAATGTTACTGGTCCAGGGACTACACTTTGAGCAGCAATGTTCTAAACTCAGATCTGATATCAGCTACAGTGGAAACTTCTCTGGAGGAGCTTAGGTACATGGAAATGAACGGGGTATGAGAGTAAAGCCATGGACAAGGTGACAGACAGGATGGGTCTGCAGTGGCAAGCTCAGGGAGTGGCTGATGTGCAGCTCAGGTCATGGAGCTGTTAACCCCTGGCTTGGCATCTTTGAAAAAGGTGAGGCCTTTTATCTTCTTAGAAATGATCTGTGGCTTAGTTTCTTATGTCCCATTCCATCCTGTGACCTGACCTCCTACTATGCAGGTCGAAATCTCTGTTTCTGAAAATGCAGGTGATTTCAGTGTTGAAACTTCTGGAACTCATTTAAAATATAAACTCACATGCCTTCCCTTCTTTCATTCTGCATTTTTTTCCATGCTGTTTTTACCAGTATCTATATCCATATTTTATTATTTGTCTCTCAGATTTTAATTCCAGGTTTTATGACTCTTACCGTGTTAGTACTAGGGTACTTTATTTCTGATCTCGAATGTGTCCCACACTCCAATGTCTGAGAGCATATACTCTTCCCCTTCTGAAACATTGTCCAGAGATTCCAAACTAGAAATCAGATCTTTGCTACCCGCAGGCCAAACTTATCTCTTGTAGCCACACACTCTGTAGAAAAGACGAACTGCTTTTCCTCCATCAGCTCAACAGGTGAGGGACCTGAGGGTAAGACCATGGTAAGTGGCTTTTATTTTCTTTGTACTTTAAAATTTTTCCAAATGTCCAATAATAAACATTTATTACTTTTATTTATAATTTTTAAAGATAGGATATTTATCATAAATATCCTTGGCTTCCTTTTAAAAAGCACTATGGATCTAATAGTTTATTTAAATCCTTTCTGAATTTATATATATTAACTTTTTAACTTCTAAGTTAAAGAACTCAGTAAAAAGAAAACTTTGTACATTGACTATTATAAAATTGTGATGTCTCATTTTAGAGAATTGTGTGTACTGTGCTTCGTTAATCAAACATTGAATGTTAGTTATAATCCTCATAAAACTTGCAAATGAACAAAAAACATATAAGTACTATTCTGCTTTAATATTTGTGGTAAGATGAATTATAGCAGAGAGAGTGACATCCATTTGGCGGATGCTCCCACGAGGCTCTCTGGACCTGGTGGTCAGGAGAATGGGCTTGTAGTGACACCCAGGTGTGTGTCCTCACTTACTGCTTCCTATGTCACCTTAAGCAAAACTTTCATCGCCATGTTTTTCTTGCCTGTCCAATGGGTATAACAATAGTATCCACCTTATAAGATTAATCATATGATTGTTATGGGTATTATGTAATATAATCTACAAAATCCAGAGTGAGGAAAGCTCTACAAGATGAGTGACCCAGTTTCTTCAATAAATAAATTGAAAGTAAAATAAATAAAAATGTTTTGCTTTGGGGGAGAGAGAGATGAAGGAAGGGAGAGGGAAGAGGGAGAGACATCAAGTGTACATTGAGGAGATATTGAGCATAGTACATTTAGCACAGGTCCTGGCAATGAAAATGTTAGCTATTATTATGGGCTTTACAAATTAAACTATACAGCAATTTACTTAAATCAAGCAAATATTTTATGACATTTTATTAAGTATGCTTCTAGGTTCTATTGCAACTCAGTAAACATTATTGTTCTCCTAAGTCATTCAGAGGTACAGAGAAAGATAATGACAGACCTCGCTCTTGACCCTGGCTTTGATGATTATTAGATATGACATCTAGGACAAATGATTTCTCTACTTCTCTATCTTCTAAGCTATAAAATGTGGATAAAAATAATGATACCTATTTCATAAGGCTGTTGCAAAGATTCATTACACTGGATATGAAAAGTGCTTAGCACCTTACCTACCACCCAGTAAATATTCAACAAACACCCATTTTGTTACCATGATAGTAAACATTTTCTCTGCTTTATATAAGCTTATGATCCATTAGGGGAAATGACATGTCTGCAGAGAACCATAACTCAAGATTCGAGGTGAGGAATATTGCAAGAGCTGTGGGAGCCCAGGGGAGAGAAAGAACAAACTATGGTAAGTGACTGCCTTTCCTTCTTTAAGATGGAAGCATACCTCTCCAGACTCAGAGGCTGAACTCCTTCCACTCTGGTTCACGCACTCCTCCCAGAGGAGAAGTTTGGACAGATTGAATGCAAAGTTAAGCAGTTCAAGTCTGGATCATGGCCAATTTTCAAGGGTGCCCCTTCAGACTGTAGTAGCTGCAATCTCTCTGGGTGCCTCTCCTCTCTTCAGACAACCTCAAGGGAAGCTGCTCTGGGTGCAAACCTGAGATGCCCCCCAGATGCTATTCTTTGTGTGCTGAGTGTGTTGGGCTCTGACACCATAAATGATCTCCCTACTCTGTACCTTCAAGTTATGGCCATGCAGCAACCAGCTGATGGAAGCCTAGGAGGAGAGGGAAGCCCTGACTGAGGAAAAGGGGGCAGAAAAATACAGTTTGTGTACATACTGAGAGAGCACTAGCCTCTGGGAAAAGGTGGATCCCTATGCAGTGAGGCTAAGAGACCTGGTTAAGAAGAGGGACTCAAAGCTGCATAGGAAGTTCTCTGAAGTCCCCATTCTCCTTGCTCTCTCAAGCAGCCTTAGAGTCCTGTGCGCAGTGCTTGGAGCACTACAGCTGAGATGCACTGAGGTGAGTGGGAGGAACCCTGGACTCTGAGCCAGAAGATCATGTTGAGTCCTGGCCCCACAACTTAGAGTGACCTTGGACAAGTTGCATAACCACACTAGTTTGCAATTTCCTCAACCATAAAACAGGTTTAGTAAGACCTGCCCCAAGTATCCCATGGGAGTATTGTGAAGACTGAGTGAGTTAATGTATAGGAAACATGAGTTATTATATCAGTGACTTTGTTCTCTTTGCCCTTGACTTTAGATATGTCTTGAAATGAACAAATCATTCAAGTAAGTATTTCTACCACTAGCCTTGACCAGAAGACTTGTTTCTGTAAAGGTCATTTACATCTGGTATGTTCTAAACATTTAATTCATTTATTTCTCCCCTCAGGGAAATCTCTGTTCTCTGCACGATAAAGTCCTTACTCATCTTTATACTTCAACATAAATACTATAATCATTTTAAAGTCACTGGTAGGAAAAGCACGGTTTTTAAAGACTCCATTATTTACTATAAGCATAAGAGATGACCTTGTCTGAAATACAGGATGTAATTATTTCAGGTTCTGAAAAAAAAAATTGTTCTTTGAACAGCCTCTGCTTCTCCTTTGAATGTTTTTTTAAAAGAATTGTAAGCTCTAGCAAGAATGATGCCACGAAAATAGAAATGCCAATCTCTAAAGATCTCAAGGCACTTTCAAATGATAAATAATTAATTTTCACAGTGTCCCTGATATGATTAATCTTATTTTAGAGATGAGGCAAGGGAGGTCAACAGAAGTCAAGGGACCTGCCCAAAGTTATAAGCAGCTAAACTTGTCATAGAAGCCAGCCTGAACTAAGAGCTTCTTCTAAAAAAAAAAAAAAGGATCACATTTTAGTACATTTACTCAGTATGAACTATGTCCTAGGTGCTGTGGGGGCCTTATTGTCTAATGATCTAATGGGGAACACACACACACACATACATACACACATCTAATATATGGCAAATGGAAATGAATACTATAATTAGATATCAAATGTCATAAAAGTAGAGGAGGGGGGAAATTAATTATGACTCAGGCAGGGGGAAATATGGGAATATTTTTATAGAGGAGATGGGATTTGACTTAAGGCTTAGAGAATAGGTTGGATGTTGAGAGAATTCAGGAGGGGGAAACAAAATGACATCACTCCAGGACAACTATTTGGGTTTGAGTTAATAACCAGAGTTGCAAAGCATAGGAGACACTCTTACAAAACAGCAAGTAAAACTGGGTTGTATGCAAAGTAGGGATCAGATTGCCAAAGGTCTTAAATTCTAAACTGAAGAAGCTGGATTTTGTTAGCTAGGATCAGCCATTGGTGGCTGAAAGATGGAGATGAAGCCAGAAAGGAGAGCAAAGCTGGAGTATGTGAGGTTGTAGTTAAAAGAATGAACTTTATCCTGAGATAAAGTTAAAAGAATGAACTTTATCCTGAGAGCTTCTGAAGGATTTCTAAGTAGAGGAGGGATTATATCATACCAGTTAAGCACTATTAAAATTATTCTGGTGAGGGGTACTAAGGGCTTGACTTGGGTCAGTGGCAGGCAGTGGGACTAGAGAGGACTTTATAATTTGGATAAAGAGTTCACACTAATGCCCAGAATGAAACAAAAATCAAGGTGAGGCCAAAGACTAAATTACAGGTGGCTATCAATGGTTCTGAGATTTTAAAAGAGAATAATCTGAAGCCTAGAGTTTAATGGCAAGCAGGTCTCAATGAAGGGGTAGGGCTTGCACTGAAGGGTGCATTCTGAGTAAGGACTACAGGGCAGGTGGAAAGAGGCAAGGTCAACTTCCAAAGCCATGAGGAGAAAGGGCTATACTGGTGGAGAGCTTATTTTTTCATGTGGATGGTAGTATGGCAGGGCTGGCTATGAAAGACTTTAAAAAGAGCAAGACTAGATGAAATAAGCAAAAAGAGACACTGAAAACTTTTGAACAGATAAGTTACCTAATAAAAATGACATAACTCAAGGGAGCTTAGTAATAGATACTTGGGATGGCTTAGGAGAGAGAGACTGAGTATCCTTTTGACTTTTCTAATTATATGACCCTATCTTCTCACAGGAAAGGCCATGACATAAACAGTTTTCCCCATCGTCAATACAATCTTAGAGTATTAGCATCACTGGCTAATCTCCACCGAAGTTGCTGGAAGAGATGGAGTACGTGTAGAAAGCTAACCTCCTGTGGCATAGAACACTCAATTTCAGTGAAGAAAGGCCCCATATACCTCAGTGACTTTTCCTGGAACCAGTCCATGTATCCCTGATGAATTACTGTGTTCAAAGGGCACAGTGTGGCAATTTCAAATCTGAGTGGTTGTAGCAAGGCTCAAGAGCAAAAGAAAGAAAGCTCAAAGTGTACATAAAAAAGGAAAGAATGAATAAAAGAAAGTCAAGAGGAAGAGTTTTGAAATTGAGTAATTATATAGATCTGTGACCTGGACACCCAGGAATGATAGGCCTGTGGTGTAAGATTCTTAAATCATGGCTAAGATCTGTAAAAAGAATATACCTGTTAAGGGCTAAGTTATGCCCCACCCTCTTCCCACCACCAAAATTCATATGTTGAAGTTCTAACCTTCAGCACCTCAGACTTAGACTGTATTTGGAAGCAGGGTCTTCAAAGAGGTACTTAAGGTTAAATGAATCCACCAGTAGGGTGGGTTCTAATCCAAAATGACTGGTGTCCTTATAAGAGGAGAGTAATACACAGATGCACACTGAGGAAGGCGATGTGAATACAAGAAAGGAGAAAGCAATCTACGAGACAAAGAAAGGCCTCAAAATAAAATCAATCAGGCTGACACCTGGAGCTTGGATTCCTAACCTCCAGAGCAGGGCTTTAAATTTCTGTTAAGCCATACAGTATGTGGTATTTGTTATGGCAGCCCTAGAAAATTAATACATTACTCTGGAAAGCTAATTTGATACTTTCCTTGGGGCTAGAAGAACTCGAGGACTTGGGCCAGAGCCAAAAGTACAGTGGACTAGAAAAGGAATACAGACTTAGTAGAGAGACAGGAGGAGAGAGGCCCAGGCAAAGAGAGGCACACAAGTCTAAGGACCTTTAAGTAAGATGTCTTCTAAACCAGGCAAAGTATTTAGTTACTGCCTCAAGTCATCTGCTTGTTTTTAGGAGTAGCTTTGTTGCACTTAGAATGGTTGGCCTGAGGGTATTTAATGCTGATGGAAGATGTGAGAGATGATGATAGTTCTATGTCTGCAAATTATGTCACTTCTAAGCAGCATTCAAAACAGTCAACCACCCCTTCTTTTTTGAAACTCTCCTTGCTTGTGTTTCTGCAAGTGTCCTATGTTTCTGGTGGCTCCTTTTTTTATTTCATTTGCTGCCTCTTCTTTCTCTGCCTACATTATTGCAAATGCTGGAGCTCCTAGGGGCTCCATTAAAGGCCCTCTTCTCTTCTCTATCTGATCTCTCCATGTGACCTCATCCAGTCCCTTGGTTTAAACACCATGTGTAAACGGATGACCTCCAAATCTACAGTTCTGGATACTCCCTTGAGTTCCTGACTCATAGATCCAAATGCATACTTGATGTTTTCCACTTGGTTGTCACACAGACATCTAAGGTTTTATGAGTACAAAATTACACTCCTAATTTTCCTGCCCAATCTTGTTTCTTCCCTTGTCCTTCCATTCTCAGATGAATGTTACCACCATCTACCCAGTTGTCCAAGTCAGATCATCCTTGATCCCCTCCTTTCTCTAACCTAATCAGTTAGCAAGTATAGACCATTCCATGTTAAAAATATACCCCAGCCTGTCCCTCTCTTTTCATCACTTCTGCTAACATCACAGTTCAAGTCATTATCTTGCTGCCTGGACTACTGCTAGAGCCTCCTGCTTTTCATGTCTACTATAACCCAGTCTCTACCCACAAGCATGTAGTATAACATTCTCTTTCTGGCTCACAAGTCTGCGCAGTCTGCTTCTAACCTACAATTTCAACCTCATCTTGTTTTTTTCTTTTCCTAGCTCATTCCCTTTCAGACATTTTTTTTTTTTTCAGTTTCTCTGATGTGTATGTATCCTGGATTGAGTTCCCTTGAAATGACTCAGATGCTAGAGTGGGGTGATCCAGAAGGAGTGAGGGCATAAGAAGAGAAAAAAAGGAAAAAACAATATGAGTGCATTTTTGAGGTTGCTGTTCTGGGCAACAGGGCTCTAATTTGCCGAGACCTCCTCAGAAGTATACAGAATGCCTTCCAGAGATGTCAGCCTAAGGGGGGCGGGGGCTGGGGCATTTGTCCACCAGCGCCTTTCCCCACAGCTGAGGGTCGCTGGGGATGAGGGTGTGATTAATACTCCTGTATTTGCACACTGCACTTTTAGCATTATCAGAGAAAGCAGAAAGATGCTCAGATGTTTGGAGTGGGTGGCTGTCAGCTAGAGGTGAGTCCGAGTTCATTGAGACTGTCCATCATAGCAGTGGCCGAAACAGAGGAGGGCTGAGGGGATGTAGCATATGGCACCAGAAGCATCTCCTACTCCAAGCTTTGTCTGGTGTTGGTGACTTTGTACATGCTGTTCCCTTGCTGGCCTTCTTTCCCTCCCCCAACTCCACTCTGCAAGTAGCTGTATCCCTTCCATCCTTTAGATCTCAGCTTAAATATCATTTCTTTGGCAGTGCCAATCTAAATTATATCTCCTTTGATAGTCTCTCTCATAGTACAATAGTATCTACACAGCATATACACACATAGTATAGTGGTCTCTCATTGGATTTGTGATTACATATGTGTCTGTCGTCCACACAGGACTAACTCTCTGCTGCTCTTGTCCATCTCTGTACACCCAGTGCCTGTCAGGAAACTTGGAATAGAGTAGGTACACAACTGATGAATGAATAAAGAAAAGTTATAAACCTAAATATGTAGCCCAGAAACCAGTCTCAAACTTTTCTTTTAGCAGCAAAGGCAAAGAGCCTGTTTTTTCATCAAACCTATCAAGCTGCTAGAGGGCTCAGTTTCCTCAGGCAACAGTTGGGACAAAAAAAAAAAGAGTAAATTTTAGGACAACATATAAACAGGGAAGGACTCAACAAATATCTGTAGAGTTTTCACTGTGGGTCAAGCTCTGTCTTGGTGAAGGGGATATAAAAAGTATGAAGACACAGTACCTGCTGCTCATGGTGGGGGTGGAGGTTACAGGAACTTATAAGTGGTGAGGTGGTTGGAAGACTATAAAGCACTAGGTGATATGAGGCCTTATGATGATGAAAGCCTGAGTTAGATGGTTCTCAGAAGGCTTCTGGCCTCTCAGTGTATGGCATTTATAGTCAAGAGAGGCCAGGACCAGGGGGTGTGAGGATCTGAGGGAGATTTTTTTTTAAACTTTTTTTTAGTTAAAAAGTTTTTATTTAATTTATTGTGGTAACATTGGTTAATAAAATCACACAGGTTTCAAGTGTCTTATTCATCCATATACTATATCATTCATATACTGCATTGTGTGTTCATCACCTCAAGTCGAGTGACCTTATGTTACCATATATTCGACCTCTTTTACTCTGAAGGAAATTCTTGAACTATTTCAATTCAAGGGGTAATTGAAAATGCTTTTGCTCACAGCTCTCAAGTGCTAACCAGCACTTTGGAAGATGGTTTCAGATACAGAGTGCAGCTGTGCAATTCCCAACCCATGGGGAATTGCCACTTTCTCCATGGTAGATGAGTAGTCATTTAGGATTAAATTGGGCATACTTTCTTTAGTTAAAACGTCCACAATTTAATATAATTTTTTCTTTGCAGTAATAGCCAAAAATGAGTAGTAATGTTGAATAAAATGTGGCATAATTTATCTCTAAACTTGAAACTCGAAAAGGATATTTTTACATTAAAGATATTTATAGGTAACATTTGCTTTAACTATAGTATCTAGTAGTGCAGGAAATGAGTGTTAAAAAGACACTGAGAAATAAACTCATTCATTATGGCCCCATGTCTCTGAAAGACTCTCCTGAACCACTACTCAAATGTAGACTCTCCATTCATGTCTTAAGTGTTCATAACTATCTGGGAATTCAAAAAGACAACATGCTGAAGGCACTGGCATGTCATTAAGGGTAAGTGAACGAGCAAGGATCTGGGAATTGGGAGATGTGATTTCTAGTCCCATTCTTCACCATCCAACTGTGCAACTGTGGGCACAAATCCTTCTGGTCTCAGTTTCTCCAGCCATAAAGTGTCTCCTGGCTTTTCAGATCTGATTGCAAACGGAAAACACTGAGAGGCAGTATACTGCATTTGGTTAAAGGTTGGGTCCCAGAGCCAGACTGTATTCAAACCTGTGCTCTGCCACTTGCTAGCTATGTGACTTTGAGCAAATTATTAACATCTCTCTGCCTATTTTCTCATCTCTAAAACGGAACAATGATATTTTCTATATTATTGCATAGTTGTGAGAATTAACTGACTTCATATATATGAAAAACACCAAGTACTCACAATATAAATTTTCGCTGATATTGTTCATTGCAGCATTGTTTGTAACAGAAAAGACTGGACATAACCTAAATACTCATCATTAGGGGACCAGTTACTCAGACTATCATAGAATGAGGTAGAGCCATATAGTTCTTATGGAAGATCTCCAAGATACATGGTTAATTGAAAAAAAGAGGGCACAAACCAGGGAAGAGTCTGCTCCCATGTGTGAGGTCATTTTTTAAAGGCACACATAGAATTGTGTGTGTGTATAACAATTTTTAAAAGGACATAGAGAAACTCTTAACAGTTGTTTATCTCAGAAGGAGACAGTGGGGGCAGGTTAAGAGATATTTAACTTTCAGTTTATGCCCTTCAACTTGAATTTGTTACCATATGTATGAGTGTATTTTTCAAGAAATAAGCTAAAATAAGTTAAAAACAAAAAGAAAATTGATAAAGTTGCTTTGTCTGTCTCAGAAGACCATTCTGAGGAATAACTGTGAGGCAATGTATGTAAAGCATGGGAAAAACTGCAAAATACTATGTCAATGTCGTGCATTAGTAAAATGAGAGTTTTTGGCTTAGTGCGTCTAGAAGTCCTAAATGTACATGGTTGCTGAAGTAAGTGTGGTTTTAGAGTATTTGCATAAAATTGAAGTAACTTTAATTTGTGATGTGAACAGTAGAGTTTACTATTGACCATAAGCAGTACTGGAGTATTAACAGTAGTATTAGAGTAGCATTGGTAGCACCCAAGGGTATCATGAAAATCAGAGCTTCTTTTCTGGACATTAATTTATTTTTCCATTTAAATAAAAAGTAAAGGTTCCTCTCCCAAATTTTTTCTTTGGAGTCCTAATTACTTTGCAGCTTTGGAAAAACAAATCCATTCTTAAAATTTCCAGGGTTTTAAGTATTTTTTCCTTCCTTTGAAGAGGTATAACTATTAAGAACATGTTCCCAATTTAGATCCCCTGCATCTTTCATTAGACATTCTGTTGGCAAAAATGTATTTAAATGAAAATTTAATTAAAACCAGTAAGAAATTCTAAATCTGGCTAATTTCAAAGGTGAGAATTATAGCAATGTTTTGAAATCAGACACAGAGAAGAGAACTTGGTGAGGAAAGTGATGACAAACACACCCTTTTTCTCATTTCCTACAAGCTGGAAATTTTGAGTCGACCTTAAGGAAACATTGAGTTCATCCCTTGTGCTCAGTCATGAAAAAGGAGGTTCTGTAACTGTGTAAAAGTTTTATTCCATGCAGCAAACACAAGAAAGATCCTCAAGAATCCTTGCTCTGGGGTTCGTGAACCTAGACACACAGCTTCGGGTTGCCCATGCCCTTTTGTCTCTGCTTTCTGGTCCAGCCCCTACACTTGGCCTACAATGCAAAACCCTGGCAGCTTTCTCTTCCCTATATAGTTCTGCAAACAGGCAATCTCAGTCTCATTCACCCTCTCCCAGCATTTCTGCTTCCTGGTTTCTGAATTAAGCATCCCCTGGGGGCTCTGGCAAATTAGTTTCCATCTTTGCAGTCACAGACCCTTGATCAGAAAGCTGCAAAGTGGCTTTATGTACACTGTTGGTCTCATCCATCTGTCCAGTTTCACGCCTCAGGGGACATCTGTATGGAGATGTGGTGGAGTTCTGCCTCCTTCCCCCTTCTTCCCACATCCTGGACAAATAGAAGGGTGTCTAAGATGACTTCTCCATACTCCTCCTCACTCCCAACCCTCTAATAGGAGTTGCAAAGAGCTGCTTTTCTCCGGCAGGCAACTCTGTCATCCTGATTTCTTTGGTTGTCTGAAGAGCAAAATGCAGAAATGTTGACAGTACATCCATTCTTTCCTTTTTCTCTCAGAAAGGCCTACTTTTAAACAGTGGTTGGTGGGTAAAATAATCTAAGCCTCTGAGCTGCTCTGGGCAGCTTCTCACCTCTTCTCCCTGTGGAGGCCCCAACCATTTCTGCCTGCTGAGCTGCCTGTGGTAGAAGCCTCACCTCCCCCCAGAATTGGAGAGAAAGATTTGGATGATTGAAGTAAAGTTATAAAGCATTCCTTTTTCCCAGTGACACAGGAATTCAATCACATGACTCCTGCTGGTGTTTTGGAAAGGCAGTATAAGAGAGGAGAGCTCTTGGAATGATGCAGTGTTTCATAGGCACAGATTGCCTCCCAGGAGATTCAGGGCAATGCCTTAGGCCATGTTGTCTGCAAGCCAAGAATGGAGACAAAGAAATCTCAGCCTTGGAATAACAACTGGCCACTGAGCTCTGATTTTCACTGGGTTCTTTCCACTTTCTACTACACCCGCCGGGACCATGGCTCAATCCCTCTAATCCAGAGCAGACATTTCTGCAGCCTGGAGAGTTGGGGAAGGAGACTGACCATGAGCAGTAACAAGCAGCAGGGGATGTGGATCCCTTTGTCCACTTTTGGGGTGCAAATTGTGAACCAGTTGCAAAAAAGTCCACATTTAGACTTTGCGGTCATTAAGTTGATAAGAGCTTATACTTTCTAGTGTTGTCCATGTAGAAGATACCATTTTAAGTGCCTTTCTTATAGTAAGTCATTTAACCATTATAACTCTTCGAGGTGGTTGATTTTATTATTATCCTCACTTTATAGTTGAGGACATCTAGAACCACATATTTAGTAAGTACAATTCAAATCCAAGCAGTCTGCTCCAGTGTCTGCACTCTGACCCACTGCATACACTACTATTCCCAGAGCTTACTGGTTTAGGGCTCTCTAAGGTTCCAGTCTTTGTTTCATGCAATAGACACAAGAGTAATTTGGAGGCAAAGGAGGCTACCTCTAGCTTTACACAGAGCTGTTCTCAAAGGAACCCATTTTGTGGAAGAGTTGAGATGAATATTGGTTTTGATATGAAAATGAAGTGAAATTAAATAATATAGAGCTAAACTAGAAAATACTGACTAGGAAAGGAAGATGAAAATAAGAAAAAGGGGAAGGCTAATTAAGCTACATTCATTCATTCATTTTGTTAACAAATGAGTGTCTCCTATGTGTCAGGCAATGTGCTAGATTCTACGAATCAACAGCTAGCAATAATAAAAAAGACAAAATCTTTGTCATGGGAGAATTTGTGGTTTAATGGGGGAGAGTGACTTTTATCAAATAACTACATGTGAGATTTTAAATGGTAACTCCTATTTAGTGCTATGAAGGAAAATGCCATGGGGCTTAAAATGGTAAAGTGGGGGACCTGGCCTAGTCTATCTCCTGGTTAAAATATGTAGGGCAGAGGTTTAATGTATTGTTTCTTTCAGGAGAAAGGGGAAGCTGATTCTGATATTCTTGGGTGAATAAATCTTGCAGACATGATAATCATCTTAGTTTTTCACTAGAGAAAGTTTGAAAATGAACCACAATAGGCATGATTATTGTCTTTAAACTCCTCCAACCTGTTCTAATTTTTAACTCTCTTTCTCCTGGTCCAGTGCCCCTGTCTCTAAATCACTGTGCCTCTAAATCACCATCACTTCCTCTTCAGTAGCAGTTTCTCATTAGGCAATTGTCTACGGAAGGGTTCATTTGTCAACAGTTCTGCTTTCACTCCCCCAGTTTGATAAAAACATCTGGGAGCCAGTTGGCTAACCTCATTTTCCCTTCAGTCTTCTGTTTATTCCTAGAACAATTATGTGAACCAAAGGTTCCAATATTCTTCACTGTATATTCTCTCTTTAGATTATCTATACACTATTTTGGTATTATCCTTTATTATATATAGAACATATAGTTTTTTTTACAAAGATAAAAGTATACAGTAAATTCTATTTCTTCTATTCTCCCTTCACTCCATAATAGGAAACACTGGAACACTAAAAATTCTAAGATAACGATGTAGAACAACTAATTGTACAGCAGTCCAGAATATCTCATGTCATAGATAATACTGATTTTATATATTATAGGTAATATTGATTTGTAAATTGTTTCTTTGGAGGTCAAAAAGATCTGATCACCTTATAGTACTTTAGCCATTAGGAGTTATATTTAGTTGAAAATTGAGAGAACAATTGTTATTTTTACCATTACTCTGTTACAACTGCTCTTTGCCCAGGATATTCTTCATGTGGACACTGAGTGGAGTCCAAAGTGCTGGGTCATTGCTGCTTGACAGGGGCTTCTTATGTTTGGATTTTGGAATTTACAGCCACTATGGAACTCAGAAGGCAGCAGGGTAAAAACACGTGTGCTCAAAACATATTCTAATTTTTCCCTTCCCGTTAAAACTACTGCATACAACCAGGGCATAGAAATAGACACCGGAAGCTAAAAGTCTGCATTTATGTGGAGGGCAGGACACAGTGGAGACTCTGGAAGTCCCTCTCAAGAAGGGACCTTCTCACCTAAGAATGCAGGGCCCAGCTACCTCTCCAGACACTACAGTGTATCAAACACCTTGTTTTCAAAAGGATGTGTCTTCCTCATTACTGAAAATGTTTCCCAGCCAGATGTGAGACTCTTTCTAGAATGTCCTGCTCTAGGCACTTGAAAGGGTCTCTGAGTGACTGTCCTGGCCCCTTTCGATCTGAACTTACACTTCTGGTCCCAGCTTGCTTGTACTCCCTCTCAGGAACCGTCTTATAGGGATTTCATTATTGAGAAATGTCAAATGGAAACTACTATGCAGCTAGAAAGTGATACTTTCCAAAGAATATAAGTCAAAATAAGTCACACACATTCTGTCATTCATTCAGACTATCAACTGAGCAGCACTATTCACCCATCTTGGGTTAGGTTTGGGGCCTATAGCAATTAGCCAAACAGCTCTGGGCTCTGTCCTAGTGGAACAACTACCTACCAGAGGGGACAGAGATTGATTACAACTATGAAAAGTTCTGAGTAAAAGGCAGAAAGGCAGGAGAGTGGACGGGGTTGGGTATGTTCCTGGTGAGCTGAGATCTGAAGGTCATTGCTCTCCTTGTGTCTTTCATTTACTGGCTCCTGCCTGTGTCCACACAGTCTGTTTCAGACCATAGACACCTAGTGGGGCAGGGCTTTTACAGAGTATAGCTCAATCACGGAGGCCAGTACAGAGTCTTTGTTTGGTATGTGGTGGGTGATGCCTGGCCAGCCTCTCGTACTGCTGGAACCAGAAACTGGACTCTCAAAATAGGAGGGGTATTTTTGTAAATCTTGCTCTGCAGCATTTAAATTATTCCAAAAGGGGATTTGACAAGGAAGTAGAAATCATTTTAACCACAAAATCTCATCTGGTCCCAGAGGTAGACATTCTTTTTTAACAGCCCCATTTTATAGGTAAGGAGGTAGACAATATTGGTGTTTTAGCTATTTATCCTTTTACTCCCTTTATTGTAACACTTAATATACTTTTTTGTTATGACTTATTTGCTTGTATGCTTCCCGCATAAGACCTTGAGCTTATGCAGCTATAATCAGCACCATATCCCAAGCACCTAGCAAGTGCCAGTACATAGAAATAATTATTTGTCAAAAGAATAAATAAGTGAATGAATGACTTGTTACAAAGAAAAGCTGTGTTCTGGAGGAAGAAAAAAAAAAGACATTGAACTAATTTTCCAGTGGGATGTAACCAAACAAGACTACTTTGTCCCCAATGGGCTGGAGTTCAAGGCAACAATAAATGTAAGGGCCAAGCCAATTTTTCACATGCCTGAACTGAAAAATCTGTAAAAGACATGTGAAAACACACAACACTTATCTTTAGCCTCTCCCACAAAATGAGTACCTCCACCTCTGACCGTTGTCAGCTCTGCTGCCAAGAGACACAATGAGACCCTCCTCCCCCACTTCAATTTCCTGCTCTGCTTCATGTCAAGATAATCTCTGAGTATGGTTATTTTACAGGTCGGAGCTGAAACCAAAAGTCCTGTATGGTTGTTTTAAACACGTGACTTCATCGAGACAGAGGTAAAGTCAGATCAGCATTAGCCACACTGTACCCTGTGTCCCACTCCACTTCTTTTGTCCTTTCTCTTTTGCTAGAGAGAGAACTCCCTCTACCCTTTTGATACCTAATTGCTGTGTAGAATCCGAAGCCCGATTTGTCAGACATTCAGGCCAGAAGACTAGCAAATAGGAAAACTTTAGGGGTCATTTGGTTACACTCATTAGACTGAGGGATGGGTGTCACCAAGTTTCACACTGAATCAGGTATCCATGGTCTAGGCCTTTGTTCCTGGATCCAAATCAGAGCCATAGTAACTTGAGAGGTAGACCCACACTTTGTCAGCTTGTGGCTGGCAGCACAATTCCCCCAGCTGTTACACCACCACCTCTGTTGTCACTATTCTGGGGTGTTGAGTTTCTTGCCCGGACAACTGTTCAAAGAACTTCACTTGAGTCGGTTGTATGAAACCATTTTATTGTGGCTAAGAAAAAGAAGATTTGGGGTAATGGCCAGATCTGATGTGCTCCATGGTATGTTAAAACACAGTGAGGTTAGCAGAGTTCCAGGCCTCACTCGGAACCCTCAAATATTGTTTTTATTTAAACGAAAGAGTTATCAGGATAAAAATCACAAAGTAGAGATCCATAACAATTTTTCTAAGTCCTTACTAGTCCTGCTTTGAATAATAAATAAGTAGGAGAAAAAGTTGGGGTCAATATGAAATAGTTCTTTAGTTCATTTCTTCAAAGGGAAAAATAGCAAAACATAAATAGGAGTATTAAAATCTATCTTTCCGATTAGCCATTACAAAAAAAGTATTTACATTGGAAACAATGACAATACCATAAAAGTATTTAGAAGTAAAATGATAGTGACAGGACTTCTGAACAGACCAGGAGTCAAGAAAATAGTTGCTAGTCTCACTTCTGTCTCTTAACTACCTGAATAATTTTCAGCAAGTCACTTCCCTCTTTCAAACCTTATTTTCCTCATTTGCAAAATTATGAGTCTAGGTTAGGTAATTTCTAGGGTGCTCTTTGCAGCAATAAAATTATCTAGTTCAATAAAATATTGTAAATATCTAAAGGAAATCTGTATGATCTGTTGTTTTCAGTGAAGTGAACTGGCTTCTGAGCTGTCACTTGGAACAAATTTCTTAAACCATAAACCAATAAGTGGTAATTTCCGTAAGACAACCTGTAATTTAATTTAAATTACATTAAAACAAAATCCATTCCTAGTGGAGTATGTCTGAGAATGCTGAACTGCATTGATTATTTCAACATGACTTAAAAAAGCAATGGGATCAGTAGTAATATAATTATTATTAATATTATAATAATATTGAAAAGAGGGATAACTCTAATAGCATTACTGTACCACAAAGAAAATACATAACCCCTATTATTAGTCATTGTGGGACTCAGTTATTTTATAATGCCATTGCAAAACATGTGTTGTGAGTAAAAGAATGTCTGCTCCAAACCCTGTTAGAACTGAGGCAATTGGAATGTGGGAGTACTGCCTCTGAGAACTCAGAAAGCAAAGGCTTTTCTATAGTTTTCTATAAAAGACTATTTCTCAAATGAGGTCTCTGGTATGCCTGTCTCAGAATCACCTATACATGCCCTTAGGCCCTGCCAAGATGCGTGGAATTGGAACTCTGGAAGCTGGATGTTTTAAAAATCACCCTATATTCAAGAAAAGACTTGAGAACTAAAGTCTAGAGCAAAAACCTTCTCTGAAGGAAATAACACAATGGCCTTCATAAGGAAGAAAATCTTCCAGGTCCCTACAAATGGGAAAAGATGCTTTGTGTTAATTTATCAGCATCCAGTTAGGAATAAGATTTATTAGATCCCTTATTGGAATAAAAATGGGCACAGGCCTGGGCACCTGCCTTGAGCTTGCCATGGTGTGTATAGTGCTATGAGCACTGGCTCTCAAGACCAACAGGCCTGGGGTTGGGTCCTGCTTTAGCTTAACTCCAGGCAAGAATGCATACTAGAATATTAGCACTGGACACTTAGTTTTGTTACAATTGTATATCCTAGTACCACATGGTAGGATCACAATAAATATTAAATGTTAAATGTGTGTATTAGTTTCCTATTGCTGCTATGTAACAAATTACCACAATTTTAGTGGCTTAAAACAACACAATTTATTCTTTTACACTTCTAGAGGTCAAACATCTAAAATGGGTCAGCAAGTCTGTATTCCTTTTGGAGACTTTAGGGGAAAATCCATTCTCTTGTTTTTTCAGCTTTTAGAGGCTACTTGTATTCTTTGGCTCTTGGTTCCATCCTCCATTTTTTAAAGCCAGCAGCGTGGCATTTTCAATCTCACTCTCTCTCTCTCTGACCTCTAATTCCATTTCCACATCTCCTTCTCCTCCTTTGGCTTTCCTGCCTCCCTCTTATCAAGACTCTTACTTTACATTGGTTCCACCCAGATAATCGAGGATAATCTCCCCATCTCAATATCTTTAATTTAATCACATCTGCAAAGCCCTTTTTGTCATATAACTAACATATTCATAGGTTCTGGGTATTAGGACATGGATATCTTTGGTTTTAGGTGGTGGGTGGGGGTCACATGATTCTGTCTACAAGAACATCATTGAACAAAAGTATACGTTACCTAAACCTTGGGTTTATCCTCTGTAAAATAGAGTTTCTATAAGGATTAAGTGGAATAATGGTTGTAAATGCACAATAATGCTATTATTATTATGCCTTCTAATTATTTTAGAACCAAATTGCTTACAAGGAAGTGACTTAAATATACTAAACTCTTATTTATTTCCTTCTTACTGGTACTTTGTTATGAGGGGTATAAATTTAAATTCAGAACCTCAAGAAGGAGTTCTTTATCAGTCAGGCTTTAGTGAAGGAAGAAAAACAACTCGATATTTTAAGTGGAAAGGATTTAATACAGGACATTAAACAATTCTAAAACCATTGGAAGGACTGGGGGAGCAAGGATCAACTGCAGCCATCAGCAATATTGAACACACTGGCATAGTGGGGATCTAACAACAAGGAAGCCACTGCTATGGTGAACACAACTGCCTGTCCACCCACTTAAGCTGGAGACTAGAAATTAGAAATCTGAGTCCAAATACCACCTGCCTCTTGACACTCTGAGACCTTGTCTGCCACTAGAAATAGTCATAGGAAGATGTTCTTGGCTTGACTCCATACTCCAAATCAAATGTAAGTGCATCTAATTGCCAGAGTCCAAGTGGCATTCAGAGCCTGGCATCAAGAGATCTGGAAAATGCAGGTTTCAGTTTTTTAGCATCTGATGTAGGAAAGCACAGAGAATGAGATGGAATGGATGCTGAGCAACAGTCAATCATACCAAAGCCAGACTTTCTCCGGCAACTTGCTATGTGCAATTTGAAATATGTTTCTTGGAAGAAAAGTGTTGCACTGTACGGTCTGAGAACATTTTAAAATCCTATCAGTTGGAGCATCTAGATAGCAGAAGAAATTCTCCATATTTAAAACTTGTCTGGAAAAATTCCCAACTTTCCTTTTCTAAGTGTTATAGATTATGCAATATACTTTTAAACTATTTTTGAAAATCCATTATATTAATTAATATGAATTTGAAATACTGAAAAACTAACATGGTAGGCTAAAATTGTCAACAGCACAGGTCTAAAACTTATTAGATGCCCAATAAATATGTATCCTCCTCTAAAACATGAATTGGCCAGCCTACAGATTTTCTATGTTGGCACTCTTAAAAGTTTAACAAATGAGTTAAAATACATATAGCTAATTTAAATACTGAGGCTTAGTACTCAAAGTAGGGTGTGGTGGGGATTAACTAGGATCAAATGTGTACCTTTTCTCAATAAGGATTCTTTCTGTTTCCTTCATTCCCTATAAAGCTTCTGCCTGTCACAGGCAAAAATGCAGTGAGCCTTCGGTTTGGCGCTGCCCCAAGCCCATTTAAACTTATTTCAGTTCCAACAAATCTCCCAACCCTGCTATGCCACATGGCCTTCGCCACACTAGCCACTCTCTTGGTATAAGAGAATATGGTACACAAATTCTAAACCCTCTAACAGTCTTGGGAAGTATCAAAGCAAAATAGAACAATAACAAAAGGGCAAACCACACAGGGTCCTTTGCATTTATTTGTTTTTCAAGGGAGGAAGGATCATTTTGAACTGTAATACTGGAATTATATGATAGAATATGGGAAATCACTATTCTTTGCACAACCTGAAATTGCTTTTATGGCACCTAAACACACAACCACAACACATCAATTTGGTAGCCTACTGTTAAACAAAAGAAAATCTATATTTTTGGATTAAGAACATTACATTCTCTTCTATTACATTAATTTACATAGATTAATGTCACCTTGACTACTCTGTAAAGTGTTATTTCTATTTAATTATTTCCCTGCCCCATTTATTTGAATAGGTAAAGATGTCTTCTTGACCTCATATGTTAGAAAACTCTTACACTAACAGAAAGCACTGGTTTTCCAGTATAAAATGAAGTACAAGTTCAGAGCCCCACAACAAACTGACAAGAGACCCTACCAGAACACCTTGGGCAGGTTGGTCTGTGATGTAAACAGCCTTCATGGCTTCCTCCACACAGTGGTGTGTTTGCAAAGTCCTAGCAAATCTGACTCTGTGCCAAAGAGTTGAGGGGCATATTTTTTTTCTTGTGAATTGAATGAAACACCCCTTAGCAGACCCACCCATGGAAGGCCTCAGGAACAGCTGGGTGGAATTAAATAGCATTTATTCCTGTATTGGTTATGGCCATGGGCCAGGAATTCCACACCCAAGCCGCATGCAGCCTCCGCACACAGGAGCAGTGGTATTGATTGTAGCTGGAGCTCCACTCTCACTGTGGATAGGATGTGAATGATTAATTTTTCTATTAAAAAATTCTTGAAGGATATGGAGGAACTATTTATTTTTTGCCCTGAGCCTAGTTTTCCTAATACCCATGTAATTCTCATGTGCCTACACAAGAAAGGGGAAAATTGCACAATTATGTCATAGATTCAGATGACTCACATGACTAATATCTACAAGGATCTAGACTCAGATTCACTAAGTAATTATCTAATGATTTCATATGATACTGGAGTTAGAGTCAGAAAAACTCGACATTGTAAAAATATCAAGTCCCTCAAATTAACCTGTAAGTACAACTAGAAGATTAAATGTGCTAAAATATCTGAGGATGTTTTGAACGGGGGGGAAGAAAATGAGTTTGGGACCAGCCTATCAGGTGAAAAACGTGTTATAAAGCAATAGTAACTTAAATGCTGTGATATTAGGTGAGAAGAGATATTCAGATGAATAGAACAGAACAGACAAGACTTATTGCCTGTGGAAATTTAATATATAATAAATTTTGTATTTCAAATCAATGAAGAAGGTATAGATTGCTCAGGAAGTTATAGTGGGACACTTGGGGAAAAAATAAAGTTACAATGTTATTTCTCAGGATATACCACACCTTCCCTCCTAATCCAAATAAAGATTTAAACATTTAAAGATATATAAGAGGCTAAGAAAATGTAGAAAATTTGTGTTGTGTATGCCATGTGGAAGTAAATCTAAACCCTGGATTCATAATAGAAAAGATGGTTTTATTTGACTCCATAAACTAAAATAAAGAGTTTATGAAAAAATAAATACAAATTCCTATATACATATAAAAACATATTCATTATCATAATTAAGGAAATGCAAACTAAGCATAAAAAGAATACTTTTACCTATAAGGCAACTTTGAAAAGTTTCAAAATCAATATTGGTGAGAGATTGAGAAAAGAAGAAGTATTTTCATAAACTTTTGAAAACAGAAAATAATAAAAACCCTTTTGAAGGCAATTGGTCAATGTTAATCATATTTTTAAATCCACTTACATCCACCTAACAATTATACTTTGATGTTATAGTAAAAGTATGCAAAAAATTTATCGCAGCATGCTTGTTTCAACGACTATCATTAAAATAATCAAAATATCCAGCAAGGGAAACACAAAGTTAAATTATGATATATCTATGTGATAGAATATTATCCAACCATTAAAAAAGACATATATACTGATATATAAAAATTACAAGATATATAAGTACATGGAAAAATTCATGAAAATTACAGAATTTTCTCAGGAACAAGACAAGAATGTCCACCTTCACCACTTTTATTCAATGGAGTATTAGAAATTCTAGCAACAGCTATCAGACAAGAAAAAGAAATAAAAAGCATCCAAATTGGAAAGAAAGAAGTAAAATTGTCATTATTGGCAGATAACATGATACTATTTATAGAAAGCCCTAAAGATTCCACCGAAAAACAGAACTGAAAAATAAATTCGGTAAAGTAGCAGGATACAAAATTAACATTAAAAAATTGGTTGCATTTTTATACACCAATAACAAACTATCAAGAAGAGATATTAAGAAGAAATACCATTTACAATTGCATTAAAAAACTTCCACAAATCTAGGAATAAATCTAACCAAGGAGGTGAAAGATCTGTACTCAGAAAACTGTAAGACACTGAAGAAAGAAATAGAAGATACAAATAAATGGAGGCATATACCATGCCCATGGAGAGGAAGAATTAACATTAAAATGTCCATACTCTCCAAAGTAATCTATAGATTCAATGCAATATTAAAATGCAATGGCATTTTTCATAGAACTAGAACAAATAATCCTAAAATTTATATGGAAAAACAAAAGGCCCTGGATAGCCACAGCAATTTTGAGAAAGAAGAACAAAGTTAGAGGTATCATTCTACCTGATATCAAACTATACTACAAGGATACAGTAATCAAAACAGCACAGTACTAGCATAAAAACAGATACACAGGTCAATGGAAAGAATAGAGAGCCCAGAAATAAACTTGTGCCTACGTAGTTATTTAATCTATGACAAAGCAGGCAAGAAGATACAATGGGGTAAAGATATTCTATTCAATAAATGATGTTGGGAAAATTGGACAGATACATTAAAAAAAATGGAACTGGACTTCTTTATACCATATACAAGAATAAACTTAAAAAGGACTAAAGGCTTAAATGTTAAGACCTGAAACCATTAAACTCATACAAGAAAACAGGCATTAATTAGTAATATAGGAATTGCTTAGCAATATATTTTTTGATATATCTCTTTGGTCAAGAGAAACAAAAGAAAAAATAAACAAATGGGACTATATCAAACCAAAACGTTTTTGCACAGCAAAGGAAACCATCAACAAAATGAAAAGACAACATACTGAATGGGAGAAGATATTTGCCAATGATGCACATGATAAATTTACTAAGAACTTATACCACTCAACAGCAACAATTTAACAACAACAAAAAACAAATAATCCAATTAAACAATAGGCAGAGGATCTGAATAGATATTTCTCCAAAGAGGAAATGCTGATGATCAGTAGACATATAAAAAGATGCTCAATATCACTAACCAAAAGAGAAATGCAAATTAAAACCATAGTGAGATAGCACCTCACACCTGTCAGAATGACTATCATCAATAAATTAACAAACAAGTGTTGGCAAGGATGTGGAGAAAAGGGAATCTTTGTGCACTGCTGGTGGGATTGGAAACTGGTATGACTACTATGGAAACCAGTTTGGAGGTTTCTCAAAAAATTAAAAATAGAACTATTTTATGACTCAGCAATTCCACTTCTGGGTATTTATCCAAAGAACCTAAAACACAAATCTGAAAAGATATATGCACCCTCATGTTCACCATAGCATTATTTACAAAAGCCAAGATGTGGAAGCTACCTATGCATCCATCAATAGATGACTGAATAAAGAAGTGGTACATATGTACAATGAAATATTACTCGGCCATAAAAAAAGAAAATGAAATCTTGTCATTTGTGACAATATGGTTGGACCTAGAGGGTATAATGCTAAGTGAAATAAGTAAGACAGAGAAAGAAAAACACCATATGATCTCACATGTGGAATCTAAGGAACAAAATAAATAAACAAATAAAACAAAAGCAGACTTATAAACTGATGGCTGCCAGATGGGAGAGGGGTTGAAGGATTAGGTGAAAAAGGTGAAGGGAAAAAAATACAAAATTTTCTTATATAATTATAGAAAATTCTTTAAAATTTGTAATAGTCTGCGGCCATACCACCCTGAACATGCCCAATCTCATCTGATCTCAGAAGCCATGCAGGTTTGGGCTTGGTTAGTACTTGGATGGAATTCCACCAGAGAATACTGGATGCTGTAGGCTAAAATAAATAAAATAATAAAACAAAATAAAAATAAGTAATAAATTAAAACATGACCACATGTATAAATTTTTTAAGAGACATTTATAGGCTTTTTTTCTTTTGAATTGGATATGTATATTCTTTGCCTATCATTCTATGTTATTCTATATGTTAACAACTTTTTTACTTATTAATATCTAGGAGCTCTTCTACAATAGGAAGATAATTTTATTGTCTTACATGAGTTACAATCCAAAACACCCCTCTAACCTAGTTGTTTTTTGCTTTGCTTCTGGTTTTCATTCCAAGATGGAATTTTCTTCCCTTTATGGCTTCTTAATTTTGAGTCATAATTAGACTCCAAGATTATAATAGAGTTTTCCAATGTGTTTATTTAATAATAGTAAAGTTTTTACATTTAATTCCATGATCTACTTGGACTTTCTCCTGTCACCAGCTGGGAGGTTAAGGATTTAACTATATTATTTCATTGAAGATTTCTGCAGTTTGTCTTATGCAACATCATGGCCACTCCTGGTGAATGATAAGCCTGATAAAAACATTAGGGATATGTTTTCTACCCAATGTATGACTACTCACAATTGGCATTTGTAGCAGACCCTGCTGGCTGCTCAGCTGAAGTCTATTTCCTTCATCTTTCCTGCTACAAAGGCCTATCTTTGCTTGCGTAGCTATCCCTCCCTTCATGATGTGATAAAAGGTAAATCTTCATGAACCCAAGCCTATCACTGTCATTTCATTCTCTTTCCCAGGGGTTGGTTTTTTTGGCCAACAAGATATGGGAAGACTGTTGTTAGTCTTCTGAGAAAGTTTTCCTTACTCTTAAAATGAGACCAAAAGGGGAAAAAGATCCCTCTGTTTTCCTTTTTGTAAGGCACTGTCAGTTTTTCACGGGACTCTAGGAACGGAGACAGCTACTTTTTATCTGTGAGAAGAGACATCCAAAGACAAATCCACCTGCTGTGTTTGGCAGAGCAGGACAATGAAAAGAATCTGTATCCTGAGATGTTGAATTAACCACTTTGCTGCTACTCTTCCTTTTGTTATATAAAAATAAATTTTCTTCATACTTAATAAACAATGGGTTATCTGTTCATTGTAGCATCCTAATACAGTGGTCCACAAATGTTGCACATAAAATGAAATACAGATCACAGAAATACAGAAAGAACATCCTTGATGAGATATCTTAACACTGCTTTCAGGTTGGTTTTGCAGCCTCTCATTTTGATATCTTTAACATGTCTTTTGGGCTAGCTCTGTGCAATGCCACATGGTGGAATTCTGACCAGAATGTTCATGTAGTTGAGAAAATATTGAAAAATGAAAAAATAGGTATATAAAAATTTACAACATAATTTAAGTTTAAACATTTGACTAATAGTCCAAAGACAATTTTTTATAATTTTACTTTCCTGGATTTAATAAAAACAAACATTATCAATAATATGTTCAAAATCTATTTCTGGAACAAAAACATTAAAAGAAACATAAAAATGTGTATAAGAATGTACGTTTTTCCTTTTACCAAAGGCACCAGTATAGCTTGGCAAGGCATTGCTGGATCTTGTTTTTATTTAAAATTGTATAATTTCATTCATTATAGTTTTTTTGCATTAATTTTGATTTTAAAATTATTGCATAAAAATAGTATTTATCTTGATTACTGAGTTTTTTGATGCTGCCTTATATTTTGCACCAGAGGTGAATGTCTCACTTGCCTCATTTTGCTCCTAGGCTGGCCAGCTGCCATATCCCCAGGGCATCAAAATGTGTGCAAGGCTTCTGGATCATGTGACCTGACGCTCTGCTGTCTAACTCTTGGGATATACAGCTCCCCAGTTTTAAAGAGGACTAGTTTTCTAGACACTCTCTGGGCTGCTCTTCCTATTTTAATCCTTGCCTTACTTAGCATCTTCATGTTAGAAACAATGTCCCCCCATCCCTGCCCCCCCCCAAAAAAAATCCCTGGTTCAATAAGCCCTAATAGAATTTTGTATGTGGAACTTGGAAATATGGTTTAGAAATGCAAAAGCCAATTGTTTATTTTGGATCAAGTAAGCAGATTGTCAGGCCCAAGGCAATATATGTAAAAAGCTCTTTGGAAGTTAAATTTGTTTTATTATAAAGCAAGTGTTTTTATCTTTTCTAATCCATAGGCAACTGAAGTGTTTTTCCGCAGTCAGGCTGGGACAGGAGACATTTTCAGATAAATGGCTTCTTACTACACTCTAGAGACCCCATTCATGCTGCTGCATAAGAACTTGCAAGGAGAGGCGATTTGGTGGATTCTTAAAGGGGACAGAAAAGAAAACTGAAAGAGTCTTTCCTGATACAGTGGTCATTTAGATAAAAGGTTTGGATGAAGTGGTTTTTACATTCAGGCCCAAGACACCTTTTTCATGGGATTCAAATGGGTTGGTAAGTACTGTGGTAGAAATAAAAAACTAAAATCAGTGGGAAAATGTCAATTTCTCACTTAGCATTTTGAAACGTCTGTTTAGCAGGAGGCTTAAAACGTGGCCACTCTGCCATACAGTTTGTGTATCCGTAAGACAACCCACGGCCCAGCTGAGACTTTGCGCTCCTGTATTTTAGTCTTCTTGCTGCTCAGACTACCAGCTCATTAGTATTTAAATCAGCTCATAAATATTTCCTGGAAATTCACAGTTGCTTAAACTTCACCACTATTCATCTCCTGTTCTTCTTTAGTCTTACTTAATGCCTTTGTTTCTTAGGCTGCTGACACTGAAAGAGGATAGATTTCATTATATATTAATCTTACTGATGGATAGTGATGAAAAGGGAAAGGAAGTCCTGTTAGAACATAAAGATGAGTCACAGAGAAAGGATGTAGAAGAAAATTTTACTCCATTTCTTTTATACAAATAAAAATCTAATGATGGACCAACGAAGTCTGTATAAAATAAGAACAGCCCCAAAGCATATGCCAAGGCAATTCAACTTGAATGAATGTTTCTTTCATATACTCTTTAAAAGCTTTGAAACACAGACGAAACATTTCATTGGGGGCAGGCCCTGGATGTTCCCACTGGGGAGATGGTTGCATGGTTACAAAACCTCTTCTGTTCAACATAAGAGCTGTATTTCTAATTATAAAATAATGACAGAGAGGGGCCAGTTCCATCATGATTCTGTATGGTTCTTAGCATTCTGCAAGAGTTGAACACTAATACCCATATACAATGCCCACAGGCAGTTCTTTTAAATGAGTATGAATAAAATTTAACCAATGATAAATGAGAGGAAAATAAATATATCATATTTCACTGAATTTAAAGTGCCACTGATTATAAGTGCCATTTTTAAATATATACCTAAGAAAGAAAAAAGCACTACCCCTTAAACTAGGACATACTATTGGTTTTAAGTATATGCTGATTTCGGAGGTGAAAGAAAATGTGAATGATTCTTTTTAGCAGGAGCATATCCACTCTAAGAAAAAATAACTTTTCCAATATCATAAACCTAAGAGATGTAGGAGAGACCCAAGAGTTTGCCCAGAATGGGGATACTGATGGGGCCTTGTCATTGACAGTTTCATGTCATTCAATCGTGTGCTCTGAAAGTCTTCTAGAGATAAACTCAGAATACATAGATTGTAAGGCTCAGGCAATTAAGATATAAATTTGGGCTCAGAATCACATAATCTGATTAAATATAGATTAGCTCCATGGTCCCCAACCTTTATGGCATCAGGGACTTGTGCTCCTATGGGATCTGAGGTGGAGATGAGGAGGTGATGCTAGCACTGGGGAGTGGCTGCAAATACAGATGAAGCTTCACTTGCTCACCTGTCCCTCAACTCCTGCTATGTGACCCTGTCCTAACAGGCCACAGACCAGTACCAGGGACCCCTGGTCTAGAAAACTTAGCCTGACATTCTAGACCCCACAAAATCTGGTCTAAAACTATTTTTTAAAAGTTTTTCCCTATTCTATTTTTCTATATGTAATATATATTTCCACCAAACTGAATTATTGAATTTTATGAAATCTCCAGTGTATTATCTCAATTTTCTGTCTTTGCTTATACTTGAGCTTCCCAAATGTGGCACTACTAACATCTTGGGCTGGATAATTCCTTGTGTGGAGGGCTGTCCTGTGCCCTGAGGGATTTTCAACATCATCTCTGGCTGCTGCCCACTAGATGCCAATAGCACCTCTTTCCAGTTGTAACAACCCCAAATATCCTCAGACATTGCCAAACATCTCTGGGGGTAGGAGGACAAAATCATCACTGGTTGAGAACACTGCTTATATGATGCTGGCCTGGTAGCCTAGGGAAGGAAGGAGTGCAAACTTTGGTTAACTAATGTTCATCAGCTCAGATCCTGCTCTCTGGGGTGGACATGTGAATTTTACAGCTACTCAGTATTCATTTCCACTAACAGCATCCCATTGTATGTAGACATGATGTTTTTCCAAGCAAAATGGAGCTTGGCCAATCCCATACTTTCCCCTAGGGCTTTGGCCATCTTGAGCAGAGCAACAGCAAGGATGGCAGAGTGTTGGCATGGACTGACTCCTAAGTGAGATGGTGGAGTAATCCCTGCTGTCTTTGTGTCTGTTCTAATGCCTGTACTTGTTCCGATTCATGTTTCTAGATTCCTATCCTTTCTATATCCCAATACTCTGCCAATAAATGACATTTTTGGCTTAAACATGCCAGAGTTGTATTCTGTTGCTTATCTGTAAGTCTGAAAATTGCTATTGACTAGCTTTGTGTTTTGAACCAGTCTCTTAACATCACCAATCCTATGTTTCTCTTCTGCAAAAGTGAAAGTAAAAGTTACATACCTTTCAAAATGCAAAAGATGCTCTCCCCATAATCTCTACCTCTCTAAACCTAGATTTTGTGCTAAGATCTGGAGATGAATGAGATACTGCCTCTGTCCTTATGGGCTCACTCTCCTTCTCTGACAAAATTGATGACAAGACCTAGGCAACACAACAAAGTGAAAAGAACATTCTGAGTAAGAACAATACCAGCAGGTCAAACAACATTGGCTGAAACTGGCCTTTGTCCTCATCATGTCTACATATCACTTCTTTTTTGTGCTTACTCCTTCCTGATGGCCTCCCTCCCTCCAGAGGAAAGAAAAGCCTTCTGTCAGGGAGCTTTATGCATTTATTATTCTATACCCCTTGCTTGTCTGAAGCTGCTGAAGTGTCTCAGATTCTGCAGTACTGCTAGGTTAGCAGCAGAAGAAAATAAAAGAATTCAGGGTCAGCATTTCCTGTTTCTCATCTAACAAACAAGGTCAGGTACTTCTTTGAACAATCCAGTTCCAATAGCTGTGAAATACAAAGAGACAAAGAGAAAAAGGTTTTCCAAAAAGGCTGGTGGTTAGGCACAAGGTAGGTTTAAATTTTCAGCTTTTGTTGTGGGAGAGGAAAGTTCTCATCCCAGGCTCCGCCTTTTCAGAGTGGGGTAAAAGAATCTCGTGAAAGGCTCTTTTGTACTCCTTTGCTCTCTGTACTGAAGTGCCAGGTGCAGAAGAGGGTTCCCAGGAGAATCAGCATGTCATTGGCATCAAAGTTGATGGCCATTCATCCCAAATCTTACTATTTATCACTACTGCAAACTTGGAGCCTTGAAACAGATGAAAGAGAATGTTGTTAAAAGCACGTGGAAGAAGGGGATGCTCTGGATGTCAGAACAGAGAGCTGAGGTTCCAGCCAGATGGGAACCTCAGTTGAGGGGATTGTGAATTCCCTGGTTTCTCCCCCAGCTATCCTTTGCCAGATAATACCTTTAAATTGAAGACAACCCATGTCCCCAGACACCTTTCTGTGTATCTTTTTTTTCAACATCCATGCAGCTTTGACTATAATTATGCATTTTCAATTCAAATACATGACTGAAGAAATAGATTCATTCAGAATACTTTGATTATAAGTATGGTTAACAGGAAAAAGATTTTCCATTAAAAAGACAGTTTGATATGCATTCCTGGAAATTGATCTAGGAAGTAATTTATTGGTAAATAGGTTGTGACAGTCTAAGGCACTGTAACATGATTAAAGAGAAATGGCTTGAATCTTAAGGATACATTAACCAAGATTTGGTGTTGGTTCAGAATCTATTTGTAAAATTAAAAACAAACATAATCTGTATTGGTTTGTATGTTTTCTTTCCATGTTCATAAAAGAGCTTTTCCCGACCACCAGTTTTCCATATAACAGACAAGTAAACCTCATGGCACTAGCCAGAAATGGTTATAGCTTTGAACCATCACAGCAAACTGGCCTCTTTCAATGGACAGATGGTGACCTCTCATTCAAAATAAAATTGCTAGTCAGTGACATCCATAGCTCCATTAGTATTCATCACCTCCCAGGATGTTGGTAAGATTGTGAGATTTTAATCAAGTAGTTTTCAGAAAATATTCTCCCATATATTTTGAAATTTGACTTTGCATCTTAGTATCCTCACATAATTGCTCTGTTACACTGAGGACCATTGTTTCAAGCACCAATGAACAACTCCCAAGTCCTAACACAAAAAGCCGTGTGCCTTCTATTTCTAACTCTCCAAGGGAACATTTTTCAGTTTCTTATAATAAATTATGTACTTCATGTTATTCTGGCTAATAAAACAAGTGGATAACATTTATTAGAGATTGCTGGGTCAGTTGAAATCAAAGGCCCAAGGACAAAGTCATCTCTGCTGGGCTATCCCTGTTTTAAGAGAATAAGCACTAAACTGTCTCTGTTGTGGGAGGATTGGTTCCTTTTTAAAATGTTTAATGAGAAATGGGAGGAGATATTTAAAAAGAATATCTTTGATAATGGGCTAATTTCTAAAATATATAAACACTCATACAACTCAACAATAAAAAACAAACAATCCAATTAAAAATGGGCAGAGAAACTGATCAGACACTTTCTTTCCAAGAAGACATACAGATGGCCAACAGCTATATGAAAAGTTGCTCAACTTCACTAGCTATTAGGGAAATGCAAATCAAAATGACAATGAGATATCACCTTACACCTGTTAGAATGGCTATTATCAAATACAAAAGAAATAACGTGTTGGAGAGGATGTGGAGGAAAAAGCACCCTTATACACTCCTCGCAGGAATATAAATTGGTATAGCCACTATGGAAAATAGTATGGAGTTTCCTCAAAAAATTAAGAATAGAGCTTCCATATGACCCAGTAATCTCTCTTCTAGGTACCTCTCCTGAAAAATTTGAAAACATTTATTCATAAAGATATATGTACTCCTATGTTCACTGCAGCGTTATTTGTAGTAGCTAAGACATGGAGATGACCTA
Organism: Macroglossus sobrinus; assembly: GCA_004027375.1. NCBI lineage: Eukaryota > Metazoa > Chordata > Mammalia > Chiroptera > Pteropodidae > Macroglossus > Macroglossus sobrinus. The sequence goes on along the minus strand of PVKZ01000428.1, from coordinate 325,732 downwards.
AGTGTCCTTCAATGGATGATTGGATAAAGAAGATGTGGTACATATATATAACAAAATACTACTCGGCCATTAAAAAGATGACATACTGTCATTTGCAACAACATGGACGGATCTTATTTTGACAAGCAAAATAACTCAACTGGAAAAGTGCAAGAGCCATATGATTTCACTCATATGTGGGATATCAAACAGAAAGCAACAAATGAACAAACAAAACAAAACCAACTCATAGACACAGACAACAGAAGTGTGGTTATCAGAGGGCAAGCAGGATAGGAGAGAATGTAAAGGGGGTCAAATATATGGTGATGGAGGGAGATTAGATTCTGGGTGGTGTACATATGATGCAAAATACAGATGATGAATTATAAAACTATGTTACTGAAATTTATATAATGCTATTAACTAATGTTACCCCAATGAATATAATTAAAATTAAAGCATTAAGGAAATACTGAAGGCTCTCCCTGAGCAGAAGAAAAGTGAGGCATTAGTACAGACCCCATATTTTCTCTTGGACATGTTTACCCAGAGGTTCCACAGTACCCTCAAAATTAATACATCTGAAGACAAGCTCATAATCTTCACCCACAAACTTCTTTCCACATTTCTCCTCTCTAGGTGAATGGCACCATCATCCCTGTAGTTGCCCATCCAGACACCTGGGAGTCATCTTAGGCCTGTTTCCCCACTCTCCTAATATTCTACAGGCCAACAAGGCCTTCATCTCCCTCAAAACCATCATCTCTTTTTCCCTACTGGCCCTCCCTTACTTCAAAATTCATAATTTCTCACCTGGGCATTTTGACTGGCATTTAGTTCTCCATTTTGTTTTCTTCCATTCTACCCTTCAAATGGTGGCACGAGTAACCTTTCTAAAATGCAAAGCCTATCATGTCTCCCTGCTGTCTGGTGTCTCTGCTATCCAGTGAGTAATGTAGTTCTCTGGCATAGTATATGAACAGACTGCTGCCTACTTTTCAGATTCATCTCCTGCTGCTCTTTCTTTTGTGTCTAGCCCTCTGGTTATGCCAAACTATCTGAAGTTTCCTAGTTGGTCCATGGTCTTTCATGTCTTCATTCCTGTGACCATGCTCTTCATTTATTCATTCCATAAACATTTACTGAGTACCTACTAAAGATGTGCCAGCTACTCTTCCAAGCTTTAGAGGCACAGTAGTGAGCAAAACAGGAAAAAATCTCTACTGTCTTGGGATTTCTAGTGAGAGGAGAAAATCAACTATCCTTAAATATACAGAAAAACTCTAAGTCCCCGTTTATTGCATCTTATCCCCATATCCTAATCTCCTCTCCAGGTTAACCACTCACTATTTTTAGGACTTTGGTGTGTATACTATAACATTTCTATGCTCTTAGATATACAAATGTACATAGAGAAATATCAAATTTATTCACATAAATATCACATAAAACATTCTGTAACTTCCTTATTTTACCCAACAGTATATCTTGAATATATTTCCATGTCTGCATAAAAAAAATCTTTATTTCAGCTGTATAGCATTCCAGCATGGAGGACACCTGTTTTTGTTGTTGTTTTGCCAGTACCTTGCTTTTCCCTGGGGAAACCACCTCCCACACTATTTGTTAACATATCTGATCAACCTCACCTTCTCCCTCCAGGAGCAGGACCATGACCATATTGGGCCAGTACGTCATAGGAGTGGTGAAGTGGGGAGGTGTGCCCCTGTCTCGGCCAATGAAAGTCATCTCTGAGATTTTTCTGGTTGCTAAACTGATGGTATCCCAGGTCTCCTCTTATCCTCATGTCTAAACGCATGAGCCTGGAACATTCCTTGAGCCACTTCTATCATTTGCAACAGTCTTCTCCAGAAAGTACTCTGGGACTAGATTTCATCTTATATCTAATTCTATATATCTCCCATATTTTCAAGATTTTAAAATTTTTTTATAATTTCTGGCTCATTGAGAATATTACATTTTGCTTTTCAGGTCTGTTTTAGATTTCACAAGATAATTCTTCTCTTACTTGTTATATAGTAACTTGCACATTGCCTTGTAATCATCTATGCACCTATCTGCCTCTGAAGTGACCTCTTTACAGATAAACAATGACTAATTACCTGTCTGCCTTGATTTGGTAGTCACTCATAAATATTTGTTTAATAACTAATTAAATAAAAAGTTGACCTTACATTCACCTTCCCTGTATAGTTCAAGAGACTCTAGTGCTTTTCAAAGTACAAAGTATTTATCTTATCTTGTGAAGGATTAAATTATCATTCTGCAAATGGTTACTGCCCTTACTGATTCCATGAAAACAGTATATTTCCCTTCCCTTAACTTTTGCCTTTGTCACTACCTTTGACCAATGGGATATTAGCAGATAAGATGGGCGGAGGCTTGGGATCTGCTTGGGTGGTAGAGCTTGCCATCCTCACACTCCAGCTTTTCTCCATGAGAAGAACCTGCCTAAGGTAGATGCTGGTTCAAGGAGGATAGACTCAACCATCAGGAACAGATCTGGACTCAGCCAACAGGCTGGAACTTAGTCCAACCCAGACAAGCCTTACTCCGGTTTACCTGCAGACTCGTAGGTGACATGCTTACTGTTGTTTGCCATGGAGCTTTTGGTGGTTTATGATGCAGTGTTATTGTGACAAGAGCCTACTGAGACACATCTGCATCAAAACTACTGGAGTGTTTATTATAAATGAGATTTTTGATTCCCATCCTCAATCTCATAATCGATAATGTAGAGTAGTTTCAGAAATCTGTTTTTTAATAAGATCCCCAGGAGATTCTTATGCTTATTCCTGAGCTACAGCATTTGCCACCATGCTATTTTCAGTGATGTCAGAATAGCAGTAGGTTAGCACCCAGAGAGATTCTACATTACCTACAAAAAAAATTGTCCTGAGAAATTTTGGTCTGTAAAGAAGCCAGGAAACAGTATTTTCTCACCAAATCATTTAATTAAAGGGGTGGGAATCAAGAAACGTAAAGGCTTCTTGAGGTGATTTATAAACATAGCAATTTCTCATAAAGCGATCCTTTCATGCTGGTGCCCAGTAAATCCCTCCTGTTTAAATTTGAATAAGTTAAAACTAACTGGTCTGTAGAACATCAGTGACAGCACAATGCTCATTAATTAAACATGTACTTAGTAAACTCTTACTAAAGATCAGGCATTTGGAGGACAATAGAAAAATCTGCCAAAAAGCTTCCAGTTTAGTTAGCATGTTCCCTCCTTGTGCAGAGGTTGGTGCTTGGGAGTTAAAGAAGAACAAGTGACACAGTTCTTGCCTTCCATATGCTTTCACAGGATGACCTCAAGCATATCTTTAGGCACTAAATCACATTTCTCACCATTTTTCCTCTAGTGGACCCACCCTGTTCATATCTTATAGAGAGAATTCTTTTTAGTAGTTGTGAGACAAAACGACCTGTTTGCTCAATCCTGGATTCACCTCAGTGTCCTTGCCCCAAGTTCCTTCTTCAATGTATTGCATCCTGCCAGGAAATTCCACCACTCAGCAACCACTCAGGTGGCCAAGACTCCTGAACTCAGGTTCTGCAGTTCCATTTAGTATGCTAGCCCTACCTGGCCAGGAGCATTGACTGTGAACAAGAACTTTCTCATGGAACACTATTATAATCACCATTCAGGCCATGAAACCAACCCATGCCTGGAGAAAGCATCTTCAGTAGCAGACAGAATAAGAGCTCTGACAAAGTGTCTCATTGTAATTAACATGCTGCAGGAGTATGTATCAATTTGTGTTATTTGTTCATCAGAAGCTCATCTGCTAACCTCAGAATATGAGTTACTGAAGTAATCTTTGGTCACTGACAACAGGGCATATGATGTACTTGATTTTCTCCTAACGATATAACATCATCTACCTAGCACATTGCCCTGTGCCATTTTTACAGATTACTCATCCAAACCATAGCTTTGCCCTACAAGACTTAACTTCTAAAAGAGACAGCTAGACTCATATCATAATGATGTCATCCTTATTATTTCATAAGGGTAATTCCTAATGGCATCAAATGTTGTAAAATATAACCATTTCTAGAATAAGAATTGTGCCCTTGGCATGTTATTTTCTACCTGGAGTACCCTAAAAAATATTTAACAACCATTAAATAGGAGAACAGAATGTCTCTGTAATTGTTCTCGGATAAGGTAGTACCACTTGGCAGTTCTATTTTCATTACTGAGAGGTCAAATGACTGAACATTCAAGGACTGCCAGCAGTGATCCAAATGGCATGGCCTTAGGAAGCTCACACTCCCTGTTGGATCTCCTTCTGGATGATGATCTAGGATTGGAATTACCACTACACTTGTCCTCAGAGGCAGATGCCCTTGGAGTCCCACCCAGATCCTCTTTTTCTAGGCTGGAGCTCCCACTTCCCCTCGCCCCCAGAATTCACTGTGGGTGTTTGCTGCTAACAGCAGCTCACAGCTGCTCCTTTCTTAGGGCCCCAGCCCTTAGCCAATGGATCTCCCCTTTCCCAGAGAAGCCAGGGAGGTTATGACTCCCCCCTCTCCCAAAGAAGAGTGGTCTGTAGGGCCACCGATAGGGGGTGGTATAAAAGCCCAGCCCCTTGCCTCAAGGCAGAACAAACTATGGTACAATTCATGCTCTAGAGTTCTCCATGAGATCAGGCTAAGGCTGATCCTGACTACTTCCCTTCCCTTATTCTGCTTCCCCACTCTCTTACAGGTTTATCCTGGGAGTACTCTCTCATTCTTGTCCCCATCTCAGGTTTTGTTTCTGCAGAGCTTGCCTAAGAAAGATACCCTTCCAAACTGGGAGAAAGAAATCTTCCCTAACAATATATTGCTATTGAGAACAAGGTGGCTGTGTCCCAAACACTAGTTTGAAACTCTTGAGATGCACTTAAACACTATTTGAAGCTGGGAATTGATCAGATACAGTTACAACAGACGCTAATGTGATTATAGTGTTCATGGACAGAAGTCTTCATTTGAATAGAAATATCTTAAAATCCAGCAGAGCTGCAAATAGGAAACTCATCCTTCTTGTAACAGTCACAGTTATTAACCATGGGACAATTCATCTTGATATCAGGCTGGGAAAGAAGGCGAGTCACATGCTATGCTAACACATTTAGGTAATAACAGATAACTTAAAGAAATAAATGACTAAATAATAATAAAAATAATAAAGTAATTGACAATTATTATTCATCACAGGTAGGCTGCTATAGGCATTTTATTCAAAGGCGTTATTCTTTTCACTAACAACTCTGTGAACACCCAGTTAGCACAGCGAGGACCCCATTCAAGTGTGACTCATCAAAGACATTGGTCTCCATAGCCACAAAATAATTGGAAGCTGGTGGAAAACTCTGACCATGGCTGAAGCGCCTCCCTCTGAGTGAAAAGATAATTTTTTTCCTTTTCAAAACAATTAAGGTAATCATCACTTTCATCTTCCAAAGGCCCTTCTCCTTCTCATTCAAAGCACTCACTGGAGCACTTTTAGTCTCTTTCTTTTATGTTTCAATGTACCACCTGTTCACTAGAAACTGTCCTTTTAGCAGAGCTACTAAAAGCAAGAAAGCATTAGCACTTTAACTCAAGTATAATCCAGAAGTGGCAGACAGTGAAATCCTGACACAATTACATCTAACCTTTTTTTGGGGAACTCATTTGCTTAGAATATTTACACACTTTAGCAGGTTCCCTTCTTTTCACGGCTGGAGTCCTGGGTTTTTAGATACTGCTTCAGCTTCCTTTGAGACACTAATGATGCCTAGGAATTTATTTACTAATTGGTTACATGTCTCTGAAAAAGGCATATGTGTGCACTTGGTCTTAAGATGTCAAGGTGTTGGTAATGAACTTTCACTGGCAAGAGAGGGTAGGGCCTTGTGTATCTGGGCATCTCATCACAAATGCTGCTTGGAGAGTCATAAACTTCTTCTAATGAAAGAAATGACCTATCAAATGAGTGTTCTTCTATGTATGAGTTATCAAGGATAATGCTCTAGCCATTTTCTTCTTTATTCAGTCTCTATCTCTCCTTCCTCCACCCAACCCCCAAAGCTTATCAGGGGACATACTAATTTTTAATATTACTCATGTTAAAACACATACATTCCTCTCCCTTTACCCCAAATTAGCAACTTCCTGATTTCATTCCTCTTCTTCATGGCAAAATATATTGGAAGAAAGGTCTCTATAGTGTCTTTACTTCTTCACTTCTCACTCTTTCTCTCCAGGTCAGGCTTCCATGCCAACCTCTCCACTGAAACTGTTCTTGTTGAATCACCTATGACCTCCATATTGATACCTCTGCAAATGACAGACATTTTTCTGTCCTTGTCTCATCTGGCCTCTCAGTGGCGTTTCATGCTGTTGAATACTTTCCTTCTCCTGACCTCATTCAGTGTTGTGCCAACAAACTGGATCTTAGTGGGGAAAAGCCCGGATTTGTAACTTTTTCCTTTTCCCACCGTATATATACCCCCATCACAGCAGAATAGAGCTCCCAGGGGTTTTACAAGGGCTCACACACCACTGCTTCTGTGAATGGAACCCCAGAACCACTATTCCTCTCACCTCTCACCTGCTGCTTTCGCGCCTTTTGTTGGTCCCCACTCCACTACCAATGCTGATCTTTAGGCTTTGGATCTGGGCCCTTTTCTCATTTCCTTCCTTTCTTTAGAGATGATCTCAACTCTCTACATGGCTTTCCTTCTTTAAAAAAAAATTTAAATTTGTATTTATTTTTATAATAGGCAATAACTTAAAAAATTGAAATGATATAAAAAATGCTTAAAGAAGTCTCATGACTCAGGTAAGCACTTCTATTAGTTCCTACTGTATTCTTCCAGTGTTCCCTTTTGTAAATGCAAATGTATGTATATAAACATGCATATGTGAGAGTGTATGTATTCTTATCTTTTTTTTACACGAAGAGCAGCATTATAAACACTATTCTGCAGCTTTTTTTTTTACTTTACTGTATATGTTAGAGCTCATTCTATATCAGAACAGAGATAACCACATTATTTCAAAAATACCATCTATATACTGACTAGTACCAAATTTATATGTCTAGTTCAGACCCCTTTTTTGAGTCATAGACTTTTCAATTGCTTACTCGACTCTGGATATCTTAAATTTGTCTCAAGCATACCATGTCCAAAATGAAACACTTGTTTTCATCTCCTGTGGTGGACACTGTTGTCGGTCTACCCCACCACAAGCAAAGTCAGAGCACCCTTTCCCCAGCTGCTGTGGGTGGTGGCTACTAATGGCTCACAGCTGCCCCCTTCTCTGGAGAGTTGTCTTCAGCTGAAATGACCTACCTTGTCCAATAGTTATTCTAAACCAACCACTGACATACTGGGTATATCAACAAATATCAAGCCGGCTACTTTGCATGAATTGAAGATATCCAGGGCATTGCTTGAGCATAAGGGATATTTTCAGAGTCTGTTCAGAATATCGGTTCCTTGGAATGATCCATTGAACACAGAACAGAGAGATTATGTTTCTGCTTTCTTCCTCTCATGTCCTGTCACCCATTTGTTAAAGGTCACCTTACAGAGAATTAAATCTCCACTTCGCCTTGTTGTATCACTTGGTCCTTTTGGCACTTCATTTGAGCTCAGAAATGGTGAGACGAGTAGAGACATGACGTGTGGGCCTCAGGTTGAGGGTTGTACAGAACCAGTGTCACAGTGGTGATGAAGGCAGAGCAAGCGGCCTAGGTCTGGGAGACAGACAAGGTCTGAGACTCTGAGGAGGTGCTTACAGTGCCTTCTTCTGAAAGGCTGGGTGGCAACTTACTTGGATATACAGAATGTGGAAAGAGGATTTAATTAAGATGTTTTAATAAAGAATAAAGAAAACAAATGTTAGGGTATTTAATTCAGGAATGAGGACACTGAAAGACTGCATGCTACACATACTACGTCTGCTCCAAGCTTCCTAGTAGCCATTACCAAAAGGAAAAGCTGGTTAGGTCTACAATTCATGGGGTCTCTATAAAAGATAATGTAGAAATTTGGAACCTGGGCTTTGGGGTCAGAGCCACCATCTATGGGGTCAGTCAGTATGAGCACCACTCTCAATTTCCTCATTTGTAAAATGGGTCAACCACAGTACCTACCTCATCAAGTTGTTGTGAGGATTGAGTAAGGTAATAGATGTAAAGAACTTGAAACTGTGCTTGGTGTATAGAAGGGCCCAATAAATATTGGCTATTCTAGTAACAAATGAGTCAGTAAAAGCCCAATTCTAATTGCTACTACCTTCCTTATAAAGGTCCTTTGTGAAGATTTGATGATAAAAGTCATCAAAATATCCATTGATTAGCTAAAAAAAAAAAAAAAACCTCCAGAGGATTAGTGACAACAGTGACTCTAACTAAACCAAGACTAACAGCATCCAATAAAGTGCAGCTCAGGAAACACATTAATACAGTGACCCAATCTAGACTGGTCCAAACACAGTTTTCTGCTGGTTCTGCCTAATCTGCAGCTGGAGTGGAGTATCTCAAGGGTGGTGAACACCCTGAAACTGCAAACATCTTGAGCATATGGAGAGAGAATCCATAATTGGCTGTCCAACAGAAATTTTATTAACATAATGCTGACATTTGTAATTTTCAAATTTTTAAAATTTTGTAATTTTTCCATAACTATATTTTTAAAAAGTAGGTAAAATTAATTTTATTTATCAAATATATACAAATGTTATTTTGAGATATAATAAATACAAAAAAATACTAAGAGATAATTTACATTCTTTTCATTGTAATAAGTCTTTAAAATCTGATGTGTGTTATACACATACAGCACATCGCAATTGGGACGAGATACATTTCAAGTACTCAATAGTCCCATGTGGTTAATAGCTGCTGCTTTGGACAGCTCAGGGCTATAATGTTTTATGTTCTTTAAGAACCAATGACCAGGGAATAGATGAACTTGATACAGTTTTACATATTATGCTTTTTTAACTGAATGCTCATTTTTTAAAACAAATTTTATAAGAAAACATACTTATCTGTTATTCACAGGTAGATAAACATGTTGACATTAAACAATAAACATTAAACATGAACTTAGAATATTCAAACTGTAGAGAATTTCTTTAATGATTTTGTTTACTCTCCCCCCAAAATTTTCTGTGACTACATAAGCACTGATATTTACAAAATATAGTTTTTTTATTTACATAAAAAGGTATTATACTATTCACCTTATTTTCCACATTGTTTTTTTAGTTAATAATATATCTTGGAGAATTTTCCATATTGGAATATGACACATCATGTTTGTTTTAAACAATTTCATGGCATTTGATTAGATCTATGTGCTATAATTTATTTAACCAATCTCCTTTATGGTCCTTCAGGTTGTTTCCACCATTTTTTTTTTTTTTTGGCTGTTACAGACACTTGTACAGTGATTATCTTTATTCATATCCTTGTCCATGTCCTTATTCAGTTGGAATACTTTTGCAAGGGGTTCCTAAAAATATATTTTAAAATTTTATCAATTTGTCAAATTTCTCCAAAAGAAGTTCCTCAAATTTATTCTAAAAAAGTGATATCTTTTCCTATGCCCTAATCAATTATTAAGTTTTATACATTTTTTTCACTTTGCAAGTCTAAGTAAAAATGGTATCTCAGCTTTGTTTTACATTTTTGTAATTGAGTGAGGTTGAACTTATGTTTTTGGTCATTTGTTCTGATTTTTCTATTAACTGTTTTTACGGTTTGCCTATATTAATCTTTTTCATAAATTTTTTGTTACGTGTGTGCAATTTTTTCTTTTAGTCTGTCACTTGTCTTTTTATTTTGTTTATGGAGGTTTTTTTCATCTTATTTAAGTTTTACATTGTTATGTGATTGGATTTATCAGTCTTTTCCTTTATGACTTTTTTTTCTACTAGAGGTTTAGTTGGAAGTTTTCCATGTTTTTATTATAGAAACATAAGGCAAAAAAGTTCACAGTAAAAACTTGAAAAAATGTAGAAAAGGTGATATAAGAGGAAAATTGAGCATTAATATTACTAAGAGAATTTTTTAAAATCCTGTTTCATTTTGTCTAGTTTTTAATGTAATTTTTCTTGATAATGAGTGAATTAGAGGCAGACTTCCCAGATTAAGGAGGTGTGGTAGAATAATATTTTTGAAGTATTATATATTTTAAATACATTTCATGTATTAATAAATTGAATTAAAATTAAGCTACGTTAAAAAATTAATGTTTTTGGCCTGTACTTTGTCCCCACTCATTGAGCCAGCATTTTTCCTGTTTATTCTGGTAGATGAAAATCCTGTGGGCTGGGAATGAGGGAGAAGATGGGGAAGGCTGCTACGTGTCTCTAAGGGGCAGCCCTGGGCTGCTCCTTTCTGGGTTGATGGAAATGGAGGCTAAAGGACCAAGAGGATCTGCCTTGTCTTCTCAGGGAGTTCCAGGAAAGTGACAAAGATATGAGTAGTTTTTGCCCTTTCCTTTTGTGTGTAAGTCAGAGGGTAAGAAATCTCGGCATTGCAGGTCAGTCCTGAGTCTCCCACTGCCTGGAATGGACAGCAGTGCATCTATGCTGGTCTGAGACAGGTACAGGACTACCTCAAGGAGCCTGGCAGATTAGGAGACTCTTTGTATTGGGAAACAGGGACCCAAGAGCAGATGTCATCACTGTTCTTATATCACAGGCCAGATGGGAACTCAGTTCCCTCCATGGATACCAGCAGAGAGAGAAGCTGACGATTGGTGACTCTTAGGGACAAGACAGAGCAGAGGTGCCAGCATGGACAGATGACATCCAAGGACCAGATGAGCCCCCTCCAGGTCCAGATGTTCTCTCAGTCTCCAAACTCCCTGAAGCAGAGTGGGGAGGGCAAAAAACCCTGAACGGACTGAGTTTTCCTGGAATTGACTTGTTTCAGTTCTGCCATCAAGTATAATGGGGACTCAGGTTAGAAATTAGAGTCAGTTGTGGAAAATATAGGATTTTATATTTTTGTATACCTAAGTTTTATACCAGATATATTATAATCATTATAAAGGTAAGGATAAACTGAGTCACCAGAAAAGGCCTTTGATAAAAGTATGACCAGAAACATTGTCCACTCTGAAATTTAAAAGTGGTGGGGGGCAGTTTCAAGTTAAAAAAAAAAAAGGATTCTAGACTGTAGAAGAATTTGCAGACAGAAGTACATTGGTATTATTTCTCTTTGCTATGCAGGTGGGAGTGTTGATGAAACTTGAAGCAGCTGACAGAAAAATGTGGCAAAATGGTGATATGCCACTCAACAAACTTTATCTTGATATTCTAGAAGGCATGGGTCTGCACTTTGGATTCAAGGTTCATAGTATTATTTTAATTTAAGCAGATATCCGTAAGTTTCTAATGTCTGATATTTTTCACCTCTGCTCAGAGATCTAGATAACTAAGTTCAACAGTATGTAAAGCTTAGAAGGAGGAAGGGCATGAAAACAAAGTATTTTCCAAAAGACATGTATTCATTAAAAGCAAAGGTTCTCGACTCTGGATCCTCATTAGAATCATCCAAGGAGCTTTTAAAAAGGTTGAGCCTAGGCACTGCCATCTCCAAGATTCTAGTTTAATCAGTCTGAATTTGTTTGCAACTATGGGATGCTAGAGAACCAGGGAGCATAGGACACTTGACTTAGCACTGTTGAGTACTAGCAGCTTGGATCCTCCCCTGGAAAATCCTACTAGTTGCCTTCTTATATTAGGAAGAGATCTTTCAAGTTTTAGTTGGGCATATGGTCACTCAAAATAAAGGCTGTATTTCACAGTGACTTTTACATCAAGGAATGGCCACTTGATTAAGTTATCCTGCCTCCTCTCACTTTTTCACTGAGAATTTAGGATGTGTCTGGCTATAAGTAGTAGAAAATGCAGCTCATGGTAGTTCATTTTTCTCTCATAATAGTTTTGGAGGTTGGCAGCTCAGGGCTAAAGAAACACCCGAAAGATGTCGTAGATTCCTAGACTTTTTCTATGTTTTCACTCTGCCTTTCTTAGCATAGTAGGTTACACGATGACTGTCACAGCTCTAAGCATCATTTTCTTGTTTAAGGCAGGAAGAAGATGGGAGGGGTTACTCCAGCTTTATCTGTCCCTTTTTTATTATTATTAAGAGAAGGAACCTCTTCTCTTAAAATGAAAGTCCCACAGGGCTGACTTCCATATTTATCTCATTGGTTAGAACCGTAATTTGTGGTCACCCCTAGGGACAGGGACAAGAGACGCTACTAATGAGTATTTAAGTTTTCTAGCCTCTACACTGGGAGGGAAAAGGGGGATGGAATAGATGTTGAATCGGCCAATCAACAGTGTCTATCTTATCACCTACTACATCTAATCAATCATCATTTCTGCTCATTTCTCTTCATAAAATTGCTTTTGGACCTCCACAACTACCTCCCTAGTTCAGAATCACATCATCTGTAGCCTTCGCTCTTGCAAAAAAACTCCAAAATGGTTTATACTTACAATGTGATTTTGCTATATTATTTGAGAATATTCAATTCTGCTATACAAGACAAACAGAATAGATGTAACTCTTAGGAATTATAAAGCACTGACAGTAAGTAAATGAATTGCTGATGAGATATTGGCTAAACTCATAGCACGTGTTAAATACAGGAAATCATGAAACAAGTAGCATGTAAGACTTGGTAGAATTCATAGGATGTTTTAAAAATAGATAATGTTATTAACCTGTGAGACATGCAGAGAATACAGGGAATAGAAAATAGAGAGGGATGACTGCTTTCACTTAGCTGACAGTAATATGTCACCCCTAATCAGTCACCGCATGGTAACACCCAGTAAGTTTATGATACCCTTCTGGCCTCACATGTGCTCTGCCCAAGCACTGCAGATAAAACTAGTAGCTGTTCAGGGGCTATTTGGAAAGCTACAGCTGTGGCAGGTGTACTTGCCCTGTGCCCCTTCAGTAGATCAAGAGTGTCTTTGGTCTCGGGTGCCCTTTCTCTGTTGCCTTTTGCTCAAACATCAACTCTGGCTGTCACAACCACACCATCAGAGGGGAAGGCTGATGTGAGGAGGGTGGGGGAAGAAGACATATGAACACAACTGAGCTAGCGTGGTCCTTTCACCTGCTTGCACACTATCTTAACTGTGTTAATATACTCAGTTTCTTTCTCCGTGCTTCTCACCGTGTGTTTTGGACTGGTTTAATGAACTGTGTGGTTTGAGTATCTCAATCTGTGCTGTGAGCTTTTCTGTTCTGTGGGAGAGTTCTGCTTCTGAGATAGCTCTCCTGGTTGTGTAGTGGGAAGATACAATGCATCAAGGTCGTTTCCTACATGACACTATTCCTCTGTGTCTACCCACTTGAATACATCATCTACATACTGCCACAGAGCAATCTTTTAAAATCGCAAAATCTAATCAAGGTTAACCTTTGTTTACGACTTTTCAGGGTCTCACCATTGCCAACAGGGTACCATCGAACTCTCTAGCATAATGTTGCAGGCTGGGCTCCCCTAGAAGCAAAATCTGAGTCACAGATTAGCACACAGAAAACGGATTAGGAGGTGCTCTTGGGAAGCTTTATATCTGCCCAACCCCCAACATCCACAAGTTATTGGGTGTGGGTGGTCCCTAGGGAAGGGGGTATGACCTTGGCTGAGTAGTAGCTATAGAATAAGTCCTTTGGTCCTGGAATGGGGGTCTGGGCAGCATGACACAGACTTTACATGTCTGGCCATGCCTATCTCTCCATCTTATCCTTTGCTTTCCTTTCATTAAACACAAAGCTACTAAAAACTAAGTTGCATCATCCAAACATACCAGGCTCTTCCTTCCTCCATGGCTTGTTGCTCTGCTCTTCCTGTTCCAAAGTCCTCTCTGTCCACCACTTCCACCCTTCCTGGTAATCCCGACCCTCAGCTTCTCAGATCACACCTCTCACCTAAACCACCCATTCCATCTACAGATTAGGCTGGTCCGGCTCCAATCCTCTCTTTAACCTGCAGCTGTGAACTGGCTGGGTTATGGGAAGAATGGGCTGAAGTCCTTGAATGAGGCACAGGTGATGAGTGCTTGGACAGGAGGGATCAAAGGCAAATCATCCTCCACATTCTAAAATATCTTCTTTCTCTGAATATTCCCTTTCCCTCCCATCCTCCCCTGTATCCCAAATCCAGTAATGAGAAACGTGGATTCATTTTGTAACAGAAGACGGTACACTGCAGCTCTAAATTGTATTTTTAAATTTTAATAGTAGGCTAAATTGAAAAACACAGAGGGAGCATTTTGAAGATGCCCTGCAGCTGGATTTGTTTCATGCTAGAGCAATTTTGCTGCCTGGCTGCTTCCTGCTGAAAGCACAGAGGATGTGCTGAAATGCTGCCACTGTAAACAAAACTAGATCAGGCAGATGCTTCTCTCCTGCACCGACAGACCTACCTTATAAGTTGCTGGCAGCAATGCTATTTGACAGGCACAGTGCTAGGAAGCAAGTGGCTTCCAAAATAAGAAATGAAAGGGAGGAATTTTTCAACACAGGCTTGAAAACTGTAACCACTGGAAGGGACTTTACAAATCATGTAGTCCAGCTTTCCAAATTTATAACTGAGGAAACAGAGGCCCAGGAAAGTAAGGTACTTTATCCTAATACAGGTTATGAGGGGCAGCCTGAACTAAAACCCAGGTTTCCTGGGTCCTAGTCTAATAGTCATTCTGTGACATTGTATTCAAGTTCATTATTTTACTTTAGGGTTTTTATTTTTATCATTGTGCATTTCAGAGGATAATGTGTAATTCCTATGGTCAATATAACTATAACATCTAACTGCATATGGAATGGCTTTTGGTTCTGTTCTGGGAGGAACACTTAAATTCACCAGTTGGACTTCTGTCTCAAGGCTAATTACTTACTTAAGGCATTTTTGCTTTGATTGTAAAAGCAATCACATAAAATATTTGATGAAGCTTGACTTTGTGCTATAAGGACTCAATATATGTATGAACTGTTTTCATTAGAACTTATGAAAACCAAAGAACTAATTAGCTTTGAGATGTTTCAAGTTTAAACAGGAGCAAATTCATAAATTTTAGAATTGTTCTATATTTTGTATACCAGTTCTCATATGCATGAAAAAGCATAAGGGAGCTAAATTATTTGTGGTAATCATGATATACTATTTTCTTATAATTTTCCAACACGCCATTGAGTTAAAGAAATTTGTTTGGCATTTAATATTTCTTTGTGTTTCTATGACACCTTTTTTTTTCCCTGCAGCTCAAAGTACTTAATACATATCAACTCATTAATCCTCACTAAAGTACATCCAGAGAGAGTAGAGGCAAATATAATTCTCTTGATACAGAAGGCTGAGTCTGCTTGGAAAACCCAATGTACAATTGACTTGCATGCTAAATGCATTATCAGAGTATTTGTGCACTGGTTGGAAATTGCTGTGCAATCTATATGTGGCCGATTATTTGCTTCTGGCCATCTTTTCAGTTGAGAAAAGAGATAACATGAATGATACAGTATATTGCTGAGTTTAAAAATACCAAATTGCAAACCATGGATTAACATAAGCTTAATTTTCTTAGGAAGTCTTCAGCTAAAGTTAAAAAACAAAAAACAGCAGAATGATGAAATATATGGAATAAGCAAGCCAATAATAACAATAATGATTATAATTTACTGAGCTCCTACTTTGCATCAGATGCAGAGCTGAGTATCTTACATATAATTCTCTAATTCTCACATCTCTGCAAGAAAGGCATAATTATCTCTATTTTACAAATAAGAAATGTGTGATTACTTTCTCATTTATTTAATTCCTATAGAATTCCAGGTGGCACTAGTTAAGGGAACTTCAGGCCATATTCACTGTTCAGAAACGTCCCCTCTTTTCCAGATTTCTGCCCTATACCTCCTACTTCTCTTTATTTATTCAACAAACGCTTACTGAACACACACGATGCCAGGCAGGTACCAGGCATTGGGTCTATGGTTGTGAACAAAGCAATCGAGTTTCTGTCTTGAGGGAGTTTGCCTTCTAGGCTGAAGTCTAGATTTCAACAAAAACATGGTAAGAAAATAACGGAATAGAGTTGGATGTGAGGTAATAAACCTACACAAAGAACAAAGGCACAAATAAAAGATGGAGACTAACCAATAGTGACTTCAGAGTTGGAAACTGTTACACTTTCACTTCTCTTTAGTGATTTTATTTTAGTCATTTTTGTATAAGCCCGGCATCAAGAAACTTATTGTGGAAAGGAAGAATAGTATAGTTTTAACAAAATGGCATGGCTGTTAGCCACTCCAGCAGTCTTAGAGAATGCTCAAGGTTGGGGTGACAGATTTCAACCCATAGAATGGGTGGTACCCAGAATGGTGGAGCTTAGGTGGTAACCCAACAAGTTTGTTCAACATGTCCCATGTGTCACCCACCTAGTCCACAGCCACTCTGTCACTGATAGCATCTCCATCATCCTCTACCTCATACTCTAGTGGGCTGAATAATTTCTGTAAATAGTCATGTCTAGTCATCACATCTCTTCACAACTGTTATTTCTCTCTTGGAGACATTCTCTTCCATGTTCAATCCACAATTCAAAACCTTTAGCACCTGTTCTGTTGCTTCACTTCCAGCCCCATGCTACCTGCAAATAACTGTAGCTTTTGGTATCTGGTAACATCCAGAGTGAACTACATCCCTGTCTATCTCTGCTCCAAACCCTCCATCTTGGTGTCCCAGATGGCCACCTCCAAAAATGGCTTCTCATTGTGTCCTCTCATGAGCTCAGAAATATTGCCCATGGAGCTATCTTTCCTCTTTGGAGTAGTCCAAGGTGTGAAAAATCAGTAAGAGTGGGAGTTTGTGAATTACCCAACCCTTCTATTAGCGTAATGGCCTTGCCCTGGTGTCTCTTGCAGGAGGGCTCAGTACACTTGTGGAGAAACTCACACTACATCTTGTCTGGTATTACGGGTGTAAGCAAGGCCACATGGAATAGACTCTATTCAATAGAGGAAATGATTCACTCACCTTTATTCTTAATTAATTCTGGCAGCAATCCCCAACCTTGTTCAGGGAAAAAATTTCCTCACTAGCAGAGCCTATTACTATCACTCCATGTGCAGGCAACTCCATTTTCTATCTAAAGCTTACATAAGCTTTCAACTAATGCTCCTTTTTCTTAAGAAAGAACACTGTCTTTGTTCTCTGGGCTATATTGTTCTATTGTTTCTATATATGTGTATTTGGGCCTGGAGATTATAAATGAGATTCTGATCTAAATAAGAGGGGCAGGAAATAAAATTAGGAATGTCTCATGATGCCAGGAACAAAACAGTTGTAATCATAAGTACATTGAGTAGTAATTAATCAATGAAATGATTATGTTCCCAAGGAGAAGAACAGATGTCAATTTTGAGGTATAAGAGAACAGATAAAAACTTGTTTGCAGAAAAAAATATAAGGTATGATTCATGAATTAGGAATTCCTGGCAATTCTGAGGTACAGGTGGGCAGAGAAGAACTTGGTTGCAGGGAGAAACAAAATAAAACAAAACAAAAAACAAAACAAAACAAGATCTGATTCCTGATTTAATGGTTCCCAAAACGTGGGCCATGTCACACAAGCATTGGCATCATCAGGGACCCTGTTGAAAATGCAAATTTAGGTTTTATCTTGCACCTACTCAATCAGAAACTGGGGATGAGCCCAGCAATCTGTCTCCAGCAACCCCTACATGTGGTTCTGATACATGCTAAATTTTAAGAACCCTTGGGTTAAAACCACCTCTTCTATAGGAAGACTATTTAATTTAGGACACCTGGTATGGGAGGATTCAGGGGCAAAGACATCAAGGGTTAGTTTTGTTCATGTGGGGAAACCCATCCCCCCGAAGTCTCTGGGTCAAGGCTGTCGATAGCCCAGAAGCAGAGGCCCACGTGCCCCTGCTGGTTCCTTTAGAATTCAAAGGCGGGTTTCAGAACTGAGCTGCCAAAGACTTTGTAGCTAGACTAATTAGTCTCTAGGAATTTCCCATAAAAGTTCGAAGGGCTGGGTTGGAAACTTGCAACCAATTGCCCCAGTGCAGTGGCGGAGTGGGGAAGATTGGGGGGCGGGGGAAGGACCAACAACACTGCTGAAGTATCACAAAAGACTTTCCTTCCCAAGAGGGACTGAAGGCCGGCTTGTTTCTGTGTAGTAGGCTGTGAAAAGCCATTCCTTTCCTCTGATGGGAACTGGGCTCAAGAGAGTTTCCCTTCTAGCAAGACTGAGGAATAAACCCAATGCCAGCCAAAACTCAAGCTGGGGTTCACAGGCCAGCCACTCTGCCTGGTTAAGGCTTTTCTTCCTATTTACCCTTTCCTTTTCCCCTCTGTTTCTTCCTTCCCTCAGAAGGGCCTGAGGCCGTGGCTGTGTTAGGTCATTCAGCATTGACTGTGGAGGGGACCACTGCTGGAGTTGAGCCCATTGTAGTAACATCTCAGGACTGAATTAGAGGCTCTTCAATGTCCCTTCTAGTTCTGATATTTTTCTGCTGAAAATATTTTTTATGGACAAAAGCTTCATCCTGGTGAGAAATGCAGTTGGAGTTCTAAGACCTATCACCTGCCTTTTACAGTCCAGCCATGGCCTTCAGTCAGATGTCACCCTTTAGCTAGATCAGCTTCTCAGGACTGTATGATTTGGAGATCAATAGCTTATGTTTCTCCCATAGATTCCCTCATTCAAGCATGCATTTGTGCATTTGGCAAATGCTTCATTCTGTGCTCAAATCTCTGGGTTCCAGAAGGACTAGGGAGCAGTGACATGTGTATTCTTATTTCTCTACCTTTGCTTTTGTGGTGCCTCTTGCCCTTTGCCTAGACCTACCTTTTTTCATGTCCAAATGGTGACTGCTTACTTAATCTTCATAGTTAAGTTAAAATGCCATCTCTTTTCTCTAGCTTTCTCTGATCACCTCATGATCCCAAGTGTATAAATGGTTTTCTCCTTTGTTTTGCCTTTCTTTTCTTCCTTCCTTTCTCCCTCCTTCCCTCCCTCCCTCTCCATCTATCCATTCATCCATCTCATACTTCTATTTATGTTTTTATGCTGTTTTTCAGCATAAAACTGAAGGTCTGTTTCTTCTAACTTGTCTATAGGCATTTGTTTTTAATGAGAGCAATCTTCCTAAAACTAAATGATAAACATTATGACTGCAGTTGTTTAACTGTTAAAGAAAACCAGAGCTAGACAGTAGGTAAAGCAGTATAAAAACTGACTATATTCAGGACTATTACCATAGGGAAAAAGAGACCTCAGTACTTAACTGGGCTTAATTTGAATGCAGCATAGACCTGTGGGAATTTACAGCCAAGAAGGAGGGTGGAGATCAGAGAGTGGAAAATTACTAAGGGAAAACATCAGGGTTGAGGGGGATTCTAGCTAAACCGACCTAACAGGATCTTTGCTGAGGACAGGCCAGAATGATCAGACATCATGTGGAGGGCAGTGGCGGATGAGGAACCTGCTTAGTTAGCGAGAGCGATCAGACATAGACGATGAGGGACTCTTGTCGAACGGACTGAGCAGGGTTCTTGCAAAAACTAGACTTCACAAGGAAGTGCATGGATGGGCCTAGGAAAGATCCAGGAGCCTGACTGAAGTTTGGTCAAGCAAAGAATCTTGTCACAATCTAGAGAAAGAAGACCACAATAAACTATGAAAAATAATGCAAAGGAGTTTTGAATATCATCCTCAAAAAAATACATACCTTGAACCAACAAAAATGTATAATAAATCATTTATGAGGTAGATGGCTTTCACATGTTTGGCCAGTAGTATAGATAATAAATTTTATTAGGGAGGGGACATAAATAAAAATGTTTTGGGGCCCATGAAGTTTTTATTATTGACAAAGTTGGTGCATGTGCATTTCTAAAATCTAACGAGACTGTGTTCTCTGGGGCTTCATTAATGGAGTATGTTGGCACAGAAAAGTGAAAACCAGGAAGTAAAATTAATAACATTTATTTTCCATAACTAGAGGTTAGAGTCTCAAGCCAAGGACTACTAATCTCTAGGCTGCTAACTAGTCCATAATTTGACTTCCTACATGGTTATGGCACCTTTAAACACCATCAGTTGAGAGTACAAACCAAGCTAGCTGCTGCATTAAGGTATATGTGCAGAAAAAAACTGACATGCTTCTAAAGCACTGTCAGGCCAGAGAAAGCTAATGAAAAACCTTACCATGAACTGCTGCCTGTGAGAGCCTTTGAAAACGTTAGGCACCACACAAGTGCCCAGCAGGGCTCCCGCTAACATTGTTTTATTATCCTACCAAATAACTATGGCACTATCATGCCATCCCCCCACCGAGTTTAACATATCATTTGCATTTACAGTGTAAAGTTGTTATTAAAGGAAGGATATTTTTGCAAGTGCTAAATTTGCATCTTTTCTCCTCCCTCTCTTGTTGTGGCACAGTATTCAAGAACCTGCTGCTCAACCACCTGTTCATGTTTGTTACCGTGAGGGCAATGTTCCTGTCATTAGCTATTTTCTTTCTTTGGTTGTAATACTGCCTCAAACTTATCTAGGCTGATGGACTTCAGAAAGAGCATAGGGTTGGGAACAAAGACCTCAGGAAATGTGTTGCATAGTTTTGTATGACTTGGGAAGAATTAGCCTCCACAAGGCCATGCACATTCTTCCTCTTGATAGTAAGTTCTCTAGGGAAGGGAAATTCTGGTTCTCATCCTTGGGGCATGAGATTTTTAATTTCCCAATTTTACTATGTGGTCAAACCCTGGAGCGTTCTTTCTTTGAACCACATCACCACAAATATCCATTGGGTCAAGAACATTCTTGGGCCATGGGTAAGCTTAAGAGCATCCTGATGAGGAAATGAAATATTTGGTACAAAGATCTCTTCTACCCAGCTCTATTCAATTCTAATAGTGGTTTCATTTATGTGAAAAATAATGTAAAAGATAAAATTATTTGTTTCATTGCCCGTATGATTCATCTGGGGTGCTTGGAGACACTGCGCAATGGTCTTGGTTTTGTTATGAGAATGTCCGTGAAAAGCTAGAATCCAGGATATGAGCTAAATAAAGATAGACCAGAATGTCTCCTGCTTTTGCAATCTAAAGTATGCACACCTCTGCCATAGCAAGAGGAAAGAACTAGAAAAGAGAGAGAGAGAGAAGGAAGAAAAAAATGAAGAGGGGAAGAAGAGACATCACCATGCTGGCTTGGTAGGGCCACACTTAATACACAGGACAGTAACACATGCTGCAGACTGGTGATTAAATGCAAGAAGAACCTCAGGTCTGGTACTTCTTCTAAGTAGGAGAAAAGGGGTAGGCTAAGTGAATCAGCTATCCTGGACTATCACAGAAAGTTCTCGTTTCTTTGAAGTCTCCTAGGCCATTTGGGAGGCACTCTAGAGGAAACATGGGATTTTCAGCCACCAAGATCAAGAAACTGAATTGCAAATGTACAGCACAGGGAATATGGTCAATAATATTGTAATAATGTTGTACAGTGTCAGATGGGTACCAGACTTATTAAGGTGATCACTTCTTTAGGTATATAAACATTGAATAACTATGGTATACACCTGAAACTAATATAATATTGTATGTTAGCTAAATGTTAATAAAAATATCTTTAAAAGAAAAAGAAACTGGACTACAGGAAGGGAGATAAAAGCTGTTGCTGGACAAGGGGCACAGAGCATACTCTGGGGTGGAGGACATAAAGAATAGGGGGTCTCCTTCAGGAGACAAAGCTGGTCATTGGAGAAGAGTTGGGGCCAGACTTAGGGCCATGGTGGTTTAGAAATTTTAAAAGTTGAAGTCAACTGGTGACAAAACCTGTCAAAGATATCACAACAAAAGAGAACTACAGTCCACAGATGAGCACAGGCATCTTAGATGAAATGTTGGTAAGCAGAATCCAGCAGAGCTTTAAAAGAATAGACTTCCTTCCGGGAAGGCAAAGGTAGTTCTATACTAGGAAATCTGGTAATGTAATTCCCCATATTTCTCAAAAGAGTAAAACCATTTAGTCATCTCCACTGCTGTTAAAAAAGAATTTGATAAAATGTAACATATTCATTATAACTTTACACTATTCTTAATAAAATAGGAGTAGACACTTAACGTATTTAAGATATAGATAAAAGATTAGCATCATGCTTAATGGTGAGCAAAAAACTCCTGTTAAATTTGGGAATAAGACAAAGATGCCCATTAACTACTCTTAGTTCACATTATCCTATGTAAGTATTAATTAATGCAAAGACAAGAAAAGAAAATAAAGGCCTAAAATAATAATTAGTTGCAGAAGATTTGATTCTATATATAGAAATTCCATGACAATGAGTCGCTGTGTCATTAGAAAAAAGTAAGACAATTCAGTAAAGTGGGTATTATGAATCTAATGAGAAAGTTAATAGCTTTCTATATACAGATACCAGCTTAAAATATAATTAAAAAAATCTCATTACACTAACTGTAAACACTAACTATTCAGGAAATGATCTAACAAAGAATGGATAGGAATGAATAGATCTACCATCTCATACTCTCTGAGAACTGTTTTTATAGTTTTTTAATTTTTAGCCTGTAGGTTTGACTACCAGCATAGTTCATATACCAAGTAAAGTGGAAACAAGGCCCCTGGAGCTAAGCGGACTTGTCACCACAACATTTTTAAAAAAAGAAGGAGCATTCTACCTGAGTCCAGATCCCAGAGGCCTGACTTGCTCACTGACTGTGTGACCTGCACAAATAACAACTCTTCTCGACCTCAGTATCTTCAGGGATTAAGAAAGAGTGGGTGCATGTATTGAATCAAATGTAAACTAGGAGTTCATAGACATGTCTTATTTTACTTGCTTGAAATTAGTTTTAATTAGTAGTCAAAATTGGGATTCTTCATATTAAAATCTGCATTCTCAGCTTCCTTTAAAAATTGCACCATCTGACATTACAGGGCTGGCCTCGCCCACTGCTTCAATTAGCTGCAGCTGCAGAAGCTGTTGCCCCGTCTCTCGGAGCCTGACGCCAGTTTTAAAGACCCGCCCCACAACCACCTTGGTTTTGCTGACCTGATTATTTACCTGATCAGCTGATTCTAAAGGCATTCAGTTGTAGCCCTTGGTCATTCTGTAAGTCTTCTTTCATTTTTACGATTTAAAAATTCTAAAATTCAGTCCAGCTGTCAGTCTAGAAAATATATTCTTTTTCATATTACTTAAAAGACTGGGCATTTTGCACTAATGTAGGTGTAGAAAGCTCTGGCCCTATGCTTTTCTTTCTTTTTCCATTTGCTTGTAGCAGACTATCCTGGGTTACCATGGTGATTACCATCCCTTAATGATACGCTGCTAACACATGGGGGAATGTAATTTTCTTTAAGCTCAGTGGAAAGTAGTGGAACAACAGTAGTGGGTATAAAAGCTTTCTCTCTCCCTCTGTCCCTAGGTGCTCCTCAGTCACCATACAGAACAAGGGCAGGCTGCTGATCAATATCTCCAGACAAATCAACATGAGAGCTGCTGTCAGGATTTAAATCCTTTCCCTGGTTCCCAGTGCACATGTGGGAGCCCTGAGAAAGACTATTTTCAACCCCCTAAAAAAGTGTTTTGCATCAAATCTCTTGGGACTTAATTAAAATAATCAGCTTTCACATCCCAGGCTTTCGACTCTAAGCTCCCACACAAAATGAGCATCCCACGTTCCAAGAGGCCCTGCTTGCACATACTCAGAGCAACTGACATCTTTAACTGCACACTCTCCTCCTGGCAGGGATTCCATGGTCTGCGTTTGGCCCCTTCTGACAAAACTGAGGGCAGAGAAAGATAATCCATAGCCCATGGACCTGCCCAGACCTTCCTGGTCTGACTTATGAGGTGTTAGTTCTGATTGTGTCCAGGGAAATAGGAGAAGAATTCATTCATAAAAACCTGCAGCACCCAGGGGCTCACTCCCTGGAATGTCACTGTGAGAAGCAGGTTGAATCTGCCCGATGCTGACCTGCCTTTCCAGAACTTTGAAATCTCTAACTCCTAAGGTTCATTTTTTAAAAATTGACATATAATTGACATAAAAGATTGTATAAGTTTAAGGTGTCTAAGGCATTCTAAGGACCATTTTAAAATTGTAGCTGAATAAAAACTTGGCAAATAAAAGACATTGAATTTTTAAAAAATGTATTATTGTTATTCATTTTATTGTGGTAAGAACACCTAACATGAGATCTACCCTCTTAACAGTGTACAATACAGTTTTGCTATCCATGGGTACAATGTTGTAGAGTAGATCTCTAAAACTTATTCATTTTGCACAGCTGAAACTTTATACCCATTAATTAGCAATTTCCCATTTCCCCCTCCCTCTGAGACTGAATTTTAAGAAATGAGTTTAGAGTCACCTCTACAGGACTTACCCTCTCCTTTCCTCTATGCTACCTCTTCAAATTTCCATACAGGTAAAGTTTGACTAAAGTAAGTAACTAAATAGATATATGATAAAGCAAGTAGAATCTAGGTGATACATGTACAGAGTGACCACTGTAAAATGATTTCAACTTTTCTATACATTTGAAATTTTCATAGTATTGGAAAATAAATCAATGACTGAAGCAGAGTTTATACATAGGTTGTCCACAGGCAACGTAAGATAGAAATGATTTATTTGGCCATCAAGGAATTTTTTTAAATTGTATAAAAATCTGTATTTCTAATTTCTCTAGAAAAATCAGGAGCTCTGAAGGGAAAGATGGAGGAATCATAAAAGGGCAGTTTAACTCTGTGTGAGTGTCTGTGCACACATGCAGCTGGCAGGAAGAAGCAGTCCCACACCTCTGTCTTGATTTAGTATGGTCAGGGGGCAAAGCCCATTCTGCTTCCTGAGACTCTGCTCTGTGCCATGGCACGAAGCTAAGTGGGTGGAATAGCCCATAAACAGGCCTGGATAAGGCTGTATCAAAAGAAAAGTCTTGGGACTAGCTGAGCAAGGCTGCGTTTATCTTAGAATGTTTGCCTTCTGAATAAAATGCCTCAGTGAACTAAAGACTGTCTCCTATCAACTTGTCATCATCATCATTTATTATAAAACTTTGTTGTTAGGTGCCAGGCAAAGAGAGCCATGCGGAACTCAGGTGTCCTAGAGCCTAAATTTGATCTGTGCATATCATAATGGGGAAATTCTATCTCTTGTTTTTCTTTCTGGCATAAAGGAGGTCTGTGAGTTAAAATACTTTCTTAGAGGTAGATGGATGCTTGTTGCCGTGTTCAGTGTTCCCCCAAATTGATTTTTCCTCTGCTTTCGCCTTTTCCTTGTAGGGATCCACACTTGACAGAATGCCTTCACTGGGGTGTGCTGTGCCCCTCCGAGGTCTGTTCCCGTTGGGAGGTCCTAGGGTGAGAGCCATGTCTACTAAATCTGCTATCTCAATAGTCAGTCTATTGTGAGTGCTGTCAGGAGCTTAAAGCATCCTCATGGGAGATAACAATGACAGTGAACTCAGGTCTCTTTGTCCTTCTTACTCTTCCTTCAGTGCTTTTTATTGAGCTCTGTCTTCCTCGGCCAACTGTTCTTATGTGATCTGACTCCTGCTTATCTTCCAGCCTCATGTCGTCCTGTTCTTCCCTCCCCTTCCCACGCTCTGGCCACACTAGCTTCATTCTATTTCTTGAACACACAGCTTGTTCCCACCAGGGCTGCTGCACAAAGTGCTCTTCCCTACACCTGGACCACTCTGCCCCCCAGCTCTTGGCCTGGCTGGCTCCTCTTCTTCATTTGGGCTTTGGGTCACATACCAGCTCCTCAGAGGCCTATCATAACCACTTTTTCCTTCCCCTCATGCCCAGTTTCTAGTACATGATGTCCTCATTTTTTCATTGTAGTTATTATGAAAAGTTATTTTTGTTTACTTGTTTAGTGTTTGCCTCTTCCACTTCAATGCAAGCGCCACAAAAGTAAGGACCTCATCTCTTTTTCACCATAGAATCCCCCATTCCTAGAACATGTGTTTAATCCACAAACATACATGCCTAGGAACGCAAGGGAATTCTAACAATTGTGAAGCTGCAGGCTTTCAGATAAATACTGTGAAAAAAAATGTCTACATATACATTTAATGTTCCCCCGATTTGGGCTTGCCTTTCAGGATGGGATTTAGCTGTTTGTTACATCTGGATGCCGATATTAAAACTGGGCAAGGAAGGCTGAGATTTGATGGTTTAATTTATTTCCTTAATTATCATGCTTTTACAAAATGGCTTTGACTAGTGACACTAAAGGCAAGGTTGCCACCTACTGTTTAGATGTGTAAATGTGTGACACTAGCAGTACCTTTTAACAAAATTGTATGAGTCTATAGAAAGTCAAGCTTCCACAACTGCTATACCACAAACCAGAAAATACCCAGGGGCATAATTCCCCATGAAGTGTCTCTGAAGAGGCCCTAGAGGGATTCTTTCCATTCTCACGGGATTCTGCCAAAACTTGGGCTATTGTCTTAGTTACTAAAGAAATACGAAACAAAAAAGAGAACTACCTAGCTCAGTTTCACAAGGTAGCAAAACTCCAGACTGTGTTTTTAAATTCCACATGCCTCCCCGTCAAGATGTGCTGCTTATAAAATAAGTAAAATAAGTAAAATCAGTGTTACAGAAAATAACAACCTACCATTTCAGCTGCTTTTTGCTCTGGTGATATAGGGAAGGATGTACCCTTAAGGGTCAAAATTCATGAGCCACTCAGACACCTAACTGGATGTGACCAAGCACAAGACTTACCTGTACTGAAAAATCTTGGTAGCCTTTGGCTGGGTATTTATCATTCCCAAGCCATGAAGACTGGCGAAACAAAGGGAATCTGTGGAAAGTGGCGAGATGAGGGTGGCACCAAGGGGAACCACTTCATAAAGAGTCTGTGTTATAGGCTCCTAAGATATGGCTTTGAGAAACCGGGTTATTAGAAATGATGGAAAATGGGTGGTGAGATGAGTTGGTGGATAGAAATAACCATGGCAACCAAACTATCCATTTTCTTATTATTTCACTTTCCTTGAGACTAGAAACGATCAAGTGTAAATCACTGCAAACAAGTCAGGAATGGTTTATATCTCCTGCTACAGTTTTTGCTGTATTTTTATGGGCATGTAAAGAAATGCTCTCCTAACTTTGAGAAATTATCATATTCTTTTGCTTCTAACCATCTAGTCTGTGCTCTCTATATTTAATGCATAGAGCGTTATATTTTTACTTAAAAAATATTTTCTAAGATCAAATGGAATAAGTATGCAATTACAAAGCCAGAATTAGATGCTTTTTGGAAACGACCTACTCAATGCAGGAATCTTTTTTTTTCTTTTTTTTTGTAATTCTGAGAGATCTAGGCTCTAATTAAATCTCTTTAATGACAAGGAGCTCACCACCTCATGATGTAGCAATTCCATAATTAAAGGATGAATCGTTCTATTTCCATTTACTCCTGTAATTGATATTTATTTAGCATCTACTCTGTCAGGCACTGTGCTGGGAATTTTGAATCTAGTGGTGAAGGAGCTGAACTAGTGCCTGAACATACAGAAGTTACAATCTGCTTCCCTATAACTCTCTGTGGCTATGTGCAATCGGAAACAATATAGAACAAGACCATTATCTTTTTCCCAAGTGAGAGTCCTCTAAAGCTGGTAGAGAACCTTTATATTTTCCCCTACCAACACAGCTTGTGGAATCAGTGTGGATTCCATGGCTGCAAGCAGGCAAACAAATGAACAAAATCCCTGGCCAAAAATGGATCTGAGTGAAATGGAACAGCTCAGAAAATTGAAGGGAAAGTGGAAGAATCAGGCTTGGAGAGAGCAGAACAAAAGACAGCCTTGGGGATTTAAATAGCATGAACTAATGAACAGTTTTTTTCAAGGTGCAGCTATTGTTTCGGCAACAATTATTTTCAGCCTTTTGTCCCTTTGATTAAGATTCAAACTGCAAGAAGAGCTGGCCCAGTTTGGGTGCCATGCCCACCCCATCTGATACATGCCTACCGCATGCTGGGGTGGCAGTGGTATTTCATCATGTCCACACAGAATGTAGCCAATGAAGCAAAGCAAAGAAAGAACGAGGAACTGCTGCCAGAAGGAGGAGGAATGAATGCTGGAGGCAAAATCAACAAATGACCACCAGAGTTGCCATCTTAATCACCATCGTGTGGGCAGACAGGCAACATGGAGACAGAGATGCAAAGGGAAACTGGAGGTCCTCCCTTACAAAGTAACATTCAACTGCTGGGCCTCATAGATTGATCTCACCTTTCTAGTAATAATTTCCAGGTCTGCTTCACCTTCTCCACCTGATCCTCAGGATGACATTGACAACCTCACCCCTGTGGGTCTCATTCCATCTTAGATTCTATCTGCCTTCCAGGCAGAGTGATGAAAAAGACTCAGCTGTGCTTTTGGCTCTGCCTTTTGAAACCTGCCCGCTGGGTAAAACCAACCCAGGTTCTAACACTGCCTCAAATCTTGCTCTTATTTCCAAGCTAGCATATTTATACATCAAAATGGTAATCTCCACCCATTCCTCATTTCATTAGTTCACCCATGTGCATAGGACAGCTGACTGTGTGAAAGTAAGTGAGTTTAGGTATTTCACATGCTTATTCTTGGGAATCAGTTTTGCTAAAAGTACACCTTCATTTATGCTAGAGGTTAATGTCAAGACTATTTATATACTTATTTAAGATAAGGGAAAAACCTTTAACTCTCTCCAGTATTCTGGCAGCACCCCACTTTGAACACCAGTCTCCTTGTTAGAAGAGGCCAGAGAGAAATTGACTAGATCTGCCTTCACCCTGCAGAACTGTGTAGTATTTAAAAGAGCAAGGGTTTGCAACCAGAAAGACCTGGGTTTAAGCTCTATTGCTGTTTCATAATAGTCGTGTGGCCTTGGTTCAGTTATTTACCTTTTCCATGTCTCTGTATTGAAGAAATGAAAAAGCTTTTCAAAAAGGAAATACTAAGAGAGTAGCAATTGTAGGAAGTAGCTATAACCCTAGTACTGGAGGAATCACTGGCAGAGTTTGAGATTGTTAAAGTTTAGAGCTTGAGGAGGGGCCCTGCAAAGCTGAAACTCAGACCTCTGATAAGGGTCACTGCTCACTCAGCTGTACTGTTGTTGCCTCAGGAGCTTGAAGGACACCCTGTGATGTGACACAGACCTCTGAGGAGGGGGCACTGACTAGCTGGTGTTGGGATCTCCAGGGAATGTAATGGTGCTGGTTCTGTGAGTGTTGGAAAAATGCAAGCCAGAAGCAACTGGCACCACTAGGACAACCTAATGCTGTCCCGGAGATGAAAATCCATTGCTAGGATGATGTTGACAGGAACAACAAGACAAAAGAAACAGAAAGTACATGGGAGAAGTGTGTCCCTTCTTCCTCCAGCCTTTTGCCCCTTATTGACAAAGCCCAAAAGGGATCCAGTTGATAAAGGAGAACTGAGGTTTATGAATTCCTACCTAGCCTCAGAATCACAGAGCAGACTATAAAAGGGTGAGTTTGATGCTGGAAAACAATAACTTAATAACCAGCTACTTCTTTGGCCACTCAGCATCCACAGGCACCTTTCTTCCACACAAGAGCTTCCCCGTGGACATCTACACAGGAAAAACAACTTCAGGTTTCTGTTTGACTAAATGCAACTTCCTTTACACAGAGGATGTGCTCAACCTCATTGTATCTTAATGTTCCAATAGCCCTCAAAGTCTGAGCAGTCACTGTATCTACCTCTGGGAGACAGCCATATCCATCTTTGCGCTATCTTAGTTATTCTCAAATTCTGTCTCATCAGAATATTCCACTACTGAAAGACTAAATTGTCTTGCATAAAGTAGTATGGGGGAGAAGAAATATAAAATTAGTTTATATCGGTAGTCAACATATTCCTATAGGCCAAATCCAAATAAAATTAGTTTATATCAGTGGTCAACAAACTCCTATAGGCCAAATCCACATAAAAAAAATTATTAAAACACAGCTACACCCATTTATTTACATATTATCTACGGCTGCTTTCAGGTTACAAAGGCAGAGGTGAATACTTGCAGCAAGGACCACATGGTCCATAAAGCCTAAAATATTATCTGGTCCTTTACAGAAAATTTTATCATTTTAATCTCTCTCTCTCTCTCTCTCTCTTTCTCTCTTTCTAACTGTCCTAATACAAGTTTTCTATGCTCTCAGTAAGAACCTCAGCTAGTTCTTTACTTGAAGTAGCCCAAATATTCATTCCCAAATGAATGACAGAATGATTTCAGAAGTGTCTGAACCCTCAGTGGTTCTGCCTTTTTTTTTGGTTGCTGGAGTTTTCCATTAACTTTTGTTATTGGTCATGGAAGTGCTAAGTTACACCCCCAGAGAATCCCCTGAGTTATGAACATGGTCCTCTCTACCTTTTATAATAGCAATACAATTGGTCCTTGGTAATCAGAATCAATCATTCTAGCCAATAATCTTTTTTTACCTGTTGATTGAGGAACATGAGGACCCCAAAATGACCAGGTAGCAGTGTCATTTTTCATTTCAATGGAAACATTGGTGTGTACCCAAAAGGAATCATTCCTCCCTTCAAACCAGTATAGAACACTATTGTGGGGATGGGAGGCAAAAATTCTGCAAGAAGGTTATTATATGTAATAGTGAGAGGAGACATTTCTTTATCTACCCTTTGATTCTTTGACCCATGTATGCTGGCTATGGATGAAAGAGCACCAAATATTAGTTACTGACCTAAGCAAGTACTGTCTTTTATAACAGCGAACCCCATGCTTTTAGGATATTGTATTTTAACTGGCACCATAACCTTGATTTCAGTCTCATCATCAGTACCGTTCTATTGGGCCAGCTGCTTCTGGGTGATGGGAAACATGGTAAGACAGAGAGGCATCTGGTGCACAGTATCTTCCATACAAACTGATCCAAAGGCATCAGTGTTAGTGACAGCTCAGGCAGCTTCCAAGTCAGGGGGCATTCACAGGGTCTTCAGGCAAATAAAGGAGGCCAGTTTAGCCAAACATCCAATGACTACATTCAATCTCCAGCCCTACCTGGGTGTTCTTTGTGCTTCTTGCTTTTCTTTTTCTTTTTCCCTTGAAATAGTCCCCTTTTGAATACTCTCCTCCTGTGCCTCTCATCACTGCTGTCAAAGGTTTCTCAGAACAAGAAGAGCTTTCTGTGCTGGGACCCAAGAGGCTTTCAAGCCACAGAGGGACTTCTTCCTGCTGAACAGCATAAGCAATGCTTTCTAGACCCCTATGGACCTCATGACAGCTGTATCCCAATTGGCCTAATTCTCCTTGGCTGCTCAGCTAGAACGGGTATCATGGGCCTAGAAACAGAGTCAATTCTTTCTCTTGGGGATAGTGACTGGGTCAGGATCAGGACCACCTAGTGTGCCTACACCCCAGGCCATGTCTCAGGTCCACTACACCTAGTTCTATGACCCTTGTCCTACCCTTTCTTTAGCATTTAATGCAATATAGTTGATGTGAATTAGATCAAATCTAATTTTGGTCATTTCCCCTAAAGTCATACTTAGTGAAAGTTATTCCAGTACATATTATTAAAAGATATGCCAGGGTTTCATTGGCCCCAAACAATCATGACAAAGTGGAATTCTGGATAGGAACAAACAAGCAAGATTCTGAATAAGCTAAAATACTAAGGGTTATTGATTAGTAAGTATGTATGTATGTAAGCATGTAAGTGCTTTTTAATTAAATAAGAGCAATAATGTTTGTGTGTTGAGAATTTTGAATAAGGTCCCCAGTTCTTATGTAAAAAAATTTTAAATTTTCTATTTGAGGCTAATTTATTTGGCATTTAATCAGAAAAACACTCATAATTATCCAACTAACACTTTCCTATATTTCTTCAGATTCTTTGACTCATTGGGCTATAGAATCAGGGCAGGCCTGGTAGGAAGTCAGAAGCCAGTTCCAACTGTTTTCTTAACATTACCTAATCCATTGTGTGTGACCCTGAGTTTAATTTCTCTGGGCCTCAGTTTTCTCATCTATAAAATGAAATTATTTCAAGGTCTTTTTTATTTTAAAACTATGGTATGAAATGACAAGTGATAAAATTCCATATGATGTGACGGATAAGGCAGGGACTGAATTAGCTATAGATAACCATAACTTCCAAATTTAAATTTAAACTCT
The DNA here is from genome assembly GCA_004027375.1 of Macroglossus sobrinus. Taxonomy (NCBI): domain Eukaryota; kingdom Metazoa; phylum Chordata; class Mammalia; order Chiroptera; family Pteropodidae; genus Macroglossus; species Macroglossus sobrinus. The sequence goes on along the minus strand of PVKZ01000428.1, from coordinate 293,481 downwards.
TTTGAGCCCAACAGATTTTTTATATGCTCAAGATAAAACAACTATCAATTCATCTTATATAAATATGGTCTATCTGCTCTGAGTACATCTTGTTTTTATTTCACCAGAGAACTAGCAAAAGATTGCTCTGATATTTACTGGTAGGAGAGAAATTCAATCTAGGTGCTGGCAGCTAGAAGCACATGTCTGGTTACTGTAAAATCCACACAACCTACTCCAATTACTCCGAGGGGATTATAGTGGGGTTTGTTTGATTCTCTATCTTGTCATGGCTGGGTCGGAATGCCTCTTTCAATAACAAACAGTGACTTTCGATACTCAACACAATCTAACTGGAAATATGAGTAAGAAGATGGAGCTAGAGAAAAGTAAGGAGAAAAAAAAATGGACTATGATGAAGGGTGTCCTCATTAGTTTTATTCATGTGTTGGGTCTGGTCCAACACTCCTCTTAGAAGCTCAGACACTTGGAAATGCTTCTGAAAAGGAAAGTACAGACTAGCGTGAGAAAAGTACAGCCCATTCATTTCTTGTCTCGAGGTGCTTGGTCATGCTGAGTACGTGGATCCAAGGAAGCCAGACACAGAGCAATGCAAGAGGGACAAGGAGTGACTTGACTGAATTCTGAAAATTTGGTCATGAGTTTACATTGTTTGTGAAGGAAGGGGCTTGAATCAGACTTCATCACAGAGGACCAGGGCGCCCAAGAAGCCAAGTGGGGGTTGAATTTTGACTTCCTGTGTCTGGATTAAGAATACAAAGGTGACCAGTGCAGCTGCACAGGGCCTTCTGCTCAGAAAAGTCCCATGCTTGAAGTTAATGCTCTGCAATCACCATTTTTAAATATTTAATAATTTTATTTTTGAATTTATGTTTTATAAATGAAGTCAGATGGGACATGGATCATGAAGCAGGAACTTAAGGCCTCGACTCGTAAGCAATCTTGCTTTTTACAATCTGCTCTCTGCTTCTCAGCTGCAGGCTCTCCCAGCAGCCACATACCCTCAGTGACCACCAGTACTCTGTGCCCCTGGTTGGGGCCTGGGTGTGAGCAAGTAGGGTTGGAACCAAGCTTGTTCATGCTGCACACACGCCACCTGTTGATTTGTGAGACTGGCTCTCACTCATTCCTCAAGTATCCTTGAGCATGAGGAAGTGCAACATCAAATAACAAATTAAAAACACCATGACAAATCATGAGAGAGACCACAAAAGAAGGAAAAAAGCTTTTTCTTCTGCTTTTTTAAATGAGAGGCTCCACGTTTTCATTTTGCATGAGCCCCACAAATCATGTAGCTAACACTGGTGAGAGGGGTAGCTAATAACTGTCCAAGGAGTGAGCTAGGCTTGAATACAGGAGAGAGAAAGAATGAATAACAAATCCACGGGGCAAACACAGAAACCAGAGCTGGGCAATGAGTCATGAATTTGAAGCAAGGGAGATAAGAGAAAATGAAGGGGGTTGAGATCACGATGAAAGCATAGGGTAGTCTGAATCCAAGTTTAAACAGTGGTTGGTGTTTCAATCTTGTTTCATAAAAATGGCCAAAAAGAGTCATCTAGTGTTGCCTGTGTTCTAAGCCTATGTTAGTCCGTGAAAGTAGAAATAAAGGCAGTTATAAATTTTTCTGATCCTGAGGGATCTTACAGAGAGCTAAGTTTTCTTTTGGTCTTCCTATATAAAGGAATGAATTACCATAATGGAAATTCAGTTATCAGTTATGCATTTAAAGTGAATGTAATTATTAAAAAGAATGACTTATATCTTATAACATTCTTTTTGTGTGTTTTAATCTGTGGGGGAGAAAAAAAACCCCTTATAGTTTCTCTCTTAAATATGGTGTCTTCAGTCATACATATGGGAGACATTGATAAGGGCTATCGCTCCTGATAATGGAGGCTTAAAACCACAAAGCAAATTCTCGCCATTCGGGGCACCACAATCTTAAACCCTCTTTTGCTCAGCACCCCTTAAGTTGTGCTGATTCAGGAAGAGATGCAATCAATGTTCAGCACCTCTGCTTATTTTTAACAAAATGGAATTTAATTAAACACAATCTGTGCTCTTAATTTATTCTTCTGAAGCCTTTGTAGTTTCAGAGTTGCTACTGCTAACTACAGGTTAGTGATAGGCAAGTTTTTAACCATAATTTGGAACAGAATTTACTGATCGCAGGGGGAGTAGGGGGAGCAGGGAGGAAGTTTGGAAAAAAAAGTAACATCTGTCTTGTCTGACACTTTAAATTTTTATTTATTTAACAAAAACTCATGTAGTGCTTACTATGGTATCAGGCACTGTTCCAAGTGCTTTATAAATGCTAATTAATTTAGTATTCATAACAATCAGGTTTGACTTATCCAGTAGGCATTGTGCCTAGTGTCTATGAAAAAAGTGTTTTAATTTTAATTTCTTTAAAGTCAGGAGAAAAAATTGAATATAACAACAACAACAACAACAACAATAATAGTAATAATAATAATATATAATAAGGAATTCAGCCTAGATTCATTTGTCTTTATGCCTTTGTAATCATAAAATATAACTTTTAATATTATTTTATGGAAGAATGGGCCTATGAAGGCAAATGTATGTAGGGAACACAAAAATCATAAGGTAGTTCTAATAACAATGCTACTATTATCTTAATTTTATAGATGAGAGGACTGAAGCACACTTAAGTGACTTACCAGTGCTACACAGCTAGTAACTGACAGAGCTGAGACTGAAGTCAAGCAGTCTGCTTCTAGCAGGTGTCCATAGGACACTGTGTTGAGCTATGCCACCATGCTCACCAACCAAGTATTTCACATGAATTTTCTACAGAGCTAAAAAAGCAGTTCTCTACACAACCAAATTTTTTGTTTTAATTATTTTGGAAGGTCTTCCACACATTTGTTATTTACTTCTTGCCTTAATAATTAGATTATCCTGAGCATAATCTACTCTTTTCCAAGATGACAATAGTATCCTTATCAATAGATAACCTTGAGTATTTTTTGTGTACCTGACACTCTTCTAAGACTTGTTTTACGAGTGTCAAATCATTGACTCCTCACAACCCTATGAGGCATTTAGACTTTTTTAGATGAGTAAATTCAAATTAAGTTAGGTTAAGCTACATGTCCAAGGTCACCCAACCAGTTGATAGCAAAGGAACCCAAGGAGGCTGCCTCCACAGTGGCCCCTCTCAAGCAGGGAAGAGCAGCAGTTTTGTGTTGTGTGATATAGAATAATGCTCTCCGGAGCTTTATTTCTGCTTCTAATATCTTCAGGCCAAGATGTTATTTTAAGTCTTGTGTCAACTCTTGAGGGTATGTGTCTTCTCTCTGTCAGGCAATTGGCTGACAATTTTAGCTGTGTTTTGTTTCTAGTACTCACATTTATCACTTGATAAATTTATGGAGTGCCTACTAAGGGCTGTGTTGTATTTTATTTGCTGCTTCCAATTACTTTAATGAAGGACCAGAGAGCCCATTTTCTTAGCATTCTATATGTCAAGTAGATCAACATGTGCTGGAGGGAGATGTGCCCCTGTAATCAACCTTGTGATCCTCATTGCCTTGCCTCATAAGAGTGATTTAGATGCATTGGGGAATTTTGTTTTTAATGTTCATTTATTTCTTATTTTTTAGCTAAGTTTTCAATAGTGAGTGCTGATAAGTGACATGACAGATATTATAAGTAAGGGAAAATACTTGGCATATCTTACTTGATTGAACAAGTGGCTTGACAGAATTCATTTGTTAGGTAACTGCATTATCTTTGTGGTCTTTATTGAATAATGTTAAATGTTATTTAAGTGGAAAATAAGACTCCATTAAGCTATTCTGGATTAGTTCTTCGCTTATGGCTCAATCTTGAATAGTACTAGCTTTGAAGTTGGGAGGGACTCCATCTCTCTACCTATATATCTCTGTGTGTGTCATACACACCACACACACACACACACACACACACACACACATTTTTATGTATGAATAAATGCTTTGTATTTGTTTTTACCCCTGCCTTCATGACTATTTTAGGGTTTATAATCCAAATGGATGTAACTCTAGAATTTGAAGACTGCTTCCTTCTATGACTTTGATTCTTTTCTATTAACCTCACTTCAATTCTTGGCCTTCATGTCCTTCTTAGGAAATACACACCTGAGACCTTACCTTTATGACTGGCCCCAGAAGGCTGTGTTGATAGGAACTCAGTTTACAAGTCTGCAGAGGCAGTTTCTGGGCTTACTGATTAGTTGTCATGGAAATATCTAGAGCACTTTGTAGGTTCTAGAATATTAACTGATACTTTGGATAGGAAGAAAACAGGAAAGGGAGGAGTAAATTTCTTGAAATAGCTTCATCTGTTTTTAAAAACAAGTAAAGTACTCTGGACTACTACCTAAGTGAGAGTTGATAAACTGGTGATGCTCAGGTTGGATTTGGACCATAGACGTGTTTTCTTTGGTCTGCATTTTAAACTACAAAACTTTTAAATCAGTTGTCTTTATTTAAAAATCAGAAAATTTCACCACATAATCTCAAGACTTCTAACTTCTTTTGAAAATTGGGTGATCTGGCAGCATGGGATTCCAAAATTGGCCAGAATTGGGTAGCACCTGGCCACTTTAGACAGGGCATAAACCACACTCCCCCTCCCCCAAATTTGTCACAACCCATCTGTAGTACAATTGCTTACTTACATGCCTTGCTTGTGCCCTGGAGCATTTGATTTTGTATACCCTATTGTGAGTCAATGAAGGATACAAGCTCAAAAATTCAGGACAACAGTACCTCTACTTAATTTATATAATTAAAATAATTAATATTGAAAAACAATATATGCATATAAAAAATTAAAACTGTGTAGATGTGGACAATAAAAAGTATAAATCCAGTGACTTCACTGATCCAACAATTTCCTTTCCGTTCTCTGAGAAATAATAATGGTAGTAGTTGATTTTGATATTTTCTATGAACAGGATAGAAACCAACTGGGGTTATCCACTTTTTGTAAGGTTGTATGAATATACAAATACTAGGTTCCACATATGTGCAAGAGCAATGCAATATATTAAAATAATTATCTGTATAAATTTTCAAATATTAAAGAAAAACTGATTTATAATTATCTGGCTTATTACCTTCACTGAGAGTCATCCTTTCAGCTATTTTCTTCATGGAAGGAATTCATCCATTTAGTAGACATTCATTGAGTTCCGATTATTTTCAAGATGCTCTGTGAGGCAAAGTAGAAAATACAGAGATGAACTGAAAACAAAATCAACAACATTAACATATGAAAAAAATGATTAAATTTTTTCCCAAAAGCAATGAGGTAAATATATTAAATTTTGAATGAAACATGCCCATTTTCCATGGACCACGTCTAAGATTTGAAGAATTACGAAAGTCCTAGAAATAATCCAAATCTGAAAAAATAAATTAAAAGAAGAGGTTCAGCTAAATGGGGAGGATGTGGGTAATACAGAGTTGGTAGGAGGTGGAACATGTGAGGTGAGGTACAAAGGAGAACTCACTGACAAAGCATGACTTCCCAGAATAAAGACCTGCAGGCATTTGTTATGTTTGGACAGATAAAACCACTCTGGGTATATTACTGTAGTTCCTATTCTCTCTCAAATAAATTTCAATTTCCATTTTGCTAAAATAAAATTAAAAGAGCTTAAAAAGTAAAAATAAAATTAGAGATGTACTCATGAGAGATTTAAAGAGAGAGAAATCTTGCCTTTAATGTCTTGCATCTTAGTTACTTGGAAACAATAATTTCTTCTTCCTGTTCAAACTCTCCTTGAATTACAGAATGGTGAAAGCTTTAAGGAAATAAACAACTGAAAACCTATATGGTTATCTTAAGTGCTTTTTTCCTCCTATAGTTTTTCAGACAGTTGGGGCTTCTTGGAAATAATAAAAAATATTCATTTGTTACCAATCTACGGTTGCTTGTGGATGAAACATTAGGGGGACCTACAGCAAATTCAAGAGTTCTTTCCAAAGAAATATCCCCCTTCAAAAATCCTTTATTTTGATTTCCAGACACCTGATACATTTATGTGTTCAACATGGATGAGGAGTTAAGAGTTATGCAGCTCTAGTTTTGACATGTATAATGGCTATGTAAGATATTAATACTGGATAAAGCTGGGTGAAGGGTACATGGGAACCTCTGAACTATTTTTGTGATTTCTTGTGAGTCTTGAACTATTTCAAAACATAAAATTATTTTAAAAATGGTCATGAGACCAATTTTTATTTTGCTTTGGAATGTATCTTTTTTTCTTGAAAGCTTCAGTTAGAAGTTCTAATTTAAAAACTTCCTACTTAAATGATTTTATAGATTAATGCTAATTAAAGTGTCAATGAAATTTTTTGAATTTACTCAAGCATAAATATTCCTTATTAGAAAAGCGTTTTATTCTCTCTTGAGTCACCTAGGCTAGATTTCTTTAATGACAAACTTCATCAGATAATTGATCAGTCATAATTTCTTTTTTTTTTGTTTACTTTAGAACTTTAGATATAAATGTGTCTCTCCTAATAATTCCATAAGTCTACATTTTTTCTTTTATCTAAATAGTATATGAATAGAGCTGTTTGAAATATCAGCAGTACCATAATCAACAACTATTTATTGTTATTACTTTGCTAAAGAGTTTTTCTCTCCTCAACATGTTATATTGGTCTATGAATGTGTTATATCACATAAGTCTATTAAAAATGGTATAAATTCACTTATAAATAACATTATAGTCCACTTAAAAAATCATACTATGGTCTCTAAAAAAGGACTTACATGCCCCAGGGGATGTTCAGGTTGATTCATACTAATTATCTAAATTTGAAAAACTAAGATGTGATCCAAAGCAATGGTTGTATCAATATACTCATGCCAATTGTCTTCAAAATTCATTTAGCCAACAGTTCTGCACAAGAATCTTCATAATAGATTAAGAAAACTTTTCTTGTATTCATATTTCTAATATTATTTGAGGGGGCATGTATCAGTAATTTACATATTTCTAAAATTTTCTAAAAAGCATTATAGCCTTGTTAGTGAATCATTGGGGGTAACTGTCCATCTTTTCATTCAAAAGAACACATAATTTCTGGTTAGAAGAGATCTATAGGCTATCCATGCCAAATCATTGCCTACTGCTTAAATTTGCTTTTTAAAATCTTCACATTCTTCTAAGCTTAAAGTTTCATGCTATGATCTGTAGAGCCTCAGGCTTTCGAAGACAGTGCTTCAAGGGCTGTTGTAGGGAGGAAGTACAGGGAACTGGGAAAAGTGAATGCTGATCTGGCATGAATCCAGTTCTCCTTATTCACTCATTGAACAAGAGAAACTGAGATAGCACTTGATTTAATTAATCAGATCTGTGTCAGATTTAATTTGCAGAAAATGTCCATTTTTCAAGGAAGTGACTCTTGAGCTGAGTCTTAAGGATGAGTAGGAGTTAGCTATGCAAAACTATAGTAATTGGGCACACCATTTGAGTGACAAAATATGTCACCTTAAATAAACTACAGAGTGAGAAAAAACGTCAAAGTAAAGATCACCAAAAATTTTTCATATAAACAATAAGAAAACTGGCAAAATTCATCAGAGTCAACTGTTCCAGAACTTTAGATATTAACCAAAGGCTTGCAGCAATCTGGGGAGTGTTTTTTTTGTTTGTTTGTTTGTTTGTTTGTTTGTTTTTTAAGAAAAATGGCTGAATCTCAGTAAAAACAGTGAGATTTGTGGCATTTTAACTTAGCTATTCCCATCTTCCCTCTCTAGCTCCATGGTAGTCTTGAAAACCAATAGCTTGCAATCACTTTGAAAACTGGCAATCTGACAGCCACTGGAGGTTGCAGAATGGAGTTGGACCTCCTTCAAAGCCTCATTCCCAGAGAATTGCCATCATTTGATTTGGCTGGTGGTTCCCTAGAAGACTGACCATACTTGCAAAGCTGTCTTTATTTGACATGACTCAGAGTGAAGCTCATCTAGTGGAAAAAGCCTTTTCCTCAGGGGTGTTTGTCAAAACACTTTCTGTCAATTGTTTAATTTTGTGGTTGCTTGAGGTAATGGAGAAAGTTAGGATAAACAATAGGCTAACCAAAAGCTTAAAAGAAAAAGATAGGGAATACTATGTCCATAGGAACTTTAAAAAGCACTGACACATTACTATGAATTTAGAAGGCCAAGTGCATGCACAGAGTGGTGTATGCCCAGGACTCTGCATGCACACTGAGGGGAGTCTGAGAAAGCCATAAGCTCTTATCTCTAGATGACCTTGAGTGTCTGTGCAAGTGGAAAGTGAAGGCTAAGGCAGAGTTGTTAACTTCCTGACTTAGTATTGAAGACGTGACCTAATACACACATAGGGCCCCTTGGCAAATACTGGGAGACCAATTGGTTCTTGGCATTTAAGGAAACTACTGTCTAATCATTATCTGACCACTAAGCTAACTGAGCAGAGACTTGCCAGGCACACATGACAGAGAACACAAACATAATCATTTAGGAAAGTTGCTCAAACAAACAAACAAGTAACAACAAAGAGCAACAACACTACATCCTGGGAAGGGAAAATCTGATTTCCATAGTTGTCACAATTTATTTAAATGTTTAGTTTAACAAAAAAAATTTATAAGATTTACAAAGAAACAAGAAAGTATAGCTCCTAACTAGGAAAAAAAATAGCAATTAATAGAAACTGTTCCTTGGAAGACCAGAAGTTAAAATCATTGGACAAAGACTTTAAATCAGCTATTGACCAATAAACACATGAAAATAAGCTCAACATCATTAGTCATTAGGGAAGTCCAAATCAAAACCATTTCATACACATTAGGATGCCCATTATAAAAAAGACAGGTAATAAATGTTGGAGAGAATGTGAAGAAATTGATACCCTTATACATTGCTGATAGCAACGTTAAATGGTACAGCTGCTTTGGAAAACAGTTAGAAGGTCCTCAAAATGTCTAACATAGCATTACTATATGATCTGAAAATTCCACTTCCAGATCTATAAGAGAATTAAAAACATATTAAAGCAAAAAATTTTACATGAATGTTCATAGCATCATTATACACAGTAGCCAAAAAGTTGAAACAACCCAAATGTCTATCAACAGATGAATGAATAAACAAAATGTGGCATATTCATACAATGAAATATTATTTAATCATAAAAGGGAATAAAGTATTAATACATGATATAACACAGATAATTTTTATGATGGTTAATTTTATGTGTCAGCTTGACTGGATCATGGAGTTAAAGGATATTTGGATAAACACTTATTTCTGGATGTGTCTGTGAGAGTGTTCCTGGGTGAGATTAGCATTTGGACTGGTGGACTGAATAAAGCAGGTGGCCCTCTCCATTATGGAGGGTATCATCCAATCCACTGAGGGCCCTTAATGAACAAGAAGGGGAAAGAAGAATCAGCTTTTCTGCCTGATGGTATGAGCTAAAACATCGGTCTTCTCCTGCCCTTGACTAGGAATTGCACCAATTACTTCCCTGGTTCTCAGGCCTTTGTGCTCAGACTGAACTGTACCACTAGCTCTCCTGGGTCCCCTAATTGCAGATATAGATCGTGGGACTTCATTTATATGAAATGTCTGAAATAAGCAACACTGTAAAGACAGACAGTAGATTGGTGTTTCCCCAGGTCTGTGGTGGGGAGAGAGTAATGGGGTATGACTTCTAATGGAAATGGGGTTTCTTTCTGGGGTGATAAAAATGTTCTGGAATTAGACAATGGTGATGGTTGCATATTCTATAAATATGCTAATAACCACTGAACTGTACATTTTGAAAGGGTGAACTTTATGACCTGTGAATTATATCTCAATAAGAATAAAATAAGCTACTCACTATTTAGGCCACACTGAAATTATGTTAATAATATGAGAAATTGTGCTTTTAAAATATGACCCTATGAAAAGGAAGAGCAGTAAAGGGAGGAGAAAAAAATCAATGAGTATCTCCTATGTGTCAGGCACTGTACTGGGTGCTGAGGACATAGAGGGAATAATTTATAGCCCATGCTTTATATGACTGTAAAAAAAGTCTAAAAAAGATGAATTATGATACAAATCAAGAAATACTATATAAAAAATGAAAAGAAATGCTGTCTAAGAAGGCACTGTTAAGAGAATGAAAAACAAGCCACAACCTAAAAAAATGATATAAATTACATATCTGAACAAGAATTTGTATGCAGAATATATAAAGAACTCTAAAAACTCAAAAATAAAAAAATGAACAATTTAATTAAAAAATGGGCAAAGATTTGAACATATACTTCATCAAAGAAGAGATACAGATATAAATAAGCATATAAAAAGATACTCGACATTACTAGCCATTAGAGAAATGCAAATTAAAACCATAATGTGATACCACTACAAATCTGTTATTAAGTTCTAAAATTAATAAGACTGGCTGTGATAGCCTGAAAAATGCTCCCTGCCCGAAGATATCCACATCACAATTCATAGAATCTGAAACTGTTAACATTATATCCCCCCTCCCCGCCAAATAATGTGTGTGTGTGTGTGTGTGTGTGTGTGTGTGTGTGTGTGTGTGTGTGTGTGTGTGTACGGGAGTGTCTTTTGTTATGTGACTGAGTTAAGGATCTTGAGATGAGGAGATTATCCAGGTGGACCCTAATTGCAATCACAAGTGTTTTTATAAGACAGAAGTAGAGATAAATTTCACAGAAGAGGAGGCAATGTAACCACAGAAGTAGAGATTAGAATGATGTGGCTACAAGTCAAAGAATGCCAACAACCACCAAAAGCTGGAAGAGGCAAGGAACAGATTCTCCTTAGAGCCTCCAGAGGGAGTGTGACCCCACTGACATCTCGATTTCAGCCCAAAGATACCAATTTTGGACTTCTGGCTTCTAGAACTGTGAGAGAATAAATTTCTGTTAAGTCACCAAGTTCATGGTAATTTGTTTCAGCAGCCATAGGAATGAACACACTAATGATATCAAATGCTGGCAAGAATGTGAAGGAATTGGAACTCTTATATCCTGATGGTACAAATGTAAAATGGTTTAATCACTATAGAAAATAGTGGCAGTTTCTTAAAATCTTAAATATTTACTAATATATGATTCAGCCATGCTACTCCTAGGTATTCACCCAAAAGAAAGAAAAGCATATATCCATAAAAAAAAGTTATACATGAATAGTCAAAGCATATAGTTCCAAACTGGGAAGAACCCCAATGTTTATCAAAGGTGAATGCATAAACAAATTGTGGTACATCCATACAATGGACTACTACTCAGAATAAAAAGAAATGAACTATTGATATATACTACAATGTGAATAAATCTCAAAATAGTTACTCTGAGTGAAAGAGGCCAGACAAAAAAGAGTACTTATGTAGAATTCCATTTGTATAGAATTCTAGAAAATGCAAAGTAATCTATAGTGACAGAAAGCAGAGCAGTGGTTGCCTGTGGATGAAGGTGGGGCATGAGGTGATGAATATGTTTATGGTCTTGATTATGATAACAGTGTCACAGATATATCACACAAAATTTATCAAATTTTATAGTTTAAATATATGAAATTCATAATATATCAATTATGCATCAATAAAACAAACAAACAAATAGGTGCAGTTTAAAAGCCATACACAGGGAGCTGTGGTAGCACAGAAAGTGGGTGCCCCCCTGGGGGTGATAGGCTAGAGGTCTGAGACTTGCTGCTTTATTCAATCCAGATGTCATGCATTCTTTTTTTGGGAATGGAGTCTCCCTTGAACCAGGGTCAGAGGGAGGGCCCTAATGTTCTGGAAACAGGATCATACTCTGAGCACTAGTCTGATAGCTTTAGACATCCTCGGACATTCTATCCCATATAACCACTGGTCCTTGAAGGCAGGCTGCAGGCACTTACTGCTTTTTCAGAGTTGTGATCTAGTGAGAAACAGTGCAGGTAAGTTGATGCCAAAGTTAAAGTGATATAGGCACAAAACGAGGGCCCAGGCACATGGTTTTGGGACCACAGAACACAGCAGTAGAGAAGGGTCTAAAATATCTGACGACATTTATTTTTGTGGGTATAATCTTCCTCACTTCAGAGGCAAGAAAAATATCTACAGGTAATCAGGGCACTTTCTGGCATTTCCTGAATTACTTCAAGTAACCACAAATCATATTGATATGTCCCCAAAGCATCTACTTAAAAGAGCAAAGAAAGACTCTTGGGATAATTTAGTGGATGAAATGCCAGAGGCATGTTCTTGAATTTGAGATATGCATTCCATTTTGTATACGCTTGACTTCTATTCATTATGAAGAATCATAGATTCTCACTGAACTGATTTGCCTAAAGCTTAGATGAAGTTCGTAGCAGGTCATCAATGTTCTGTCTCTCCTGTTATAGGATCTGATACAATTCAGCTGTGGAGGAGCATGCTATTTAGCTTTACAAGGTGCTATGTTGATCTATAAAACCGATTAGCCTCTTCAGCTCCAGGCTAGTATGCATTTGAATTTTTTCTCAACAAAAAATGAATTTGTACTTTCTGTAAAATGTATGACAATGCTAAGATTGTATGGGCTAGGACAAATCAAGCAAGCTACTGGAAAATAAACCATATTAAATATAATTTAGTCCTTCATTTAAATGACCAACATTAGTGGTTTCCTTGTAGGTATATATTGAAAGTTAATTGTAGTAGGAATTGTAAATCTACTGGTCAATTTTTATTTCCCCTGAATGGCTTTACTGTTCCAAATTTCATGACCTATTTCTAACTGGTAACCATAAATCACCTTCTATTATATTAAGGATTCTGGCTGTGATGAATGTGGCAGTTGCCTTCTGGGTCAATAAAATGTATTCAGGTGTTGCTAGGTCCTGTCAGATGTTCGAACATGTTTCATTCAGCTTTTACTTAATAGACAGTAAAGTTTGTTAAATAAGACAGATTTCTTGTTTCCACCTTTTCCACTTAATCATTAAAATAATTATTGGTAACTTTCAATAAAAATAATCATTGTTTTTATTTTTCCACTCTAACTTATGTCTCAGTAAATTAACATTCTAAATACTTGAACGATATCTTCAAACACAAAGTAAAAAATGGGATTGAAATTAGTTTTAATCTTGAAACATCCAGAAAAGCATAAGTTGAGAACAATGTATTTGGCACAGGACTGGTGTTGAATGAGTGGTTTTGATAATTCCCTCTGTTATCTTCTAATTTGCACACCTTACATACCAAAAAAAAAAAAAAAAAGCTTTAAAATAGAATATTGCCTTTGTTTCTGGCATGTGTGCTTAATGGAATTTTTGATACTTCTTGAGGCAGTTCTTTGGTATATGTAGAGATTTCTGTCCTCCACTGAACCCGTTTAAGGAGTGGTCTTAGAAAACTACTCATTGGTGCTTCCTTACCCTTACTTAAGGTCTTAGAGCCTCATATTGTTGTAGCCACAGGGATGCAGAAAGTTGGCAGCCTTCTCTGGCAGATAGGTAGCCTGAGTATACCTCCCAGAAGCCTATTCTTTAGTTTCCCCCCTTTCCTTTTTCAAGAACTCCAATGAAAAAAACTGAAATTTAAAGCAAAATCAAGGACACCTTGATTGAAACAAGATTAAGATAATAGCCTCCAACTTTTAGCTGTTTTTAGCAGGATCTCTTTTAGCATCTGATATGTCAGACCCTCAGTCATTGTAGATTTGTATTGGTGCAGAATATCCTGTCCTCCTGGATTAAAAAAACAAAACAAAACAAAACAAAACTAACTAAAGAGAGAGAGAGAGAGAGAGAGGAAAAAAAGGTGGAGGGATAAGTCGGTCTGTTTTAGGAGACCAAAAATATACCCTGAGATAGATCATGTCCACAAAGGGTCATGTTCGTTCTTTCTCAGGTATTTAATAAATAGGCTTCAATGTTAGGCATCCAAAGCCCCATCCTGGATTGGCAGAGTTCCCCCAGCAACAAGCTCTTTCCTTTGGTGGACTTGGGGGTTTGTACTCTCTCGCTGCCACTACAGATGCTGCTCTCCAATGTCCCAGGACCCTGCCACTGTTGTGTGCTGCCAAAGTCCTAGGAAGGATGTCAGAAATGAATCATGAAACATCTAATTTTGGGTTAATCTGTTGTTATATTGATGTACCACTACAGTGATCATTTTCTGATTAGAAACTAGAGTGGTACTAGATATGCTATCCTCCTCTCCAAACTCTAAATATCCTGCATATGACCCTATCCAACCTCCAAAGGGTTCTAGATGGTGACCCCAAATTACTATCATAAAATTAATCTTTTATTGTTCCTCTTCCTTTCTCTAATCAGAGCTTTCCTATTTTAGTGCTTCAGCCCCCACATTCTCAGTTTAATAACTAAGCCTGACAGATATTTTCTTTGAAGGACAGAAAAAAAATTTAGAAATCTGATGACTGAAAGGGGTTAGTGTTAGCAACAACACACAAAATCACTTGCCACAGTTACAGAAGACACCTTTAGTTCAAAAAAGCCTAAGTCACAAAAGCAATCTCTCTGGATTCCAGTTTCCTCATCTGTAAAATGATATCTTCAAATACAAAGTAAAAAGTGGGATTCAAAAAAGCATAAGAAAAGCATAAGAGCAATGTATTGGCACAGGATTGATGTTGAATGAGTGGTTTACATAATTTCTGAGTTTTTTTCCCACTTATAACACCCCAAGAAGAAGTACATTATAGAAATCTTTAGTTTGGATTTTAGAGTCTCATTTGCCTAAATGAGATCCCACTTTTCCATCTTCATTTTTGTTGATCTCTCCTATATTAGTTATCTCTATTCTCATTTCCCTATTTTTCTCCTAAGAGAGTTAACCTAACGGCCACAAAACATATATCTTCAAAAGGGCCATTTCTCTTCAGTAGTCCTGTTCTGCAACACTACAGTTCTATTTCTCTACCAAGAAGATTAATCACTTCTACCTAAACCTGCTCTGGGCATTTCTACCTAACTCTTAGGTCTCAGTTTTGTCTCAATTTTTGGATCTTTTCTCATTTTTCACACTGTTCAGTGCACTTGTTTTCTGTATTAGTTTCCTGGGGCTGCCGTAACTAGTTGCCACAAACTGTGTGGCTTAAAACAGCAGAAATTTATTCTCTCACAGTTCTGGAGGCCAGAGTCTAAAACCAAGGAACATGATCCCTATAAAGGCTTCTGGGAAGACTCCTTCCTTGCCTCTTCTAAATTCTGGTGGTTGCTGGCAGTCCTTAGCACTCCTTGGCTTATAGATGCACCACAGGAATCTCTGCTTCCCTTTTCACATGGCCTTCTCCCTGGTATCTCTATCTCCCTCTTCTTTACTGGAGTTAAGGCCCACCCTAATACAGTATTACCTCATCTTAACTTGATTACATCTTCAAAGACACTATTTGTGTGTGTGTGTGTGTGTGTGTGTGTGTGTGTGTGCAATGTACAATATAGTAAGATCTCTTGGTTATCAACAGTCTATAATATCAAAAAGACCTGAGTTCAATCCAGGCTTCACTATTTACTAAATATGTGATACATTATATTATGTAATATAATTATAATTAATTATTTCTATGAGCTTCAATTTCCTTATCTATAAAATACAAATGTAAGTAATTACCTCAAAGAACTATGAGGAGTATATATAACAATATATTTCAAGTTCTTAGCTGAATGATATTAGGTACCAAACAAATAGAATATTCTCTTATTATCATCTCCACTCTATTCCAGTATGAATTATCCATACTAGTCAAGCCTACTCTTCTCACAGGTTTAAAGATTCATTCCCAATCCCATCTCCTCTTAGAAGTGTCTTCTTCTTTTTCTCTCTCTCCTTCTTTCTTTTTCTCCTCTACCACTAGTGAAAGTTAGACTCAAACCTGTTTCCACCATGTCAGTTCTCATTGACCCAAACTGTTCCTGTGTGGACAACATTTTATCTACCTTGAAAATGTTACTTTTGCTTCCAGGGAGAAGGACTGGATATGTTTTTTCATAATCCTGTTGCCAAGTACAACTAAACCCCTGACTAAAAAGAAAAAATACACACACACATACACACACACACACACACAAACATACCCACATGTATATTAAGATACATTATATATGTGTATACACACACACACACACACGCATCAAGGATAAACAGACTGAAAATTAGAAAAAGGCAGAATAGCTAAAGATTTAAGGACACAAAGAGTGACACAGTGATGAGCTTCCTGGGTTTTCTTTTTGTCTCATATATTCCAAACTTGAGCTGAAGAAGCAATCAATTCAGGAATGCCAAATGGGTAGACAAAAAAACCCCCACAAACAAAAAAGAAAACACCCCAACAAAAGCCTATATCCAAAGGACAAGAAAGGGGAAACCTGGAAAGACAGAAAACTTTTAGACAACAACAGCTCTGTTCCAGCCAAATGCCATAGAATTCACTGTGGCTTCATGACCACCCATGCCAGAAAAGACCAAATGGGGAGCCTAGACTTCCATACATGTGAAACTGTAATGAGGTACTCAACACTCCAAGTAGGGTGGTGTCAGAAGAGGCCAAGCAGGGAGCCTAGGCTTTCATCCCTTCCCTTTCCCTGGAGTGTTCTCAGAGGAGGCCTAGAAGAGAGTCAGGACTTTTAGCATTACTCAGCAATAATGGGGCCATTCCTACAAACTCATGAAAATCAAAATTAAAAATGCAATACCATTTACAATTCTCAAAAACAACAAAATAGCTACTTAGATATAAATATAGCAAAACATGTATAGAGACATGCCATGTTTACTGATTAGAAGACTCAACATAATAAAGATGTCAATTCTTTATTATGTTAAAACTATAATGAGCTATCACTATACACTATTAGAATGACTAACATAAAAAAGAGTGATAACACCAAATGCTGGTGAGGATTTGGAAAAATATCACTCATACATTGTTGATGAGAATGTAAAATGGTACAGCTACTCTGAAAAACAATTTGGCAGTTTTTCAAAGAAACTAAATGTGCAGCTATCATATAACTAAACAATCAATTTCCCAGGTCTTTATCCCAGAGAAGTGAGAAGAATGCTTACAAAAAAATTTACTTGCACATGAACATTTATAGCAACTTTATACATAATAACCCCAAACTGGAAAGAACTCAAATGCCTTTCAACAGGTGAACGTTTAAACAAAATGTGATAATCCATACTATAGAATACTACTCAGCAATTAAAAGAACAAACGATTGGTATACATAACAACTTGGATGAATCTCCAGAGAATTATACTGAGTGAAAAATGCCAGTCCCAAGTTGTTACATATTATATGATTCCATTGAAATGACATATTTATAGAACTGGATTACAGATCAGTGGTTGCCAGAGGTTAAGGAGGGGGTGGTACCAGTAACAAAACGAGTATGTCCATAAAAGGTAACTTGAGGGGTTCTTATGTTCAGGGAAATGTTTGGTATCTTGACTGCATCAGTGTCAATATCCTGGTTGTGATGTCTATTGTTTTGTAAGATATTACCATTGAGAAAAACAAACAAATCTATAATTATTTCAAAATAAAAAGTTTAATTAAAAAAGTTATCATGTATTCTCTTCTATTATTTATTGTTTGTTCCAAGTAAGATCATCTTTGCTCCCTAACAGATTTTAAACTACTGAGTGTAGGAACTATCTTGCTAATCTTATCTGCCATGGTTTTTCACACAAAGTAGGCATTCAGACAGCATTCACAGAGTGAATAAATGTTGTTGAATGAATGCTTCTCTGTACCTAGGACAGAACCATATAAGCATGTGACTTAAGCTCATTTGTGAAGCATGACATAGGGAATTTGGGGAGACATGTGTAATTTTAGCACGGCCTAACATCCATGCCATTTCTTTCACGAATAAGATTCAGGAAACAAAGCAACAAAGAACAAAGCAAACAGGTCCAGACAAACTCATCTTCTACCACTCCCCTCACCCCACCAAAATGCTGAAGGAAGGGAAACTGAGATAGAGTAAATCTCTCAATAAGCAGAGGAGAAAGTCGTCACATAGATTATTAATGCAGCAGGAAAGTTTATATAAACCCAATTTTCCAACCTGAAGCTGTGAGGAGCTGAGTAGGAATTTCTCTGTTCTTTCTCACTGTTGTGTCTCAGCAGCTTCCAAATTAAATGATCGTGATCTCTGTGTGCTTCCCCCATCTGTGTGCAGACCCTTAAAGGGGCTAAGTGAGCTGGATATAAATCAGAACTTTTTAAGGGCATAATTAACTATATAGCTATTTTCTTTGAATTTCATTTTTCTAAAGCTCAATTTGGGAACCAGGTTTTGTTTCTTTTTGTTGTTTGTTGTAATTTTAATATTTTGTTGCTTAGCTTATAGCTTTTTCTGTATGTCTATATTAAATCTTAATATTTGTCTCAACACTAATAAGAGTAAAAATACTAATTAGGTCCCAAAATATATAATGGCTAATGTCAAAAAAACCAACAGAAGTTCACCTATGCTGTGGCAACCTATATGGATTGCTAAATTAAGACATGATTAGATGGATATTTATAGATTAGATATGAATTGTTCCTTCATTAAATGTCCTATATTACAGAACATTAATGAGGATAAATAAGACATAATTTTTTTTTAATTTGAAGAGCTCATAGACCATATGACAGACACATAAAAACAATTACAACACTATAATTAAAGCTATAACAGGGTGTATTCATAGTGCTATGGAAATACAGAGAAAGGGGAAGCTAACTCGACCTGTACGTGATGGCTAGTTTCTAAGTCATAGAATCTTGTGGTTTTCAAAAGACTCAAATTTTCTTCCTAGCTCCAAAATGGTCTCTTTAGTTAACTGTGAGAAATTATAGAACATCATGTTGTTTCAAAATTTAGGATCTGAGGTTCCCAATATTTGTGCTATGCCAGACTCTGCTTGAGGTCCAACTATCTCCAGATAGGGCACTGAGAATGAGTGGGTGAAATTACGAGTCTAGGTTTTGAAGCCAGACTCCTTAAGTTCAAATCTCATCTCTGCTGCTTATTAGTTGTTTGACCATGACTGAGTCAATTAACCTCTCTGGACTTTATTCTCCCCCAATTGTAAAGTGAAATTAATAATAGTACACCTATCCTTCACTAATTTCTAAAACCACCCATGAATTTAAATGGTACATCATTCACCTCATTGCATTCTTATTCTATTACTTTCAAACATTTATATAACCTTTAACTGTATAAATAATAGATTCAGCTGTACAATAATGATAATCCACAGTTGATTTGGTTTCCCATCCATTGCATAAAATAAATTTAAAGTTTCTTAAATATTTCATGCAACTTTTCATGAACTATGCAATCTTACAGGACATACATACTTACATACATATTTGACCAGAAACAAATAAACTGAAAGTTATAGCAGAATCCTGGCAGGAAATGGATAGCATACTGGATTTGGATAATTTGAAGAGTGTTTTTAAAAGGGACTATTGACAAAACTGTGGGGAGAGTATAAAGAAATCACAAAGGGTAGTGTAGCACTCCCTGTTGTGGACGAGTAACAACAGGGAGCCATTACCACTCTTGGATGTGAAAGGAAAGGGGAGGGAGCAGTTATAAGAACTCAGAGAGAACCACTTGACAGGAGCTGGGAACTTTGGTAGGCCCACGGCAACCCAGTAAAAAGATTTCTGGGATCAAAGATACTCATATCTCCTTCTCATTCCCTGTGAACTCCTACTTCTCCCCATTGGCCAAACCCTACAGAAAGCCAGAGAACAAGAGAATGCATACAGGTCAGTTTCCCAGAGCACGGAGCAGGGCTGAGATGAGTACAAGTTCTGCTGGGGCAAATGTGAGAAAACCAATACATAACACTTGATAGTTTAGGGTGGAATTGTATTGCAACAACAACAACAACAACAACAATACAAAACATGTAACAAAAACAAACTCAAGACTGGTTAACAATTTGTCACTAACTGGCCTCTAAGACTGAATTCAAACTTATGGAAAGATGGTGGAAAAGCTGAGGAGCCTCTAGGAAGAGTATCCTGCTAAATGCTCATGTCAGATGTTGCCACAAGAGACGGTTAACAGGGAATGTCTTCTTCAGGATATATAACCAGGAGGAAAAGAAAATAAACAGAGAGGATTTCCCTAGAGCCAGGGTCTGAGGAAAGAAGCTCCACTGCCTCAGTGGAAGAGCCTCATCATTACTACCCAGCAGGATACAATATGGGCAGTGTTTTTCCTATCCACACTGATGAAAATGGGAGTTTTTACTGTAGTTATCTACTTTCTTGCCCCACCATTGTATATTGGGTGATTTAAAGAAGATTACTTTTAAAATTAAGTTTGCCAGGGCACATAGAACCACAGCCAGAACTGTTGGAAGAGAACTGTATATCGCACAGGGATACTAAGTTTTGATCTGGATGCAGTAACTAGAGTTGTACTCTTTGGGAGAAGAAGTAAATGTATCCCACATGAATTTAAATACATGAAAATAAGGAAATGTATAAACATTGCATAGACAAAGAAGTAGACTGCTGGACATTAAGGGTGGCCTAAACCCCTTCCCCTTTCCCTTCTCTACTAAAGAGACTGAAAAACTAAAATACACACCTTTCCAGACTCTTTTGCATCTATAATTAACATAGTTGGGGGATACTAAAACGTTGAAAGAAGTCTCTAAGGATAGATTACTGTCCTTTCTCCCTAGAATATAAACATGATGCCTCAAGTTGGAGCAGTCATCTTCTGACCATGAGGATAAATTCTGCATACTAATTATGATAGAACAAAATAGTAGTTGAAACCTGGTTTCCTGATTATTATTGAACAAAATTTTTAGCCCATTTACTATAGACTTATCTCATATAATGACTATTTGGTTAGCAATTTTTTACTGTAACAGCTATTTAAGTTATACCATTTTTGGACGACTATTCCTTTTGTTGTTTTTGTTGTCTTCATGACTTGTTTACTCCAAAACACACAAAATAGATATGTTATAATAACATTTTGATATTACTGTTTCATAAAACATACTCAAGGTAAATCCTGACCATATAGTTGTTAGTCAGAGATATTATATAGACAAAATATGAGTTGTGCACCATGTTAAATGTATTAAAATATAAAAAGCACTTATAACCATGGCTACCATATGACATAAGCAGGGCCAGCTTCATAGGCATGGACCTAGAGTCACAGAGACCCAGTGTTTACAAGGGTCCCATGCTTGGTTTAATGCCCTGCTGCTACCATCTTGAAATCCTTAATAATTTTATCTTGAACTTATTACTGTAAATAAACACTGATGGAACAATAGAACATGCACATGAGCAAAGGAAATATGTGCAACATGTGTGTCCTCCATTCCTTGTGGCCTCATTTGCATAGAGTGTGTACAATAACCCATGAGCACAGAATTCTGACACTATGTATGGACATTGGGCAAAACTCAAAGCAAGAACAAAGTAAGTATGTTATATGTACAACTGAGTAAATGATTGCATTGATAGCCCCAGGAAGCCACGCTTCCTGTTTGAGCTAAAACTTGCTCTGAATGCAAAAACAAGGCAAAAAATATAAACAACCAAGGAGCCCTATTATCTTTTCTATTTCCCTATATTAGCCAACTACTTACATGAAAAATTATGATATGGATGGAAAAAGAAAAATAGGGCACCTCATAGCTCCTTTTCCTCTCTGTCCTCCTTCTTTCAGCAGTTAAGCTGAAAATAGAGAATGTTGATAGAATATGAACCTATCAAGAAGCAAAATAAAAACAGTTGAGTTAGTTTTGTGCTGTGTCTCCCTAGTAAGAGCAAATTGCATATGCATGTATGGGCTACAAAATAGAAATTGTGTAATTTCAGTGATTCCACATACAAGTTAAATGTCCTTACATTTACATTTTAAATTAGTATCATATAATATAAAAATGAAAAATAAAATTCATGCTAATAATTAAAAATTTTAATTTCTCTTTACTTAGAAGGACATTAAATGGAAAATTTAAAACACAGTATAAGTCGAAAAACCACAAAAGAAAATAAAACGCTTTATATTTTAATACCTTTAACAGCACTATTTTCTTTTTTTCTTCCTTTTTGAAGAAGGAGCCCTGCATTTTCATTTTGTACTAGACTCTGCAAATTATGTAGTTGACCCTGAATATGATGTACATGTACACATAGCACATACACTGAAATTATAAGCTAGCTATAATAAACACTAATGAGACATATGATTAACAATAATGCCCCCAATAAATGGCCTTTTAATAGAGTGGGACAAAAACACAACTTTGCTAAGAGAGCCTACTTTATAGAGCATAATTTAGCTAAAGATTCATTTTCTGTAATACCTGGGGGTAAAAATCAAATTCTCTCTCTAATCTAACTTTGGCACAAGGACAAGCAGAGGCAAAGGCCAAAATTTGGGACACTACAGAATCTGGGAGAAGCTTGATTCCCTGAGGCTTTCACAGCAGCTCATCCGTGTGCAACAGGGATGGTCACTCTCACTGTGATTGGCCATGGCTGCAGAGAAGGGGCAGATTCATGGTTGCTGCCCTACCTCAGTCTATCGTTTAAAATTGCCCTGAGGCAGAGGTCAAAGGGGTACTGTAAAACTGACACAGGCACCCAAGCCTGTTGGTAGAAGAAAAAAAATCAAAGGCCAGGTTTTATACCCAACATCTATGACTCTAATGAACTAGAGGCATTGGATAATAGCCCATGGAATTGAAACCTACTAAGTTTTTAAAAAAGTTTCATGGTCAGAAAACCCCTAATCATGGCTATTGACTTTCTTGAGCCTCTGGAAATCACATCAAAAGAAAGTGGTCTTAGAAAGAGGTACAGTCATCTATGGTGGTTTTGGGTTATTAGACAAGGGAGATCTTCAGAAAGCAGAACTGGTGATCATGGAAATCAATGGGCAAAGGAGATTTTCTCTCCAATCCCACATAAGCTGGGGTGGCTGGCAGGTGGATCAAGGGCTGCTGGGGTCTGGAGTCTTTTTGCTATTCCTTTCCTACAGGAGAGAATATATGCGATATGCGATGGTCCATGGGCTATTATGTTCTCTCCTTTCCCAAATGAGAATTGTGATGAAAGTTATTCTGTCCTCTCTCCACTATTTCATATATTTCATATATTTGACTTGAAGAGCTATATTTGGAAGGTGGCTGGATATCATCCAGAGAACCTGGATTTGGAGCTGGTTGAAGCACACAGGAGATACATGGTTTAACTCCACTCAGAGAGTGTGCCAGGAAGGCTTGTTGGTAACCACTGTCACTGTCAGTAAGGTCCACTCAGAGTTCCACTGAGACTTTACTGATGTCCTGGCCAAGGCTACTGCCTTCTGACCCCTTGAAGCCACAAATTATCAGTGGTGCTGCCCTCTTCTGAGTCCTAAGTGTCCTGAAGGCACACCGTGATCTATGTCTGACCTGTAAGAAGATGCCTCCCTTTTACCTGGGCACAGAAGCAGCACTGCCAACATCTTCAAGTTGCACAATGTCACACAAAAGTCCCTTATGAAAAAAGCTCCTTCAGTGTCTGCCTGCAGTCATTCTCTCCAGAGCCTCAATTCCAAGTTTCTGAGGCTGGCCAAGGGAACATCACTGAGACTCCAGCACGTTTTCCAATTTCTCCTTCCCTCTGAGACTTGGGCATCCTGTCTCTTTCTTTTTACAACCAACAAAACAAAGCAAACCTTCTGGCAGGCCTGCCCTACCAGTTCAACAGACAAGCCTGGTCCTGTTTGAATCTCAGTAATGAGTCACTGCAGAAAAGAAATGATCTGAGTGTTAGTAAAGTCTATTAAAAAAAAAACAAAACCTCTCAGATCTTGGAGTGATTGAGCAGATTTTTAGGGCAATCCATTGTAATCAAGCAGTGGCACTAGAAGAAAATTATTTATTAATGAGTGAGGGGTATTATGCATAATAGCAAAACAAAATTTTTCTTAATTCTAATTGAGGCCACAGCATTGAGAACATTAGATGGCAAGTATCCCTATATTCTAAAGTAAGGCACTAAACCATCTCTGTAGTATCTGCTAAGAGGTGACTCAAAACTGCTATCTCTTCTAGCTTTAGTGAAGGATGGAGAATGAGGATTTCTTGGAAGTCTGGGAGGTGTCAAGCTCTGTGATATGGCCCCCACCCTCCAAGTGAGAGAGGGTGCCGCCATCTCCCACCTGAAATCAAGAGAGGGGGCTCCACAAGTCCTCATGAAGCTGTGGTGCTGGAGTGGAGCTCACAGGAAACTGTGACACCTGAACTCCCAGAGTTTAAAGAATCTGTGGTCTGACTCTATAAAATCTGTGGTCTGCTATAAAAAAGAATGAAATCTTGCCATTTGCGCCAACATGGATAGACCTAGAGAGTATTTTTATTATGCTAAGTCACATAAGTCAGACAGAGAAAGATAATACCATATGATTTCACTTATGTGTAGAATCTAAAAACAAAACAAACAAAACAGAAACAAACTCATAGATATAGAGAACTGATGGTTACCATATGGGAGGAGGTTAGGAGAGAATGGGTGAAAAAGGTGAAGGGATTAAGAAATACAAATTGGCAGTTATAAAAATGGTCACAGGGATATAAAGTTCAGCATAGGGAATACAGTTAGTAATA
Source organism: Macroglossus sobrinus (assembly GCA_004027375.1). Classification (NCBI taxonomy): domain Eukaryota; kingdom Metazoa; phylum Chordata; class Mammalia; order Chiroptera; family Pteropodidae; genus Macroglossus; species Macroglossus sobrinus. The sequence continues at coordinate 268,804 of PVKZ01000428.1, read as the reverse complement.
TTGTGATAACTATGTATGGTGTCAGATCAGTACTAGACTTACTGGGGTGTTTACTTTGTAAGTTATATAAATATCTAACCACTATGCTATATACCTAAAACTAATATGATATTAAAAGTCAATTGTAAGTGAAAAAAAAATTTTAAGAAAGAAATAGATTTGTGGTGCTGGGAATAAGTAGCTGTCTGGGGGAGTGAACTGCCCATGTGAAAACATAAAAAATGATGGATGTATCTGAGGGTAGAATCCCCAGAGGACCACCCCCCCCCCACACACACACACCCCAAAGAAAGAGCCAGCTTTGGTGCATCTTCTATGCAGAGGTCACTAACACCAGGTTACCACAGCACACATCAGGTCACATCTGTTTTTCCCTCACCCGTCCCCTCCTTTCCACCTCCTCAAACTCCAAAAGAACCAAAGGCTCATAGTGAGTAGGAGAGGAAGAGTAAAGAAGCCAAGTCACAGAATTGTGAAGATAAAGAAAAGATCATGTCCCTTCTCTGCTGCTAGTCTGTGGATGGTGGCGGGGAGAAGCTGGAGAGATCAAAGTTTTCATTTTTATCATACAGGACTTATTAATACTGGGCCTGAAAACAAAACCTTTTAATCTTTGAAAGGAACTGTAAATCTATGGGATCTGCTTAAGCTACCATCCAGAGACTGAGAAGGGAGATCTGACAGGAGATATCTGAAGATCAAAGTAGGTGAAAAATGAAGGTGCTTCCTGCCTACACCCCGGGGAGTCCAGCACATTCGACGAATTCAAACCTGTTACACAGGGAATATTGGGGAGAAACTGGAGGGGAAATAGTTAACATATGGATTTCAAGAAAATGCCTCACTATAGAAAACTGGAATTGATATTTGCAGTGTTGTATTTCATTATTAAAACGACAGGATTAGACTGGGATGCATCAAATGTGGATCTTTCGTAGTTTATACTAACGACAACCAAAATTATTTTCTCACCACAGTAATTCATTCCTTTGGAAGAAAAGAAAACCTAAAGATTTGCTTTTTATACTTTGCATTCTATCATAACTATTTCCCATGTTATTTCATATTATTTTGAGTGCAGTTTAAATGACTTTATGACCATACCTTATAAAAAGATATTTAGATTACTATCACTTTTTCTCACCTGCAAATAACAGAGAATGTAGATAGGACTTTTTCAAAAAATTTAAAGCTTACTTCCTTTGGTTATATTGCAAGGGACAACTGAACTATTAAATCTCATGATTACTTCAATTAGAGTTTGTGATAATTCAAGGTATAATTGATTTATATTAATTATGATTGAAGGTAATTTTTTGCTCTGTGAATTTCAGTGCCTTACTGGTTAGACGAGGCAATTTAGTCTAAAGCTGATAACTTTTTTTTCAATTCTAGAGCTCATAAATTAATTTATTCTATGAACCTTCAACTTCTGGATTTAGCAATAAATTATTTCGTGCTAAATGGCTTGTGTTTATTATTGTTCCTTGTTTCTATATTATATGTGCTAGTTAAGGACAAATTGCTTTTATAAATATTTGTAATAAAGAAATCTCATTTGGTAGAATAACCATTTCCTTATTGTTGCCAGTTTGTGAGATTTTGATCTTAACATGCCTATAGCACAAGACTTTGAGTTGTTTTAAGAATTCACAGTAATTTTAATTAATTGACTAGACAGTTCTGTGAAAATAAAGTAGCTTATAGTACATATGAGAAAATTTAGTATAGTTAACACATTAAAATTTTCTCATATTTAATAATAAGATAATATTACATAAATTGTATGAGCAGAATAAAGTGTGTTCCACATTATCTTGCTTGGAAATATAGTTTTATAAAACAAATAAGGTTTCAATTGTCAGAGAAGAGGAAAGAGAATAGCAATAATAATAAACGATGCCTGATCTGACCCAGCGATGTGTATATATTTAAAAGTGTCCATATATAAGGCTAATGTTTAAGGATCTGAATTTAGCTTCATTATTTTTAATATGTTCAGGATAATGTGAATAAAGGTAACTTAATTTTAATGTTTAATTTGAATGTTTGTTTGGCAATATGTCTTTCAGCAAAGAAATTGGACTCTTTCCCCAGTTGCCTTTGGCAATAAACCACACAGTGACCAGTCTTCATGACCTCATCCTGGAATCTGGCTTTAGTGACCAGCTCTAATCACCCTGAAAATAATGCTTCTTTGTCTACTGGAAAACAAATAGTGACAGATTGGCTCTTTCTGCTATAGCCATAGCTCATCTGACTAGCTTTGTCCATGAAAGTCTTCAAGAAGTATGGAATACAATTTGAGGAGTTAGTTGTGTGTGAAAATCTTAATGAACTCAGTCACCTTGTAATTTAATGGCCAAGAAGCAGCTGTCTGAACAGATTAGCCATTAAATCTTAGATGTGGGGTTGTTTGACCTTAATTTGCATACTTTTAAAATCCGATTTTGCAGGATGTGGTTGGCTCTCTAAAATAAATGAGGAGTCTCTGAGCAACTAACTGTCTCACTCCTGTCAGGTTACAAGGCTACAGAGTAGAGCTGAGCCAGTCACAAATAGAAAAACAAAAGGTGGTACAGCTTTCTTGATTTTATATAGCTTTATTAAATTAAAATGATTGTATACAATTAGCATTAGTTCTCTGGTTACTTTGTTCTCTGAGGTGCTCAATCAATTTATGGCATTGGGAGATCTGTGGTGAGAAATGTAAACATCATTTATGTTGGTCTTTATAGTATATTTATTTCTGAATAAATATACACAGATATGACTGTTGCTGGGATTCAGAAAACTGCCAGCAAAATAATAGACACTGAAATACTATTGCCAAAGGAAATGCCTAGAAGTACTAGGCAGGTAAAAAAGTTGTGTTGTATGAAAGACTACCAGTGGACCTTTAATATTAGTAATAGTATCCTGCAAAGAATACACACTACACTGCCCAGGCCACCTGGCAACTAGGCCAGACCACGCGTTATGGAGTGTTATGGAGTGTTATGGAATGAATTGTGTCCTCCCCAAATTCACACATTGATACCTAACCTTCCCCCAAGTGACTATATCTGGAGATAGTATCTATAGAAATAAATTTAGGTTAAATGAGGTCATAAGGGTGGGGCCCTAATCTCAAAGGACTTTGGCCTTCTAGAAGAGAAAGAGAGAGCTCTCTCTCTCCCCACCATATGAGGACACAGTGAGAAGACAGCTGTCTGCATTCCAAGAAGAGAGGTCTCACCAAAAATCAAATCAGCCAGTACCTTGATTTTGGATTTCCTAACCTCCAGAACTGTGAGAAATAAATTTCTGTTATTTGCACCACCCAGTCTGTGGTACTTTGTTATAGCAGCTCAAGCAGACTAAAACAGCATGTGATTAAGTTCTGGCCAATGAGGTATGAGCAGAAGTAATAAGTGTAACTTCTAGGTTGTGAATTATGGAAAACAGGCACACCATCTTTCTCTCCTTCCTTCCCTCTTTCTCATCAGCAAGAACCTATACAAGGTGGGAGTCAGCTATCTCGGACAACTCAGATGAGGTCAGTGCCTTAGAATGGTTGAGTAACCACACAGAAGAGGCCTAGGTCCCTCACACCATGGACCTGTCATCCTAGCTTTGTACTGTTTATGCTAGAACTATGTTACATAAGAGAAAAACACATATTTCATTTAAATAACTTTCTTTGGGTCTTTATCTTAATAGCAAAATCTATTTCTTAATTCACACAGTGTAGAGACAATTGAGCAGAGTGGTTAAAATCCTAAAAGCATTAAAATCTAAACTTTAGAAAACAATGTGCATGCAAAAACAGAAACACACACATATATCTTAGGGTAGATTAAAAGACTTTTCAGTTGTGGCAGTCAATTTTCAGTCTCTCTTTTGAAGCCTGGGTTCAAGAATCCCTGAAAAACTGCCACGTGCTACATATTTATCCCACTGTGTTCCCATTTGTTCAAATCTTTCTCACTTAGCCCAATAAAGGTGACTCTGCCTGACAATCCCTTACAAGATCAAGACCTAGAGGCAGGGAGGGAAACACCTAGTTCAGTCCCTTTATCGGTCAATTAATTGTGAAAACAAGAAGTTGAAAATCAAGAGCCATGGGTTTATGTGGTGCCAAAAGAAAAAGAATTTGGGGATGGATTGGAGAAAAAGTGCCCTTGGAGTGGGTGGGAAGAGGGTAATCCCTTACTGTGTATCTCATACTGGAAGAGAGCCCATTGACGAAGGAGTCAGAAATTTGTATATTCTGACAATCTTCCAAGGGTTAGTGAAGTACCTCAAGGCAAGCCTCCCTTCTTCTAATTTGCACAGTTGCAGTATGGCCTAGCATATATGCTAGGGTAGGGGCAATACTCTGGCTGGGGCTGAAGAGCAAGAGTGAGAGATTTTCTAAGAATAAAGAGAAAAGGTGGCGATGGCCAGAAAAAGGAAAAAGTTACCTTTTCCTTTGTAAAAATTAGTGAGGATTTGCAGTACTAGTAGGGCCTGAGTTTTGGATATGCAAAGGGGCAGTAGCATCTAGATCTTGAGATACCCCTGGGTGGGAAGGGGCGAGGTGGGGGGCGGGTGTGAAAATCCTACAATAAGATGACCAATGATGTGTAGGTGGTAGAAACACTTGTTTAGAAAGGTTCCTATATTTTCAGTCATTTTCAGGATAATCCCAGACACTCCAAGTGGTGGTGGTGGTAGTGGGGGAATGAGGGGGAGAGAGATTTCCAGTATCATATTCCAACCATTATAAAAATTTATTTTATGTCAAACTTATTTTAAAAATAGCGGTCCCATATTTCAGGTATTTCCAAAAGTTGAGGGGAGAGGAAAATGGCTACACTTATTGAAATTCATTGCCCATTTTTTTTTAATACTATATAAATGTTCCAGGTCAACTTGGCCTTGCAGTCATGTTTTGCTCTGCCGACATCGCATTTAAAAAAAATTGTGATTAGTTGCCAATGTTGAAGAAAAAGAAAGTTCACAATAAAATTGGGGCTTGAGAATTCCGTTTTGAAAACTAAAAATGTAGCAACACAGAGCTCATGTTATGAAATAATGGAAATAATCAGTAGAGCTGAAGAAAGACAGCCTCTTTTAGACGAGTCTCTGCTCTTAGGTCTACCCTAATTCCCAGTTCCCACCCGACCTCCCTCATTTACGTTCCCTGCCTGGCTTCTGTGGGCATTTGACTTGGCTTCCCTTGCTGGAATCCAAACAGGGACTGTTTTCCCCTGACAAGGACCTAGTGTATCGCTGGTGGAGTACTTGGAGCACGTGTTCTGTAAATAGTTATTGAATAATGAATGAATGAATTGATCTTGCCCAAGGTTCACCAAGTCTGATGTCAATGATTATCCTCAGGCTAGAATACATTATGGACCAGGGTTTTGATCATCTTGCCTAGACCTCTGCTTCTAGTCAGGAGACTGAACTGTCAAAGCCAGATGTCATGAATCCATCCTTAGGGAAATGGCTTTTGTAGTTATTCCTGATGAGTTTGTGGAACCTGGTCCTGCTTATTTTATTGAAATCTTTATTTTCTGACTGCCTACATTAGTAGGCAATGGTAATTTGGGCCCAAACTAAGTGATTTCTAGACCAGTGTCTTTCTATTTGTATATCTTTGTAAAGCTGCTTTAGATTCTTTGTTAATAAAAAGATGACTTTTGTCTGGTGACCTAATTTTGCTTATCAGTTTATACAGCAATTCTGGGATTTTAGTAATTTCCTCAGGAAACTATTTGATTCCAAATGAAACACTTAAGTGTTTTATCTGCAAGTAACACACAGAGTGTCCCAAATGCACTGACTTTAACTTATGAGTCATTTAAGAGAAAGGAACGTTAAAGGAAAACTGGGGTTGCGGGGAGCATGCAGAAGCGGAGCGGTCGAGGTTGTTTGGTAGTCTCAGCAGGAGTAGTGGAGTGGGGATGGTGAAGAAATATTTTAACTCTGAATTACACTGGGGTATACATTTGAATTGAATTGGTATAAATTTGAATTGAAAGCACTTCTAATATTAAAAGAAAATTATCGAATACATGCTTTAGGGGTGAAACCTCTTCAATTCTCGTTTAATATTTTTCTGCCATTATGCCTTGCCTATTGTCATGGATTCTGCTCTTTTTTCTGGAATACATCTCTCTAGAGTTCTGCAGGCTCATTGGTGTTTCATAAATAAGCCAGAAAGGATTTAAAACTCCTCTCTGAATACAGTATATTAAAGAAATAACACTAAAGTTTTAGTTGGCTCATTGCTAAGATCTTTCTGTTATTATGTGCTAGGCATATCATCTCAGGTAATAACTGCTCCCTCCATACAATTTACGCAACAAAGCGTTTCCTGCTCTCACTCTGAGTGTGTGTTTCCTGAGCCTTTTTCCAAAGCCCAACACTTACAGGCGAGAAAGGCTTTCACCTCCTTCTGGAAGCATTTATTAAGTGTCTCTGGTGTACTTACTATCTGGTCAAAGAAGAGGTGGAGAGTGGTGATTGGAAGGAACAGGGGAAGGAGAGAAAGGGGCACAAGAGAATACAGAGGGATCCTGTGATGAAATAGCCCCGGTCAAAAAGTCAGCCTTAAGAAACAGATGAAATTTATACATTTTTTTTCACGTAATTCATTCACTCATTCATTTATCCATTATTCATTAAACATTTATTAATTTACATATTTTAAAATATAACATAAGCAAAATCAAAAGACCTATAATTGACTAGAGAAACAGTGCCTACTACAGAAAAGTACTCAATAATTGTTAGCTATTTTCTTTATTAAAATCAAGTTAGTCTCATAAAGAACTTCTATAAATTAACAAGAAAAAGAAAAACACTCTAATTGAAATTGAGCAATGGTTATGAACAAGCAAAGTATAGAAGAGGAATTCCTAATCATTAATAAATATCTAAAATTATACTCGGCCTTCCTAGAGGTCAGGGGAAAACACACATTTAAACAACAGAGAATCTCATTTCTTTCTCTCTCTTACTCTCTCTCTCTCTCCAGCCAATTAGAAGAAAGAGGAAGAGGATGGAGAAAACAAACAATGAGATGCTATGTTTCACACATTGGGGTTGCAAAATTAAAAAGGGCAAATTAGTAGTTGATAGATAGTCACAGGGATGGGGAGCATGACAGAGGGAATGCAGTTAGCATTAATATGTTAGCCAGGTGGAGGGTCAGAAGAGAGGGAGAAATTGGGGGGACCGTTTTATGAATTATATAGATGTCTAACCAATGTATTATATACTTGAAACTAATTTAAATAAATCAAATTAAAAAATAAAAATAAAATAAAATGGGTAAGTAAGGATGGAGAGAAATAGTTGTTATAACTCTGAGAAAAGAAATCTGGTGGAATTTATTAAAAATAAAAGTACAGATCCTTCACTGGCTTGTATCATTTTGGCTTAAACTCATGGGTATGTGGGGATTCGTTGGGAAAAGTACAGAGGATAGAACCTTGTATGTTTTCAGGAGCTTGAATATGCAGGAAAAATCCCTGGCAGAGTTTTACTCAGGGAGTGGAATAATTAGACTAGAAGGTGATAAAGACCAGATTTAGTGTTTCAGAAAAATGCTCTGGCTGTAGTGCAAAAAGTGTGGTGGATAGTCATGGGCTGGAGGCAGGGAGATGAAATAACTGGCTGTAAAGAAAACAAAGACTTGACATTGGGGCGGCAGGCCTGAGAGGAGTGAGTAATATCAAGTCACTCAGGATGTGAAGATGACAGGCCACCTAAGTGAATACTCAAGATTGGGATGACATACTGCAGATGCTTTAGGAGGCAGAGGTTAGAATGAACTGGAATAATCCAGGAAACAAGGTTGTCTTAAACCAAAGTGTAAAATAGCTAAAATGTATATTAAGCTCTTTCTCTTACATTTTTGATCTTGGACCTCATGCTACTCTGGATTACCCAGAACTCTCTACCCTGGGGCCTCAGCAAACCTCCCTCCCTCCCTCTGGCAATGCTGCAGGCATGGAAAGTCTCCTGGCATTAAGCTATGAGCCACCAGAGGGCAGGGGCTGCATCCTATTCATTATTGTGTTCTGGCCACTAGCCTTGTGTCTGTTACACAGTGTTCAATAACTATTCTGCACTTTCATCTACTTCTTAAGAAGAAAATTAACTAGATCATGCCAAAATATACAAGATAGCCAACTTAACATGTGATCTTCCTAGAGTCACTTGTAAACCCAAAGGAATATATTAGTGCTGTTGAAATTTTGGGGAGATGGAGAGCTTTTGGAATCCATGACTTCCAGGCCAGTCAAATCATACAATACAAGCAATCATCTAGATAAACTGCTTTAACCTGGCTCAGCAGGAATAAGTCCCAAGTTCAAATATGAGCCAATTAAATAATCTACAATAAGTTGTTTAGAGAGGGTAAAGTAGAACAGAGATTCAAGTTCTGTCACAATCAGATTCCTGCCTCACACAGAAGTCACTCAATGTACAGAGCAGTAAAATCTGGGTATAATCGAGGTCTTTGATTCATTTACATCAATCCCCGGTACCCAGAAACAGAAAGTTTACATGTTAACGGGTCTCTAGCTTGGTCTCTGCAATCTCATTTTTTCAATACTGCAGCTGTTTTGGCCTTTCTTCAACCCAAGTTTGCCCTGGGCTGATGAAATGTCCATTTGATTTCACTAATTGTCTCTTTTCTTCACCCCTTTGCATGTTCTCATCTCCACTGGGGCTAGTAATGGCCCTCACCCCACCCACACTGAGTGTATGTCAGTTAGTCTTTTCCTTGGGAGAATTAGAACCAACTCATGGAAGGTAGAGGCCTGTCCTCAACAGTGTACCTTCTATAAGGTTCTGTATCTGGCACACAGTGGGAGTTCAGGAAATGTCTGTGGATTTCAATTAAAGTGAACCATAGAAAAGAGGAGACTTTTAGCATCCTCTGATTGGGTTGAAAGGAAGCTGTCTAGAGACAAGAAGCAGATTCTGAAATCACAAGTTTATTACTGGTCCCCAGAGAGGCCAGGCTCTTCTTGCCTGTAAAATACTCTACTTTCATATACTTCATTCACATTACCCACTCAGAAAAAACACCTTTGGTGGTCAATAACCATATGAATATCATAATGGCAGCTATTATTTATTATCTCTCAAGCAGTGCCTAGTATTTTTTTTGTATATTTTAATTCTATTCTCACAACAACCCAGGTAGAATTATTATTCTCATTTATTCACTGAGGTAAATCAGAGAGAATAAATGACTTGCCCAAGGTCACTGGGCTAGTAAGTGATAGAGTATTTTGGTCTCTAAAATCTGTGCTTGAGCCTCAACGAGGAGCTGTTTGCTTGCTTTCTCCCATTCCCATCCTCACCCCTATTTATTTATCAGTGTATCAGGCATTTTCCCTGGGGCTGGAAAGGTAAAGAAGTGAATCATATATAGTCAAGTATGCTTGGTGCTCTGATAAAGGAATGCAGAAAGTGCTATAGAAACCAAGGCAGAGATATCTCAATCAGATGAGGGTCAGGAGTGGGCATTATCGATCCATGAATATAGTTTAGAAAAATAGTAAGACTGTTATAGGTGGAGAAGAGAGACAAGGCTATTTTGGGAAACTGTTAAGTATTGGGTTTAAGTCCTGATTTACCTCCACACTAACTTCATGACCTTGAGAAGGTTGCTTAACCTCCCCGAGCCTCAGTTTACTCATCTTAAAATGAGGCTAATCATTTTTATTAGGCAGGGCTCTAGCTAAAGTCAAGGGGATAACACAGTGTGAGCATCTAGCTTGCTGTCTGGTGTGCAGAAGGCATTCATAAATGGCAGTGGTGGTGGATGGTGGTGGTTGAGTAGTTATCACCATGACTGAAAAGGAGGAGGCTTATGACAGAGCCCCTGGAACAGAGGAGACTGGTGGGAGCTATTGAATAGCCAGAGAAAATAATGATAAAGCCTGAATTCAGGCAACTGCTGTGGGGAAGATCTGAGGGTGATTTCGGAGGCTGTAGGTAAAATAGGAAGCTGGTGATTGTTTTGGAAAGGTTGTGAATTAAAGGAGAAGAAGGAGCATTCTCCCAAGTTATGGCTCAAGTGCCAGGAGTGGCGACAGCAGGAGAGGGAGAAAAGTCTTTTAGCGCATCCACTGTTTAGAGCCTAGTACCCTGTGGGGTCAGGAGAGATAAATCTAGTCACTTGGGTCATTTGACACAGTGATTGTTATAAGAAGCTCAGCCAAACCACAAGGGTTGGGAGGAGGATGGAGCTTGGTATTTCTAACCCTTAACCTCACATCTCATTTAATATCTGTGATCTCGGTGAAATATTAGCACATTGAGACAATAACCTCAAAGTTACATTGTTCCTTCAGTTTTTAAGCATCCTTCAATCTCAGGAAGATTTAGAATTAAGTATAGAGGCAAACTCAGAAAATCAATAATTTTTGTGTTAAAGGATCTGTGTACTTTAAGTATTTGTAATATTTAAGGGAATAGAGCCGATTAGAATAAACAAAGTCTTGTTTCCAAGATGAGTTTATAATTAAATAATTAATTTAAATTTGTGACTTATAAGTCAGAGAATATAAGAATTTCTTACTAAGTTTAACAACAGAGCTGGAAATCTTTAAAAAATATTAAAACTATGCTTACATCCATGTATAAGAGAAATTTAGGTTCTTAAAATAATTTTGCTTGTTCTTTACATAATTGAAATACTTAAGGTGAGAATAAAAATGTATAAATGCAGTTAAAAATGTTTGAGGGTATTTTTTATTAAATAAGTTAATTAATTACTAAGTTATTAATTACTGTTATTAACAGTAATCAAAGCTTCCTTAAAAGTGATTATTAAAATTTATTAGTTTTATGAACAGAATAATATTTGCAAGTAAACTAAAAGCTTAAGACCTAGATTTTTCATTTTTAACTTTGCTCCATTAATTATTTTTTAAAAAATAATAGTCTGAATAGTCTTTTCTGTTTGTAAAAGCCTCTCAAAGGCAGCATAAATACCAAAAACAGATTGACATGCTATATGTGCTTAAATTAAAAAGAATACTATATGATGTTTTCTAAATAATATATAGTCAATAATATAGTTCAAACATATATATTACACATAAAAATATATTCTCAATGTATATATTTGTTTGTATATATACGTGTGTGTGTGTGTGTGTGTGTGTGTGTGTGTGTGTGTGTGTATGAAGTGTATATATTCTTTTTTCTTCTTATAGGAGAAGCAGTTGTATGCAAACATTGCACAGTAAGGGTTGGATGGTCTTGTCTGGAAGTTGTTTTCCATGGCTCTGATATTTAGTAAGCCATGAAGAGAACAAAAGGATTTTGCTCTGTGAAGCTTAATTGTCTACTGAATAAATAAATAAATAGATGTTAAATGAAGGTAAATATTGACCCTGACACCATATATTTGCTGGGGAGACAGCTGAAGTGTGCTGGCAGGTAGAATCAGTCAAGGGTGTCTACCATCCCAGCAAGCAGGGGCCTGGTCATTTAAGAGCACAGTCTAGAAAGAGACTGAAATATCAGTAAGGCTCTCCTGCTTATGCCTTAATCCCCCCGTTCCTCCACCAAAGGCAGCTTGTAAAATCTGAAATTAAAAAAAAAAATGACTATTGATTGTCTAACCTCAGATGGTCCCATAGGAACCATTGTTAAATCAGACTGAGGAGGATAAGTGTATCTTTGTTTTATTTCATCTTTACTTAAGAAATTACTCTATTAGATCAGATCCATGAGTGTGTGGGTAACTACAGACCCCCCTTTTCCCAAAATACTACCTGCTGGAGAAGTCCCCCTACCTCTTTAAGCCCCAGTTTACTAAACTTCACAACAAAGATAACACTGGTCCTGCCTTTGCCATGGGTTTAGAAGCTCAAGTGAGGTTAATTCTATAATAGGGCCTAGAAAAAGGGGCAGAAGATTTTTAAAAGTTAATAACAATGGCTTCTGAGTAACAACAAATCACTCTGGAGTATCCCCTCAACCTAACTTTGCTTTCTGTCCCCCATTTCTGTTTCCCAAGCCCAGAGTTGCCAAAGGAGGGACAAGGACAGGACAGGCTACTGTTGGAGTTAGCCGTGGGGACTTCTACAGGAGAAAAAATCCCTTCTTTCCCTTTAGTTCTTCCTGAATTAAGAAGTCTGAGTTATAGATTTTCAAAGAAAAGGAATATACTAATATTAAATATCCGGTATCAGAGGAGTTAAATATTTTCATTCCATAACAGACAAAACTTATTTCAAAGGATTGGCATATAGCACATAAGCAAGTGGTCCTTAAAAAAAAATTAGGTTGTATATATGGCTCCTTGCTGTTTCATACAGTTAAAAGATGGGTGTGAGTTTCAATCTGGATTATATTTAGTCACCTATAACAAAAAACAAAGAAGCAACAAGCAAATGCCAAAAAACAAACAACAGGGGTTTGACCAGGTAAACATGAAGAAGCCAAAAGATGCCCCAGGCTGGTGGGGCTGCCATGCTTGCAGGGCTCATGCTCCTTTTTTGTTCCCCTGACATTGTCTTTAGATGGCTGTTTACACTCTTGCCATCACATTCAAATTACAGCTACCGGGAAGGAGGACAGAAAGGTTGTTTGTCTTCTACCTTCCTTTTAAAGACTTTTAGGAAAACTTTAAAAGACTCCCAGAAAGTACCATTTAAACTTAACACCTAAATCTCATTGGCTAGGTCTAAACCACATGGCCATACCTACTGGCCAGGGAATTTGGGGAAAATGCCCAGATAAAAATTGGGGTTTAATTTCAGAGGTAGATTATATACTACATTTTGCTTTGATATATAGATAATGGACGGTAAGCTTTAACCTCTAGTTATCATAAATTGCAAAATCAAAAATATCTTTTGGATAAATACTTAGGAAGTGCCTCTTCCTACCTAACTCTTACCCACTTCAGCCACTCATACTGCTTCTCTGGAGTTTTGACTAAATTAATTAATTAAAAGCTCTGGGTACCTTACATGTACTAGGCAATATTTTTGTTGTTACAAATGAAAAAAAAAACAAAAACGAATAGGGTGCTGCCTCTCCCCTCAAGCAGCTCACAGTCTAACAGGGGACACAGATACATAGAATACATTCATAATTACAATATGTAGTCAAAAATAATCTACTCAGCCAAAAAAAATTCACATATTAATTTTCTAGGGTCCTATTTGCACTTCTTCTTCCTTCTTCTTCCTCCTTCTTCCTCCTTCTCCTCCTCCTTCTCCTCCTCCTTCTCCTCCTCCTTCTCCTCCTCCTTCTCCTTCTTCTTTTTAAATAATATAGTGATCTAGCTAAAGTAAGGTTAATACTAGCTAAGAACTATCATTCTATAGTACTTTAAACTCTGTGAGGGCAGGGACCAGGTCCAATTTGTTCAATCCTAAGCCTATGCAGTGGATGGTCAATGAGTACTGACTGAGCAGTAACAAGAATGAAAATACATGAGAATAAGAGGAGTCTGAAGAGCATTTTTAAAATGCATAACTTATATGTTATATATGGTTATGGAAACAGTATATAAAAATGTATATTTGTCAAAGATACAAGATTTCTCAAAGATGATTATTTACCTTAGATACACAGTCTTCGTTTTAGAATGTGATTTATTAAACTCTGTATTTAAACCATGACTTGCGTAGTGGATGTCTGTTGGTTACTCCTACCTGCATTCTATGTCTTAATTGCCTAGTTATTCCTTCTCAGTGCCCCTATTAGGGAACCCCATGTGATTCCAGAGAAACAAATTCTGTGTCCTTCACTTACATTTACCAATGAACATGGTATAAATATGGAGAGATTAGTAACATTGTCAATTATTTTAGCAGAAAGGAGTAGGATAAACATGATCCTAATTAACAATTAATTGGCAGTTTTTATTTCTTTCTTATTCTTTATTTCTTGTTATTCATGTAATCTGTGGCATTAGATTCAACAGAATATAGTAATTTGATTATGGTTAGATATATACCCCTCATAAATACTGCTTTATCTTATCTACAACCTGGACTAAAATATACACGTCTTACATATACGTTATATCTATATACAACAAAGCTTAAATGAATTTCATATTTTCCTAGAATTTTGGGTGGGGTTATGTTACAAGTAGTGGAGAATTAAATTAAGACTTAAGAGAAAGAGTCCTACTGTCTAATCAAACTCTGCCAACAGCTAAACACTTCATCTCTTTGTGTCTCAAAACCTTCATATGTAAGATAATTAATGGGTGGGATTAAGGTGATCATTAAAATTCCTTCCAGATTTCACATGCTACAGGTTCGAAGTAGTTTTATTACTTGCCACTGTTTTGGAATATCACCACCAACAACAACTACAATTATGATATCAATAAAGCATGCTTTAAACCCAGATTAAATAAATTATTAGACATCGTTCCTCATTTTGGGCAACTCAACCAGGCCTTCCAAAGGAACAGACTATTTCAACCCTTTTATTAGTATCATTTTAGATATCAGCTCATGTGGTACCTCTAATAGCATTATTATTTATTCAATACAATATAAACTCTAGTCTGTAAATGTACACAAAGAAACTCTCAAGTAATTACACTTGTTCTATTTGCTCATCAAAGTTAATTTCTACAGAAAATAAGGGACTATCTCACAAAACTTCTGAGATCCAAGTGCCAACCACAAAATTCAGTAATACACAGGGCATTGGGAAGCCTCAGGGCAAAGTTATCCCATCAACAAAAGTTGCTTTTGGTTAAGAAGATGGATAGCTGGTGAAGTCAGAATTTTCTAGAAGGAAATCAAGATAGAATCCAGTTGAAGGTGCTAAACAAAACAAAACAAAACAAAAACAAAAAGTGCAAGTAGCGTGCCAGAAGTGAAGCTTGCATATGCGATTTCATTCATTCAACACATATTTTTTTGAGAGTCTACTGTCTGCCAAGCACTGTGACAGGCACTTGAGCTACAAGAGTAGTAGTCAAGCATGGTCCTGATTTCAGGAAGTACAGTCTAGAAAGTGGGTGATGATAATGCAGATTGGATTAGAAACCAACCCAGACCTAAGAGTCATGGTAGCTTCCTGGAGGAGAGCCAAGTGCACACCTGAGCAGCAGGTGGGACCTACCAAGATGAAAATGGGGCAACGGATGAAAGATGTGGAGAAGAGACAGACAGGCTTTAAGCTGAGAAAACAGCTAATAATGAGAAGACATGAGGATTGAGAGGCTGAAAGTCAGTGAGTCACAGGCCAAGCACTTGAGTACCTGTCTGTGTCAAGTGACATGGTTGCCAATAGAGATTTTGTGGCAACTCCTTTTCCCTTTGTTTTGATGTGGTCATTTGGCTTCCCTTTGTTCTTTCCTTTACATTTTTAAAATTTTAAGATTAATGCTTAATCTTAAATAAAAAGATTTACCAGACCATAGGAATAATATCATGAAAGAAGATTTAAAAATATAAGTAAAATCATAGGAAACAAAATTCACTCACAGTTCTACCACAAAAAGATACTCGCTGTTGATATTTTAACATAAATGAATCCAGTCCTTTCTCTTTGCATGTCCATTTAAAAAGACAGGATCATAAACTATACTTCGTCTTTTAAAAATGATTTTAAAATATTTATTTTTGTAATGACAGGTAACATGTGTACAGAATAACAGTATACAAAATTCTAAAAGTACAAAAAGGAATAGAGTAAAATGTCTTCATTCTAGTCCTGTCCACCAACCACACACGAAATGACTGTTTTCAGTTTTTCTTGGCAGCTTCTTAATGTCAGAATCAGAAGGCTGGACATGAGTTCAGAAGTTATCTACTTTGCCAGATGTTACACTGGGTTGCTCTTTCCGGGAATATCACCTTTACAGGAAGACTAATGTGTTGTTTTCAGAAGAAAGAAGTATCCTGGTTGTGAAGATCTAGAGGCACCAGAATATAAGTCCTATGTCTTTTATTTTATAGAAGAGCACGCTGAGGCACAGAGAGATGATGGGACTTCTTTAAGCTCACATGGCTAGTCTGACTTAAAATCAAAATAATTGCAGCATAACAAAAAGCTAATTTTCTCATCCTTTGATGGGAACCAGGTAAAAGAGTCAATACATTAGAATCCTGGTTAGAGTCTAGAAAAGAAATTTATTTTTAAATGAAGGTCAACTTCATTAGCCAGAAATTTGACAGCATTCTTTTATTTAATATAAAAATCCATTTTCATTTTTAATTCATTCATATTCATTGTAAAAAATTCAAACTTCCTTTTAAAAGCAAATAAAAATGAACCTTTTTATTTGCAATACTATGTAAGCTTCTTTTTTTATTTTTCATCTCATTGCTTACTTGGGATAACTTTCCATGTCAGCATATACACATCCATTTCATCTTTTCCTAACAGCTCTTGGGTCTTCTATTCCATGCATACGCTAGAGTTAATGTAACAACTCTCTATTACTGGACACTTGGGTTATTTAAAAAGCTTTACTATTATAAACATACTATAGTAAGTATCTTTTTACATACATCTGTGTCTATTATTGGATAAAGATAAATTCCTTGATATTGAATTTCTGGCTCAAAGTGTATGCATATTTAAATTATTGTATCTATGCCAGTTTGCACTCCAGAAAGCCTGAAACAATTTACAGTTCTACTAACTATGTATCCAAATAGCCATTTTACCCACTCTGGCCAATCTTAATCAAATCAAATAGGCAGAAGATGTTAATCTGTTGTTTAAGAAACTCAAAAAAATGTCTCCAAAGGGACTTACCATCTTGCTCCACTAACCCCATTTTTTGCCAGTTTACATTTGACCAGAGAAGCAGATACTAGGATGCTTCAAAAGTCAAAGTTCTAAACCATTTATACCAAATACAAACCATATCAATGCATTCACCAACTAGGATTACAAACTGTGGAAAATGAGAATTCTCAGTAAACTGCAAAGAACATTTATATGAAGATCACAAGAATGAAGAAACAGCTTAGGTTGCTGTCTGGGAGATGACTTCCCTTGAAATGTGAGTAACACCCTTCAGGCATTTCAATAAATGGGATCTGCGTCCTCAGTACTTAGAAGAGAGGATAGCTGGTTAATGACATATATTTGAAGTGAGTCAGAAGGCAGAATGGTCTTAAAAACTGGATGTGTCTGGGCATATCCTATATTAGAAAGAAAGAAAAATGCATAAGGTGTCTGAAGAGACTAGGCAGAAATATGATGAAACTAAAACAGGGATATTTCCCTTCTTTAAAAACTATTCTTTCTGATGTAATCTACTTGGCAGGGTCTTCAATACTCTTCCTTGACAGGCATTAATGAGGTAATGATGGATGAGGCAAGTAACAGGGAAGCTACTAGTAAAGAACACACCTCCCCTTTAAACAATTATTCATAGGTAATTAGAGAAATTTTT
This sequence comes from Macroglossus sobrinus, assembly GCA_004027375.1. Lineage (NCBI taxonomy): Eukaryota > Metazoa > Chordata > Mammalia > Chiroptera > Pteropodidae > Macroglossus > Macroglossus sobrinus. Next base: position 251,406 of record PVKZ01000428.1, on the reverse strand, counting down.
ATTATTTTTTTGTACAGATAATTTCTAGAGCAGTGCTTCTCAAAGTGTGGTTGCAAACCAGCAGAATAAGCATCACCTAGGAACTTGTTAGAAATGCAAATTCTCAGGCTCCCCTGCAGGCTGCCAGAAACTCTGGAGGTGGAGCAGGCAATCTATGTTTTAACAAGTCTTTCAGGTGATTTTACTGCACTGCCCTTGGGTATTTAAGTAATTAAGTTATTACTTGTTTACAGTCAATGTTTTCAAGGTGTTTTTTTCCTGTCTCAAATTATAGTTAACTTTCTAAAGTTTGGAAAATGCAAAAATATAAAAGATGACAGAAGACATGAATTGTTTAAATACGTCTCCCTAAAAAAGAATACTGTGCTTTAAAAAGAACTCTGTGCCTGGCATTTTGAGGCACATGTTTCAGCAAGGGGTGGGGCCTGTTTTATGTGAAGTCAAAATGCTTCTTCCAGTATGAGGATTCCTATAGTCCTTCACAGATGGACTACATATTTCCATAAAATTATATCTACTCTGAATTTGTTTGTCATTTGACTCATCTACATAGGGTTATTATGACAAAATGTCATCTTGACCAAAGAAAATATTTTTCTAAAAAATCTCTGAAAAGAGATCAAAGGCTTTCACACAGGCTTTAAAGAGACTATATTATGTTATGCACATGTTGAAAATCTATACGATTTTTTCCTGGGGATGGGGAGCAATGTGTTTGAATAGTATCTTGTGAATTTGTTTCTCTGGATAGGCAGAGAAAGTCTTCCTCCAAAATCCTGTGAAAGGTGTATGTTCAACTTTTTTAGAAACTGGTTATATCATCTTACAGTCCCATCAGCAGTGCATGAGAATTCACATTGTTCCTCTTCCTCACCAACACTTAGTATGATGGTAGGATAACTAGGTATGGTAGCCATTCTGCTAGGTCTGCAGTTATATCTTATGGTGATTTTAATACTCATTCCCCTAATGACTGATGATATCTAGCATATTTTCATGTGCTTATTTTCCACTTGTATATCTTCTAATCTAATTATTCCACTCTTTATTTCATAAATAAATAAATAAATAAATAAATAAATAAATAAATAAATAAAAGCTCTGCCCCTCAATGCGACTGTATGTGGAAACAGGGCCTATAAGGAGGTAATTGAGGTTACATGAAGTGGTAAGAGTGGGGCCTTGATACAAAAAGTTTAGTGTTCTTATGAGAAGAGACACCACAGAGCCCACATCTTGTAACAAAGAAGAGGTCATGTGAGCACACAGTGGGATAGTAGCTGCCTATAAGCCAGGAAGAGAGGTCTCACTAAAAAGCGACTATGCTGGCACCCTGATCCTGGACTTCTAGCTTCCAGAATTGTGAGAAAATAATTGTTGTTTAAGCTACATTTTATTATTTATTTTCTTAGGCAAGGCAATCCTTGGTTGATCTCACAGATTGCAAGGACCTTGTCAGTTTAAAATCCCTTATTTTTATTTTTATAATTTTTAAAATTTTTACACCTACAACAAGTACTTGGTCTTCCTAGGTGTTCTTCCATCCAAGTACTAACCATGCCCAACCCTGGTTAGCTTCCAAGATCAGACGTGATTGGGCTTGTTCAGGGTGGCATGGCCGTAAACGTTTAAGCCACCTTGACTATACCATTTTGTTAAGGTAGCCCGAGCTTACTAGTACAATCCTCAGAGAAGAATTTTTAAAATTTGTACTATTTGTGATAGTAAAAAATTAGAAACCACACAAATGAATAGATATACAAATTGTGGTATGTACATATAAAGAAATACTACTGAGCAGTACAAATAGATGAAGTATTCATAAATCTCAAAATAATTATGCTAAGTGAAACAAATCAGACATAAAAAAGTTGACACCATTTATATAAAACTGTGAAAAATGCAGTGACAAAAAGTAGATCTGTGATTGCCTGGGAGGGGAGGCATGGTGAGGAGTCAGAAGGAGCGATTACAAAGGTACAGGAGGAAACTTTATGGGTGATGGATATATTTGCTAACTTGACTGTGGTGGTTCCATGGGTATACACACATGTAAAAAATTTATCAAATTGTATACTTTAAATATATGTAATTTATTTCATGCCCATTATATCTTGAGTGATTTTTTTTAACAACCTGTAGAAGCTTTCTATTATATCTAGGAAACTCCTGATTGTTTATTTTCTCCAGTCTGTGATAAAGAAATGAAAAAGAAATCATCTCACTCAGAAAAGGTGGTCATACGTATAGGATTTCTTGGCTTGGTACTTTCCCTTGCATAGAGCCTGGAATTGAATTGCTGCCTCACCCCAAACCCCCAGCCTTTCCATCATCATTGAAGGTAAAACAAAACAACTCAAATCAAAGGATTGATCAAAACAGGTAGCAGCAAAACTCAGAACTAGGAAACAATTTATTACACTTGGGTCTTAATTTTTGTTTTTCCAAACATAGGTGGCTCTACTGAACATTATGATAAAGAATGAAAATCTGTTATGAAATCTTTCAATCGCACTTGCTAATTTGTGTCAGGAGTATTATATTACAGAAAAGCCACCACAGTAAAGACATCAAACCCAGAATAATGTGTTAGATCGTGTACTGCAAAACCTGGACAATATAACCCAAAGTTTGGCACAGAATTTGATTAGAAATTCAAAACCTGCTTTCATTTCACAGAAAGCTTGTAAGATAAAATAGGTTTGATTAATAGTTTTAGGTAAAGTTCATATCAAACATGGTGGGTTAATATCACATTTGGGCGTTGTGCTCATTCATGTTTAGATGAGACTGCTATAGCAGGGGCAAAGGCTTCCTACAGAAGGTTCTTTGTGGCAAAGCACTATGGAAGGAAACTCACTCCAAAGTTGCAAATTGTTCATTTTCATTCCACTGTGCTGCAGGTGCTAGCTTTTTTGTTTTTAATCAAATTTTTTTGAGCTTGGCTACCTAGCTTCTAAGTGGTAGAGGAGGGAACGCAAAACTATGTCCCATGCCAAAGCTCGTCTTGCTCTTTCTAGTACTCAATATAGAGTAGAGAAATTTTCTGGGAGGCCTACCCTCAACCCGGCTCCGCATCCTCCCCTGTGTCTCCTCTAGTTACGACTCGCATTAACTCGCTGCTGGTTCCCCGCTGGAGAGCACAGATTGCACCTGCTCCGAAGGCCAGAGCAGTTCTGCTTCATTCGCAGCTCAGCCCCCGCTGCCTGTGCACGGACAAGAGGACCCACCAGGGGTCACTGCAGCCTCAGAGCTATTGTGCCCGCCAGTCCTGGACACTGCCAGCCGCGCAGAGGGCGTGGGACTGGGAGCGCCGAACGCCGGGTCCAAGCAGGAATGCGCCCTCCCCTCCCCGAGCCAGCCGCCGGGTCTCCCGGGGAAACGGACACAGCGAGCGGGGTCAGGGTTCCGTGAGACCCCGTGACTTGTGCGCCGCGCGCAGCTTCGCCCGCGGACCTGTCAGCACTTCACCATTAGACCACCTCCGCTCCGCCCTCCGCCCCCAGCCGCGACCCCGCCCAGAAGGGGAGCCCCCTTCCCGGCCGCCAGGCTCCCGCTTCGCTCCAGGGCGTTTTGCTGACGCCCTGACTCGGCCCAGCAGCACCTGGGCTGCTCCCGCCCGGGGCGCCACCCCTTGCTCTGCCGAGAGAACTTTCCCCGGAGCCGCCGCGGCCTGGCGCGCCCGGGGCGCACCCCCACAGTCCGCCCGCCGCGTGCCCGGCCAGGGCGCCCGCGAGTCCTTCGACTCCCCGCTTCTTTGACCTCCCGGAGAAGCAGCTCACCGCCGCGGCGGCAGGGCATTGCCGGAGGGAGACCTTGAACTTGGTCCCACATAGTTCCCCACGATGAGCTCGGGGCTCCCCAGACGCGGACTGCGCTCCGCGCCCAGCTGACTTCCACTCACCGGCCGCGGTAGGAGCCCGCTGCCCTTGGCGACGGGCTGCGGACTTCTCGGTGCCCGCAGATTGGGACGACGGTCGCCGCTGCCCCTGCGGTGTTGCCGGGACGTCGTGGGTACCCCTGAAACACAAAGGAGTAGCTGAGTGCGCCCCATTCGGCGGACCGGACGGGAGGCTGCGGGGTGGAGTCGGAGCTGGAAGTGCGCGCCCGCGGGGACCCCGCAGGCGGAGGGCGGTCGGTGCGTGCCGGCCGCGCTCTGCGGGGCGCGGGTGGAGGCGGCTGAAGAGCTTCCAGGGTCTTCCAAGTCCGGGCCGGTGGGGGGCCGCCTCGAGCTCTCGTCCCTCCCGTTTTGGGCCTCTTGCCCCAATTGCCAGGCGACTTTTGTTGTCCCCAGGACTGCGGGAGGGGCCGCGGCGCCCCCGCCTCTCCAGGAGCCGGAGCCGCAGGATGCGCGGGGACGCGCCGCCGCGCTCCGCGCCCAGTTCCGCCGGCCCTTCCCCGCCGGCTGCCGGGCGCTGACGCTCCGCGTCCGTCCGCGGTCCTCGCCTCCCGCCCGCGCGGCCCAGGACCCCGCCGGGAGCTGTTCCTGTGGCCCTCGCCACGGACAATGAATTAATGCCTCGCGCCTGAGGGGAGGGGGCGGCTCGGCGCCTGGGTCGCAGCTTTCTCGCCTGGCTGGAGACTGCCACAGCCGTCATGGGCTGTTTCTGCGCTGTTCCGGAAGAATTTTACTGCGAAGTTTTGCTCCTGGATGAATCCAAGTTAACTCTCACCACCCAGCAGCAGGGCATTAAGGTAGGGGCAGGCCAGGGGCGTGTTCGGGGGACCGGCAGCCCGGAGGGCCCGGGGGTCCGTGGTTTAGTGTGAGGGCTGTCACCGGTTGGGGCGGCAACTGCGTCGCCGGGCGGTGAGGAAGAACCGCAGCTACCCCCAGAGCTCAGGTAGAGAGAGGGTGAACGTGTCAGGGTGGGTTAACTTTGAATCCCTTCATAAAGGAAAGTAAGTTTGACGTCTCAAAGGGTAATCCACACACCAGTTCTCAGCTGCAATCCCCTGTCCTGCAACGGGGGCCAAAACTCTTCCCAGCACCAGTTTCCTCCCAAAGCATCTAAAGGTCCCCTGCAGCTCCCAGACAGGCACAGAATTGACTATAAGGGACGCTTGCCGCGTAGAACGCACGGTTTCGCTCGGCTTTGATGAGGCTTTTTCTTGATGGTGTCATTGAGGAAGTGAAGGAGTCCACTCGTTGAAATACATTTATTTGGTGATTGTGACTGTGTTGCCTGGACTTGTAGCTGGGTATTGCTACCTTTGGAAGGAAAATAATCTCCCTTTCCACTAGCAAGCAAACTGGTTCCCCACATTTAAATAAACATCTCTCAAAGTGACTCGGTAGTAACTTTGCTCCTGTTTGTAGGTCATTAAAATGCAATTACTACTGTTAACCTAGAGAACCCAAACACAAAGGCTGTGAGAGATCGCAGAGATCCACTTCGTTAATTTTGCTGAGTTCTTGGGGTCCAGTCGACAAACCTGACGGAGGCGGAGGCGCACTTGTTTTGCTGTTGCAACCATGTAACTACCTGGAGATGATAGGAATCGGGAGCGTTTTGTTTCCTTTACTCCTTCACTTTTAAATCACAGATATTTTAGATAACTCAGCCTCTGAGTCTGCTCCCCCCTCCTCCCCAGTACAGCTTGTCCCCTGAGAAATCAAGTTAAGTCTCTAACAGGTGTCCTCTCTTAGTCTTGTCATCTCAGAAATTAATCCTAATGGCATAGGCCCTGGTTATTTCCTTGTGTGAATCAGTTTTTACCTAGCTTTATGCACACTAGAGTAACTGGTCCTGACCAAAAGCTTCAGTTTTGATATTACCATTCTTGGTGTACAGGATTCTAATTTCACAGATGTCATTGTTTTGCAGGAAAAAGGGCAAAAATGGTCAATTAAAACCACAGGATAAAGTTAATGCTTTAGGAAATTGTTTTGAATAGTGTGTCTCCAGTAATTATAATAAGTGAAAGTCAATCAGATTCTCATTTGATACTCTTGGGGGACAGTGTGCATTTTTTATTTTCAACTTTTCTTTACGTTCCAAAACAATCCCCTCTGCCCAAATGACATCAGGAAAAGAACTTCCTTATAAGATCATATAACATCCTTTGGTGTACTGTGTGAATAAAATGGCAAAAATTATAAAAACATCATAAATTTTTGATAATACATAAATTCTCTTTAGCTTGAGGATAGAACCAATTAGAAAAAGATAACTGATGATCTGATACTAAAACAAAGAAATCCTTCTGTAGTGCCAAGTCTAAAGTCATATAGAGTGTGAGCTTCCTGTATAATCATGAAAGCCATACCGGTCAGCTGTGGAGCATGTACATTATTCTGTTAAGAGAGCAGCCAAGTCTTGGGATCAAATGAAGTAATTTTGTCAAAGGAACATGAATCAAAAATTCTAGTCCATAATTACTTTTTATAACCTGATAGTGCTTACCTTGCTTTAAAGTAAGTTGAAAACTAGAGAGTAATTCAAAGGCAATAGCAACTTTATAATGATGTTATTTTGGATAGATGCCATTTAACTAAACAATAATTTAAGCAGGCTTTTGTAGAAAGTAATTGTTTTGCAACAGGCTTGGCTTCTTTCAGTGTCACAAAAGCATGCCACAATTGTTTTGATGGCCATATGTGTAACACAGATGTTTTCTGCTGAACTTAACCACATTATCTGTTACTACCATGCTACCATAAAATGCATGTGTTAAGCACATATCTACTTGTGGCATGTACTGAATTAAACACATATGTATATTTATAAGGGGAATATATGAACAGTATCTCGAATATAGAAGGTATTCAAATATTGAATGAATGTATATATTATTATTCTGTACATACTTGGCATTTTAACTCCTACTTTAGTTTGTAAGTGAAATAGTAAACATTAATTCAAAGTTAACAGTATAATAGTTACAATAATAGTTTTTCCTTCAGCTACAGTGATAATTAGTGACAATTTTGATTATCATTAAAGTCAGAGTTATGCATGCAACATCAATTAGCCCATTTTCCCTGAAATTTAAGTAGGAATATCTTTCCATTTTTCAAAAGTGTTTCCTTATAATTATTTTGTGATGACCCTGTCTTGCATTCTATCTCAAATGGAATGAATACAGCTAATTTTGCATTAAAATTATTCACATATTTTATTCATCCCTTAATGGAAATAATTTTACTGATTCCTAATAGTTACTTAAGAATTTGCTTGTATTACTGTTATAATAATTCTTCGTGAGTTAAAGATTACTGTTGGAAATTTAAGTAGGAGTGTGAGAGAAGCTTGGTAATACATGTTTTTCTGTGTGCCATTTTGAATAAAAAAACACTCTTTGTATCTAAGTGCCAAATGACAAATTGAAAAGCCAGTTATAAAGTGATTTTCTGCACTTCAGATTAATGCTTCTATGGACATTAGAAAAAAAATTGGTATTTTTTTCCATGGAAAGCAATTCAGCTTGAGACAGTAGTTACACATCTTATATGTTAAGTAGCATTTAAATGGAAAGTAATTTTTTGTTTAAAACATAAACAGAAAAATAAAACCGTATATTTGTATTTAGTGTTATGTAGCAATTTGCTGCCTTAATTTGTTTTAGAGGTAACCTCACTTTGACAAACAAAAAGTCTTTTTCATGAGGTTTGTAGTTTGAGTCCTATCCATGGTTTAATAACCCAAGTTTATGTAAACTGTAAGCTATTGGTTGTGTGCTGAGCCCCACATTAACTTTTAGCTGTTTGTTCTCTATCTGTTGTTTATTCAAGTTAAGAATTTCTGCTGTGGCTGGTCTCTTGTTTTTTTGAGTAATGTTTATTCAGGGAAACTTTTGTTATGTCCTTTCTAGCCCTTTATCTTGGTGGAGGTAGAAGTCTTTGTCTCTTTAGAAAACAAAACTTGAATATGGCTCACACTACCTTAATAGGCTGTCATTTGATAAGCAAAGATTTTCAGGGGGAAAAAATTGCAAGGTTTGATTATAAATTTAATTTGAAAATTGCTGCTGCAAATATGAACTAGATTAATATTTTCATTTCAGCAAGATTTTAGTCATCTGAGTAGTAATGTAATAACCACTAAGGTGCTAATTTTCCTCTCAAGGGATTTGACTAAGTTAATGAAACCAATGATAGCAAGATGGAAATTCCATTAACTTTTTTCAAACAGCTTTATTGAGATATATAATTCACACAATTAAAGTGTACGGTTCATCCATTAACTTTTAAATGAAGTTACTTCCTAATCATCCTGAGTTTCCTGAGGGAATATTATGTCAGTTTTGATGCTTTGATGAGAAACTTCCTAATAAACTAGAAAAACAATTAGAAGGTGGGGACTTAGATTATATCCCTCTCACCAAGAATTGTAATTTTCATCCCATTTGGACTGGTAAAGAAAAATCTAAAATGATTGGTCAAAAATGAAAAGCAATAGTTGTTCACAAATTATATTATTTATATGAATAGGTATATCTTTGATATCAACCATGTAGGGTACAGAGTCAGAGACCTTATAAACTTGATAGGTTGAAGCAGGTAATCATATACCAACATTTTTGTTAATGTAAGGTTGGCTGGGGTCTTGATTGGTTAGTAAATTCGATGTAACCCCTTCTCCACTTTTCATCTAGGTTTTTAAAATTCAAATATAATATTCATGTTGTTGCTGCTGAAGATGAACTAATATGTGAATGCTCTCTCACATTTTTTTGTTTTGTTTTTTAAAAATGATTCTAAGTATTTTTCAGCTTTATTGAGATAAAATTGACAAAGAAAATTGTAATAAATTTAAAGTGTACAATGTGATTTGATATACATATGCATTGTGAAAGGATTCTTACCATCCCACCGAGTTAACACATCTGTTACCTCACCTATTTACCTTTTGTTGTTGAGGACACTTAAGTTCTACTCTCAGCAAATTTCACTTATACAATACAGCATTATCAACTATAGTCACTATATTGTATATTACATTCTCAAACCTTAAATGCCCCTCTCAATTTTATAAGTTCTTTTCTTAAAAAAAAAATTAAAAATACTTTTTATCATTCATGCTTTGAGAGTGATTTAAAAATAATTTAAGGGGGAAATCATTGTTACCTCCTGCAGCTAGCTAATGGCTGTCCTTCTCCAGGTTTTCATAATTAACATAGTTGAAGGTGGACCACACTCTTTGCAGCCTCTTTAATATAATTGTTTTTGAATTCTATAATGTTAAGCTTGAACTAACTTTGAACTAAACTTGAACTAATGCAGAGCTTTTGTTGTTTTTGCCTGTTGGTGGTGTCTTGGTCTGTTTGGGCTGCTATAACAAAATACCACAGACTGGGTAACTTATAAAAAGAGAAATTTATTTTTCATAGTTCTAGAGGCTGGAGGTCTGAGATCAGGTTGGTTGCCAGCATGGCCAGGAGAGAGCCCTCTTCTGGATGGAAAACTTCTTGTATCCTTGCATGGCAGAAGGGGCTGGGGGCTCTACTGGCCCTCTTTCCTAGGAGTGCTAATCCCAAAGACCTCACCTGTTATTGGTAGTTAAATTTCTAGCGTGCGAATTTTGTGGGAACACAAACATTCAGATCAAAACAGTTAAATCAGACTACTTTCCATTGGCCAGCCACGTAGACAGTTGCTTGTTATTTTTATTAAGACACTTACAAACAAGACTGGAAACTTTATTTTTTCTTCAATGGTTTGTATCAGGTTGTATCTTGGAGCAGGGCAAACAGTTCTTTGTTGTGATAGGCTGTCTTACCCATTGTGGGATAGCGAGCAATATTCCTAGCTGCTAACTGTGAGATGCCAGTAATGCCTCTTTACCAGTCGCAACAACCATAAATATTCCAAGCTGTTGCCAAATGTCCCTGATGGGCAAAATCACCTTCAGTTGAGAACTACTGCCATGGAGAGTAACAGCTGCCTTTATTCTTGTGTGTTTGGTGCTCTGCCTTCACGTTGATGGAGGCTAACATTTGGTTGCCTTCTCTTTTGAGAAGGTAGTTTTATACTCTACATGTCAGTGTAAACAATATGATGTTTGTGTCTTTAACTTGCTTAATATTCTAGGAGCAAGATAATGAAATGACTAGAAGCTTGGGCTCAGGAGTTAGACCACTTGGGTTTAAATTTTGGCTCTGCTGATTGCTTATTAGCTGTGGGGCCTTCAGAAAGATACTTATCTGAAAACGGAGAAATTTTGTCCACAGTGCCTTGCATGTATAAGCACACAGAAAAAGTTAACTTTATTCTTTCTTCTCCTTCCTCATCCCCTTCTTTTTCTTTTAGTGCTCTTTCCTGTCTATAGATAAAGCCCCAAAGCTTCATGGTTTGGGTTAGCACCCTACCTGATCTAGCCCTCCCTACCCCAATGACCTGCTCTGTGGGCATGCAGAACTGCTCAGTCTCCTAAACATACCAGACTGTCATGTGCCTTTATGCATGGGAGTCCCTCTGAGTAGTGCCTGCTTTTGCCTTTCCCTAAGCACACACCCATCTGAACTCACCTTTTACGACTTAAATACAGTGTCCCATCTGCTAGAAAGCCTTCAACCCAGCCTGAACAGACAGAATTAGGCACTCATCAGTACCGCCCACTTATCACATTGCTAGCATTATTTCTGGACACACCTGTCTTCTCCAGCAGCTTGCGATCCCGCACCTGTGATCTGTAGCAGCTAGAGCTGCTCGCCCATGCAATAGATGCTTATCAACTATAATTTGACAAAAAGAATGAAAGAACTGTTACAGTTGGAATAGTCCACATTGAAGATCTTTTGGATAATGAGGGTCCTTTGCCATTTTATTTTTACTAGAAAAGATCCTAGAATAAAGTGAAGCTCATGAAAACTGTTGCCAAGATACTCTAATTTTTAAATTGATAATGTGTAGAAAATGAGATGGCGCAGTAGACTGAATACATATACCACATTGAAGAGCCAGTAGGCAGCTATTTCAGAAAACACGAGCCACACCATTTTTGTATTGTGGCAGTAACTACTAAGTCTTTCTCTCTCTCTCTCTCTTTTTTTTTTTTTTTTAAAAATGTAACTTTCCCTTTGCAACTTGAGAGTCTTTTGGAAGAAGAGCATATGTTTTTAAGAGTGAACAATAGATTCTCACATGCTAGTTCCTTTTCTTGTCTCCTATTCTGTCTGAGAGCAGTGTCAGTTGATTTTGCATTGTGGGTTTATACAGTCAGGACCATTGGTGTAAATTTTAGTTTTGCTGTACCATACATTTTACTCTTGAACATACATAAGCCTCATCTGACACTGCTTAAGGCTTAATGGAAAAGGCAGTGTCAATAAATTAAATATTGGCTTTTTATGACAAATGATAAGTTTTTCATTCCGATGCAGTGTATTTTTTCTGCAGGCCCATTATAAACATGACAGGTCAGAGATCAGATTTGCCATGCCCCTCCAGCTTTTCTGAGATTGATTGCTTTGGCCAAGCTTTGTCTCTGATATTTTAGCCACAAGTAAAACTCATGACAGTCCCAGTCAGGTTGTTATGGTTGTAATGAGTACCTGCCATTTGCTTCTGCCTCACTACATTTGTTTCTAGGTCTCCTGTATTAAGATTAACCAGGCATCTGTTATTACTTGTCTAGGTACAGACTAGGTGTGTTAAGGTCAGGAACCAGCTGGTTTAGTTTGTAACTCAAAAAGCCTGTATATACACTTTGCAGAGTCTATACCATTCTCAAAAATGCGGATCACATGCCTATGCCCTCTAAGCCATGTATTTCCTTCTCTCTCACTCTCTCGCTCTCTCTCTCTCTCTCCTTTCTTCCTTCCTTCCTTCCTTCCTTCCTTCCTTCCTTCCTTCCTTCCTTCCTTCCTTCCTTCCTCCCTCCCTCCCTCCCTGCCTCCCTCCCTCCCTCCCTCCCTGCCTTCCTTGCCTTCCTTGCCTTCCTTGACTTCTTCCTTCCTTCTCTTTCTTATGAAGCAGCCACTCTTCCTTATTGCTGCCTATGGTTAATCCATTTCTCTGTAACTAAACACTCTTACAAGAAATTTCCAAAGGCCAGGATGGCTCTGCCAGGGGAGCTCATAATAATTGCTGAAGATGTGAAAGGGCCTGGCAGTGGCTTCCAAATGTGTGAGGAATTTGTTTTCAAGGATATTGACATGCCAGCAGGAAGTCAAAACAAAAGAGATGGCAAGCAAGGAGAACTGAGAGGTGCTGAGTGCTAGCTCCCATGGCTAATAACTGAAGGATTGATGGCAGGGCCGGGATCAGCTGAGGCCAAATAGAGAACTAAATACAGCAGGAGATTGTTTAGAATTTCCTGAGCACATGAGAAAGCACAGTTCCTAATGCTGAGAGTTCCCAGCCTGGGAGGGATGGGGATGGTGTCCCAGAAATTGGTTAGAATGTGCCTTGTTTAGTATAAGCTTGCCATACAAACAGTAATGTGAGTGAGGGTCATGTTCCTGAGTGAGCTTGCAGAGACCTATGGAATATTTAAACCATTTCAGGTCCCACCTTGTCATTCATTCAAAGCCATGTTTGAGAAGCAGTCTTGGAGCCTCTGCTATCTTAATTGTCACTTGTCAAAACTGTTTTCTTCTCACCATTCTCAATGCTTCCAAATCAGTCCAGGCCTTCATACTTCTCACCTGAACCAGCCTCCTAGCTGGGATGCTGTGTGATCACCTTTAGTCTCTCCTCTTGTCATTCCTGCCCTGGTTTGCCATGAAATTATTGGTCTTGTGATTGGCCAAATAACTCTTCTTCACACTAGCCTCTTTCCTGCTTTTAAGCTGAGGGGCATGATACCTGCCTCATAGGATCATTGTGAGAATTCAAGGAAGGAATTTTAGGCATAGAGGATAAAAAGTACTCAATAAATGATAGTGATTATTATGTATAATCTATTATTTGCTAATAAATTCTTTCTAAATTTCAATATGAGATATCTAATTCCTCACCTCTGCCCAAAGTGACACTGGCTCTCTGTGGGGCATGAGTAGTTGTTAGAAGTGGGAGAGCAGTAACTTGTATGCCTATGTTTTTTTCTAAGAGTTTTATGGCTTTATCTCTTAAATATAGGTCTATGATCCATTCTTCATACTTTTTTATGTGGCTTTTCAGTTGTCTCAGCTCATTTGTTGGAAAGACTATTTTTCCCATTACAGTATTTGGCACCCTTATCAAAAATTGATTGACAAAAAATATGAAGATTAATTTCTAGTTATTAATTTCAGTTCTAGCTTTATACATCTTGTTTACTTTTAGTAGTTCCCTGGTGCATGTAGTTCAGCAGAGAAGATACTCCCAGCTAAAACAAATTTGACATTTAATATTTTGAGAAAAAATTTTTGTAAAGTTCTTGGGGAAAGTAAAACATTGTTTTATTTACTGTTAAATCTTCAGGAACCTAGAAAAGTGCCAGGCACATGTCGGTGCTTAGTAAATATTTGTCATAATTGAAAGAAAGACTGATAGGTAGAAAGATTGTTTTAGTTATGCTGATGCTATTGCTTTTGTAACTTGAAACCTTGGTTGAATATTTAGATTTTCTAAACCATTCTGTGCAAGTTTCTAGGGTTGCTATTTACATTGTGTAAAGGATTTGCATTTGGTTCTTGCAAGGTGTTTCTGTAAATTACTTGGTAGAGGGCTGTAAAAAGTGCATTTGTGCATGTTTTATGAATAAATCTTTTTGTTTTGATAGGTGAAGGTGTCGCATTTTAGAAAAGTTAATATCACTTAAATAGGTATGTGGCTTTCATATATTACTGTGAAACACACGAAGAAATTGCTAGAAATTTGTCCTGAGAAATGGGATGTGCACTATCTTCCTCCTAGGAAAGTAATGTAGACTGCTAGAAGATCACTTATGAACACACACAGTCTCTTCCAGCCTTGTGACTTATTTTCAACCATGAAATTTCAGAATTCATAGCAGGATTGCAGGTTAAAGCCTAGGGAACAAGTATGGCTTTATAGAATTGGACTAACATCCCCTGTGACTGAGGGAAATTGAAGCAAATCTTAATGGGATTGAAACTGGCATAATATAGGCTTTACAGTTTTGTCTGAATTGTATATTTTAAAAGTTGGTAGTATTCAAACACTTGAAAAATCCTACTAGATATTCAAGCTATCGGCAGTTCCCTCTGTGAAGAAAGTCTCAAGTGTCTAGAGTCTAGATAATGCCATGGCCATGCCAAAATCTTTCCCACAAATTCATTTCTACTTGTCAATGCATTCTCCTGTCAACCACTCATTCTTTTGCCCGATAGTTCAACTGTTTAATTCTCTGTACCAGACCTGTGTGAGATCACATGTCCTCAATTAATTCAGTCCCATGATGCTGCCTGAAAATGCAGCAGACATTAGACGGAAGAATGTGGAAGAGATGACATAAATTACAACAGACTAGATTTCACTTATAATTGAAAGTTAGACCTGTCATGGACATTTGGAACCATCTAAGTTTCCCATTCTGCAGACAAACAGGGACTACCCAGTGAGGCGCAGTGAGTTGCTAGAGTCCAGAACGGGGTCCTGGAACCCTGTCTCTTAGTTTCCTATCTGGTCATTTTCTCAGTGCTCACCCACCCACAGTTTCTTTGCTGCATTCAAGGGAGGAAGGGCTGAGAGCTGATTATTGAGGAAGAGTTCAGAAATCATTTGGGTTTACTGCCAAACTCATCTTCCATGCTCCCAGTCCCTCCCTGTTCCCTCCCTCCTGCTTCCTTTAAATTAAGTTTTTATAGGCCTTCTATCTGGTCTGATTACTTCCTATAGTCTTAGCATTTGGATTGGTAGAATTCTTTCTGGGTAGATTATATGAAGGAGAGATCATTTTTCAGAATAATACTTACTGCATTGCATTTTAATATTTTGGTTTTTTTGAAAATGCTTATTTATCTAAAAGGTCTAGAAGAATTTATTTAGTGCCATGGTTTTAGAGCTCATATCACTCAGAGTTTTTCCTTAGTCTTTAATTCGTAAAGACTTTAACTCTGCGTTTTTACATCTCCATTCTAAATCTCTGAGAAAGAAAATTAAAAACTGATTAGTAACCCTTTTTATTGCCTGAGGGAGGATGCCAAGAGGAAAGCAGAAAGGTAAAATTGCTCTTTCCTGGAAAGATTTCAGATGGGCCAATCATCAGGAAGCTAATAGATATTTTCCCCTGATAATGATTATTTCGTGCTTCTGCTGCTGTTTACAAGGGCACTTGGGGAATGTGCAAAATTTCCAGAATTCCTCAGAGAGCCAGCTTCTTTTTCTTTTGGACAGACACTGTTTTTATATCATGTTTTAGGGCAGTTATTTGATGATAAATAAGTCTTTGAGTGTGAGGGTACAGGGGAGTCTGGACCAATGCTGTGTGATTATAATTGTAAGTATGAATTTGTGAACTCAATTCTACAATAATGTATTTAGAGCTTATTGCATACCCAATAGTGTCCAGTATTTCTGGCAGGGATGATGAAACAGAGGTGGAGTATTATTGCTTGTAAGAATTTAACTTTTAGGTGGAAAGATGAACATTTACCTATAAAACAACAGAGTACAATACTCGATAATTGATCATCAGGTATCGGCTTATGTTCTTGAGAACATAAGAGTTACAGAAATTTTTATAAGAAATTATGTTTTTTATATACCAACGTGGCGTCAATCAGGAAAGGTTTTATAGAAAAAGTGTGTTATCGGAAACCCTTGGGGCCAGGCATGTTTCAAGGTTTAAATTTTTTCAGATTCCGGCAAGGTGATATGGCATATATACCATAAATTGTACAATATTCCTGACCAGGTCTGGGTTGTATTTTCTAAAACAAACACATTATTATTTATATAGTTCATCATTTGGATATCCACCACAGGCAGGGGTAAATAGAGATTCTAAGTAGCCTTATTCTAGTTTATAATAGGTTTTGTCCCAGTATTAGTTATTTATCGGTATGTGGCAGGTTACATTACAAACTTAGCAGCTTAAAAGAGCAAACATTTGTCACCTACAGATTTTTGTGGGTACAGAATCCAGGAGCAGCATGACTGAATGATTCTGGTTCAGGATCTCCTGAGACTGCACTCAAGCTGTGTTTGAGGTATCAGTCATCTAGGGATGGTGGATCTGCTCCCAGACTCACTTACCTGCAGGCCTCCGTTCCTTGCCATGTGGGCCTCTTTATAGGCTCCCAAGTGCCTTCTCCATGTGGCAGCTGGCTTCCCTCCAAAGCAAGTGATTCTAGAAAGAGAGAAAGCCCAAGATGGAAGCCTTGATCTTTTATAACACGCTATTCTGTGGTATTTTGTTGGTCACGGCACACGACCTGGGAGACAGGGATCACTGGGAACTATTTGGAAGATGGACTACCATAGACGTCAAATGAGTTTAGCTTAAAATGAAGACAAAACTTTCAGTTTTCATATCTTTTTCTGATTTTGGATAGTGGACTTTATATATAGACTTTAGCCTCCTCAAAGTGATGACTTATGAGGATGTACTATGGCTCTGAAGGTGGTCTAGGATGGCAAGGTAGCATGAACATAGAGGAATGAGTTTGGTGGAGGAAAATGAGATCTGGGGAACACTCAGACTCATAGACTTGTTGTGTGCCAGGCATTGTACTTGATGCCAGGGATAAAAGGGTGAATTAAATAAAATTTTAACCATATGGAGCTAGAATTATACTTTGAAAAAGATAGAATTTTGCTTTGAGAAATAACTTGTACTGTCTTCAATAAGAAAGGCAGCTTGTGTAATGGGAGAGGGAGAGCATATAGCCTCAAAATCTGGATTCCTGTTCCAGCTCCTTTATTTACTAGCTGGGAAAAGGTGTTTTGGAGCCTTGGTTTTCCATTAGTAAAATTAAACTGATGCTTATGTTGTTCCATCAATATCACAGGTGTTGTGAAGCTCAAAGGAGATGATGGCCTGAAAAAACTTGCAAAATTTTAAAGTGATATAGATGTTATATATAGGTTATATATATACTATATATATGTTAATAATTACTATCTTGTGCTCTATCATTTACTAACTAGTGACCTTTGTCAAGTTAACACTGTGCCTCAGTTTCATCATCAGCAAAATGAAGATAGTAATACTATATATTCAAGACTTCTGTGAGATTTGAATGAAATAATACATATAAAAGCTTAGGATAGTGCCTAGTGCATGATAACACGAGGAATACTGACTAAATATCTGTTTTTATTATGTAGCCATATAGTGCTGAGCCTTATGGGGGATTAAAAAAATGTGAAATGATGACTTAGAATATCTTTAGACAATTCTAAACAAGACAAATTACAGTTTTTCTTAAAGGTTTTTTTATTATTTGCATTTGCTGACTAGAAAACTGATTTATTGTGTTGGACAGAGATTAGTTTGAAAACAAGTACCACCTTCCTTTCTCTCTCTCAACATTGACCTTCATGTATAGCTTTTCAAATTTTTGAAGGTCATAGCTGAAAATAAATCCCTTTGCATTTCTGGCAGCATAGTAGTCAGCTTGTCTGCCCAAGCATAAAGAGGTAAGTTCAATTTAGATAATCTTGATCACTTGATGAAGATGTATTTCAAAAATGAAGCTTAGATTTGGAAACCTGGCAGGATTTACTCATTAAAATTCCTTGTAGAAGTAAATTATGAGTAAAAAATGAAGACTTGCAATTCTATTAATTTCAGTGATGAAGGCATTGGGTTAATGTCTTATAATGTCTTATGGATTTAGCCTTTGTAAGAATCTGAATAGTCTTTTTTTTTTTTTTTTTTTTGAGGATCATGAGAACCATATAAATCATTATTTTCTAGAATCTTTGTCCCACAAACCCTGAAGAACTTTCCCTTAGATTGCCTTTAAACCATTACATGCACCGGGGGTGGGGAGCGGGGGGGAGCAGGCTGTGACAATGTCATGGAAACACTGGTATTGACACAGGCATGATGGTGACTCCCAAAGAAGAGGACTTTAAAGGAAACCAGACCCCAGGCTGACAGCAGATCAATTCCCGTAGGTCACAGATTTCCTTTGTGAATGGTGGTGAAAAAACTTGGGTTCCTTGTATATTTTTACGTTAAAAATCCTTGAGTTTTCTTCCTTCTTGAAAACGTTAAACTCTGTGTGTGTGTGTGTACGTGTGTACGTGTACCAGAGGGAGAAAGATTAGTGACCTAATGTTTGAATATCATTTTAATATTTGGGTCATTTATATTTTAGAGTAGATTCTATAATGACTAACTGCTCTCTAGGAAACTATCTTCCTTTTAAATATTATTATTAAAAGATAAGCAGTATTTATGTCTTAAAACAAAATTTTCCTTAATTATGACAAGCGGGGCTCCTGGAACAGGTGTACAAATTTAACAAATATACCTCACTTTACTCATTATTTTTTTTGAAAAGTTTCATTGTGATTTGAAATGTTGGCATCATTGAAAATGTGAAAACAAGACAGGGTCCCCCATCTCGGAGAAGGGTGATGATTTTTTTTGTGTGCTAAATTGCTTACAGGTACTTTTCCACTTGCTGCTGTCAATGCTGAGTTGACCAAAGCCATGTTCCTGACAAAGACTGCTGTCATTTTTAGCACAAAGCAGAAGATAGGCATACTTCTGTTTTGGTTTGGCTTTAGCAGTATGTGTTTCCACTTTTGTCCTCAAATGGTTAGATTATCTTTTGCTTTCTGCCTTGGGTAGCAAAGTGACAACAAAATGAACCATTCCTCCCCACGTATAATAGAGTCTGCTTCTTTGAGTGGAATCCATGGCTTACTAGACTTGCCAAGTTGCTAGTTTTCTAAGCATGTTCAACCCAAAATGATGAGCAGAGATGGCTTAAGCTCACTGGTGTGTTTTGAGTCTTACTATATATATTTGTCAAAGAGTTTGGCTCTCATTTGGCTAATCTTTTCTCCACAGAAGAGTTCATTGACACTAGTTGGATCTATTTGGTTGCATTTCTTATGTTAGATTGTGTTGGATTCCTATAGCAGGCTGAAAAAAAAGAGTTAGAGCCAATAAGAACCCAAATATTTAGAAATATTTAGTAATTTTTATAATACAAACAGATTTTATACTTCCTTATAAATGAAAAGTTTTGTATATGTTAAGAATAAAGCATTTAAAAATCCTCATATATGTTTGCTATTTCATGATTCTTGTATTTCTGGTTGTGCAGGAGTAACATTTTAAAAAGTTTTTCAAAATTAATGCAACAAACCTTGACTGAGAAATAGCTTCTTCCTACACAGGAAATTTTAGTTCTTAACTGAGTAAAGGAGGAGGAAAAGATTCTGCAAACCCTGGGTAGTGAACGAATTAAATGTATATTTGATACAAGCCTTTGAACATTAGGATAAGTGTCTGAGCTTCCTTCCAGCTCTGGAAGTCTGATGGGTTTTGTCTACAGTGGCTGTGGTAACAGGTGCTAGTTTTCAGACCTTGAGATCATGTTTGTGGTTTATCTAGTCTGGAGCCACAATCAACTTTTCATTACTCAAGCTTCAGAGATTACTGTGGCTTTTTCAGTTTCCTTCATAGCATGGGCAGGGCCCAGGAGAAGCGATTACATTTTCTCTTTTCAACAACTTGAATGATTGATTTGGTAGGGAAGGGAGAGTGAAGCAGTTTGTTCTTTCTCAGACTTGTGAACATATTGATTTTTTAATTACTCCATTTTGGGTGGGGGGATTTTGTTATTCTTTAAGGCTACTTTGTGGAGTATGATCTTATGTAATTAAAATGTCCATAAGAGTAAGCCAGTCAATTCCATGAAAGTGTTAATAGTACTTACCATTCACCCAGATATTTTATATCTCATGTCCTGTTTGACACCCAGTGCTGTTCAGTAACTATTAATACCTTTCTCTCCCTTCTTTTCAACTCTAGTAGGCCTACTCTGGGGAATACAAATGAAATTATAAGAGAACAGTTAAATCTAGGACTAGAAGTGTGATATTGAAGTGTTAGATGAGAGTCTCATGGAGAAGTGTGTCTTGAATTTGAGGTTTAAGGCTAAGTGGGCATTAGATATACAGAAGGTGAGGTGTTGCCACTGGAAGTCCTGAGACAGTGAGTAAACTGGATGAACCTGGAGGCAAAGGGGAAAACCACACTGCATGCAGTCGGTGTCATTCCACAGGGGAACCTGGTGTGTGATAAGTCAAAGCAGAGGAGAGTTCTTGTATTTTATTAAGGTAAACTGGCCGTTAGCCACTGCAGGCTGCGTTGGAGTGAGGGCAGACTGGAATCTGGGAAAGTAGTTGGTGGCGAGGTGATGAGAGCTGGGATTCAACCATAGAGTGGAGTAGGAAAAAAAAAAAAGAATAAGGATGTTTTAGACAGTCATTCATCGAACAAATATATTTGAGAACCTTCCAGGTGTTTGGCACTGGGCTGGGCCCGAGATGCAATGGTGTGGCCAACTGACACAGTCCCTACTACTAATTCTAGCATTGTCGAAAGGATCAAATGAGATAATATAGGTGATATTAAGTGCTTATTTCACAGCATTTTAAGGTCCATTTTTAAAAAAGTGTTTCAAAAATGCCAATATAAATCTATCAATAAAGGGAAAGAAAAATTTCGAATGAAATCAGTCTCTCATATTAGAAAATGTTAGAGCTTTGCTTTTCAAATTATTTCATTTTTCTCTCCTCTCTTGTGCTCCGACCCTCCTGCTAAGTCCCAGACATTTTTCTTTTCTGTCCAATAGTATTCTTCTGGGATAGAAAGTTACTTTAGGTGAAAGTTCACAGCTCATTTAATTAATTTAAGAACCAACTGCTTCAGAGGCCCTCAAACCAATAATTTACTCTTAAGTTTGTGTATACGTCTGAGGATTCATAGCAGGGGCTAAAAGGGGCTTGTAATGGGCCTGGAAACTCCCCTCCTGGCTGGATCCCAAGGCCCCTTGCCAGCAGTGTCTCCGCCGTCTTGCTCTGTTTCCCTGGGTCCAACTACTATGGCCTTTGACAGATTAAAGACAACTGTATACAGTTTTATTTGCAAATAATGTATATTTGACAGTGTGTAAACTTTCTAAATCTGCACTTCGGAGGACTTTGTGATAAATACTATTTTGCAGCAAAAAGGCAAATTTTCAAATTATTTGACACAATTTCTGTAAAATATTTGCTACCTGGTAAGAAACTCTATTAATAAATAGTTTATTCCAGGCAGTCTGAGACATTTTTTAGTGGTGGTTCTCTAACTTTGAGATATTTAAAGTGGTGTGAAGGCCTTGGAGTATTGCTGGAAGCTGGGGCGTCATGTTGAGTTGGGTGTCTTATGTGGTTAGTTCATGTGGTTAGTTCATGCAGCTGCCTTAATCCCTGACTGAAGCTGGATCTGGTCAAGTCAATTGCCATGAGAATCAGTCTAAGGACATTTCTGAGCAGAATTATCAGTGGGGAGGCCATTGAGGGCCTCAAATTCAGAGCGTCACCCTGAGTGATGCCAGACCCTAAATTAGTTCCTTACGGGGCACTTGCTGACAGAGCTGAAGGGCAGGCAGCCTTCAGGCCTTCCTTCTTCCCACAGGCTCTTGTGTCTGGATGGCTGTGTCTTTGCAAAATCTCAGTGCTTTTATGCTATCATTGGTCCCAGTGGATTTTAGCCTCTATTATGGGTTATAGTCTTGATCTTCTTTACAGATATCCAGTCCTATCATCTACCAAATAATGATGGTTTGCTCTCTGCTTTCTGTCAGTTGCATCTCTTCTTTTTTTGACCACCATTGATTAGAACTTCCCAGTGACATGGAAAAATGGCTTTGTATTGCTCTTTTAAATGTGATTAGATTGAGGTGAAGAATATAGGTTAAGGAAAGAGCTTTCTTTTCCTAAGTATAAAAATTAAGAATGAATGTTAACATATATCAAATACTTTTTAAATCACCAATTGATTTCTTCTTTAAAAAATTTCTTTTTGAAAAATTGTTGTGAATTACCATATAAATTTTTTAAAATTGAAAACTTTCATTTCTTGAAGTCATACTTTATTGCATGCCATTGAATATGACTTGCAAATATTTTACTTAGAATGGCTGCATTGTCACCCCCCACTTTTAGGGGGAGATTGCCCAGGCTCCTGACTTCTTCACTTGGAGAGAGAGCCCCTCCTTGATGTGGAATTGGTGGGACATACTACCTTTTTCACATTGTGAAAGCAGGAAGGCATGTGGCTGAGGCTTAATCAAAGTACTGAGAATTTGAATCTTGCAAAGACAGAGGGGAGCATTTGAGAAAGTTTTCATAGCTGTGTTTGGTTGACGAGAATCCACGGGCAATAGTGATGTGTGCTCTGCCATAGCAGGATGGAGGCAGCAGTCATGGTGGTGTTGCCAATAGCAGCATCCCTATTTTAAGACTTGACCTGGGACTTGTCATGACCTGTGCAACCTGACCTTTCTTAGCTTTCGATTATTTTGTGAGCTTGGTTCCCTATGTTTTCCATTCATTATGTGAGCTATAAGTATGCTTCCAGAAAATTGCTTCTCTGCTTAGGTTTTCTAGATTCTCTTTCTGTAGTTCACAGTCAAGAACCTGACTATATAATAGCATACTGGATGTGGTATGAACAGGTCTTAGTTCAAGTCCTGGTTCTTTCAGTAACTGGCTTTGGGCAAGTCACTTAAACTCTCTGAACCTCACTTGTAAAACCTTTCAGGGTGGTAGAAAGAGTTAGAGATAATATATGCTAAGTGCATTATCTCTCATAATAGGCACTCAATGAATTATTAGTAATTAACCTTATTATTTACAGAATGTTCTATAATAGGTCAATAATCCCTTCTCCACAATTCTGAAATTCAAAAAGTTCTGAAAACAAATTTTGTTTCTTAATTCATTTGATTATAAAACCTGACCCAACCTGTGTATAGCTGAGAAAAAGACCTGACTAAAATGTGAGGGAATTTAAAGTCTTTATTGATCACATTAGTGTAAATATTTATGCATTTTTGCTTCAGAATTGTCCTTGTTACCCTAGATTCTCTGAAAGTGTGTGAAATATGTTGGATGTGCCCAGTCATGCTTTTCTGGAAAGTTTTTGAATCTTGAAACACATCTGGCCTCATGAGTTTTAGGTAAGGGATTTGAGGATTATTGACATATACTGGCTCTCTAAAAGAAAGAGTATCAGAATGTTGTGGGAGAGTTTTTCAAAACATCAGTGTGCTCTGGGTGCATGAGATACATGCTTCCCTCCATCTTCCTTTTGGTTTAGTTGTGTGTACATGTATCTGTGTGTGTGTGTGTGTGTGTGTGTGTGTGTGCAAGGAAATTGTTTCTCTGATAAGTTTTGGTACTGAAGTTATGCCAGCATCTGAACATTGACTTGAGAACTTTTCAGTCTTGTTCCTGTGCTTTGTAATGGATTTCATAACCTGAGACTTACTGTTCCTTGAAAGTTCAAAAGAGTATACATTGAACTGAATCTGAAACTAGTCTCCCCTTGCCCCCATTCTTGAGGTTATTCACTGGTAATTTTCTCAAACATGCCAATTATTAAGGAGTTGTTTTTTTTTTTTCATAAGTTCCCACATATTTATCCATTGATCAAATAATTTTAAAGTGGTAGTATTAGGGATGAAAAAAAGTAAGCATTTATGGTTTATTCCTATCTATGTTTACCATTACTTTAACTTATTTTATACAATGTCATGAATAAAGTTATAACAACTAAGTAATACTTTGTTAATGAAAAATATTTTAATAGAATTATAGTTTTATTGAATAAGTAGGAAAAGAGGAAGCATTACATGTATTTAAGCATTACATGTATAGTTAAGTAGAAACCCTTGGGTAATTTTCCTACTGATCCTTAGTTGTTTTGCGTCACTGTGGTTTTTCCTCAGGATTCAGTAGCACAGATTCATGTTGTTCCCTAATTTGGTATGAGACTCCCTTAGCTATTCCTATGAGGCCACTGGCTCCTGCAGTGTTCCCTGGGGTTAGTGCTGTACTCTCTGGTAGAGGGGACACTTTTGATTACATAGCAATTCTCTTTCCGGTCACAATGATTAATCTGTGTGAAAGAGTAAATTCAATTTGGACTCTAAATTTTGTGGTCCTAAGATCATAATATAGAGAAATTGCATGACTTTCAATTTCCTTAACATAGTCCTCTTAAATTCAGCTAGGTCAGTGCTTAGAGCAAAAGGCAGCATGAATTGCCTTTCTTGAGGTCTTGTAGAATTATAGTTACTAATCATATTTTGGCAACAGCGACTGATTCTAGATTTGGACAGGTTCCCAAAACAGGTTCCAGTTATCTTGATAACGCTCATATTTAATGCTGGAGAATGTATTGTGCCTTTGGGTGAGCCTGGGATCAATGTCTGTCTAAGTCAGCATGGGAAATGCTACCTGTAGCTTTTCAGAATAGCTGGCTTTCATTTAAGAGTAGATGGTCTTTTTATGCAGCTCGCTGTTGGTGAGATCTCGTCCTCTGTTTACAGGTGAGAAAGGAGTGGTGAGGCATCTGAAACTTGCTGTGTTTCTCTTATTCTTAACGATGGACAAAATCCCAGGATGGTTGTGGTGTATTGTCACAGCCTTAGCTCCTGCTAGGAGCTCTGTGCCTCTCCTTGGCTTGAGCCTGGCCTCTGTGTTCCTCATCTTTTGTTTCATTAATACCTATTCTCATAAAAGATGATTTTTAGACCTTCACCCTTTTTCAAAGTATTCAATGTTATGCTCTAATGTTATTTGTGGGACACAAGTTCTTATTTTGCAGTGAAGGAATTCTAGGTGTTCAGAATACTTAGAGAAACTGTTTTGGCACCGTTTTGGCCTGCAGAATTTCCTTGTTTCTTTAATTCATCTAGCTCAGGTTGCAAAAGTTAAATACTGTATGCTCTCTGACCCAGACAGGCTGATGTCCTTAGGAGTAACTAAAATTTTGTGCAAGTTAATTCCTACAATCCTGAGAAGAAACACGTAATTTTCGCAAGATGTGATGCAGAAGGTAGCATGGCTTGATGCATGAAGGTTGTAAAGTATCAGAACAAGTGTCGGGATTGATTGTGGATTTTCCCTCTCTGGAGAGCTTTCAATTTAGAAGGTTTTTACCTTTCCATGTTGAAATAAATTTCTTCTTGCAAATGAGGTTCATGCATTCTTATGTGTGGAGAATTTTTAAGGACTGTATTTGTAGGTAGAAAGTGAAGGTTGTGATTTTTTTCTTTTGTTTTTGCACCTGTTAATTGTGGATTCAGAATCTTCCAAGTGTGAATCAAGTTGCTGTAGAATTCTTCTTGTCCTAAATATACCATACAGTAATATCCTGTTTTGTTCCCCACACCAAGAATTAGTAGTGATTTTTTTTTCCTAGTTCATATGAATACGTTAGCCTGAAAGACAGCACTGGAAGGATTGTGGTACTAGGCAGAGGGACATTTAAGCATTTTAGCATTTTCTCTGAAGAGATGGAAGAGAACAAAGAAGAAGCAAGCAGCAGCACAGGAAGTGGTCATTCTAGGCTTGGTGTGTTGTAGGTTTGATAGATAATATTATGTTGAATGTCCCCAAGGAAATAATTGTTCTTGGCAAGGATACAGGGTGTCCTTTCTTTATTGAATAAAATTAGTTAGGTTGCTGGGATTCATGAATCATAGATGAAATGCTAGGACTATAAAAGACTAATAAATACAGGTCTGTAACACATATAAAGATCACGTCCAAGTTCTTGTTTCCTGTATGGTGCGGTGAGGGTTCAGTGGGCCAGTAGCTGTTTTTTTTTTTTTAATTAAACTTCTTTATTTTGAGATAATTTGCATGTAGTTGTAAGAAATAATACAGAGATTTAATGTCCCTTTAACCAGTTTCCCTCGAAGGTAACTTCCTGCAGAACTTTAATACGGTATCACAGCCAGGATATTGACCTTGATGCAGAACATTTCTGTCACCACAGAGGTTTCTCTGTTGCCCCTTTTATAGCCACATCTACTTCTCTGCCTCTTTCACCTCTTCTTAAACTGGAAACCACTAATCTGTTTTCTAGTTCAACAATTTTATTTCAAGAATGTTGTGTCAGTGGAATCATACCTTTTGAACTGGCTTTTTTTCACTCAGCATAATTCTCTGGAGATTCACTCATGTTTTTGCATATATCAGTGTTTATTTACAAGTGAAATTCCATGTTATGGATGTTCCACAGTTTGGTTAACCGTTCACCTGCAGATGGACATATGGGTTGTCCATAGCTTTTGGCTTTACGAATAAAGCTTTTGTAAACAATTATGCATATGTTTTATGTATGAAAATTTTTATTTCTCTGTAATAAATGCTGAAGGGTGAGATTACTGGGTCATATGGCAATTGCATGCTTAGTTTTTAAAGAAATTGCCAAATTATTTTCCACATTGGCTATAACATTTTACAGTCTCACCAGCAGTGTATGAGTGACCCTTTTTCTCTGCATCCTCCTTAGCTTTTAATGTTGTCACTATTCTTTATTTTAGCTATCTTGTTAGGTATATAGTGATGTCACGTTTTAGTTTTAATTTACATTTCCCTAATGGCTAATTATGCTGAACATCTTTACATGTCTGTATATCCTGTGAAGTGTCTGTGTCTTTAGTAATGTTCTAAATGGGTTGTTGTTCTTTTGTTGAATTCTGAGAGTTCTTTACATAGTCGAGATGCTACTTCTTTTTTTGGATATGTAGTTTACAGATATTTTCTCTCAGTTTGTAGCTTGTATTTTCTTTTCATCCTCTTTACAAGATGTTTTACAGAACAGAAATGATTAATTTTGATAAAATCAAATTTATCATTGTTTTAATTTGATTAATACTTTTCATGACTAGTCAAAGCCAACCCCTGGGGTCAGTCATCTTGTCCCTTCTTTCTAACCTACCCCTTTGGAGACACAACTGTTGTCTGTCACTCATTCCCCAGGGTGTAGCTTCCTGCTAGGGATTCTCAGCTTTGACTCATTTAGTAGTCTCATTCAGAAAGTCAGATTAGACCCATCAAGCCAAGGGTAAATTAGAATCACTTGCACTACAAGCCAGTGTGCAGCCAGGAGGCATCTGTGAGATTCTTCCACCAAATACCCTTCCTGACCTGCATAGTCCTATCTGTGCCAGCAGTGAGCATGCTTCAGGGGCCTGAGGGATGGAACAGCATTTCCCCTGGTCATCTAGCATGTTTCTCCTTATTACTTGAAGAGTTTTTGTTGTTGTTGTTGTTGTTGTTATCACAGCTGCATTAATTTTTTGGTCAATTCTAACATCTGTCATCTTGAAAATGGAATCTGTTGATTGTCTTTTTTCATTCAGTTTATCTTCTTAGTTCTTGGTAGGATGAGGGACTTCTGATCAAAACCTGGATATTTTGAGTTGTGAAATTCCAGATTTCATTTAAACCTTCTGATTTTGACACCACTTGAGCAGGAGAAGGGAGAGTTGTCACCTAATTACTCCCTGTCTCCAAGGGGTTAGGTTAGGAATAAGGGGCAAGAGGTTTACCCCAAGAGATTGGCTTGGTGTTTCACCATCATTCTGGGGCCTTAAAATTTCTTTAGCATCCTCTAAGCAGTGGTTCCAACCCTCTCTGCCCATTAAACTCACCCGGTAGACCTAAAAGCAACAACCAAATGATGGTCTCTTCTTCTACCCTGAGATTTTGATTCAATTGGCCTGGAGTGGAGCTTAGGCAGTGATGTTTTTTGAAAGCTTCTCAGGTAAGTGTAATGTGCACCTAGAGTCGAGAGCCACTATGCAGGACAAAGAGAACCTGAGTGTTGAACATAACATTATGGATTCCTACATTTTTTTAAAAGCCTTTGTCTCAAACTCAGAGTTTTGTATATAGCCATTCTCAGTGGTGGTAGGGAGATGTGGAAAGCCACAGGATAAACTTGGCCCACCTTCCTGGAGTTCTAGTTTTTTCTGATAGAAAAATCATGTTTTAAATTACCTTGTAATAATAATAATAATAATAATAATAATAATAATAATAATAAACAACTCAGAACAGTTTTTTTTAAGAGTAAAATGTAAAATTTGCATGCATTTTTTTTTTAAGAAAAAAAAGGTGAGCAGGTGGGATTGTGGAGAAAGCTAACATTTGTGGTGAGCCCTAACACCAGGGATGTGCATTTATAGGGGTTACTTCAGTGGAGCTGTTTTGAGATGCACCCTGAAGGCCCCGGAGACAAAATATTGCTGTCTCTGAGTGATGTTTATAACTCTTAATATTATGTAACTTAGGTGACTAGACTAATGTGATGTTTTATAGTATGAGTCATTTTTATTTAGAAGACTTTACCACCTTTTATCATCTTGAACTGTCAAAGTATTCATCTCCCTGAATACTGATATTTCCTACCTTTTCTTTTTCTTTCTTTCTTTTTTTTTTTCTTTTTGTCTAAAGCTCCGGGTGAGAGTCCCTGGCTCTGAATTTTAAACTTAAGAAACACTTCTGTTCATTCTTAGAAGGTTAAACCAGGGAGCTGTTGGATAATGAGAACATTTGCAGCCTTTTTGTTTCCTCTCCCCATCACTGTCAGCATGGATGAGCCCTTTCTTTATAGCCACAGTTTGTAACAGCAGTTAACAGTCATGTTGAGGATCTGTGTTGTTCCGTGGGGATGTATCTGACATTTGGAGAATGCCATTTATTTCTGAACTGAGAACTCCTTCCACACTAATGATTCGCTTTGTGGGAAGTTCTCACAGAAGATGGGTGCTTCCTACTCTGCCAGGTTGCACTCTGGCAGAACTGACAAGTGTGTACATGAGTTGCTCTCTTTTACCACATATTCATTGAAAAAATGAATGTTTTCTCTTCACATCTTAATCTGATTTTCTGGAAGTGATCCAAAGCTTGACGAAAACAAACTCACATAATTCCAGCATGACAGAAACCACATAAACCTTCACTTCACCATCCCGCCGTTCAAATATAAAAGTTGGATACTATCTTTAAAATGAATCGTAGACCTTTCTGTGATGGTTGACTACAGCTGTTTTATTTTATTCCTGAAGAACATGACTTTGAAGCTGGACCCCAGAAGCAATGTAGTTCAAGAGGTTAAGAGCTTGGAGACTGTGGGCAGACTACCAGGGTTCTGATCCTGCCTCTGCCGTTTGCTAACTGGTCAAGTTGCTTAACATTTTTTGTACCTTAAATTCCCATTTTTTAAAGTGGGGATAGGATTTTATGAGGATGTCATGGATTTATACACTGAAAGCTCTAAAACTGTATATGTAGCATATAACAATGAGTGCTCAATGAATTAGCTATTTTATTGTTTTAAAGGATGTAAAATATAGGTGTCTCCCAGTTTCTGCACACTTGACATGTATATATAAAAAGGGATTGAATTCCACATTGGGTGACAGGGGAAGAGCAAACACATCCGAGCAGCCAGTGATGTCAGTAAAAAGGGAAGCATGTAGATTGGTTTTCAAGGGCTGAGGGAAAAGAAAGAGGGACTGTGGTCATAGGGAGCTGGCCTGAAGGGACCCTGGATGAACACTGAAGGAACCTCTGTCCCATCCGCTGACCATCCTTCTGGAGTCCTCTCCCACTCCTCACTGTCTGTGGCATAATGTTTGTCTCAAGCCAAAGGAGCACAGCCAGCAGACTGGAAGTGGGGGCATCCCCTCTTTTGTTGGGCAGATGATGGAACAGGTAAGGTATCCCCGAGTCTCATGCTTAGCCGAAATGTGGGCATCTATATATTCTTGGGCTCTGAATTTATAGCTGAATACATTTTTCAGAATAGATATCATTATTCCTGGTGGTGAAATTCTGTTTGGCTTTTTAAAAGAGTAGTGTAGAGATATTGGTGTTATATGTCAGGTATATTCGGATTGGGTAAGCAGTTGAGGGCTTTCAAGACCTGTCACTTCTACTCCAAATTATCTGTCCACCCATCTCCATCTCCACCTAAGATATGATCTGGCTCTTATCTATTCTTTCCATGTTCATACTTTACTACTACTCCCCACTGTACACCCGTACAGAAATTTTAATAGATAGAGACTTTATTTTCTACAGTATGTCTATCACTTAAAATAGCACTTAGTTATGATAGGTATTACATGAATGAATGAAAGAAAAAAAGTATGTTCTAAACAACCAATTTACAAACTTTTGGAGCAAAATTGATTTTTTAAGTTGAGAATTTGTAACTTGAAAAATCAGCCTTTTTCTAGTCCATGAATGTTTTTATTTAACCTAGAACAAGTTGACTTGGTTATAACCAATCAAACATGTCTGATTTGAAAAAAAAAATTTAAGTCTGATTTGATTAGGAGAATATTTTATAAATATAGGAAACTGGGTATACCCATTACCACCCATATGCTTAAAAATGATATGAAAATAACAGAAAAAATACTTTTCAAAGAAAAAAAACCTTTCAAATCCAAGAAATATATTGAATGCCATCAACAGATTGAAACTATAGAGTAATTCCCGAAAGATGGAAAAATTACCAGTTCTGTAGAAAAACAAAAGTGGTTAGAAACAGGAGCAGAGGATTGCTACAGCGGTAGAAACTGTTCTGAAGACCTGCGACCCAGAGTTGGGAAACAGCAGAAGCAGGGTGGTGCCCTGGGGTGTTCATCAGAGACTGATGCAGAGCTTGGAGGCCAGGGAGCCTTTCCCACATGTCAGGCTTTTTTCCCACAAGCTTTTGCTGCAGGCCAGTAGGCAAAAGGGTGGGTGCCAGGGTGTCTTCTTATTCTCCCAGGAAGGTGAGGACTCCCAGATGATGAGGGGTCTACCTCTCTGACAGCATTCCTGCAGCTTCCTAGCAATTTCCAGTGGCAGACTGGTAATTTCTCAATATTTCTTCAGTTATATGTGAAGACAAAACAAATATCACAAGAATTTTGTAAATATTACATAAGTGAATGGAAAAAATGTGGCATAGCTCATTATATAAATAAGTGGTAATCGAGCCCCAGCTCTGTAAATGATCTGTGTTCAGTGCCATGTAGACACAAGTAGTATTAGGCATTACCTCTCTCTTACGTAGTGAAATACACATGAATGAATTAATATAACTTTTTTTGGAAATAATTTCTTAATGTTATGTTATCATAAATCATCATTTAATATAAATACAGTATGTAAAAAACAATGTTACAAGATTTATGTCTGTTTCAAATAAACTCCCAAATACGTAAGTTTTTCTAATTCAGTCCTTAAAGAAATACCATGCCTACTTCTGATGATGCAGCTGTTCCTTCAAGTCCCTGAATGGAACTTATACAAGAGAAATAACTTTTCTTTGAAATTCTATGCAGAAACAGTGACATATGCTAACTTGATTTTTGGTATTGTTCTTTTGTTTGTAGTCATAATGAAGGGAAATAGTGTTCTCAGGGCTCATCAAAATTTTTACCTCCAAGAATTTTTCTTTAGGCCCTCTTTATTTACCAGTCCTTTGATCTAAATCTAAATGGTATTCAAAATACTTCATAAATGTTTTTAATCAAACTAACATTTGCTTTATTAAGTCCGATTACTTTCATTAAAATTCTTTAACTCAGCAAATGTGTCTCGTGCCTCTGTGCTATGTAGTGTATTGAGAGTACAACCCTGAATAGGACATGGTACCTGTCTTCTGGCAGCTTACAGTCTGTAGAGGCAACTCACAATCAGGTGATTTTTACTTAATGACGCTAAGAAGGCTTCCTGGAGGAGATGTCACCTGAGACCAGAAGAGTGAACAACACTTTCTTGGGGAAAGATAGGTACAAGGAGAATTCCAAGAAGATAAAACAGTATGAACAAAGACATAGAGATATGATATAACATGGGGGAATGCATGCAATTGACAGCAATCAATTCCATATTACTAGACAGTGAAGAGGAAGTGTGGAACAGGTGGGCCATAAGGCTGGAGAAGTAGATGGGGCCTGGAAGGGGAGAACCTTAGTTAATGGAAAGTCTTTTTAAGTGTTTTGACTAGGCTGGTCATAGATGTTTGTATTTTCAGTAGATCTTGCAGGCTGTGTCATGGAAGTGAAACTAAGGAGGTTAAGACTAGAAGCAGGAAGCTCTGTTATGAGATTTTGCAATGGTCAGGAAAGAAACAGTAAAAGTTGAATTAGTGTTGGGGCATCCAGAAATGAAGGGCTGAGTTTAAAAAAAAAACTTAGGAGATAAGACTTGCAAGATTTGGTGATGATGGGATGTTGGAAATGAAGGAGGAGGAAGAGTTTAAGATGACTCCAGATTGCTGGCTTGGAGGAAAGACTTAGGAGCCTTTTGTGAAAGGTGAGAGTTAGAATTGTGGAAATGGGTAAGACTGCTCCAAGGAGGGTTTGGAGAGAGTGGGAATGTGAGTAGAGGGGTTGGGGCGGGGGTGGGGCGAGTACAAGAGAGTTGGAGACAGGTTTGAGAAGGCAGAAAGACGGAGGTGGTAACAAAAGATAGAACCCTCAGGGACAGCAATGTTTAAAGAGTAGGCAGAGAAACCTGGAAAAAGCATTGTAAGCAAGAATAGTTGGAGAGCTCCCAAACAACCAGAGAAGAAAAAATGGCTTTATAATTGCCACGGGAAGGAGAAGTCAATGGTATCAAACATGGTAGAGCAGACCAGCAAGACATAGGCTGAAATGTATTTAGAGATTTGGCATCTGCAAGAAATTGATGTCCTTTGGGAGAGCAGATTCAATACAAAATGGTGGTGTCAGGCCTTGGCCCAAGAAAGGGAGGTGTGAGGAAGTAGAGAGATGGAGGACCAACAGTCTCTTTCAAGTGAGAAGAGGGAAAGCAATTGAGTGGTAGCTGGAGGGACTTATGTAGGGGCCAGTGAGATTTTTATTGGTTACTTTAAAAAAGATTTGATTGACTTAAGGTGTACACATTGGCTAGAAAGAAAGATTAAGTCAATGGGGACAAGGTGGTGAGAAAGGAGAGGGATTAACGATGGACCAGGTACCATAGGAGGTGGGAAGAAGTAGTATCAACTATCCCATGAAAGGAATTGCGTCCAATGAGATAATTCGTGCTCTAAGACAAGGTGAGGAGGAATAAGACTATTTTACAAGTAGAGGCCAAGAGATGAGCTAGATGTGAAGACTTTCTCCTTAAAGCCCAGTCTGTTCTACAAGTTTAAATCTTATATCTTTACAGATAGAGTAATACGACTAATAAGAGACTTAAAAGCTACAAAAAAAATCATTGTTTTTTTGTGGCTTTTAATTTATTCCCTAAGTTTTGTTGTTTGTTTTTCCCCTCAAAGTAGTCCCTGTACAAACCTATTTTGACAAGTTAAATACAATTGTTGATCATCTTCTTTATAAATAACTATATCAAATCTCTCGTCCTGTATCCCTAGTAAGGTAAGCATAATAGCTCATTGCCACATCACTGTGAAAATTTATTCTGGGTGACAGTATTTGGTGTTCTTTATTTGATGAACAGGCAGCTTATGATTTTTTAAAACAGACTCTAAGGACAGCACAATCATAATGAAATGTAAATGTCATTCTTATAGTCCTTCAGCCTTTCATATTTTCATTGTATTTCTTAATAGTGTTTTGTTTTATTTTGTTTTACTAAATGCAAAAGCATCTGTTCATAGCACATTTAGTTCATGAATTCGTTAAGTACTTAACTGTGCTGCCCAGATTGCACTCATCTGGGAGGAAATCAGAAGAAATAGGGAGGCATCTCCCTGACCTGGAAATAGCTGGTAATGGAACCTGCCTGGTGGGGAGTGTGGAGTGGTAAGCTCCTTAGAAAAGGCCAGAGCACTGAAGCCAGGAGGGGAGGGCAGAGCTCTACTGCTTATGGTCTTTACTTAGGGAGATTTATGAAAGTGGTGAGTGATAAGGGAACGTAAGTCAGGTGTTTATACAAACATCGAAGCACGAATACTTCATTAAAGGTCTCAGTCCAGCACTGGAGCTTTGAAGTATTGGGCAGGATGATCTAGTAGTTAGGCTCTTACTCAATAGAACATAGGCCTGTCTTTGCCTATGACCACAGGTGCAAACTCTGTCTTATACTGACATGGGGGTGTCAGGCAGAGCCGAGTGATTAGTCTGGCTATTGAAAGAGACTTGAAGCCGTTCTCTAGTTTTGGAGCAAGTATTGATTGGCATTCTCTTTAACATGGGAGGGCTGGCCTCACCTGCGTCTGTTTCTGAGGCTTTGTCAGAGTCAGGGTCAGGCTAAGATCTACCCTGAATGTAAGTTCTCCCGGCAGCAGAGTAATGCTGTGATGGACCCAAGTTTCATTCTGACCTGTAGATGAGGTGGGCCTGTTTTACCTCTTCTTTCAGATTTATCTCCACTAGACTACTAAGAAGTTTGTATGGGACCTAAGATTTTTTCTATAAATCTTTGTCTTCAAGGAGTTCATGGTATTGTAGGGTAATAAGACACAAATAAATATCAAAATTCAAATAACTATACAAAGCATGCAAGATTGGCTTGCCTTCCTTCCTGAACTGCATATCTTACATTTGCCCCTCTAGATCAACCCTTCATCCTGTCATTCTGCGCTGTGCCCTGGGACATTGACCTGTGTAGCAGCATAAACTCCTTTACCTCTGGTCTCTTTGCTTCTGGCCAAAGAAACTCTAGCAGGGTTGAGGGCAGGAGGAGAGTAATGTGGGGATGGCTGTCCCCAAAATCTCCTGTCTAGTGGCCCTTACCTATTCACTGTTCTTCCAGTTCCACACTGTCTTCCTCCCCGCAGTCTTCCCAGCCTAGTGGCACAGTTACCCATGATTGCCAGCACCAGAGTACCAACCATCTGAGGTTCATGTCTCTGCCTACAGCTTTGTGGACAGCTCCTTTATTATTCTCTTCTCAGGTATTCTCTTGGTGTGTAGTTTTATGCTCGGACCTGACTTTTTTTTTTTTCTAAAAATTATTAGAGGCAACTTATAGAAAGGACAGCTACACTACAATGAATACAGCTGGAATAAGAGTAGGGCAAAGGTAAGGAGTGGCAGAGGCAATTGTCAGTATGGTTTCTGTAGCTGAACTCTAGCTTTAAAGTGATGCTTGGAACATAACAGTAGCCAGATTGGTTTTCTCCCAGCTTTCCCCAAATGTTTCCTGGCTCTTAGTCTTTCTGAGACTCACGTTACCCTGGGATTTTGTGATTTGTCTGCCAGCAGTGTTATTCAGTTTTGTTTCCAATTGCTGTAGTTCTCTACCTGCAGTCTGGATTTAAACTGTGGTTTACTTCTTTGCAGAGTAGTACATTTTTTTGTTGAGTAAATAGGGAGATAAAAAGGGCAAAATTTTTGTCCTATCAAAAATCTTAGAGTCAAACATTTTGAAATCTGATGTTTTCAAAATCAGAGCCTTCTCAGAAAAACATAAAACAAACCCAGACTGAGAGATTTTCCTCAGCCTAGTCCTTCTCAAAACTGTCAAGGTTTTCAAACTTAAGGACGGTCTGAGAAACTGTTCACAGACCAGAGGATGCTAAGGAAATGTGATGATGAAATGTAATATGCTGTTCTGGATCAGGTCTTGGACATTAGGGAAAAATTAATGAAATTTTAATATAATGTGGAAATTTGTTTATAGCAATGTATCAGCACTGGTCCTTTAGTTGTTACAAGTGCACCATGGTACTGTCAGATGCTAACGACAGAAGAAACTGGGTGCCAGGAATGTGGGACTCTCTAATTTGCAACTTTCATGTAAGTCTAAATTATTCTGAAATAAAGTTTATTTTAAAAAATCAAAGTCTTTGGCATTTAAATAAGCTGATGTTAAATCAGAAATGCTTTTTTAAAACATTTACATAAAAAATTGTTTTTTGTGCACAGTATTTGAGGAAGATAATTATTTAGATCTGTACAATTTAGACCTATTAAGACCCCTTGTCTGGAATATTCATTCATAATTCAACAAGCACATATTTAGTACTTGTTTCTTGCCAGGAACTGAACTAGGCTTTTGAAATATAGTAATGGATAAGTTTCTTTACAATGTATCTCTCATTTTATTTTTGTGGATGCTTATCTTAATTCTTTATCTCAGATTTATTTTATCCCAGCACATAGTACTATATGCTCATATTAAGTATTAAAACTTCTGTGAATATAAAGGTATATTTATTAAATTACATTTACGTTTAATATATGTATGTTGCATATTTATTTTACAATTTATGTTCAATTTAAGAAATGAGGCTAGATTTAGGGATTATCCTTAACCTTAGATAGAGGTTGAAATTATGAATTGGAAAATATTTGTGTTATAAAGTTACTTGATGCAGTAATTAATACAAAAAAAGTGCTTAAAGTCAGAAGGAGTTTTTAGGTATTTCCTCAGATTCAGGATTTAGAGAGAAGCCCTTTTTAAATCAGATGAATTTCGTTAGATGCATTAATTTTTTCCTAATTTGATAGGGGACGGGGGAAGTTGCATATTTGTAATTTGATTCTGTTTTGAGTACAATATTTATGAAAAGAAGAACATCCTCCAACCCTCCCTTTGAGTTTCTTAGACTATTTGTCTTCCTTCCAGTGAGAATATGCTCATATCATGATGTCTACTGCATAGAAATTTTGCAATAATGCCAGTATTACTAGTGAAAAATTAGTATTAGCAGCACTTCCAAATCAATATGATAATGGAAATTTAAGCACTGTAACTGTAATGTAAATATTGATAAATATTATACAGACAATAAATCATGCATAAAAATATTGGCACAGTTTTATTATTACCTTTTGTAGAGTCCATGCTGAATTTATTGCTTTTTGAAAAGCATCATTATTAAATTTTTTTGAAAGTTTCCCTCTAAAAACTTATATGCAAATACAACATAAAGGGTTTCAGTGGTGAAGCGATTACCTGATTGAGGTAGGGGAAAACACTAAAGTGCACTTTTAATAGAAACTGCTGAATGTGCATACAGCTGTGTTATGTAATAGTTTAATTTTAAACGGTAGACTTAATATTAAAAAATTAGACTATAAGGATCAAAGATACAGAATAAAACCATCTGCTAATAGAAACTATCATAAGCCATTAGATCAGATTTGGAGTGAGCCCTCAGACTTGATATTATTTATACTGTATTGTTTCAAAAATGATGCATTGTCTTAAGGATGGTAATGTATTGATGAGAGAGGTAAATATCATTGTTAATTATTATTTTAGGGAACTTGAGTGCTGAAGACATACCTGTTGTTTCCCAACGTTTAATTTTTAGTAGTGTCAACATTAATCTCTAAGGAATTGACATTAATGGTAAACTTGGGTCAATGTTTTAGCCAACTTTTAAAATTAATGATCTGCTTGTTTTATAAATTTAAAACAGGGTCCCTAGTCTAATAGTAGACTAGCCCATTTGCATTGGTATTGCCAACAAGCCCAAGAATTTAGAACAGTTTACCTTGATGGTTTGGCTTGTCAAGAAAGAAGGAAAAATACGATAACATGATAAAACATTTTTAGAATCATTCTCTTATTTTCTCTGGTAATTACTTTTACAAATGTATCAGATTTCTATTGGATCTCTAATCTGAATAAAACAGTTTAAAAATGTAGTAAGTACTTATAGAGTTTAAATAGTTATTTTGAGTTTTGAAATACAGTATATTGAGATAGAAAACGAAGATGCTATATCATAGTAAGGATAACTTTATTTAAAATAGTATATAGTATATGACTTATGTTTAAAATAAACTCATCAAGGCTTTCAAGGACATTTTTCTTACTTAGCCTTGAAACTGACACAGGAAGTAAGTTGTTTCAAATTTAAAACTCAATAATTATTATTCCAACCATATTATGATTAGAGTGCATAAGAAAGTGAAAGCTTTTGAAATCAACTATAGTGGATAATTAATTGGCTGCCTCTGGCTTTGTAGCAAGATGGAAGTTTCTCTCTAAGCACACACTCAACTGAAAATTTGATGAATTGCTTATCTCTGGTGTTCACTACTTTTGATGGACTCTTTAGAGAACCTGAAAAAAAAAAAAGCCCCCCCCTGAATTCTCTGAGTAATATACACATATACATAAATCTTTTAAAAACAATTTTATTCAGGTATAACATACAGTAAAGTACACCAATCTTAAATATATAGCTGGATGAATTTTTTTATATATAGATCAAATTGTGTAAACACCATCTAGATCAAGATACAGAATATTTTCAGTACCCAAAGAAGCTTCCTTGTGTCTTTTTGCAAACAATACTCTCCTCCTCCCTCCAGTCACCCACCCAGAGGTAAACCTCTCTTCTGACTTTTAGCACTGTACGTTAATGTGGTCTGTTTTTGATGTATAAATGGAAAAATAAAATATGTACCTTTTGTGACTGGTTTCTTTAACTTCACATTATGCTTTGGGATTCTTTTATGTTATTGCCTGCAGTGAAGTTCTTTGCCTTTTTCTTTTCTATTTCTGTATAGTATTCCATTGTATGAATATAATACAGTTTATTCTCCTGTTGGTGGGTAGCATTTAGCTGTTATGTATAAAGCTTGTTCTGAACATTCTTATACGCATCGTTTGGTGAAGTTACACACTCTTTTCTCTTATATGTGTAGTCAGAAGCAGAATTACTGCATCATAGGGTAGGTGTATGTTTAGCTTTAGAAAAGACTACCAAACAGATTTCCCAAGTGGGTATACCAGCTTACACTCTAGCTAGCAATACATGAGATTCTAGTTGCTCTGTGTCCTTGCCAACGCTCGGCGTTATCAGTCTTTTAAACTTCTGCTATTCCAATTAGTGATGGTTTCCCCCACATATGATTGCAAAGGGAATTTGGTTCTCCTAGTTAACTTCATGTACTCACATCAGGATCTCAGATTAAGAACTTCACTGTTGGGTGACAGCTACAGTATCTCTTTCAAAGTGAAATGATCTCCTCAGACTTATTTACAATTCCATAGGAATATTCTGTAACCTAGAAATTAAATTATAAAGTTAACCACTATGACCAATCCTTCTTGAAAAGCATAGAGAAGAAGCAAGGAAAAATAAATTACATGGGTGTACGTGTGTGTGTGTGTGTGTGTGTGTGTGTGTGTGTGTGTGTGTGTGTGTAAGTTGGATGCATACAGTGAGGATAAATCATTACGTCTTTGTTGAGGGAAAGGGTCCAGTGTAATTCATCTGCCACCAAGTTGCTGTCTGGTCCTTAAGGAGAATGCTGCTGTCTTGGGCACTGATGATTGGTTTTTGCTGTTGGCAGGTTAACTGCTCAATTTTGGTAGGAGTCAGGTTAGCCTTCGTAAGAAGTCCTTCTTGCTGCACCCCTGCACAGCCTCTGCTCCTGTCACCACGACTGCTTCTACTTGGTCTTTGGAGGAGGCACTGGGGTTGCTGGTGTGTCTGACATCCACAGATTTGTAATTTTGGTTGCTTGATTGCTGAGAAGCCTCTCTGCAGTGGATGCCTTTTGGTGAAAATTTACTTGAGACAAACATTTTTCACACATTGTGTTTCTTCTGAGAGATGCAGCCATATACCTCTTCCCTAGAACCCCTTGTACTCTTTCTTTCAATACTGTGTTTTCTTCCCCAAGTCCTTGACCATCCAGGTTAACTATTAGCCTTTGTCCATGACTCAATATAGGTCCATAATTTGGGGCTTTTCTCAATATAGATGAAGTGAACAGGCAAATGTACTGGTCATAGTTGTATCTGCTGGGACAATTTCTCTTCACAAAGTATTTCAGGGATGCTCTTTTTTGAAGATGTAAGGCTGCAGTAGTCCACTTTTGCTTGGTGCCTGATATCATGCAAACCATCTCTAAACCAGGCCCAAGTTTTCATCTTAGGTCATAGGGAACTCTCCGTGAAGCTATAGGTTTTGTAGTAGGTGTGTTAGAGGTGTTTGAGTCATCTGCTCATGCAATTTCTTGTGCCTTGTAGACCTCCTTTATCCTAATCTTTTATGCCATTGCCTTTTAATGATTAATTGCTTCTACACAGGCTCAACTTTATGGCCTGATGGGTCAGATAACATTCAAATCATTATAGGCAGCTCAGGTCACACAGTCACTTGATAACCTTTAATCAGGCTCTGCCAAAGCCTAGTTGCAAGCCAGGAGTCCTTTCTTTAAAACATAGTTATCTGCAGAAGAGGGTATGGCTTTATTTCAGAACCTTAGAGGTTCGTGCTGTGATTCTCTGGAACCGATGGATTTAACTAGTTGGATCTGCTGCATCCTAAGACCCAGGTGGCATAGTACTTCGTGCTGCAGACCAGACATGCTGCACAACCGTCTCTTACTCTGGGTCCTTCTCAACAATGGTGGTTTTATAGGTTACCTAGTGAAGGAGACAGAGCAGCACGTTTACATTTAGTCTGCATCATCTTGAAAATGCAGAAGCACATGTAGTGTTGTGCCTCTTTTTTAGTAGTGAGCAGTTTGGGGTTTAGCAACTTGCATTTCACTTCATTTTAGAGGGGTTATTCCAGTATGTTCCAGACCACTGGATCCCAAAAAAACTTTACTTAGGTGGTAGACTTTAAATTTTCATGTTAATATTATCATTTTTTTACTATCAAGATTGGATGCGTCTTACTAAGACGTCTAAAGATTTGTTACTTCCCATTCATTAGGTCCAGTCAGTATAGTGTAATCAATTTGTGGAGCAGTGCGATGGTCTGTAGGATGTGCAAACAAGCAGGATCTCTGTAGACTAATCATGGCAGAGAGAAGAGTTGTTATAGCCACGAGGCAGGAATGTAAAAGTATATTCTTAACCTTGACCTGAAATAAAAGCAAATGGTTTCTTGTGTTTCTTGCATATTGATAAAACGTTTTCCAGATTAGCAGCTTTATAGCAGGTGTCAGGGGCTAGATTTGCTCCAGCAAAGGCACTTTATTTGGCAAACCAGTCTCATTAGAGCCACTGCCTCAGTGGGTATATGGTAACCCAGAGCCCTTCCCCAGGATCTGTATGCTTTCTGCACAGACCAAAGATGTAGGTTCAACCTGAATGTGATAGGAATCATGACCCTTGAAAATGTCAAGGTTTTGGTGGTGGCATTGATCTCTACAGTTTCTCTCAGGAATGTAGTATTTCTTTTGGTTTACTATCTTTGTAGATAGTCTGAGTCTTTTATTTGGTCATTCCTATGTAATAGCCCATACTCCATGGAATGGGAGCCATTGTGAGAATTCTACATTCAGAAACTGCAAAATAACCTTAAGGTGGTTGAGTCCATGAATTTATTGGACCCACTGTGAGATGGAAGAGGCCAAAACATCTCAAATCACCTCGCTATAATAAACTTGACTTTCACTGTGGGCTGTCACATTTTCCATCTCTAGGATTAAATGGAGCTCTCACTCTTCAAAAGTAGAAAGATAAGGACTGCTGTCTGGGGGAATCACAGCAAATAGAATGTGTGTTGGCTGTGCTTTTCTTTTCAGCACCAAGATTTCTTAGGATACTACCTCTAAGACAGAAACCCTCAGAGGTATTTAAGGGCCAACAGGCGAAGGAGTGGAATTCTCCATGGATGGTGGTATTTTGTTGAAGGTAGTTCCTGTAGAGCTTGTAATGGTATTAGGCAAAAATTTGGAAGAATGTATGTTTTCACACATTCTTAGTGCTCTCAAATT
Source organism: Macroglossus sobrinus (assembly GCA_004027375.1). Taxonomy (NCBI): domain Eukaryota; kingdom Metazoa; phylum Chordata; class Mammalia; order Chiroptera; family Pteropodidae; genus Macroglossus; species Macroglossus sobrinus. The sequence goes on along the minus strand of PVKZ01000428.1, from coordinate 209,922 downwards.
GCCTCTGAATGAGGAACCAGAAATGAACTTCATCATATTGGAAATTGTGTTTCAACTGTGAAACTCAACTTGTGCTGATATATGAACATATTTAGCACTCCCAAAGCAAGTGAAATATCATTTTGAAGTGTGAAACATGCTTGTAGAAAAGAGATTGTAGGTGTTTCTTTTTTCTCATGAGAAATAATTTATCTGTAAAGAAATTTCAGACAATTTTTTTATTATTATTCAGTTGAAAATCTAAACATAGTAGATTCATCTGAAACATTTGATTTTCATGCACTGCATTGCTTAATTCAGCCACTTTAGTTGCATAGAAACTGTCTGTGAAATAGCTTTTAGCTTCTAGTAACTTTATCTTACTAGTTGCAAATGAATATGAATTTTTTTTTTACTTATTTTCTTTTGCAAGTGGATGAAATAGATTATGTGGTAGTGACAATAAAATTTGCATACAAATCTGTGTTCATTCAATTAATGCCTTTATATGAAATTCTACACAAACAGAAAAAAAATGCTGTAATCTAATGTATTTGTTGGTGGTCAGATTTTATTTTTCCTCCCACATCTTTCTGCTCCCATTTTAAGCACCGCCCCCCTTACTCTATTCTTTGTTTTGGTACCTATTCTTAAATCAAATTTTGGAAAAATACTTCTTCCTTAGTAATACATAATAACTTTTCTTACCTGATGATAATATGCTGTGCTCATTAATGAATTAGTGTTCTCTGAGACTTACAAAGAAACATAGTTAAAAATGCAAATAAGGCAGATTTACTGGTAGAGTCTTGGTATGTGGTTTGCAAAGACTTCAATATTAATTAAGCCAGGTTTGAACTAGATAATTATGAATCATAAAGTATTTACCATTAGTCTGCAGAGATGGCTGTTTCTTGTGGAGTGCTAATTACAAAGTGGAATTTTCATCAAGCAGAGGCTTTTCCTGGAAGTTTTTTGTAAATGGTAGGGAAAAATAAACAATATAAAAAACATTACTTGACTGATAATTAGCTGATGTTAAGTTTTTTTTGGGGAAAGGGGTAGAATTTTGTCAAACTGGATTAAATGTTTCTTTCATGTTCTTCCTTACCCTAACTAAAATTTGGCTTTCTCCTAACATATCTCCTCATTCTGCTGTTCCCATTTGCAATATGTCATTTTGCCAGGGAATGGGGTCTACATTTTCTTGCCTTATCACTGCTCCTTCCAGGTTATTTCTCTTCTCTTTACTTATTGTCCTTTTTTCTTTCTCCTTATCCTCAACTTAGTCTATTCCTGACCTCTAAATCCCTCTTGAATACAGTTTTAGGCCTTTAGCACCTCACATCCTCTGTTTTCCCCTGTAGCTCTCAGCCTTAGTAACTCCTAAGAATAATAATGACATTTAATGAGCTCTTCTTATGTCATTCAATCTTCAGAATAGCCCTGTGAGGTAGGTACTGTCATTCCCATTTTACAAATGAGAATTTGAAAAATTAAGGTTATTTGCTCAAAAAGTAACAGAACTCAAAATGAGCAGACCTGGGTTTTGAACTCATGTAATCTGGCTCCAGAGTCCATGTTCTTAATCACTACAACAGTGGTTCTCGAACTTGTCTGTGCCTGGGAACTTTAAAAAATGCTGATGCCCAGGACACATGCCCAGCTAATTAAAACAGACTCTCTGGGGAGTGGGACCTAGACAACTGTATTTTTTAAGTCTCCCTATGGAGTTCTATTGTGCAGTTGAATTTGAGAACCATTGCTGTACATCTTTACTACTTAGCTTCTAGCCACATGCACTCATTTAAATTTAAATGAATTAAAATTAAATAAAAATTTAGTTCCTCATTTGTACTTGGAATATATCAAGTGCTCTTGCTGGTGACTACTTATTGGACCATATAGATATAGAATATTTCTGTCACCGCAGAAGTTCTGTTGGACAATGTTGATTTGTACCATGCTCCTTCCCATCTCTCACACTGTCTGCTTCCTTTCCCCCATGACCTTCATTTTATAGCAGCCCACTGTCATGGCTTCCCTCCTCTCCATCTTCATACCCTCCTGTAGCTGTACCCATTCTTCATTCTTTCCCTCATCTCAGAGGAGAGACTCCACTCCTTTCTAAGGTTCACATCTCTAGCTGGTTATCTAAGACCCATCTTCCTATACCAAGTGTCTTCTAACCTGAAAAAAAAAAATGTTTTCTTGATTGTGCATTTCCATAAAATGATGTCCTTATTCCCTTCTTTTTCTGTTTTGAAAGATTTCAACATTTTTCACTCTCTTCAGTATGGTTCCCACACCTGCTAATCTTGTAAAACTGTTCCGTCTGTCATTAAAGGCTTCTAAATGCCAAATTTGTGTTCTGCAGTGTCATTTGAAGTTGTTGCCACTCCTACTTTCTTAAAACTTTTTTTTTGTTGGGTCTGTGACACCATATTCTCTGGTCTCCTCTATCCTCTCCAGTTTCTTTCCAGAAGCCTCTGCACACTCTTTCTGTCTCCCCACAGTCCTTGTTATACTCAACTGCAGTGATTTATGAGGATTTAGATCCTGCCTTACTCACATCGTCTTCATTTGAAAATCCGCAGCATCAGGTCTGACGTTTGGTGTGAACATTGTGCTTAGTTACATTATTGAATGGGGTGAGGCTCCAGTGTGATTCTGTACAGGGAATAAATAGCTCATTTGGGGATGCCCTGAAACACATTTTTGACTTGCACATGTGTACTTTTTAATGGGCAGATGGAATCTCTGGCAGATGTTCAGGAGCTCACTGTTGAGGTACATTTTCTCTCTGTACAAAACACCTGAGTGCCTTATTAGTATCACTGTCACGTCACTCATAACATACTGTGTCTCTTTGCAGACTTGCCTTGAACTCAGCCTCTCTCCTCATACCTGCCTTCTCTAGCTGACTTCTCACTTCCCTGCAGTGACTCATGGGACTTCCCAGATGTTTTAGGTTCTGTCTGCAGTCAAAGAACCTTAAAAAGTACTGTGTTTTAAAATCATATTTTCTAACAAAATGGCTTTCCATAAAATAGGATTTGGGCACATTATTATTGATATCTGAAAATGATTAATTTATTCATTTATGAGGACTATGTTCTTAGAGATACAAAGAAATAAGTAAACTATGAAAGGCATGACTTTTGTGATTATAAGCTACTAGGAAAATAATATAAGTGTTTCCCATTAATTCTAGTATAGGTACGTGATAAATGGACGAAGGTGGGATGTTTTACAGAAGGTTTCATGAAGTGGGTGACATGACAAGGACCTTGAAGGATGAACAAGGATTTCAACAAGCAGAGACTATAGTGAAGACGAGGCAATTCAGGTGGAGGGAGTGACATAAGTAAAGATGGTAAAAAGTGTGGCACATGTTTGTTAATATTGAGTCTTCCAGTTTGATTAATATAAGGACATATTGGGAGATAAACATGGAAAGATAAGTTGAGCCACAAAAATACGGGACCTCAAATGCCAGCCTTTATGGTGCAGATGTGGTAAGTAGTGGGGCACCTTCCAGGGTTTTTGTCAGAGGAGAAGTGTGAAGATTGGGCGCTGAAAAGATGCTCTGGCAGCAAGCAGCAAGATGGGAGTATTGGAAAGTTCGAGGCAGGGCACCTGTAGGTGGGTGACTAACCTTAAGAGGTGATGATGTTGAGGCTTTCTCTTCAGAGTCTTGGAGTGATGGAAGGCTGAGGCTGCCCCTTGGCTATACCTCGCTGTGATCTGAGACTGAAACTGTGGCCTTTGGGTGTTCAACTTCTTAGACTTAGTCTTCTCTAAATTTTTGCTAGTTCAGTCTTTCTGTCACTACTCAACAAGTATGCAATTATGTTCTAAATGGCTGCCCAAAGGTCAGGCAGTGAAAGGGAGGAAGAAGAGAAGACACTTACAAAATGAATAATTGAAAGCTGCATGAAGGTTCAAGAGCATGTTCAATATAAACACAGCAACTATGTGTTCTTAGCTAAACCCATGTAATGGCTCCAAGATGCTTGTTAAATCGTGCCTGTAGGAGATGGAATTGGTAGGGTACTGAAAAATCTGTAATTATAGTAGTTGCCTAAATTCTTCATTTTAATAAGCAGATATGAATTATCCATCCTACTTGGGGAATTGCCAGTGTTCCTCAGTTTTTTAAAAATTCAGCTGATTCCTTTTCCATTTCCCTCATCTTTTTACCCATTATTGCTTTCCACCGTCAGTGCAAATTTCAACACAGTGAAACAGTCTTAGTATTATTACAAACACAGTGTTGACCTCATAGACCCTCTTAAATGCATCACATTTTGAAAATGCTGGTATGTTTGTATATCTAACCATCTTTCGGTTATTCCAGCTCCTTTCTGTGGCTAGATGATTCTAACTAGCTACTTGTAGCTTTCAGTTGCTTTGCTTTGTTTAGTATTTTCTTATAGAACAATGTGTAGATCTCAGTGGTTCTATCCATGTTGTGGCTCAGGATGCTGTTTGTTGGCGGGTTTTGTGCCCAATTTTGTGATTTGGGGTTAGAGTGAGACATACAGCTGACTGTTTGGACTTTAACTGTCAAAATGACAAATACGGGACATTCACCCTCAGATCCTCCTCCTTGATGTCTAGAAAGCTATAAAAAGGGAATTTAAAAATTTATATAGATGTAGCTTTTCATTCAAAGTCATGGTCCAAGAAATCTCATGATTTCTGTGATTAAAACTTATGTTGATTAACAGAACAGGGAAATGATGATTTATTTTTGTTTCACTAAAATTTGTTTTTGGTTATTTTAGATTATGACTGTAAAATAACATAATAGCATTGTAAAGTATTGATAGTCTTGTATATTTCTGTAGTGTGGGATATGGCTGCTATGTTTGTTTATACGCCTCTGGGGCTAATATTTTTCATGAGAACCAGAAGGAAGTATCTATTCTCACAGTTTGACTTCTTTCATTTTCTGTTTATTAACCTTTAGACATCTTATAAATTCCCTCTCTCTCTCCCTCTTAGCTAAAAGCATACATTCTAACTTTAAAGGATTTTTTTTTACACGTGTTTGATAAAAATGTAACACATAGTTACATGTGTGTAAACAAATGATGTGGCATTCAAAAGCATTGGAAACCTTGGAAAAAGAAAGCAAAAATAATTGTGAAGTGTTGTGGCTGTCTTGTTCCTAGAATTTCTAATTAAGATTTCTGGGTCAATGATCCCCTTTCTCATTAACAGTGAAATCAATGAACTGTATACCATCTCAACTCTTTGAAATTAAAAAAAACAAATGCTTAAATTGAAAAATAAAAAGACATGTCTCTATTTGAAAGTCTGGAAAACACTAAAGAGTATAACAAGAAAATGAAAATCATCCTAGGTTGCCTGCTATGTGTGTGTACATGTTTGCTGACTGTAAATGGAAAGTAGGAAACTTCCTTGGGTGATAGAAATGTTGCCAGTTTTGTTATTGAGCTGTTGGTTGCAAAGGTTTATTTGTCAGAACTCTTCAAACTGTATCCTTAAGATCTGTACATATGTAAATTATATTGTAATGCAAAAAAAAAAAATATCCTACAGTCTTAATACCTAGGAACAACCATGGTTAACATTTTGAAACTTCTTCCTCGGCTCTGGACATTTTGTATATGTATCAGTTTTCTCTATTGAATTCAGGTCAGTTTAATTCAAGAACCTATGATTGAGGCCCTTCTTGACATTCAAAACTGTGTGGTATTCTACTCATGCTCCTAAAGGAGCCTACTGTCATGCTGGCCAGATAAAATAAGTTTGAAATGAAAACAGTAATACAAGCCATTATAGCATGTGAATAATCTGTGTCTCAGACCTGCAAATTTTGGCAAAATACGCTTATATTGATATAAGGGAGGAAATAATATTATAATAGTTACCATTTATTGAGACTTCTCATGTGGCAGGCACTGTGCTAAGATATTTACGCTTCTTATTTCGCAGTGGCTCTGTGAGGTAGATAACATTTAAAAAATCAAACACTACAGAAGTAGATTGTATCAGTTAGGGTTCCCCTAGGGAAACAGAACCAGTAGGAGATCGCTATGTATATATCAATTTATTGCAAGGAATTACGTTATTGTGGAGGCTGGCTAGGTCAATATTAAATCCACAGGCTGGGCTGTCAGGAAGGGTGGACTGGATGTCTTGGATGTAGCTGAATTGATGTTCACAGGCAGAGTTTCTTCTTACAGGAATCCTCAGTTCTGCTCTTAAGGGCATGCATCTGATTGAATCAGACACACCTGGCTTACTTAGCATAATCTATCTTTCTTAAAGTAAACTGATTTATAGACTTTAATCAAGTCTACAAAATAGTTCTACAGCAACAGGTTAGCGCTTGAGTGACTGAAGACTATAGCCTAGCCACATTCTGCTAAAACTGACGATCAGACAGAATAATTTAATAAATCCTCATGTATCCTTCCCCCTGCAGTAACCATAAACTAGTTGGCCTCGTTCATACCTTCATTCACGTTTCCCCTTCTGATTTTATTTTGAAGCAAATCCCAGTCATCATATCATTTCATTTACAGATGTTTCAGTAGGTATTTATCTCCAGCCTGGTGCTGTCCAACATAATTTCCTTCAATGACAGAAATATTCTATATTTCTGTATCTGTAGGCACTAGCTACAAAGAACTATTGACCACTGGAATGTGGCTTGTGGACTGAAGAACTAAAATTTACTTAATTTTAATTAATTTAAATAGCCATATGTGGCTGTGGTATTAGAGAACACAGCTTTAGAAGATAAGAGCTCTGTTTTAGAAAACATAAATACAATCCTAGTGTGCCAAAAGTCTAACTGCAATTCCTTAATATTATCAAATATCCTTTCATATTAACATTTCCAGTTATTTCATAAGTGTGATAAATTACAAATAAGAGCTGTACATTTTAATTTGTAGTTATGCCTTATTTCAAAACTATAGATTCTCTCTGATGGGCTATTTATTTATTTAAAATACTGGATTATTTGTCCTTGCTAGATAATATGTCCTACTCATTTTATAGATGAGCCCCTAACCTTTCCTGAAACAATGGTGATAGTGATGGCACTGACAACATAGCTAAACACGAGCACTTGCTCTGTGCCAGGCACTTTCAGTGCTTTACAGATATCAACTCATTTCATCTTTACAACGTGGATGTCATTATTATTCCACAAACTGATCAAGTGACTTCTGTGTTAAAAAGCTAGTAAGTATCTGAATTAAGATTCAACCCAGGCAGTCTGGATCCAGAGTCTGGATTCTTAACCACTATGCTACATGGTCTCCATACTGTATTTCTTCTTAAACACAGGAGATGAGAAATTCATTTTGGCTGCCTCTTAGCAACCAGGACATGTTTGAAATTATGGACCTAATTTTACTAACTGATTTTCTAGGGCTCTTGGGAGAATGGAATCAATTAGTGCTTGAAAGCAGCTTAAGAACCCTTAATGTTAAAGACTGTTATGGAAAGTGTTTACTTTTCTGTAAAGTCAACTGCCTACTACTCCCAGATTCTTATTTGTGCCTTATATGTCTATTGCTTTAAAACAGAATCTATTTCCACAGGCCACATTCTGAATATGACACTTTTATTTTAAGTCACTTGAATGTTATAGAAATCTAAGAAAGCTATTTAGAAACTACTCTGTCCAAAGTGCCTTGCACAATTTCTAGATTATTTTTCTCTTCTGGGTTAGTAGGGATTTGTTTGTGATGACAAAATGGACTGCTGAAATGCGCTCTTGGAAGTGAACACCTCTGAAGTGTAGCAACTTACTGCAAAACCTGAGCGTCTATGTCCACTGGAATTTTTCTATTGTGTATCCCTGTCTGCTAACTGGAAGCATGCAAGCTAATCCCCTCAAGTCTCAGTAGCTGCTTCCCCCTCAAAACCATCCCTTCAGATGTGACCTCCTCACTTCAGCTCAGGTGGCCGTGAAGCTGTCTGCTCCCAGCTCAACACACCAAGGAAAGTAGACAGCTCCAACACTAATTCCTTTTGTTCATATTAGATTAAACTGGTACCTAAAACAGCATATGGGGAAACTGGCCTGGCTGATCTGGAAAATGTGCCTGCACTATTGCACCTACATAAAATCCACTGCCAGCCCACCCTGGCATCTCAAACCCAACCACTAAATTGAGCACAGTTTCTATAAACACATGGCAGTAAATGTGTTAGAAAGTTATCAGAAAAGATCAGTAATAAGATAAGATGTATTTCATATGTGTATAATTCAATAGAAAGAGAGAAGGAGAAAGAAAAGGGAAGAGGAACAAAGGAAGAGAAGGAAAGGAAATCGGTGAGCTAACTAGGGCAGCATGTATTGTAACCTGAAAGCAAGGTGAGACTATTGCACATTCTGTATAGTGTTTCTCTTTGTTGCCCAGTATCTTTAATGAAATAGTCTTTAATGAAAAGGGTTAATTTAATTTAATTCTCTTTTTAAAAAAAATTTAAAACCATTTTTAGGTATCTTCCAACAATGTACTCTCTGACAGTTTGTTTTTAATTGCAGATAATTTTGCATAGTGTTTCATGAATTATTTTGGTTCATCCTATAGTATGAAATAGTTTGTTTTGGCTTTAAGTATAGATATTTGAAGGACTTTGCCCATTTTTAATTTGCATACATACTATCTTCATGTAAGCTAAGATGGTATACAGAATTTTAGATTATTGCACAAAAATATTTTTTAGGTCTTTTTTAGATACAGCACTCTATAGTATCCTACTTTTCAGGGCATGTAGTTAAAGATGACCAATATATCTTTCAACATTTAAATTTACTTTCAGATTGTTGGATGTGAACCATCAACCAAAATATAATAGTTTATCTGCCTTGTTCACTTGTGAGGTTATGGAATATGTATTAGGGAATCCTATTATTACGATATTTCAGTTGACAGCTAAAGTATCAAATACTTTAAGGCTATATTTGATGACATTTGCTATTAAAATAATTTTCTAGACCAACAGTGCTAAATTCATGAATGTGTGCTTGTGTGTGTTTTTGTGAACTTAACTCCTTAAAGAATTGGTTGTGAGGGAGGTAGACAATATTTCTATCAGGTTGGAAGGTTAATGCATTATAATAGAACACAATAAATTTTATGTAGGATTTTTTGATTCATTCAACAAATTCAACTAAAATTTATTGAGGGCCTCATATGCCAGACTCAGGGGACAGAGTAGTGAACTAAAACAAAGTTCTTATTCCCATGGATCTTACATTTTGATGGGAGGAGACCACCTAAACAGTGAAAAATTAAATTTACAATAAATGTTAAGAGAAATAAAGTAGGATGAAGGGGATAAGAGTTAGGATGTGGGGAGAATTGCTATTTTAGAGCAGTGGCTGAGAAGGCCTTTCTGATGAGGTAACATTCAAACAGAAAGCTAAATAAAGCAAGAGAGCAAACCCTATGGCTGTTTGATGGAGAGAAGGAAAGTTCCCTGCAGAGTGAACAGTGGGTACCAGGGCTCTCAGGCATGTGCAAATGGATTCTTATTTATGAACAATATTTAAGATTTTGTTAGGGCTGAGTAAATATTTTTGGCTTGCTGTCTAAGTTGGATCATTATCCAGGGAGCAGAGATAAGAGCAAGATACACATTATTTTAAGTGGATCATTTGTATATAAAATTTATATCACAAAATCAAATAGGCAGAAATGTACAAATAGGCAGAGCTAGTGAAGGTAAAAGGTAAAAATAAAACTTGAAAATGCTGTTACACAGTAATTTAAAAATTGATGTTATATTCTTCAGAGCAAGGATTTGTTTTTACTACTATTTAATTTTTATGTGGGAACTAGAAAACCTTTTCTTATTAAAAACCATCTAAGACTTTCCAGTTAGACATTCTTATGGGGTTGAATTGTGGACCTCAAAAACATGTTGAGGTCCTAAACCTCATTATCTGTGACTGTGACCTTATTTGTTATTTGACCTTATTTGCAGATGATCTAGTTGAGATGAGGTTATTAGAGTGGGCCCTAACTTAATATGACTGTGTCCTTATAAAAAGAAGGAAATTTGCATATAGGGAGATATGAACAGAGGGAAGATAGTGTGAAGACAGGAGGACACCACCTACAAGCCAAGGGGAGTCTGAGGCCACCAGAAGCCAGGAGGGACAGAGGCAGGACCAGATTCTCCCTCACAGTCCTCAGAAGGAACCAACCCAGCCAACACCTTGATCTCAGACTTCTAGCCTCCAGAACTGTGAGACAAGAAGTTTCTGTTGTTTCAGCCACTCGATTTGTGGTACTTTGTTATGGCTCTAGGAAATGAATACAGGCATTAAGGAATGTTTTGTTTTCTTCTAAATCTGTCAAAAATGAAAAGAGAAGACAAACCTTAAAGTACTTTTTGCAGTGAAAAAAGGCAGACAGAAAAAGTTGAAAATCACATGCTATCACTTACATGTGGGATATAAACCTAAAAGCAACAAATGAACAGGACAAACAAGCAGAGACTCATGGACATGGATGATAACTAGTGCTTACCAAAGGATAGCAGGGGTGGGAGATGGAGGGAGGTAGTTGTGGTAAAAGGGGTCAAATATGATGACATTAAATATTTTTTTTTTAAAGCACATAAAAATACTTTCTGCATTTTGGCAATCTGGCAATTAGGCATAGAGCAGGACAAATACAGACACCCAAAAAACCCAGTTGATCACAGCTGTGCACACTGAGCATCTCCTTACGTCCAATGGATACTTCATATTCAGTTGTCAATTTCTTCATCTGAATCGGGTGATGTGTTTTTCGGCAATGTGGCAGCCACATAAAACACGTAACAATTGAAGAATCCCTGATGGGAATGTAATGTATTTGTGTTATGTATTTTTTATTTTCTGCTTGTTAGTGTTTGATAGGGCTACTGCTCTGTTATAACTACATAGTGGGAAAGTGGACTGGTTAAGTTTCCTTCTCACTGAAGAGTTAAAACAAGGATATGATTGTGCTTCTGAAGAGGCTAGTCGACTCATGCCTTTTGGAGGGAGGGGAAGTGGTGAATTGAGGAATTTTTATAAACAAAACACTAAGATGCATTACTTTATACTGTTAATAAAGGCCCAAGGATGGAGGTCAGGGCCATTGCTGAAGAGGTGTCTGCCTGGAATGCAGTCAGGCAGCTTTAGAATTTTTGTGATGGGATTGTCGAAATCTGGTTGTGCTTTTGTGTGACAAGATGTGTGGTTGGGAGCATGGGCTCTGAATAATGTGGCTTGTGTTTGAATCTGAGCTTCATGTCTTATTGGCTGTGTGACCTTGAGTAGGTCACTTACCCTCTCTGTGTCTCAGTTTGTCCTCCTATGAAAAATAGAATAACAGTAGTTCCAGCCTCAAATGGTTATTGTGGGAATGAAATAAGATGATCTCTGTAAAGTACTTTAGAACAAACTCATATGCTTTAAGTGTTCAGACATTTATGGCCATTATTAGTAGTAAGAGGAGTAATCATAGAAAGTCAAGTTAGGAGAGAAAGTGTATGACAGAAAGACAGGATAGATGAACCAGATCTTTAGGAGAAGGGCAGTGGCTCAGCTTCACTGGCCAGATGGTGCCTGCAGCGAGCTCCTTCGATGCTGAATAGTGGAGACCTTATTTGGCTCTACATCCAATTTGGAAGAAGCAGGATTTGTAAACATTCTCCTTGACTCATCCAGGTTTTTGGAGCTGGCTTTAGGTTTTGTGGAAGGGGAAAGGGGGATGGGTCCTGGGGCACAGTCAGGCCCCACAGAGGCATCCTCACCTAAGTAGGTTTATTGGTGCAGTAACAGAGAGCATGAAAGACACTCATACGATGAAGTAGCATATGCCAGCCAAACGCAGTGCAGCATCTTGTCATTTAACTCTCAAAGCAGTCCTGTGAGGCAGTATCTATTAAATCAGTTGTGTTTTTAAAAATGGGAAACTTTGAGCTTTGGGAGAATTATACCGATTTCTCCCCTTCTCAGCAACTGTTTATTTTTTTTTGAGAGGTGGTAACATGATAACCTGGATTTAGGACCCCAACACTGTTGGTGTTATTGGAGGACTGTAACAAGAGGAAGGTGATGGTGAGTCTTCTCTATCATCTGTCTAAGTTGGATGTTTTCCCAATTTATAGCCTCACATGGCAACTTGCAAACATTGAGGATATTTAAAGAATGTGTTACATTCTCAGAAGGCAGTTCTAGAGGAAGCACTAAACTATTTGGACACATGTCTACACTGTTGGCAAAACAGCATGACCATGAAAATGTTGAGGTGGGCCCGCAGCATTCATTTTGAGATGTTCACCCTTGCGCACTTGTAAAATTATTCATTGTTTGACCTCTGGAACACGGAGCTCATCACTGATGTCTGGATAGATCCTGTCCCCTTCAGTCTGCAGTGACACCTGTCATCCTTTCCTATCCCCTTTTATTGCTTTCTTACTGATGGCCGCTCTTTCCTTCGATGTGAGCAGGCTCAGATCTCTTACATCTTTCTTGAACTTGTACCAGTCACCACATTATTTCCTGACTTCTCTTCATAGACAGATTTCTCAAATTAGTGTCCAGAGAGGGAGGTAAAGAGCCACGTGAGAGAGGTGTCAGGAGAGCCACAGGTCATGGTCAGATGTTGCAGCCCTGGTTCCCAAAGTGTGATCTCTGGACCTGCAGCATCAGCATCACCCGGGAACTTGTTTAAAAATACAGATTCTTGGGTCTACCCCAGAACAAATGAATCAGTAACTCGGAGTGGGGGTGGGGAGCAGTCATTTGTTTTAACAAGGTCATCAGTTGTGATGCACTCAAAAGTTTGAGAACCGCTGTGTTACAGAAAGGTCAAGTTAAATAAAGGCCAGAAATCCCCTTTGGAGTTCCTGATGGGCAGGTCTTGGTTTTAGTCCTTTGCTCCGTCAGTCCTGTGCAGTCCTGCTCTGGCCCCAGCACTTAGCTGAAAGCAGGGCCTCCCTTCCGACTCTTCTCATGCTGCCACTGATACCTGGGAAGAGCCCTGGGCCCCTAGTCAAGAGTTCTGGGTTCTGTTCCATCCTCTTCCTCTTAACCAGCTGGGCAACCCGTATGAGCAATTAACCAATCTGGGTCCAAGTTTTCTCGTCTTATAACCCCAAGAGTGAGATTTGTTCATCATAAATGGCCCGCTTCCATTAGATCTAAGTTTTCTAGTTTTTTATAAACATGTATTTAAAATTTTTTATTCATAAATTTGTTTAAATATGTTTGCTACTCCGCTGATAGCTGCTCAGATTTAACATAGTATCTGTGGTTCCCAAAACCTTGCCTACCTAATGTATATTTTAGTCCCATAATAATGAGCCAATTTATTAATGGGGACTTGCTGTCAGGCATTGACTAACCTTGCCAAGGAGCCTGACACCTTCATTTTAAATCTGTCAGCAGGGAGATAGCCAGCCCTGATGCAGAACTTGTATTTAAGGTTGCTGATTGGAATCTCATCCTTTGGCCAAGGAACACAGCTGTGTTTGAGTTGTTTCTTTTCTGTGATTTCTCTTTTCACTAGTGTCTAAACCCAGTTACCACGCTTGTTGATGTTTCCCTTCAGCATCTCTTACATCTGTTTCCTCCTTTCCATTCACCTTCTCCCTCCCTCCCATTTTCTTCTATGTAGTAAGTGGTTTCTGAGTGCCTACTGCATGCTAAGTAATGCGCTGATGGGTCTGGAGGTAAACTGTGAGCACAGCAGGAGAGATGGCATGGTTGCTTGGCACTCTGGAGCAGGGGTAGGTAAACCTTTTTCTGTAAAGGATCAAATGGGAAATATTTTAGGCTTTGTGGGTCATAAGGCCTCTGTCACAGCTATTGGATTCTGGCTTAGACTATATGTAAAACAATAGTGCGCCTTTGTTCCCATGAAGGCTCAGGTGGCAGGCCAGATTTGACACATGTACTATAGTTTGCCAACACTGTGGTAAAGAGTGAGACAGGCCATTAACATACACAATAAAAAAGTGTATGTGTATAACAAGTTGTGACACATGTTATGTAGAAAATAAAGCAGTGTGAAGGGAGTGAGGAGGGCTGGGTGTGAGTATGTTCTTTGTTACATAGGCTGGTAGAAGAAGCCCCAGAATCTGAAGAAAGTAGGGAAACAATCACAGGACAGATGGTGGAAGAACCTTCCAGGTGGACGGAACACACGTGCAGTGCCCCTGGCATGGCCATGTGTGTGGCTCATTCAGGGAACGGTGGGGTGAACCAGGACGAGAGCAGGCAGGGATTCTGAGACAGCTGTCAAGGGAAGGGCTGGTAGGAGGTACCAGCAGACAAGAGAGAAAGGGCTTTCCAGAGAGAATAGATAGCCTGAATGAGGGTGTGTGTGGGGGCGATCTGGTTGGGGAAAGGAAGAGGTTTGTTCTGACCAGAGAACATGTTAGACAGCTCATGGGGGACTGAGAGGAGCTGCGGTTGGTTAAGTAGGCTTTGAATGTCATGCCAAAGAGTTTCGACTTTATTCAGAGTTTTAGGGCAGATTTTTAGGAAGAGGAACACTGCTTGTGTTTTAGAAAATGTGACAGGTAGTTGTGTGGAAGCTGAGAAGCAGGGGATGTGGGTGGGAGGAAGGATGAGAACCTGGCCTGGGACTGAGGTGATGGAAGTGAGGTGATGGATTCAGGAGACACTGTGCACTGAGCCAAGTGGATTCTCTTCTGTCTTTTAAGTGCTGTCTTGCTGTACTTGCACCTTTGTTTCTGCTCCTGACCTTCATTTGCAAAGAATGGCCCAAGATTTCCTTCTGTGAGAAGCCTGCCCTAATCACTTAAGTTAGAAGAGTCTGCTTTCTTCTTCCACTTCTCAGAGCACTCTCTTCCTGTTACTTCCCTTACCCTATGGATCAGATAGGTTTCATAGGTATTTCAACATTCTCCAGGCAAAGGATATTTTATCGATATTGAGTCTTAGTATACAGTGTAGGGGGGAATGTGGACTCAGGAGTTATGCCATCCCACCACTTACCGTGTGACCTTGGGTAAATGAAGGTTTCTCTAAGCCTACATTCCCTTATCTGTGAAAGGAGATAGTATTACCAGCCCCCCAGGGCTCTTATGATAACTGACTGACTGCATGGAAGCACTTAAAGCCTGTACATTTTAAATACTCAATAAATGTTAGCAGTTATTAATAGCATTATTGTTATATTACAGGAGTGCCTAACACAGTACCTGATATATAGTAAATGCTAAAAAATATTGGTTGACAGAGTATATTATAGATAGTTTATCAGTGGATACAGACCAGCCCAATTAGTGGCAAAGCTTGTAACACATGGGTTTGGTCTCTGTAAAGATCAATTTATGAGATCTCAGAGATACTTAAATATAGCTAGATAACTTAGAAAATGATTACAGAGGGAAAGCTGATAAAATTTCATTTGTACATGAGTGAAAAAATCTCAGTATACATTCATTGTCAGTATTAATGATCACATGCTCTTGATTCTCACAAACACTGCACCTGACAGGTTTGACATATGATTATTTAGAGATAATAATTAACAATGCATATTACTTCTAGGCCAAGAGAGCTAGCCTCTTTGGGTTCTCAGTGGCTGATGGGATAACTACAGACAAGTATTACTTATTGTTTTGCATTGTTCAGAAGAGAGGAGCAAGGTATGTGAACAGACTCTAATGAAAAGACACTTTTTTGATTCAGAGAAATCAGAAATTCTAGACATAGACTTGAAAAAGTCGAAAGTCATGTAATTGACCCCAAATACCTCTAGGTTATTTGTCAACAGTAAAAGCTGCCACCTGCTCATTATTCTTGCAACTAAAAGTCTTTTTTTTCTAACTTTCTGGCCTTCATTAATGAGAGGTCGCCCTCTGATGTCTCAGTGGCATAACCTTTGGACCTTCTACTCCTTTTTGTGCTGTTGCCTCCCCCAGACTGCCTAGCTTTCTGGTCTCGAATTCTAGACCAACTCAAGTGGTAAGCCCTAATCATAGGACCCCATTTAACCACGTGGGGGGACCAGGAGGTGCTGTCCTACTGCTGGGGTATTTGGTGAGCTACTCTAAAGAGAGTCACATCATTTGGAAGATGTTCGTCTGCATTTTCCAAAATGACAGATCATACAATCTCAATTCCCTAGGTAATTGATAGCCATACCCTTCAGTTTGTGTTTTGGTTACTTAGCATCTTAGTACATTACTATTGTTGAGGAAATTCTAATCAAAACTCTACTTTTGCTAGGATTATGCTGAGAGATTTCCAGTATCCCAACCCCATCCATTTTTGGTCTTAAAATTAATGTAAAACATGTGGTCTCTGGATTTTCCCAAACTTTTTGAACTACCAGTGTTTTCCTGCTTTCTAACCCCCCACTGTGTCTTCACTCAGGTTTTCCTCTTACGTATAAGGCTCTTCCTTCTCATTTAATAAGTCTCATTTCCTTCAGGAAGCGTCTTCTTCCCTAGTATATAGTATATAGAGAATCAGGAAACACAATTTTAAGGACATTTAAGGGTGGAACCTGCTAGGTTAAAAAAGACTGAGCAAGGTACTATTTCTAGACAGAGGATCAGTGGAAGAAAGCCCAATGTGGCCGGGCCCTATACGATTGAGGCAAGAGAAACACCACCTGTAACTAATCAGGGCAAGATTATGGAAGGAGGACTTGGAGGGAGTTGGAGGGAGTTCGGGTTTTGTCTTTATAACGTTTACATCTATGTCCAATTAAAAGTCGGATGCAAGCCAGACAGAAAAAGTTGAAAATCACATATCACCTATATGTGGGATATAAACCTAAAAGCAACAAATGAGCAGGACAAACAGAGACTCATGGACATGGACTATAGACGAGTGGTTACTAGTGAGGTTGGGGAAGAGGAGAGAGGTAGATGAAGTAAAGGGGATCAAATATATGGTAGCTGAAGGAAATTGGACTTTGAGTGGTAAACACACAATAGAATATACAGATGTCAAATGATAATGTATACCTGAAAATTATATAATTGTATTATTAACCTTTGTTACCCCAATAAATTTAATTAAAAATTAAAAGAAAAAGGAAAAGTCGGATGCAGTAGTCTAGGTGGTTTAGACTGGGTGGAGGTGTTGGAGATGGAGAGCCATGGACAGATTCGTGTCCAGAAGTCTTATCCCAATCATCTCAATGTCTGGCTGGATGGCTAAAATGAACCATCTAGAAAGAGCCAATTTATGGGCCTGGGTTAATGGAGTTAAATATCTAAAAGCACTTATTCTATTTGAGTGATTTTCCTCATGTTCTTCATTTGCTTTGATTTTATAGATCTGGTGAAAAATAATACAAGATTTAAAAAAAAAAGGGTAGTGGTAAGTGATATTTTTAGCCTATAAATCTATTTTAAATTTACCTTTTCCTATTAAAAGATAGTAGATTAATTCTTCCTCCCATGAGACTGAGAAGATTTCTGAAGGCTCAAAAAAGAGGATCCTTAACACTGAGTCGCTCTGTGAGTCTGGTGCTTGGGTGGATTCAGACTCTAGTGGGGGTGCCTTTGGTTTTTTGCCTTCCAGGGATGGAGAATGCTCCCTGCCCTCATGCTTACTGTGCAGAGCCTTGGCTCGGTCCAAGCAAGACCTCCTGTATCCAGAGCTCCTTGTGCCCAATCAGTGAAGGCCTTTTGGCATCTGTGCTCTGACTGAGTGCTTCTTCTTGTGCTACATTAACTTAATGAAATTAAAAGATAACTTTCACGGTGAGATTTATCCCATTCTAGGCCAGGGTTTGGTAATACGTTTCCTAAAGTTGTTTGTCACAAATGTTTTTTTTGCAGTTCTTTTCTCTATCAGAGTCTAATATTTGGCTTTGCCAGTGGGGTGTCTGTGAAATACTCATACCTCTCTCATCTTTTACTCTTCATTTTCTTAAACTTACTATTAATCCTGCATTGCAGTCTTTGAGGTGTCCTGAAGTGGTGCTGAACAAGCTGTTTCTGTGTATTTACAGAGGAAACTGATGGTAACAGCATTAAGTGTGAGCATAGAATGATTCAATGTGATATTCATCCCATCTAATCAGAGGCTTTGGCAGGCAGCCAGGTTGCCAAAAAAGCATTTTTGCAAAAGGAGAGCTGGCGACATGTGTCCTGAAGAAAGGTGGCATCAGGTCTGCTATCAGTATGTAGCAGTCAGAGAGAGAGAAAGAGACAGAGACAGAGACAGACAGACAGAGACAGAGATGGCCTCTCTCATACAGATATGTAAGGGGAAGACAGTGAGGGAAAAGGAAGGAGCACCAGAAGAAGTCGAGCAATTTGGGGAAGATACGTTTTCATGGCCAAACTCTCCATTTCTGATGCAAACATAGCATCCTGGATTGTCTCTGCCTTGTCTCTGTGTTTGTTTAATATTCATCAACACCCTGTCTCCTGGGGCTGGTGTCACAACCATTATCCTTCCATTTGCGGCTGACTGCAGCTTCCCGTGGAGACCAGTGGTGCCTCTCCTTAATTGGCTGGTAGGGTCAGCAGCATTGACATGCACATTCCTGCCATTTTCCCTTCCCCCTCCCTTGATATCTTCCCCCTCCCAGTATATTTTCTAGAGAAGAGGAACAGCAGAACAAGAGGAATTAGAGGGTCTTACCTAAGAAATGACACCTGCTCAGGATGGCAGCTCCTTAGCCAGAGGCTCGTTCTCAAACTGATGTTTTCTAAGCCCTTTGAGAGGGCACCTCCATTTTAAACTGATGGAGGAAAAAACAGCCCTGCATTTATTGGTCAGCAAAGTGGCTACTCATGATTTCAGTATTCTTAGCATTTATAGGCAATGAGGACTGTATACTAGTGAGACAAACCACAAGTTCCAAGTTACACTTAAATGTCAGTACCCACCATCTCCCTGTTCTCCTGACATCGCATGCTGTGTGTGATCTGAGTCTCTGAAGAAACTTTCTCTAAATCTTGGACACTAATCTGTTGAGGGCTAGGTTTGTGTCACTTTCAAAACAGTCAAGGAAGAAAGCCTTTTACTATTTGTAAATAGCTACAAAGTGTATAAGCAAAACTACAAAAATAACAAGAGCTTTTATTAAAATATGATACATTTTTAAAAAACTGTAGTTCCACCATATCTGTGTATAGTTTCTACTCCTAATTTTAACTGTACTGATCTCAGAATAACAAAGGTTACCATCAGTGAGGCCTAAAATGTAACCTGGGGTGTCAAATATTAGACTTAGAAGAGAAAGAATGTACAAAGGAAGAGGGAAAAAGAAAAAAAAAACAAAACAGGGTTGGAAAAAGGAAAGTGTGCCTCCACTGGGGAGCAGAAGAATGTCTCCAGAGAAGGCCTGGCGTACCTTTCGGTAGCATGAGTGCCACACATTTCTTTTAGCCCTGAGTTTTACTACGGTATTTTAAAAATAAAAAAATGCTAAGCAATTATTTTATGGCAGACCTTTCACACTCTGAAATGGGTAGTGACAAAGACAAAAGAGGAGTCAAGTTCCCAGGTAGACCCCAAACCAGATAATTACTCCAAAAGACAGGTGGTATTATCCCACCTAAGGCTGTGATTCAGCAAGAATGGATAAAGAATAAGACAAGTTGGCAAGATAGTTTGTAATAGAGAACAAAAAACAAAAAGACTGTTTTACCTTCTCCCTATTCTTAAGATTTTAGAATTGGAACTTCAGAGGCTGGACTCCTAGTATTATAATATAACTACCTCTGTGAGAAGAGAGGTGGAGGTCTCAAATGCCCTTTGCTTTCCTTCCTGTCCCACAGACCAGATCTCATAGGTTCTTTCAGTTTCCATTCCCAGGGAGCTGCTAGGTAGCAGTCTGGTTCCTTAATTAGAAATACTTGCTGTGATTCTAATGCCTGGCTGCCTGTGGTGATCCCCTGGACAGCGCAGAGTGGGAGGTGAGAGATCAGTATTTTGAATAAGCAGCCCAGGTGGTTCTTGCACCCAGTAGTGGGCACCCTTTATATCCTGCATTGGCTTACTAGCTCCCCAGCTGCTGTCACCCTTGTTGGTTGGGGGACTGGTAGGTGATGGCTGTGGGGGGCTGAGACCCCTTGCCTCCTAACTCTACTGTCTGCACTTGTCAAGATCTGCTGGCCTAGTGCCAGAGTGGAAGCTCAAATCTTTGCTCTTGACACAGACTCACTGGGGTTCAGTAGCAGTACCTGGAGGGCCCCGCTGTGGCCACCCTCGCCTGCTATTCTCAGCTGCTCTGGCCCTAGATGCCCAGTATTTCTTTGGTTCGACATCCCAGTGGAAAGCAGGATGTGCCAGCTCTCTGACCCCTGAGGAACCCTCACTTCTCCAGCTTTAGGGGATCCCCAAGGGCATGTGCCCACTGCTCATTATAAACAAGGAAACCAGGAATCAGAATTTAACCATCAGTTGTCTGGCATAGCAGGTCAGCACTTCTCCACTGGTTTATGTGGAAAACCAGATCTGAGTAGTTACAAGCAGGGATGGAGTGTTAGTGATGTTTTTGAATGTTAGTGAGGCGCCAGTTTGGAACCTGGTTATTGACATGCATCGATCTTCACAACAAGCTGTGAAGAAGGTAGAGTTTTTCCTTGTAGAAGCAGCTTGGCACAGATTGTTAAGGAGCTTTGCAAATTCACATGAGTATTAGGTAGTGGGAACTGATTTTGGCTTTGGTTTGCTTAACACAGAGTTGGTGGGTTTCCTACTATGTTGGTGAAGGATTAGCAAGAATAGAAAGATAGCTCCTTAGCATGTTGAAAGATAACTTCCCTTCTGTAGAGCAGCCTGATGTAAACAAGATGCACAAGATCAGAAAATCGAACCAGTACAGAAGTTTGTAAAATGAAGAGTGAAAGCTCTTTCACACTCTGTCCACACTCTATCCTGCTAACGGCTTTCTTTGAAGGTAATCACTATTTAATTTCTTCCAACTCTATATAAATGTTAACATATATTGATATACAGATCCAAAAATATTATCCTGTTTAAAAATTTGTACCAAGAGAGAATATACTCTGTACCTTAGAGGCAGGACAGCAGAGATGCAAGTGTTGGCCTGGGTTCAAATGTGGTCTCTTCTTACCATGTATGTATAAGGCATTGGGGTAGTTACTCTCTGCCTCAGTATCCTCATTTGTAACATAGGTCATTCTGATTGAATCTGATAATGTAAAGAATATGGAACAATGCCTGGTGCATAGTAAATGAGGAAAGAATGTAAAGTGTTACTCTGAATCTTGCTGTTTTTTTTTTTTTGTAAACTTACAAATAGATCTACATCTTCTATTTTTTCCCCTAAAAAATAAATGAATTTAACACATTATCAAAATGTGCCCTTATTGTTATCTTCCAATGCTGCAGAGCCTGGTTAATGCAAAACATGGCTGTGGTTGTGCGCTGGCTAGCTTTTAAGATAGGAATGAGACCATGTGGTGCTTTGTGAGTTTAAAGAGATATTCTAGGTATGTTATATTTGATCTTCTAAGCAAGCCTATGATGGGGTTTGGGCAGGTAGTATTAATGCTTTTTGCAAATGAGGAAACCAAGTTTAAATAGGATTCAGCAGATTTGCTGTAGGTCACATAGCTTTGTCTAGAGCTGTTAAGATGCCCAGCACTCTGCCTCCCTTTGATATTGCAAGTAACTCCCTGGGCCACCTGCAGTGGGGAAGTCCTGTTATCTTCAGCTGAGGAGGGGTGGGCTGAAAGTGTTTCCCCCATGGGGGGATAGGTTTGGTCAGATCTCTCCCCACCCCTTTTCCTGTAAAGAGTGACACATATTTTCAAGGCAGTCCCTATGATTAGAGATGTATCATAGGGATGCTGAAGAGATAAAATCAGGAAGGGGGTGAGGTGCAATTGTGCATGGAAGAGAGCCATGAGCCAGGGCAGGAAATGTGGTTTCAGTGTCTCCACTGTTTAAAATGATGCCTTGGTATTAGATGTTTTCTAGGTTCACCGCTGAAGATTTAGGGCCAGTGAGGGTAAGTGGCAGTTCCAGGTTACCCAGCTAGTTAAGAGCAGAGCCAGAACTAGATAGGGAGGGTCTGTCATAAAAGCATTACTCAGGTCTATCAGAACTCTTTCTTCAACCCAGGCAACCAGCCATCAGCAGTGTGTTCCTTTAGCAAGGAAAATTTCAGTATAGTGCTGTCCAGTGAAAAGATTATGTGAACCACATAGATAATTTTTAATTTTCTAGTAGCCATATTAAAAAAGTTTTAAAATTTTAATAACATTTAATCTAATATACCTAAACTATTACTTCAATATGAAATGTAAAAATTATTCTGTTTTTTTCATATTGCCTTAAAAATCCTGTGTGTATTTTGCATTTACAGTACATTCAATTTGGACCTGTGGCTAGTGGCTACTGTATAGGACCGCATAGCTCTCAGAGGGCAGGGTCTGGTTAAAATACACATTGTTCAAGATGCTTTGAAACAAAGACTGTGTCTCTTGGCCCTTGGCAGCATTGCAGTGTACATTTTGGTTAAAATCTCTTAGACTAAGGGAACTGAGTGAACTTTGCTTTTAATAAGAGCAACAGAAAAATCTGAATTTTCAAAGCTTGTAATTTAGGAGTTGGTGATTCACATTATAAAAATTATTTATTGTACAGACTTTAAATGATAAATTCTTGTAGTACACTTGTGTTTCATTCTAGTGCATTAACTATTTCACACACAAAAAAAGATCCAAGGAACTGAGAAGTTTTATTAGGTACTTTGCTACTTGAGGATTAGTAAGTTTAAAATTTTCAGACAAAAGTAAGTCAATGGCACAATATTTGAATTATTAAAATGTGATTTTTGTCACAACTTTTTAGAGGAATTTTATTGCTTACAAAATGTTAACCTGAATGACATTTTAAATCAGTGAGTGTGATATAAACATCAAGCAGCTAGGAGTATTGGATTCTAGTCTCCACTCTGGTTGTAAATCGACTCTCGGAGAAATTTCTTAGGTTATATCTATTTCATTACTTATAAAACAATATCTAAAATCACTTTATTTTTTAAAAAACAGGAATTTAGATATCACTAGTTTTTAATGGTTATGAGATATGCAACCTCTTTCTGCTCAGGACTACAGCTCTTCATTGATAGTGTTATTTCTTTGGAAAAGTCAAATTCAAGTAAGATTATTTTGATTTGTAGAATCTTCCCTGTCCCTATATTTTACAGCATATTTTCAAAGCACTATATCTTGCCCAACTATTAGAGAGGAATAAATAAAGATATGAACCAGAACAAAATAAATCGATGAAGACAGCATGTAATAAAAGTCTGTAGAACTGTAGTAAGCACAGAATAGCGTGACTGGACAACCAAACCCCAGTGTGGATGCAATACTTGCCTCCTCTCCTCTCCTTTCTTTTACTTTCTTTCTGTTATTCAAGAATAGTTATTATTTACTACATTCAAGGTACTTCTATTTATAGCTAAAGTTTTTAGTCTGTAATTCCTACTGCAACGAAGAAATATCTTGTTGAGCAGATGCATATTTTGATATTTTATGTACTTAAAGTAGCTTTAGAAAATATTTATTTCTTAGAATCATTAAATTTAAACATGGAAGATTCCTTTTTATTAAGCTTTGTTGACTCCATAATATCTTGAATTCCATTTTTTTAGGGAAGACTTTTCTAATTATTGTAGTCAAAAATCCTCTCTGCTCTTCTGAGTGTTAACATCACATGCAGGAAAGACAATGAGTATGGAAGCCCAGGGCGCACATCTGGGTGTCAGCACTTTCTGGTTCCAGGGCTTGAGCAGGTCACTCAGTTGACTTCCCTGAACCTTAGTTTCCCCATTTGTAAAATTGAAGCTACTCTTGCTTGTCAGACACAATTGTCATGAGGGTTAAATGATGTATTGAAAGTCTCTAGCATAGCGTGTGGTATATGTTCAGTTCATGTTTTAGAGTGAATATATAATTGAATCTGTGATGACTGTTAGCACTCTATTGCCTTTGAAAAGTTTTGGTTGAATGTAGAACTGACTTGGTGTAGGTGTATAAGTGGCTTTAGTTATTTGGTTGATTTTTTAAAGTGGAGGAAGGGAAAGGAATACAGTAGGAGTCAAAATAAAGGAGAGTGAGTGATTTGAGGAGAGCACCAGCCTTTTGCACCATAAATGGCTGCATATCACATTTTTTTAGGAGTGCAGAAATAAGAAATAGTAAATGAAGTAGCTGGATACTGGAACAAGACCTCTTTCAGAGGCATGATGAGTTCAGAAAGCTTATAAAACTTCTGTTCCAATAGTAGTCCTCCCTTTTTATATCTTCCCATAAATTTGAGATGAAAAAAAAAACATTTTCTACTTAAAATTATTTTTAATTACTGCTTGACCAATAATACCCTGGAGTGGGGTTTATTGCTTTTGCTATGAAACTCTGAGAGCACGGTTGACAAAAGTGCTCTACTAACTGGCTTTTGTGCTGTGGCTCTAGGTCTGGCAATTGTGTTGTAGCCTCCAGGTGGATTTCTTCCTGGGTGTGGGGTTGGGGTTGGTCATGCCTTCAAGGTGGGGTAACTGAGAAAAAACATGGTGGATTGGGAACACTTAACCAGATCCCCAGTTAGTTAACGTTCATTCACAGAGAAAGGCAGTCAGTGGAGGTTTCTAGTTTTGTTTTTGTTGTTGGTTTTGGTTTTTTACATATTCATTGTTTGCTAGAGGTGGAAAGGACCTTTATTAGTTCAGTTATCTCATTTTATGAACAAAGAAACTTGAACCCTGAGCAGTTCAGCAGCCCACCAGAGGTTGTACAGTGAGTTAGGAGCAGAGCTGTATAAAACCCAGGTCCCCAACTCACCTTCAGCTGCCTCTGAACACCGATCTATGCCATTTTTCTGCCATGGAATGACATTCCAACACCTTTTATTTTATTCCCCATTTTCCTGATGTGTTTGAAATTATAAAATTTGAAATTTGAAACTGTAAAAATAAAACATCCTGCTATAATAAGTTAAAAAATACAAGATACATAAAGAAAAAGTTAATTTATCATCACCCGTTTAAAACACTATTCTGCTTTTGTAACTGAAGCATCACTTTAATGCAACATATATTTATCCAATTCTTTTTAATTGTTGCGTAATTCCTCAGTTAGGATGACTGTTGTTTGTTCAATAATTCTTCTATTGATGGTCATGCAAGTCGGGTGATTTTATTTTGCCAAAGTCAAATAACGCTACGGTGAACATCCTTGGCTGTATAGCTGGTGATTTTATATTCATAAAATTGATTCCCAAAATGAGATAGCTAGTTCTAAGGACACGTGTGATAGCTACTTCTGATCACTTTTCAAGAAGATTGTTGTAGCTTCTTATCATTCACGTTTATCATCATAAATGCTACATTTGTTTTTATTCTTTCCATCTGTTTTTTATTTATCATTTATTATAATTTGTTACTGTTCACTTTTCTCTTTTCTTCTGCTGCATAGTCAGAGTTCTCCTCAGTTCTCTACCCACCTCATTAACATGGCAGTTTTTTGCTTTTCTGCCCTATTAGTGGTTACTTTCCCACTCTGTAATATCAGAACAACTATAATTAAAAATTCTATATTAACATATAAAAATTAAATAAAGACTATTTCCCCACCTTGGGTTTTACCTACACAGGTTAGAATTTTTAATTGTCATCTATTAAATTTTTTCATATTGTGTGCTTCTCTTAATATTTAAACTGAAAATTAGATGTTCCTAGTCATATCATCTTCATCCCATTACAAGGTACCACTTTTCCTTTTTGTCTTTGTCTTCCATGTCTTGAGATCTCTCTCTAGTTAGGGCCCATCTTCCAAGCTTTCCTCAGATTGAGTTTATTGGTTAAGCAGTTACTTAGTTCTTGCATGTTTATAATAGTTTCTTTTTTGGTCTTCCCTGACAGGTGAAGAACATTTTGATTGGGGTTTTCCTCTCACTAGTCATTGTTGCACTGTGCTCTAGTTTCCAGAATCACAGTTGAGGAGTCTGTTGTTAATCTGATTCTTTTTCTTCTGTAAGTCCTCTGTTCGACTTGTTTGAATAACTAAATAATTTTTTCTTAATCTTTAGAATCTCTGACTGCTGATTCTGAAAAGATTGCAGAATAGGTTGTAGATGAAGAAAAGCCAAGTTTATTGCTTACTACAGTAAAGGAGACCACAGCATCGAGTGTTGGGGAGGGAGGACAGAGATGGGGAATTGATGAGGTTTGTTATAGTCCAGTTTGAAGCATGTTGTGCAGTGCAAGGACATGGAATTTGAGAAAGTTTTTGATAAAATAAGTTAAGACTGGTGATCTGAGTAAGGGGAACTTACTTTCATAAGCATTAGTTGAGCTGTCTATTGTTCAGATAAATGGGTTCTGGAAAATTCTTGAAAACACGTAAAATTATTACTTCATCTTCCTGGGTGAAAGTTTCCTGAAATAGTAAAGTAATATTAATACAGACAGCTGAATAGTTAAGTCATGTTAATGCACATAGTAAGCTACGTGGTTGCGAATGATTTAAATATTTTATAAGCCTAGGCATGTGTCTTTCTTTTCTTCATTAATGCTGCCTGAGCTTGTTGTGAGCCCTTTTAGTCTTGAGAATTATTCCTTCTTTCAGCTCAGGGAGGTTTTCTTTTGTCCTCTTCCTCCCTTCTAATTATTTCTTCTTTGTTCATTACTGTTTCTCCTCCAGGGAAACCTGTTTTCTGCATGTTCTGTCTCCCGGTTATATATTCCATGTCTCTGGAATTTTTTCTTATGATGTGTATTTGATCTTTCAGAGCACTGAATTGTTTTTTTTTTTAGTAGTGATGATCCTCTTTTCTGTTTTGCCTATTGACATTTTAATATCAGAAATCATGTTTTGTGGTTTTAGAGAACATTTTTTTGTGTCCTAAATGTATCTCCTTGAAAGTCCCTGTTGCCTTATTTTCTTTTATCTTTTTCATAGATACTTTTTGTTCTGGTTATTAATCTTGGTCTTTCTCATTCATGTGATTGAAACCTGTTACAGGGGTCATCATTATTCTTTGTCTTTTAATGGGTATTTGTTCCTCAGGCAGGCTAAGAAGACTGTTGGGCAATGGTAAATCAAGTAGTAGAGGATAAAAACACGCATATCGTTGTGATGAGAATGAGCCATCAAACCTGGGACCCATCACTGGAATTATGAGGAGACCACTTGGTCCTCAAGAGCAGTTCAGCTCATCAGTACACTGACCCTTGGGCCTGCTGGTGTCATAAGGGTGGGACAACCCCTCCAGGAACCAGCCACAGTGTCTTCCCAAGCAGAATCAACTTAGATTTCTGACCAGGTCACTTTAGGGAACTTTAAAATCTGTGGTTAACCCAGGCAGGTCCTTTGGCACATAGGGATTTTAAGAACATTCTCCTCAGGAGTTTTGAGAGAACTCTTACTTCAGGCCCATTTTCTAGCTCTCCCTGTACAGCGTGGGAGCATTTTTAAACACAGGTTCTAGAGCCAGACAGCCTAGGTTTTAATCCTGGCTCTGCAATTTATTGTCTGTGTGCTCTTGGGAAAACTACTTAACTAATTATCTTATCTCTAAAATGAAAATAATAACACTTATCTTCTTGATTTGATATAAGGGTTAAATAAGGTTCACCTTTATGGAAAGATGTAGTGCTCATAGAACAGTGCCTAGTGCACGACAAATATTTAGTAAATATTAGCTATTATTATTATTATTATCATTTCCAACTGATGGGGCTGCTGTGAGGATTAAGTGAGTTAGTATATGTAAAGTACAAATATGTGCCAATAAATGTTAGTACTATTAATTATTTTATATGATTCCGACTGAAAATACATGACTTATTAGCCCTGAATGCATTAGTGCAAAAAAAAAAAATCATTCAAGTTTTGTCAGTTGTCCCATATTGCTCTTTAGAGCAAAATAATCTAATCCATGTTACTCATGGCATTTTGTTAACATGTTGTCTGTCTCCAGTCTAGAACAGTTACTCAGTAATTTTCATGACCTTACTAGTTTTGAAGAGAGTAGGCCAGGTACTTTGTACAGTGTCTCTTAATTTGGGTTTATCTGATGTTTGCTCAGTATTAAATTCAGGTTAAATTTCTTTGGCAGGAAAAACACATAAGGGGTGCTGTATTTGTTTCTGTTGCATTCTTTCAGCTGATACATGATGTCAATTTATCCCACTACTGGTAAAGGCATAGAGACTGATATTTAGAAACCAAAGATCTGGGCACTAGGTGTGATCATTGTTATCAAGTTGTCACTGCTCTCCTATCCTCTCAATGAGGAGACCTCGAGAATTGGGGTGTGTGTGCACACACACCTATATTTAAAGATATTAAATCATGTACTCACACGGTACCTCCTGGTCCATGGGTTCATTCTTTTTTCTCCTTTTCCATATTTGTAACTCCTCTAACAAGAGAAATCTGGCTCCTATTATTCCCAGTATATTTACTTACTGCTTAATCCCTCTGTATGTAACCAGTATCCCAGTTCTGCCTGGCTGCTGCCTTGCTTGGTGTCCATATTTGCCCAGATACCTGTTTGGCTCAACCTTCAGCCCCACCAGATAGCCACCTTGTTCAGCTCTGAGCCTACTGTCCATCTCTAACAAGTATTGAGGAAGGGGGAGGGACCTAGTGACTTTTCAATGAGATTTTTAAAATTATTTAGGAAGGAAGAGAGAGGGAAGGACTAATTTGTTTGGCCCCTCTAAGTGTTTGAGAAGTGAAAGCAAAATATCATCATCATTGATGTCGGGGCAATGCATTTTTAATCCAATAGTACTCTGTGATTGTACTATGGAATCATAGCTGCATGTACAGCTTAGTTGTAACCCAGTTGTCATCTGATAGAAGTAGGGTGATCTGCTCTATGAAAATATATATTGTATTTTGGGTGAGGGAGTTTAATTGTACTCCACTTTATTTACTTTATTAAAATTCCATTGTTCTTAAATGGGTACATTTTCTGTCTTTTAAGGTGGTATACAAGTTTTTAAAAAATCCTTTTCCCAATTCCTTCCCACAGCTTCCCCTAATGTTAATATTGTAAATAATCATGTATACCCCCCAAACCAGGAAATTAACATTTTTATAAAAATAGCTATATATTCAAATCAAAACAATTTAATGAGAAATGTGACATTGTTTTTATATCTGTGCATTAATATCTGGCTTAATAGACGATAGCTGGAAGGAAAAGAGAGAGACAGAGACAGAGAGACACATACACAGAGAGACACACCCAGCCAGCCTCCAGACATTCCACTCATCTCAGGTGAGATGTCAATATATCAGTGAAACCATCTTGGGTGCTCGAGCCCAGGTGAATCTCTCTAGCCAACAACATCAGAGAAGATACTAGTTGTTTCTCCCATGCCCTGCCCAAATTGTAGAATTATGAGCAAATTGTGGTTGTTTCTTTAAGCCACTAAGTTTCAAGGTGATATCGTTGCATAGCAATAGATAAGAGAAACATGAGATGAAAATCTCAGAAAAGTTAATCATTGTGAACAAATTTTTATACATGACAAATATAAGCAGCACTTTGACAAATAAACACATTTTGCTTTTTCATGACTAAATGAGGGCTTTCTTTGCAAATTCCTCACCTAGAGAATGAAGGTAACTCTTAGTCTAAAACCATCAGATGGTGGTTAACATTACTTGGTTTGAGAAGCAATTATCATCGGTGCCTGAGAAATGCTCTTTCATGCTTCTGCTTTACCTTACTCTAATGGATCTGAGCTAAAAAAAAAAAAAAAAAAAAAAAAAGAATAACATGATTTACATCTTCCCAGAGAATTTGGCATCTATTATGTTAAAAATGTTAAGTAAAAACATGGTGAATTTTAAAGGCATAACATTAAGGAATTTTTTGAAGAATTCATTTCTTCTTTGTGAAGGAGTAGACTCTGACAGAGTTTGTCTTGAATGTAATATTATTCTGTGCAGCTGGTAGAAACCTGCCTTTCTGGTTTGTAGTGTCCTGTTAATCGGCAAAGGTGTTATTATTCATTTGAAGAATTCTTTGTTCTGGTTGAAAGTTTCACTGATAGTATACTTTAATAAACTTGTTCTACTTGGGAGTCTTTAAGATTATGTGACTCTTGTACCTCTGTCCTTTCCAGAATGTTGCTAGTATGTTAGTAATACAAGTAATCTATTTCTGTTTGCTGAGATTTAAGTGATGTAATTCATAATCCAGAATTATATCACAGGCATTTATTTACTCTCAGTTGAAAAGTAAATTATTCTACTGTAACATTTAAATGAAGTTTTTCTGAATGAAGTTATAAAAGGTCAGTTGCTTTCTTTATTTTCTTCTTAACTATTTGATATCCAATCTCTTTTCTTTTCCCGATGATGAAAAACCACATTCCTGTCAGATTTATTTTATTATATAAAGGAAGTTATATATCTCTTATGTAAGATTTATATATAAAAATTTAATTTCAAGCCCCTTTACTTTATGGTATCTTTTAAATTTCAGTTATAAGCTTCTTATTTCTTTATAGTCTGAGTCTATTGAAATGAAAGAACACTGAAACAAATTTTTTGTTTTTAACTTAAAGGTAAACTAAGTAGCTTTGAATCAGTTAAATACTGAGGTCAGGATAACTGAATCCATCCATCCTTCTCTTTGCTTTCATAGGTAAAGAAAAATAGAAATATTCACTAAGAGGCAGGAAGAGAAGTCTAATTCATAGGCCACCATGTTTCTAGTACTGCATCTCTTCTTCCCTTGTTGGCCCTTAGCATTAACTCAGTGAATTTCTGAGGAGTTCTTACTCTGTGTAATTGGCCTGCATAGAAAAGAAATAATGTATAATGCCCAGTATTTGCTTTCAAAATGTCTAAATATTAGAAAAGTTAAGAGAAGTAGATGGCTTTAATAAAGGCAGACTAGTGTAAGTCTCAGAGACAGGCAAAAATGACACATTGTAGATTCAGTGGAGGCAGAGGCCATAATGAAGTTGAGGGGATAAGAAGCAGGCTTTATGGTGACATGAGAACTGGATCTTGAAGCATAAATGGAGTTTTGATGATGACAGGGAAGATATTCTAGATAAAGAATAGTATAGGAAGGCCAAGGCCAGTGAGACCTTTTGAATTCCTGTCCTGATATCTGTGTTGTTGCTCGACTTGCAGGTCTCACTAGTGGAGGTCAATTGTATGTCAAAGACAATTTTTTATTTTATTCTTCTTTCTAAAGAACAAAATAAACAAAACAGAAACAAACTCATAGATACAGAGAACATTTTGATGGTTGCCAGGTGGGATGGGGTTTGGGAGATGGGTGAAAACAGGGAAGGGATTCAGAAGTACAAATTGGTACTTAGAAAATAGTCATGGAGGTGTAAAGTATAGCATAGGGAATATAGCCAATAATATTGTAATAGCTATGTATGGTGTAAGATGGATACTAGATTTATTGGGGTGATCATTTTATAAGATATATAAATATCTAATCACTATGTTGTACACCCGCAACTAATATAATATTGTATGTCAAGTCTAGTCGAAAAATTAAAATAATTATTTTTAAAAAAATCTTTGAGCATGTAGCCAAATGCTGTGGTCACAGTTAGCTCTTATTTTGAACTGAGATATTTCTCATTTCAGCAGAAGTTTCTTCCGGAGATGGTCAGGAAGACCTGGAATACAATCATATTCATGTCTTTCCTTTGCCAAGTACTGAAAGAAGTAAAGTTAGGAGACAAGTTTTCCTTAAACTTCAAATGAAAGTAATCCTCTGACTTAAAAATGAGGCTTGTTTCTCAGAGTATAAGGAACTGGGGGCGGGGGTATGTTGCCTCCACACTACTATTTAAGGGCCTCTAACAGTTAGGTCTGCCTGTTCAAAGGACTCCACAAGAATTCAGAGTAAAGAGTCTTAGAGTAACAAATTTATTTGGGGGAAATGAGACGTGTGAATTATTTATATGTAAACATGGTCAACAAGTTGACAGGTCTACACCGTAGTCCTATCTTATCTCTATTCTATATATTTTCCTTTCTTAACATCTCTTAATGCATGAACCAAATCTACAAAAGAACTACCTCCATGAATCAAAAAAGGTAATGACTAGTTTCTTCTTGCATACTTTTTCTTTTTAAAAATATTTTTACATAATTAAATGTGGCATGCACAAAAAAACTTCTGATGAAAACAAAGTTTTCTAAAAGTTTCCTGAAGTTTTAGTCATTCCATTGCCCCAGGACTTCTTTAGCATTCTGATGGGTCAATCAACTGCTTCCACCATAGAGGTTCTTTGTGTTACATTCTAGGTGCATATTGCTCAACTCTGGCATTTTTATTAGCGTACTTTTCCCATCTTCTAGAGATTAATCGTTTGCTGGTATGTGATAGGTGCTTAGTAAACATTTGAATGAATGAAGTCATTTTTTCTTTTATAATATCCTGATGGTACTTATTTGTCCTTTTCTAATAATAAATCCTGGAACTGGTCTGTTCCTTGCTCAGTGTACTTCTAGTTTGTTTTTCGGCTCTTATGTTGGTTCTCTGTCAGTTCTTTCATTTCTTTATTCAGGATGATTTCTTCCAAACTTGAAGACTTTCAACCTGAACTACAAAATATAGCCCACAGGCAGTCTTTAAGAAGAACCCACATGAAAAATAAAATTATCTCTAAGTTTAAAAGCAAAAGGCATAATAACGGAATACAAATTGGGGGAAGGGTAATTGGAAGGATTAGAGCAGGATGGGCAGAAGAAATGTGAGCTGGTGATGTGCACCCCCCAGCTAATTTACTGCTGGCATTCATGCTTTGAGTCTTGTCATATTACAGTATGACAGATGAGAATTAAGAGGTTTTCATATACATGTTTGCTTGAAGTAGTGACAGAAATATAGTATTTCTGAGGTTCACTTGGCTCTGCTCCAGGTGCATGTGTAGACACACCCATAATGTACAGAAAGCTGTAGAGGGAATCATGAGACATTATGTTTTCTCTTAGGTCAGCTCTGGGGGCATTGCATAACATTTCATGCTTTCCTTGTGGTTTCTCTGTACATGATAACAAATATTTGTAAAGAATTTTCAGCACCAGATTTATATAAATGCAAAACTGTCACAGAGAATTGACAGACTACGTTCTGGTATTTTTGGAATGATAATTTTGGAAAACAGTGATTCCTTCTGTGTGTGAAAATTTTTGTGATTTCTAAATATTTTCCAAACTACTAAGCTTGTTTTCCAATCTTGCTTTTGTGTGTATTCTTCATGAGTAGAGTAGTATCTCTTTTTTTCTACTTGATAAGTAAATTATATGTATGAAAAAGCTAACATTTCTTGTGGAAGTAGAAGCACAAAATATTTTTCATGAAGACAGCCTTCATATCTATCTATCTATACACACACACACACACACACACACACACACATATGTATAGGTGTGTTATGTATGTATGTATTTAAATTTGTCCCCATTTCAGTGCTGTAATTTTAAGGACAATTCATTCTTTTGTTCACGAAGCACATCTATACCTGCTTGGGATAGGAGGGTTAGGTTTGAATTGTGTGGCTCTACCAGCTTTAGTTACTCAGTCTGTTCCTGTCTGCGCCTAACTAGAGAGGACCCAGAGGAGAGATTAGATCAAGATGGGACATTAGCCTCATATGCCAGCCTTCCAGAAATATTTTGAAGTAACAGGAAAGATATGTGTGCATTTTCCACAGCTGTCTGGAAAATAAGAAAGGCTGATCTCAGCTGTCCAGAAACTATAAAAAAAAAAAAAAATCCTGAGGCAAAAGGCAAATGTGAAAGAATCGAAAGTGAAAACCATACTCCAAAACTGTGGGTAGAACTATGGAAGGAGGTAGTGATGGATTAAGGATTGCTCTAAACTTAGTGGCTGTTGACATATTGGGATAAGATCCAAGCAACAATCCCAGTGATGTCTATAGAACTTGCAAGACACCTAATATCTTTCCAATAAATTCCTTTCAGAGTTACTTAGCAAGAGTCATCTATTATTGTTTGCAACCAAGAACTCTGCTTGATGCACTCACATTCCTACAATAAACTATTTGTATTCATGATGGTATATTTAGTATACAATTGGATACTAAATTTCCTATACTCTTACTCAGGAGTTTTACTTGGGATCCTGGTTCTTAGACCTAAACATACATATTCACTGCCATTACAGGGCAAGGGAAAGGAGGCTGGTGGATTGCCTGGCTGTTCATTTTGTGCTTCAAGAATGCAAGGAAACCTGGCTTACAAATTGGTCACTGTTACTCCTTGTTACAATTCATTCCAAAACTGGATGACTGAATTTTCAGCTCTTCCTTCATCTTTGCATCACTTATTCAAAAAGCAAAAGTCCATGGCTGAAACCAGGTCATGTGTCATGGCCCAGCTGCCAGGTGTCAGGGTGTCTGGTTCCTGCTTCCACCAAGACTCACACAATGGGGGATCCTCTTCAAATAGAGGAGAGGGCTTGATAAACACCCAGGACAAAAGAATTAAAATGGAAAATTCTGTAATACAAATATTTGACATAGAAATTTTTACTATTTCATAAATTAAATAACAAAAATCATGTAATCATTTCATATTCCCGTAAAAAAGTTGATAAAATTATCACCCATTCTTGGTTAAAAACCAAAACAATAAAACAAAACAACAACCTCAAAGCAAGAATAAAAGGACCTTCTGTTCGATAAAGTTATACACAAAAGGCTATATAGCAGCCATTATGCTTAGGGTTGAAATTTTAGAAGCAATTCCATTACTCTCAGTAAGAAGAGAAGGGTGAATGTGTCATCATTTTATTGAGATCTCATCTAGTGCAGTAAAAACAAAAACAAATATGGAGGAAACATTTTGAAAAGGAAGAACTAGAACAATTCTTCTTTGTAGAAAATGTGATTATATGAACAGACTCCATAGACATTTTTTTTTTTTTTTACTAATGTGAGTTTAGCAAGATGGCTGGGAAATGTAAAAATTTGGTTACTTTTCAATACATTAACAATAGCCATGCAGAAAGTATACTATATCAATAAAACTATAAAATAGGTAAGAGTAAGCATGAATGAGTTTACTATTGCTGAATAACAAATTACCACAAATCAGTGGCTTAAATATACCCCCATTTATTATTTCATTATTCTGTAGGTTAGAAGTCTAGGATAGTGTGGTTAGGTTATCTCCTCTTTAGTCTCACAAGGCTTAAGTAAAGGTATTGGGGTGTGGGACTGCTTCCAGACTCTTTCAGATTGTTAACAAAATCGTATTTTTGTGGTTGTAGAACTGAGGTTCTCATTTTCTTACTGGCTGTCAGCTGGGAACTACTCTTAGCTCCATGAGGCTGTTTTTATTGCTTTCCCAAATGGCCCCTCCATCTTTCAAGTGGCAAGGACCTGTGCAGTTGTTCTCATGCTTTCAATATATCTTACTTTCCCTCTGTCCTTCCCTTTTGATGGAGAAAATGCTTTGCTTGTAAAGGCCCACGTAATTAGATCAGATCATACTTCAGTAATGTGTGTGTGTGTGTGTATTTTAAGGGCAGTTGTGACATACAATCACAGGGTTGATATTTCATCATATTCACTGGTTCTAGGAATTAGAGCAGGATATATTTTTGGGGTGGGGAGCATTTTGTAAATTCATTCCTAGTAGAATTTTGTAAGACCTACATGAAAAAAGGCATAAAAATTCCTTGATGAATAGAAAAGAAAACCACGTAGATTTCCTTTTGTAAATATCATATCACGCCCCCCCCCAAAGTCTGTCAATTAATTTGATTCCAGTCAGATTTCATACAGAATGGTTTATTAAATTGGCAAGCTGATTTTAACTTCCTCTAATAGAGAAAGATGTGTAAGAGTTGGCAAAGCATTTTTTGAAAAAGGGTGATGGACAGCAACAAATTAAACTAGACTCTTTAAAATATTCGAAGATTGGTCCAAGAATGATCCTAGGAGTCGAATGAGGGTTCATTTAGTAGATGATGATAAAGTTGTTTTGAATTCAGAGGAAATGATGGCTTTTCTGTTCAATGGTGGTGCAGTTGTCTATTTGGAAACAAAGTTAGGCTCTTATCTCAAGCACAAAAATAATTTTCAGATAGCGTGAAGAGCTAAATATACTCAGTAAAATAGTATTAGAAGTACTTCGTAGAATTTGCTTTTAAACTTGGGGTTAGAGAATGTGTCACTCAAATGCCAGGAAATGCAATTGATTACTGAGCACATGATAGAGCGATTATCTCCTCCTCCTGTTTGTTCAGTCAGACTGAAAAAATTTTGCTCAGTCCAAATGTTGGCAAGGGTGTAGGGAAATGTGCTCTCATTGAATGAATTGTAATGGTCTTCTGGGCAGTGCCCATTGTAATTTTAAGTATGCATATTCTTTGAATTAGTAATGTACTTGCAAAGTTTTTATCCTAACTGAATACATAGGTACATGAGCACAACGAGGCATTTACTGGAAGTGGCATTGTTATTATACCAACAACCTACAAATTCATCATAAAAGTGCTTTTTGTTTATTAATCTAATGAATTTTGGAAAAGGGACTCATTAAGTTTCACCAAGATAAGTTAGAGGAAAATGAAATACCTGTGGAATTTGAAATAAGAACTATTTTCATGCACTGTGTGCTTTTACCCTCTCTTATTACCCATTTTATTATATATTTAATTAAAACATTTTCTTTACGTTACAAATTTGTTTTCTAAAAGCAGGCAATGCTGAGTACTCACTTTACAAGAGGAGTAGGCATGTAATGGGAATTCTCAGAGGGAAAATGCAGCTGAACAAAGCCCTACTTCAATGTGTGAATTCTTGGGGATTTCTTTTACTATCCAGTTGTATCTGCCAATGATGGGGGAAAAGAAAAGAAATGTGTGTATCTGTACACATGCCATCAAAATGGATTATTTTCAAAATTTATATGGTATGTGGAATAGTGCTCGCTGATTAAATGTTTATCTCATGTGTGAATAATTAGTACTTAATATATTCTATGATAAGAATCTTAATTTAAAGAATCTGTGTATGTAGTGGGATGGGGAGAAGAGATTAGATTTTTAGATAGGTGTCAGCATTTACAGAGCAGCCAAGGGAAATGTTTTCTTTATGTCTTTGCTTATGTGAAAAAGATAAAGTAAAATATATTCCACTAGGCCATTTGAGAACATTACCATTGTTTGACATCTTTAATCTATGGGTTTATTACTTAAAGATTGAAAATAAAACTTTGGCTGTTGTTATTTTAATTTTATGTATTTTAATTTTATGTTATTTTAATTATTCTGTATTGTTAGAGTAACACCATAGGTGAAAATTGCTTAAAGAATTGTGAGATTTTAATCAAAATAAGTGTTTTTTTGATGAATTTATTAGACTCTCTTTATATAAAAGATTGTCTTCATAAAGAATTTTGTCCTGAAGATAATTTACAATCCCATAAGAAAAAAAGTTTTTATTAATTTAAAACCCACTACAATTTTAAGATATTTTTTCCAAAGCAATTTCTTTAATAATACACTTTACTTACAACCTTTTATTTCTTTGTAACTGAGGCAAAACTTATCGAGGAAACTATGAGCTAATAAAATTGGTCCCATTGTTAGTGAAGCTAATTAAAGATGAGAACTGTGACTGTGTCCCCCTGAGTCGCACAAAACACCTTGTTAAAAAAAAGAACTGTGAATTGTTTTTGCAGAAGTCAACGAAAGGTTCTGTTGTCCTTGACCACGTATTCCGTCACATAAACCTTGTGGAGATAGATTATTTTGGGCTGCGTTACTGTGACAGAAGCCATCAGACAGTGAGTACAATGACTTTGTATTAAATTTTTCTGGTTATAAATTTCATGCTATCTCTGGCCTTTTCTGATGTGGCTTTAGGCGGTTAGTTTCCTTGTAAATGAAAATAACTTTGAAAACCTTAAGCATGTTTTCCCTTGCTAATTCCTTTGTTATTTTTTTCCTCTAGCCAAAAATCTGTAGAGTTGCAGGATTCACAAGTCATATATTTGTACTCCTCTTTGCAGATGGCTTACCTGTTTTTTTTGTTTTTTTTTTTTTTTTGCAACCATGTCATAGAGATCCATTTGTGCTGTTAAGTGGATTAAATAAACCATTTAATGTGTTGGGGGGCAAATGGATAGATAGTCTCTTGAAGTGACAGTTATTGTGTTTAAGAAAGCGAATGGTTAAAAAGAGGAAATACATATACTGTAAAAAAGATGCCTATCTACGTTTTAGAAGTTGGATGAGCAATTATAAAGTAAAATAAATAGAAGTTCTCATTTATTAGCTTGATGAAATAAGAGTAATAAAGGTAACCAAGCTTTTGGTATCTGATAGCAGTTGTTTACAAGGGTTTAACTCAGAACATATTTCTGACTATTTGGATGGTTAGAGAGTTATGAAGATACTCATCACATTGGTTAATATTGATTCATGTGGTTATGAGTCTGTTTCATGGATGATGAACAGAGGAAAGATTTGATCTTGAGGTACAAAAGGATTTTTATTAATGATTTGTTTTAGTCTAAGAAAGATCTTAACCTGAGATAGACAGTCTTATGCAAAATGCTTATGCTTGCCTTAAAAATACCCTGTTTGACTTACTTTTTATTTTTTGTGCTGCTTACCTCCTGTTAAAATAAAGTTTCCTGTCTTCTTCATCAGTTCTCTCAGCCTCCACTGGGGTCACCCAGGGTCAATTCAGTGATGGACATGATTGGCTGAGCGGTGTTTCTCAGCCCAGGTCCCAGGAATATGCCAGGAAGAGATGAGGCCAGACTAATGGAATGTTATTGATGGTTATAAGTTGTGATTTTTCTTGAGCTAGTTTCATAACCTGTTCTGTTTCATAGGAGGATTTACAAAGTAGGAATAAAAAATTGGGTGTGTTGGTTAGCTTTCCACAGAAACAAATAGCTTTCTAAAGGCAAATAGTCATTAATGGACACTTCAAAGAAAGAGAATGGGCATATTGAGAAGTTCACTGAATTCTATCCCAAACAAGTCCTAAGTCAATACAGCAAAACTATAAATCTATGCGGAAAGATTAGATTGAAGGCTGTAGAAGATATCTCACATTACATTTATATTTTTGAAACATTTTTCCTAGCAGAAAAAAAATATACAGTTCTCTGATCTTATCTAGTATGCCAGACCTATCCTGGAATAATTGACTGTCTTGCTAAAATTATATAGATCTTATCTGTTTTTTTTTTCACTTTCCAAAGAAAAAATGCTAGAGAATTTCAAATATGGCTTATAATATTGCAAAAGAATTAGCAGTTAATATTGACAGTTTATTCAAAGTTTTCTAGGGCTTGTATTAAGACCAAAAAATTGTTTTCCTACCTTTTATTTTTAAGGGGTGGCATTTGTGGTAGTGTTTGTAATACAGGTGTTTTAGGAAAAAATAAATTACACAATTAGAAAGGGAAAGCTCTTAAGTCATGTTTTTTAATTAGTTGTGTACATCATATGAAAAAAATGATTTTTTACCTCCCAGATTTATTCCTAGTGAGCTCAGATAAAATGGAGGTGATTTATAAACATTACCTAGTCTTTGCATGCTTAAATATCTGATGATCTAATGTTCTTTTTAATTGTGAGAAGCTGTGTGAATAGGTCATGAAAATTTGCCTTTCCTCTGTGTAACTCTTTCATTAAAGCATACTGTTCTAGAGGGCTGATGGCATGTATCTGGGTAGGTACAGGTGATTCCATTCCTGGCTAATGACTTTCAGGAATGCACCTACATTACTGTCCATTAGATTGGATTTTCTGTATTGCTTCTCTATTTTTTGTGCACTCCAAAGTTTATTTTTAATGGGTAATTTCTGTTTAACAATCTATAGTAAAATGAAGATCTACATAGAGAAAACTTTGCGTCCCAAAGAAGGACTACTTAGGTCGCCTTTTGAGGCAAATATAAAGAGAAAGTGAAAGAAGGAGGTTTGAGGATAAAAGGGAAGCATTAAAGGTGACAAGGAAAGGAGAGATTGCTCACATAGATAGAAAGCCCTAGGTTCTCCTTCCCTTAGAAACAGATCATGCCTTGGGGCTATGCCTCAGACCCTGATGGGGGGTTGGGAGGTGTGGGGATAGGACTGGGTAACCTGCAGTACTGCTGGTTAGCCAGTTATGGTCACAGTATAAGCATGCAATATATAAGCAAGTGAATGAGAAGTCAGGGAGGGCTTTATGCCCTACTCTGATATTTAGCGCATGGTGCATAAGAAGATAGGCAGCTACTGTAGAGAATCCAAGAGCAGCATACTGATGAACATGTCCCTAGGAAAGATGGACCTCACAGGGCAGGGAACTTCTCTGTCCTGGAGGATCTAGACAGTTTATCATCATCATCCACCACCATCTTTGTGATCAATGCCCCAGGAATGAGTGAACATTTTCTGTATGTTGTCATTACATGCTCAGAACACCTGTACAAGTTAAATTTTATTATTCTGCTGCTAGAGATGAAGAAATGGAGCTAAAAGGGTTAAGCAATTTCCCCAAAGCTAGTATTAGGACCAGAATTTAATGTCTCCAAGACCTTTCAACCACTACAATATCCTGACTAGAATGCATGTAAAATGAAAAGGTTTGGCTTACTTAGGATACTAAGGAATTCTCTTTTTTTTTATGCAATTTGCATATTAATGTTGAGTGGAGTTAAATGGCATTTTATAAGAAGTGAACTTCTTAGATTGACCTTGTGGCAAGAGAGTTTGTTTAGGCCTTTGTATATGCATTCATGGGTTGTTCACCGGTTATTTAATGAATGCTTAATATGTGCAGGCCGTGTGCTAGAGCCTTCTCTCTTTTTCATATAGTCTCAGGGATTCTGGGGAAAGGGAATTTACTACCTGGAATATTAAGCGGAAATATATGAATTTTATTAAACTGTGCGTACTGTGAAACCAAGTCCTCGGAAGTTCATGTAACATGCATTGATTCAGGTGTAACCTATATGTAAAGGAATAGCTACGTAGAAATAAACTCTGGTAAAGCAAACTTCTCTTTAAGGAGTACAGATGACTTGATTTGGAACACTCTGGGCACCATAATTTTTTCACTTCACTTCTCAGGTAAGGTCTGGAAAAGAATCTCTAGGAAATAAAAACAGTTCATGAAGACTCATTTACTGAGACTGAATCAATACAGTGCCGCATGTGTTAATCCAGGCTTACTTTTATAAAGCAGTCTCTTAAATATGCACCATGAAGTTCACATACTTGCAGTTCCTTTTCCTAAAGACAAACGTGAAAGCATTTAGTCTGGGCATAGAGCCTACTTTCTTTTCTGCTCTGGCCTCTGTCATCAGGTTCTTTCTTGATCCAGCTGGTCCGAGCAGGGGATGTAGCTCATCTATGTTGGGGCCTTGGTTTTACTTACAGAAAATTTCCAGCCTCGGTTTAAGGTGGATGCAAGGCAGTCTGTCATAGGGATTATAAGAATATACATACTGGGATTTAAAGAGATTCAGATTTATCTGATGGTCGCCATCAATTTTTAATTTTAAATATTGTCAATATTTAAAATTATCTTAAAATACTGAGCATTAAACCTAGAACAATAGCACTTCCAGAAGTTTGCTCCCTCCAGTACATCCTCAGACTGCCTGTCACCAGTGTAGTTGCTAGCTCAGCAGGAACACCTCATTCTCCTCAAGGTACATGGCCCAGCAGCTCAGCTTAGCGTGTCTATACTTTGGATGGGTACCCGGCTATCTCTGTGTTTTGTATCCTAATCCCTAGCACCTGTGAATATA
Source organism: Macroglossus sobrinus (assembly GCA_004027375.1). Taxonomy (NCBI): domain Eukaryota; kingdom Metazoa; phylum Chordata; class Mammalia; order Chiroptera; family Pteropodidae; genus Macroglossus; species Macroglossus sobrinus. The sequence continues at coordinate 168,187 of PVKZ01000428.1, read as the reverse complement.
TCACTTTACAAGGCAAAAAGGGATGGCAGATATGATTAAGGATTTTATAGTGAGGAGAGTGTCCTGAATTTTCCAGTGAGACCACTATAATTCCAAGTGTCCTTATACATGAAAGATGGACTCAGGAGAGTCAGGGAGATGTGACGATAAAAGCAAAGGTCAGAGTCACGTGCTTACTGTAAGAGGATTTTGATCCAAGGAATGCAGGCAGCCTCTAGAAGCTGGAAAAGGCAAAGAAAGGGATTCTTCGGGGATCTTCCAGAAGAACCACAGCCCTGCCCACATCTTGATTTTAGCCCAGAGTCTTAGTGTGGGATGCTTAACAAATTACCATAGACTAGGTGGCTTAACCAAGAAATATTTACTTCTCATAGTTCTGGGGCTGGAAGTCTGAGATTAGGGTTCCAGCATGGTTGGGTTCTGGTAAGAGTCCTCTTGGCTGCAGACAGCTAACTTCTCCTTGTAACTTTACAAGATGAATATAGAGTGCTTAGCTGGCTAGCAGTCTGCCCTTTTCTTATGGGCACTAATCCTGTTCATGAGGGCTCTGCTTTCCTGACCCAATTATCTCCTAAAGGTCCTACCTGCAAAATACCATCACATCAGGATTAGAGTTTCAACACATGAACTTTGGGGCGAGGGAGTCACAAAACTCATTTTTTTGTACCCAGTGGGAACATTTGGGACTTCTGGCCTTTGGAATTGTAAGAATTTCTGTTATTACTGTAGTGAAAATAAATTATACACATGGTTACAGTGGGAAACATTTTATCTTGCTTGCTCAGTGGAAATATAAGGGATTTCTTGTCCAGGTTCATCACATTAGGCAGAAATCTGAAACATTGTTACTTTCCCTGAGAAATAATGGCATATAGCCTTCCTCAGATACTCAGGATTTCTGTGATCAGGGCTGCTTGTACATCCCCAAATGAACAATATTAATTGCCACTTCAAAATTATTTAGGTTCCTTACTATGAGAGACAGATGGTGAGGTCTGTTAATGATAGATGGAGAACTGAAAGAAATCACAATGCAGACTTCTTCACTTTTAAGAATTGGGTAAATCTGAAATTAGTCTGAGGCTGGAAGGAACACGAGCCACCTTTCTGGGTGTTCAGAAGCTATTACAAATGAAGTGTGATGTACGGGAATAGATAACAGCCTTTGGAGTCATGAGGTAGGTGTGAGTCCTGTATCTGCTCCTCATGAACAGCCAAGTCACTTAATTTTTCTGAATCTTGAGAATAATAATGCCCCCTAACCCAACTCCCAGGATTGCTGTAGGACCAAATTAGAGAACACATGAAAGCTTTTTGTAGTTAAAGGTGTTAAATATTTAGAAGGTCTTTCCTGTTGAACCTAGGATGGAGGAAAATATTGCTGGTGATGTATATTTTCTAAAAAGTGGAGTAGAGACATGAAAGAAAGAGTCTAGAGGAAAGAAGAGAGAAAATCAAATAAGCTCTGGATCTTTAAATACCTTTGGAGAATTTTGAAAATGAGTTTTGTTGATATTGCAAGCAGTAATAAGGATAAATGTGACATCCTAGTAGTACTTCTGGTTTTAAAATTAGTAGTTATAACCATGTCTCATTTTAATATTAGCACTTGAGGCTCCTTTACAAATTGCTTCTTCAGAGGCAGAAGTTCTATATAGTTAGGTCTTTTCTCAGAATACAAAATTCAGCCTGGCTTTGAGAAATAGACTGCCTGGTCTGCTGCCCTCTGACTTCTGAAGTCAGAGGAGGGGACACGTAGCACTCAGACACAGCCAGCATGTAAATAGCCTCTTTCTCTAATGAGCTGCTCTTTTCTTCACCAAGACTGAAAAAAATAATAATATAAGTGAAGCCACTTTAAAGTGGAGTTGACTGGGAGCTGCCATCCCAGGGGAACTGCCTTGCCTGTCTTCCTCCTCAGACCTTTGGAATGTTAAAATTGAGGAAAATAACCTTTGCACTCTGCCTAAAGCAGTTGTGTCCTAAACAATTGTTTGCAAAGATAACAAAAAACCAGGTATTATGACTAATGGACTGAGAATTAAAAACATTCTTTAGAGTTAACATCACTATGGTAGCTTATCTGCACTTACAGAAAGGCCTTCCTTCCTTCATTAATGTGATTATCACCCTTCCCTTTCTTATGACTGTCTATCCCTTGCCTTCATCTCTTCATCAGAACACTATTTGGATTTCTGCCTGAATCAGTGCTTCCAGAATAGCTATTCTTGGATCTCAAATAAATGCTTGTTACAGCCTCTCACTTCGGCCTTTTAGTTTTAGGTAACAAGACAGTAAAAACAATCCTAATGTGCCTTTCTAACTTCTTGACCCTCCACAGAGGCTTGGTGGCTTCTTACCCATCCTCTCCTCTCCTCTCAGTGGAAGATCCCCAGTGCCACTGACCTGCAGCTTATCGTCTCTCACCTCTGCATTTCTAACCCCCATCTCTCTCCTATGAGGGTTTGGACATATTTAAGTCTCTCCTACTTAAATCCATTCTTGCCCCACTCCCACCTGCTCCTCTGTCTACTGAGATGGACTCTGTGTCACACCTAAATGCCAGAAGCCTCATCTAAATTTATTACCTCCACTTCTCAAACCCCATTAACTTCTCATAGTTTGGGTTTAATACCTATCATGCCACTGAAACTGTCCTCGGGGTTTCTAGGTGCTAAATCCGAGCACACTTTCCCCTCTTATCTTTCTTGACCTTTCTGTTGAGTGACCTTCATGACTCACTCCTTGAAGTCTTCTCATTTTGCTATGATGACAACACATTCTCCTTGTTTTCCTCTTTTCAAGTTTTCATCTGGTTATTTCTATTCAGTCTTCTTTATGATCACTTCTCTGCCTATTTCATAAAATGTTGATATTCACTAGGATTTTGTCCTTGATTCTATTATGCTTTAACAGGCTCACATGTTTAGTACTGTCTCTTCTGGCACTATTTGTCTCTGAAATAATTTTCCTTAAAAATATAAGCTAAACTATGTATTTGTATCCTCCTTCTGCCCAATGCTCAGAGTATTACTGAGCAAAAATGCTCCTTGTCCATTGAGCAAAAGCAGGCAGGTTCTGCCATGGGTAATGCTGTTCTTTGCATCCTGATTTATTGTATTTTACAGTGTGAATGAGATTTACTTTCTGTAATGTTATGTTCTGGCAAACACAATGACTGATGAGATGTGTGTAAATAATAATGTGAGTCCTCTTGCAAAGAGGTCATGTGGGATTATTACAAATAGAAACTTTTACTATTCAAGGCGTCTTCGAGCTTCTGGGGGTGAGTGGAGAGACAGAAGGCAAAGAGCAAGAATAGAAAGGTTTTCTGTCTGGATTAATAAACAGTCTAGTGCATGGGAGAGCCATATGACAATAGATGAGACTCCTGACTTCTGCGCCTCAATTTCTCCATTTATAAGTTAGGATAGCAATAGTACCAAATTTCAGAGATAGTTGTTGAAGGTTAAGGAGCCTATATAAAACACCCAGACTGGCGCTTTCAACTGTGTGGTCAGTGTAGTTGTACATGTGAGCTGTCGTTCTGTACCTGGAGGTCCCTCAGGTCCCTCAAGTGCAGCGTATTCAAACTGAAGGTGTCACCTCCCCGTCCAGACCTTCTCTTTTTCTTATGTTCTTGAAAGCAGTGATTTTCCAGAATTAAAAAAAAAAACAATAACTATGTACTTGTGTATAATTTTATATTGACAAAAAACTTATTATAAGTTTTAAGTAGATGCAAGTGTTTGGTTTGTCATAAATATTGACATTGTAAAATCTGTCATGTTACTCTTAAATCTATACAATGATTCTGTGTATTATAGCAATTTGTACTTATCAACCTTTAAAAAATATATAAACAAACTTTTTGTTTAGTTAAAATATTTTTCCTTTATCTCCTTGAACTTGTATTTATGTCTCATTTTCTTTATAAACTTTTATTATATTTTATTAAATATATTTATCCATAATAATATCTTACATATAAATATAAATTTTAGTTTATTTCTTGAGTCTTTAAGACTCTGTTTGCTATTGGGCTTAGAGTAGTTATTACCATGGTTATTCGTATCCAATTAATTAAAGCAGCAAAATATTATGACTTTTAATAATGATTAAACATAAAAAGTAAACAATTATTGTAAATGCGTCTCTTAAGGAAATGAATAGGTTTTTTTCTTCATTAGTCCAGGTACCCTTGGATGATTATAAGATATTCTTGGAGGGAGATAAACTCTCAGCAACAATTTTATTCCTTTTTTTTTTTTTTTTATAGATATGAGCCCTAGTAACTCAATTTACTTAAATAGGTAGATAGGAAAGGAAAGAGTTTTGATAAAGGAAGGTCACTCAATTCCTTGAACTCCTTCTGTGTTGTATGCCAAAAAATCAGTGATCTGTCATCAAAAATTATTTTTCGTAATCAGGTACCTCAAATGCAATGTAGTTATCATCTTCCTCTCTAACTTGACTCTTTTTCTTTATTTTATTTTATTGAGGTACAATTGACATATAACATTATGTTACTTTCAAGTGTACCACATGATTTTATATTTGTATATACTGCAAAATGATCACATAAATGTAGTTTCCATTCATCACCATATATAGTTACAAATTTTTTTTTGATAATGAGACCTTTAAAGGTTTATTCTCTTAGCAACTTTCAAATATGCAGTACAGTATTAATTATAGTCACCACGACTTATTCCTTTTATAACTTTTGACTTCCGTTACCTCTTTTTATATTCCTGAGAGAAGTGATTTCTCAGACTACTCACTAGGTCCTCCCTCAGTTTGATTGAAAGCAATGAATTCAAAATCACTTGACTTGCAAATGATTTATTAATCATTATAGTAATTCAGTTTCACAGTTTCTGAGAAGTATATTAAAAAATGCTTTACCAAGATTTACCAAAGGAGTATTATGCTTTTTTCCTTCTACTTAGGGTCACATGATTTAATCCAATTTAGTTGGAAAGGATTAGGAAAATTAAAAATTGTTAACTTTAACATACATTTGCCAATACAAGATTTTTTATTAAATGCTTATTTCTAATTATGTACTTTATATTTTCATCAGAATCCTGGAGCTGCAGATTTAGTTCATTCATTTAATGGATTGTGTCCAAGGTATAACTCTTTGCCAAAGCCGGTCATCAAACCAGTCAGCCAAACCAACTTGCTTTTCTGTCATTTTTCAATTTAAATAAAAATGTTAACATATGTTCTGCGATAAGTATTTTACTGTGGAATTTTATTTCTGAGATGAATAGATAGATAAGGCATAGTGTTTTGTCACTTAGATGAAATAGGCTTATAGGGCTTTGATTTGTTTTATTCTTATGGGACTCTTCCTCGTGAGCTATGTATATTTCAGTTTTCATTGGAAGATGGAAGTTACAAGATAAATGAAAATTGTCACTGCTGCCCTATTGTATAATACATCTGAATTCAAAACAACCCAAGTATGGGTCAAAATACCATTCTATCACCTCATCTAGTTCTTGCCAGAAATATGTTTAAGGTAGGGAAATACATAATTTATGGTGTCTTTATTAAAGGCTAACACTGGTATTTAAAATTTTTTCTGTGTTTCTACTCCTGGGACTTTTCACATCCTGAGACAATGTACTTGAAATAGGTGAGATATGCCTTTCTACTTTAAATTGGGAAAGGGAGATTGTGAAAGGGGAGCATAGTGGAAAGGAGAACTTGTGTCTTAATCTCAGATCTATTCTTAAGTAGATCAGTTTTAGGAAAGACTGTGCATGGAAGTCAAGGATTTGGAAATAAGTCTTTTTAAAACTTTTCATTGCCTGTGTACCCTTCAGGAAGTCCTCACGTATATATCCCTGAGGTATTTGCACATCTGTTTGAATACCTTAGCAAATGCCACACCATCCCAGTTGTTCAAACTAGAGGGCTGTGTAATTCACCATCCAACCCAGAATACTTTTGAGAGTGAAAAGGGCCACTGTTAATAATTGAGCTGGGACAGCAGTTGTAAATAGAACTTAGGGTCGGTCACCTATTAACCTTTCTAGAATTAGTCTCTATCTCTGAGGTCTAGTTTCGGTGCCAGCATGTTGGCTTGGATTTCTGTAATAGCTTTCTGACTGGTGTTCCTGTCTTTTCTCTTGTTCCCTCCAATGTTCTTCCCATTGCAGTAGTAGGTTCCCCCCGCCTGCCCCAGAAAGGAACATTAATGATGTCTCCTCTGTGGCTTAAGATTTTTTAATGGATCCCTAATGGAAAATCTGAATTCCTTAACGTGGACTACAAGGTACTTCAAGATATGTGGCCCTCGGTTGCTCTTGAGCTTCTTTTCTCGCAAGGAGCTCTTCTTTTCAGTCCTCCTACTCACACTCCACCCAACCCCGTACTCCAGGTACATTACAGCCCCACCTAACTACCTGCACACCTGACTTGTAGCACAGTGCCTCGGAGTTATGTGTGTGCTGTTTTCCTGCCTGGACATTCTCTCGTTCTTTTCCCTGCCTCATTTTTACCTGGTTAAATCCTGCTCTTTCTAACCATCTAGTTGAGATGTCTCTGATGTCTCCTTCTTCCTGAAGCTTTCCCTCACTGCCTCCCACCCCTGGCCTGCCTTAGGTCTACTCCCATCACATATTACAAATACTACATTGTATTTGTCTGTTAAGTAATATTCCCCTCTTGATTGGAGACAACTTGAGAGGAGGGATTGTGTCCTTTTCATCACACCACCTTCTGTCACTGCCAGTTAAGTGATCTGTAATATTAGTGAAGGAAAGAATGCTCACCTAGAGAATATGGGCAGGGCAGGTGGAGGTGAGACTGTGGCAAGAGCACTTCCCTTCCTCTACTTTCCATGTCTCTCTGTTGCTTTCTTTCCCTGATGTTCTTTGAATTTATTGCCTTATTTCTCTTATGAAAGGCCTCTCCTGTTCATTTTAACCAAATTTCACCTATGTTAAAAAAAAAAAAAAGAAGCTTTACTGAGATGTGAGAAAATTAGGTTGAAAATATGTAGGATTGTAAGGAATTAGCAAAATATGATATTCTTAGTGTGTTGCCAGCTACTGGGTGCTGTTTTGAATTCTTGTCTAGTGATGATGTAGTGTGTGGTAGCAGAAGGTGTATGAGGATTTGAGTTTAAATAATGGCACTGGGAACTTTTAGGTTGTGGATTCCATGATTTAAATAAAAATTGTTTATCATAAACTATTTTAAATAAAACAGTAGGTTTTTCTATTTTGCTATAGTTGAAGTTTCTGTTAAGGAAGGAAGAGATAATGTTTTTCTGAAACCATTTCCTGCTTAAAGCAAGTCCGATCTGAACAGTCACGTGATGCATCATGAGAATTCAGCAGTTGACATGCTTGAAAGAACCCTGGGAAGTGCTGACAGGGGAGCCTGCCCAGTTGCCACCCAGAGAGCCACTTGGTGTGTTGCATGCTTTCTGCACTGGAGCACCTGGGGAGCAGAGCGTGCTTTGATTGTTCTTCAGTTTCTTTGTTCTATGTGTTGATCTTGACATAGATTCAAAAATGCTTTTGAAGGGCCTAGATTTGCCTAGAGTCAGCTCCGGGGCTCATCTTAAACTTAATCTTCTTACTTTTTTTTCCCTCCTCCTTTTCCCCTCTCATATGGTTGATCACAATAAGCACGAATATGTCTTCTATGGGTACTGTTTCATACAATATTTTCTCCCATGGTTTTTATATATTTGTTGTTTTTCATGTTTAGGGAGGTGAAGGGCTGAGTTCTGTCTGTATAGAAAGTTCTTTCTTCATTAATGGCACCCAGTGCCTCTTTTCACCAAAAATAAATTAAGAGGGTAAAGGCTCAAATGCTTCAAAACAAAACTATCAAGAGTGATAGAAACCTCACCATACATACATACTATATATATTTGTATATACGGTAAAGTATGCATGTATGTTGTGTACTTCTTGTCAATAAAACAGGTTTTCTGTGACCCACACCTTCTTAGTTGTGTAAATGTGTGACAGGATATCGCTGATTCCTTTACTCTGGTCATTTTATTATACTATTCTTCTTCTTGGTTAAGTAAGATATAAAGGACAGAATTTTAGGCAGTTGATTAAATGGCTAATGGAAAGCAGTGGTTGTAGAGTTAATGATTCTGGACATTTTCTTGATTATCATAAGAAACTAGTCTTTGCTTTAATCTAGAAGTTCAATACAAACCTCTGAGAAGCTGACCTTGATTTAACCTTATTTGAATTGTAAGAGGATTTTCTCCATGAATATAATAAGAGATTTGATTGGGATGTGCCAGTAGCCTACTGATGAAATGTATTTTATGTATTATTTCCTATATTATTGTGTCTTGAATTTTATAAAATTTCAAATACATTGCATGCACTCACTACAAGCTAAGGTGACTAGTTTGTCTATGTTTTGTGTGACCTGCTTCAGTAAGAGAGCTGCTTCAGGTATTATTCAAAGTTGAGCAGGTGATTTTTGGGAGGTCAGAAGGTGAGAGTTACTCACTTTTGCTTCTGGACTGTGAATTTTGAAAGCTGTTCTATAAATTAACAAAAGTAGGCACTTTAAAAACTAATGATATATGGGAACTTAGTTTTTTCTTACTACATATTCTTCAGATTTTTTGGGTTGTAGGATGTTTTATAAAAGATACTTATTGAGAACATTCTTGTTTAAAATTCTTTAGTGTTATATCCATAGTCTTATAGCACCCGTGACCTGGGACTGTGAGGAGAGAAGAGTATCTAGTGTTCCTCATCTCCATTCAGTCATGTATCAAATATTTTCTGGGTGACCATCATGCCTTAAGAACCAGGGGGAAGTGGTTAGCAAGAGACAAGGTCCCAGATCTCAAGGAGTTTATATTTCAGGGGAAAGGCAGACTGTAAATATTTGTTAAAATATTAGATAGTGATTAGTGCTTTGAAAGTAATATAAGATGTGTGCCAGAAAGACTAAGAGGCTACTTCTGTGGAGTGGTCAGTAAAAGCCTCTCTGAGATGATATTCAAACTGAGATTTGAATGGCAGGAAGGGAGAGGATGGTAGGATGAAGGAACAGCTGGTACAGTGGCACTAAAGGAGAGACAAATATAAGGTATTCCATTAGAGACAGTCACAGCTTGACAGGAGGGTGTGTTCAAGGGATGATCTGTGGGTTCCTAGAGGATATAAGAGTGGGTCCCTATGAGCCAATATGGTTCAGTAACAAAAAAAAAGCAACTCATGCCTGACATCTTTATTTGTGGTAAAACTAGTATATCTGGAATTCAGAAAGATATACAAATTTATATATCTTTGGAAACTAAATGGAAAAGTAATGGTTAAATTGTAAGATAGTTTAATGTAATTGATTACCCTTCAGCAGAGAGAACTCATTTTTAAATATCAACTGGGAGGTTTCTAGGTATATTCCAGGACTTACAATATTTATACCAGTTCTAAGGAAGAAGCCATAGAGGGCATAGTCATCAAGTTCACAGATGACAAAATACAGGAGCAACAGCAAGTCTGTTGAATGAAAGAGCAAGGATCAAATAAATTTTGACAAACTGGGAAGCATTTCTGTTTTTCATTGCTATGTAACAAGCCACCTCAAAGTTTAGTAGCTTTAAATTCTGGCAACGTAAATTTTACTTATGAATCTGTGACTTGGACAGGGTTTGGCATAGGCAGCTCATCTCTGAACCATTTAATCTCACCTGGAGAGTCTCAGAGGCTAGAGTCTGGAGTCATCTAAGTCTCTGTCATTTGTCTGGTGGTGGGTCTTGGCACTGGCTGGGCTAGGGTTGGAGCATCCACATGTGGACTTTGCATTTTGTTGCTTGGCTCCCTCACAGGGTAGTGGTTGGGTGCCCAGTGCAAGCATCCAGAGGAAGACAGAGAGGGAGGGAGGGGCAAAAGCTATCATCTTTTATGACCAAGTCTCAGAAGTCAGACAGTGTTACTCCCTTATTCTCTTGATTTGTAGAGAAGCCAGCGCACATTTAAAGGAAACAGAGATTAGATTATACCATTTGCTAGGAGGAATGTCAACTAATTTGCAGTCATGCTTTAAAGCATGAGAGTCTGTCTTCTGGACAAAAATTGTTTCTATTCTTCTGCACGTGACATGTACCCAACTGTCCTCATCAAATCAGATTCTTTGAGTATCATTCTTTAAATTTAACCCCTTGAGTATAGTTCCTCTTGATCTGAAGACCTGTTAATTAAGAGAATAAAAATGATATATCCACCTCCCACCATTCAGCATAGAGTGATGGGACATATGTAGGATTGGGTAACTGGTATGGAAACTTCCGTTTAGAACAGGGAGAAAATGGAAGGCACATAGCAGTCATTACTGCATAGTAGGTCTGAAGTCTAGCAAGGCACATGGAACCATTTCTTTGATTAGAGCTTGTTCTTATTGCCTAGAAGTTGTTCACTGTGGTGACTGGCTCTGCTCTCTGGGCTTTTGATTCTGTTCTCTGAATGTTTCTTCCCTTTCTATAAAAAGCACTGTGTATTTGCTGCTGAGTATTCTCAGCCTGTTGTTTTTCTGATGAAAATGGGTTACACAATCCTCTCGTTAGTATGTGGGGTCTCTATCTCCTTCAACCCAAGATGATATATTTTTTAAAATGTTGTAGATTTCTTATAAATCAACTTATTATCAACTCTGTTAGACAAAGGCAGTGCCCATAAATTGCTTTGAAATAAGCTCTTCTATACTTTTGATGTAAGAACATCCAAACCTATAAAGATTTTTTATAAGATTTATTTTTTGAGCCAAACTTAATGACAGTTGCCAGGGAGCAGGATCTCAAATGCTCCTGAGAATTTATTTTGCAGTTTCTTTTATGCATTTGAAATTAAGGATGGAACTTAAAGAAGATTACAGGAGGGTAGGAGGAAGCAAGGTGGGGATTGGATCATGCATAGTCAGCAAGTTTAGGTGCTCCCCTGAGGGTGTTTATGCCTCTGAGGGATCTGAAAAAAAGATTCTTTTGCCATTTTAAAGATGTGTTCACTAGATGCATAGAAACTAAGGGCAGGCCTTGCATAAGGAAAAGATAAGCCTTTTAGTAAAGAAGTTATATGCCCAAGGGTGATTACCCACCATAACTTGCCCAGTTAGGAAATTTTATGATCAGATCACCCGTGAAGTTACTTTCCATAGAACCCTTTTCATTCACAGTACCTTAGATTCCTTGTATAGCTGTTGGGGAACGATGCCCTTAGGATTCCTAGCAGACCTTTTGTTAGTTTAAAGGGTCTGAGGCATCTTATTCTTTTTTGAGGAGTTAATAATGAGTTTTACAGTTATATTCCTGTTTTCCTGAGGATGCTGAATTCAGTCTCTGCCCAGAAGTATTTTCTTAATTGTGGCACCATTTGCCTCCTGATAAGTCTAGGGATGAGAAACCTCTATTTTAAACACAGTAAGTCCTGGCTCTTTCATATTTAACAGTTTTTTTCTTTTTTTTTTTAAGCTTATCTCTCTTCCCTTGCATTTCATTATAAACAGCAAAAGAAGCCAATCTGCACTTTCAACAGTCTGCCTGCAAATCTCTTTATCTGGATCATCCAGTTCATTAGGTACATCTTTTATTTTGCATGTTGCCACAGGCAACAGCATTGCTAAATTCTCTGCCTCTAGACAGTAAAGTCCCCTTTTCCTCCTTCCAATACCTTTCTCTGCTTTTCTGTAGGTCCTCACCAGTGGCCTCCATAAGGGCCCTGAGACTTCCACTAACACTTTCAAGGCCCTTCCTGCTGTCTCATCCTAAAAACACAGAATGTAGAGTGAAGAGAGTAGGGCCAGATTATGTAGGGCCTTATAGACCATCTTAGGGACTTTTGATTTTACTTTAAGAAGGGAGACCACTGGAAGATGTTGAACAGAAGAGTAAAGTGATCTGACCTATGTTTGTAAAGAATTTCTCTAACTGCCAAGGTAGAAGCAGGATACCATTAAAGGAGTTGATTAAGAAATCCAGGTGACTGGTGATGGCTTCTTGGATGAGGGAGTGGTGAGACTTCTTCAGATTCTGTTTATATTTCTAACATGGAGTCAACAGGATATGCAGGTGGATAGAAGAGATAGAGGATAGAGATTTTGTTCAGAGCCAATGGAAAGGTGTTGTCTGTTTACTGAGATGGGGAAGACTGCAGGAGAAATGGTATTCTTAAAAGGAGAATAGAATAATTTCTTTTATGAACGTGTAAAGTTTGAGATATTAATAGGCATTTAAATGGAGATGTTCAGTAGGCAGCCTGATTCAGGGATAGTTCTGGTCTGGCTATGTATTTAGGAGCTGTCAGTATATAGATGACATTTAAAGCCATGAGCCTTGATGTAAAGTGTGGTGAGCCGAGGGCTATCTAGCCTTTCCTGGTTAGGGGGATACTGAGCAGCCAGCAAAGGAGATTGTGAAGCTGTGGCCAGTGAGGTTGGAGGGCAAGCCAGAGGGAGTGGTGTCCTAGAAACCAGGCGACAAAGTCATTTCAACGAAGTAGGTGAAGACGCTGCATCTGTAATTTGATTTAGTAACAATGGAGGTCATTGCAGTAGGTACTGGACTATGTTCTAAATGGGTTCAAGAGATTTATTTTAAAAAGCAGAAGTGAAATGGGCAGATACAGTGTTGAACAGGTGTTTTTGTTTGTTTTAATATGGGAAAAATAAAGCCTAGTATTCTCTTAGGAATCATTCTGTAGAAAGAAGAACTTTGGTGCTGGAAAGAGAGTAGGACGTTGCAGGAAGCATGTTTCTGAAAATGTGGGAAGAGATGGGCTTAAGTGAAGCATGGACAATTTATCCAAAAAAGTGGAGAAGACAGGACACTAGCACAGGTACATACAGGTTGGTAGATTTGGTGAGAAGGGATGCATGTTCTCTTCTGATTGCTTCAGTTTTCTCAGAGAAATAAGCAAGATTATCAGCTGAGAATGAGAAAAGAAATAAGCAAGATTATCAGCTGAGAAGGAATTACCCAGGCAAGTGAAAGAATAAAACATGGTAAGATTCTAGGTTCCCTCAGGTTATTGATAATGAATTTCAGGTGAACATATCTATGGTCTTGCAGGTTGAGTCTCCAGTTAGTCAGCGTCTCAGGTGCTGGCTTGGAGAAAGTAGAGTTGGTGGTTTTTTTTCTAGTGCATATTGTAAAGATTGTGCAGGGTAATCGAGGAAGACTGCCAGTGAATAAGTAAATGAGTAGAAAGGGAAGTGAGGACTTGGGTAGGAGGGAACATGAAAAGATAGTAGGACTACTCAATTGTGTGTCTTAGTGGAATCAGAATCTCAGAAGGAAGTGAGTTGAGAAAAGAGGAGTTTGTAGTTGTGTGTAAAAATCTTGAAACTGAGGTTATGCCTTCCTATTCAGATAATACTCTAGAGAATGGCTTGGTCTGAGATTAACATGCTCAGGTGTTCAGTTCCTTGGATCCACTGTTCTGCTTTTTTGAGCAAGTTGTTTAAATACCCAGTGTCTTAGTTTCCTCATATGTAAAATGATAATTATAGTAGTTACTACTTCATTAGAGTTATTAAGAAAATGAGTATATACATGTAAATTCCACAGTAGTACCTGGCACGTGGTAAGCATTTAATAAATGTTAGCTATTACTGTTGTTATCTCTGTGACTCATAGAGTGGTGCCAGGGTCCATGGGTGAGAACTGGGGCCAGTGACACTTCATGAGGAGCCACACGGTCCCACGGTGATTCATTGGAATCCACTTTGGTTGAAAAAATGGGGCCCAATTACAATTCCTTCACCTTCACTGCAGATCGCCCCCGATGAGAGGTCCTTGTTTTAGTCCCTGCTGCGCATTGCCTTGATTGTGGTGCCTGAGCTAACTGTACCTGAGGAGCAAACTAAAACCATGTTTTGTTGATGTTGCTTAGAGGGCCCAAGATCTGTCTACAGGGGCACTGGGAAAAGCACAGTGTAGCTATCACCACACTCCTGGATTTCTTGGAACATATGTGCAAATTGTGTCAAGTCCTAGAATCCCTGGGAGTAAACAGGAGTATCATTTTTTGAGATCTTTGTGGCTCCATTGTTCCTTATAGATGGCCAACTCTTTTTATACTTCCTTAGATCAAGAGGTTGTTTTTGTTTTACTGACAAAAGCTGTATATGTTTTAAAGCCTTTTTTTAATTTATAGGAAACATTATTATATATCATTGTAGCATTCTTAAATTCTCCAAGGGAGAATCAGCATTGTATGCACTGTGAAATAAGATGCAGTAAAGCTTTATCTAAAACATTTTAGGACTTATTCTACTATTAGAACTCTAGTAGTAGAGTTCAAAAGAACATTTGTCAAATGAAAGGTTGGACTCTGAATTTTGAAGGTTAGGATATTGATTTACTGGATAGTGTTAGAGTTTTAAAATCGAATTCTGAGACTGTTACCTGGGAAATTGATGAAATTCAGACATTATCAGCCAAGGTGAATAAAAGATGCTCAGGGCGTTTAGCCAAGACTGCCAGAGTAAGAAGGAACTTGTGCCCACCTGTTATTTTCCCTGGGTTAAATAAATGCTGTTATTAAGATTGATGAGACTGAAGAGGGAAAGGCCATCTAACTGCTGGCCTCTTATCCCTTGGCAAAGGGTCAGCACTAAGGAGGACTGTTATCCTGACTCTTCAGTGATTGGTGGTGGGAGTTGCAGTCTGTTAACATTCTCCTTGGTAAGGAAGCCCACCATAGAAATCAGGATGAGAGAGCAGGGTCCCCTTCTGTTAATTATTATCATATCTTCCTTCGTAGCAGGATTGGATTCAACTTGTAAGGATATAGAAGCTACAGGGTACAAGTTTGAAATTGAAGGGGTGGAGGTGGGGAAAGAGGAAAAGTAAATGAGTGAAAGATATTCGTAGAGAATGAACAGCTTGAATATTGAGAAAAAATGAAAGAGATAAGGCCATCTGTCCTTGTGACTCACTGGGTAGGCAAGACAACTTCACAGCAAAGTGCAGTTCAGGAAAGCCATTCTGCAGCCCAGCACCACAGTTAATTGTGGTGAGCTCTCTGCTCCTCCTAGTCTCCCTGCCCAGGGCAGATGGAAAAACTAAATGGACCCCTTCTCTTTCTCGAAGTCTTATATGAACATGGATTTCTTAGCTGAGTGTTTGTTAGCTATTGGGTGGCACTGATTTCAGTATAGTACTCATCTGAAAAGGACCTGAACTATTCCATGTTGTCACTTAAAAACAGACTCACTTACTTTAAGAACAGTTGAGCTGGTAGGTAGCATTTTTAAAAAACTTTAAGGCTCTCTTCTACATTTCTGTATTTCGGGGAAGCTTTTTATTCATGTGCACACTGCTCAAAGTTTTTCTCTTCAGTGATGCCTTCTTACACTCACCCTGCAGAGCTAATTTTCTTTGTACCTAATTTTATTATCTAATACTCATTCATCTTATACATGTTATTGTCTCACTTACAGCATTGTGTTGTGGTTCTGTGTCTGTGTGTCTCCTGCTAGGCATTTAGTGCCTCACGGTTAGGGGTAGGTCTCAGTCATCTTTGTTTTCCCACACTTCCCAGGACAAGGTCTGACATAACACAAAGAACATGTATGATGGATATTCCGTAAATGTTGAATGGGATATCGTGTTAGTTGGCAATTTCTTGTGCCTTTTTTCTCATTAGTTATGGAATAGCTGCCTGATGTGTTTCATGGTGATCAGACATGCTATGTTTGATTGCTTGTTGATAATGTGTGATGACAAGTGCCTCATAGTATGGCTGCTTTGGTCTTAAGGTCGTTTTTTTCCCTTAGTTGAGTGTAAGTGGATTTTACAATTTGAGATGTTAGCTTATGAAATCTAGTGGCTCATGTTTATTATTTATGTTCTGAGGCATTTACCATCATCTGACCTTTGTAATTCTGGATTTCCATTTGGATCAAATGAGATTTATGCGTGGTGAGCGCTGGATTGATGCTTAGCATATCTGATGTGCAGTGTGCTGATCGAACCGCTTTTGACTGAATCTTGACTTTTTTTTTTGCTGCAAAATTGTAATTTGTAACTCATCTCAGAACCTTCATTTTACTTTTCACCTCACAAATCAGATTGCTCTAAAGAAAGAGATTTATTTTAAAAGTGTAGAGATTATCATTAATATAAAAATTTTTAGCAGGTTAACTAATCTTTACTGTTACATTTAATTAAAAGTTTCCTTTCTGTTTTTTTTTATTTAGTTTTTTAATAACCGAAAAACATTCTGGAGGCAAAAAAATATTGGTTTGAGAAATCTGTAAAGTTGTTTTTTGGTGATGATGTTAGAAGGAGAGATTAAGAAACTTTCTTCCAATTTCTGTTTTCTAACAATTTCAATATGAGATGAGATAGTAGTAAAACCAGAGACTGCTTCCCTTCTCTTTCCTTCTCTCTTTCTTGTCCTAGGCACTTAGTGTGTCCTCATGTATCAGTGTGGTATAAGGCCTAAAATTAAGACCTAATATGCATACCTTGACATCTGGGGGACACTGGGAGAGCCTCTAATGGCTCAACACCAAGTCCCCTCCTTAAAGTGCTCTCATGGATAGGGTCCCCTCAACAAATAACCCTCCAGGACCCTAGCCAGCTCACATCTCGATTTTGGCCTTGTGAAACTTGGTGAAAAGAAACCAGCTGATCTACAGAACTTGGAGATTATAAATGGGTATCATTGTAAGCTGCTAAGTTTCTGCTACTTAGGCAGCAATAGAAATCTAATGCAAGTGTTTATTTAAAATTTTTCTCAACAACAAATTTATTCTTCACAGTTCTGAAGGCAAGTGTTTAAACATGGCTAGTTGTGTGTGTTTTCCTTGGTTTTATTCTCTTTGAATCATTTTATTTAATATGAATGGCAAGAAACTGCCTATCCACCTAATGTTTCTGTTTCATGAGGAGCATCCACAGCTTTATGTACCTAGAAGAAAGAGTCTGCTCTCTGCCTAACACACGGCTTAGCATTTGTGCTCATTTTACTCTACTTGGATGAATCAGTGTTTTCTTATGAACCATTATTTTAAGAGCAGAGCCATATCTCTAGTCATCATGGGCTCTAAAAGCAGGTCATTGATTATAGCCTCTGCTTCAAGTATCTTTTTTATTGTAAAAGTGAGTGAGTGTAGACCTTCAAAAATCGAGATGTGGTTAGGAGCAAAAAAATAAACATTGTTTTTAGTTTATATATATATATATATATATATATATATATATATATATATATACATATACATATATATATATACATACACACACACACATATACATATATATGTATATATATATATATATAATTTTTTTTACTTTATTTTTTAAACAGTTGGAAAACTGAAACTGCTTTATGAGTGGCAAATAGTGAAGATTATAGATGCACATGAATAGAATTTAGTCCTGTAATAAAATATTATAATACAATGATTATGACATATATTTAGTATGACTCATTGTTATTATATTCATTGTAATTAGGAATAAAAGGTAAGAAGACTGCAAAAAACTATTATAATAAGTATTTGTAATTATTGCTACTGTTGTATAGCAGAGCAAGCATTTCCGCCATCAATGGAGGGGCAGAGCAGAGAAGAAGGAACTGGGCAGGAAGGTTCTCTTGGACCCTTTTCCGACCTGTGATTTCAGATTCCTGACCCAGAAGTGTCAGGAGAGTGTCAGTGTTTTACTAGGGTGTACTGAGAGTGCTGGGAATGCGGTGGCTCAAGGCGGGACGGCTTCACCTCCCTGCTGTGAGAACTGTCCTTCTCCATTCAGGAACATGAGAAAATGGAAACTGGTTAGCTGGGTTCTTGAGATTGCCAGCATGTTGTCAAGGACAGCTGAGGAGAGGTTCCGCTTTATCCTCCCCTGACCCTCTAGGGCTCCGGAATCCCTTCGACCGTGTGCTTCTAGGGGAACCCAGATGCCCCTCTGTGCTTCTCCCTTGCTCTTCTCCCAGAGGGAGATGAGGCTAGAGGCTAAAGGCTTGTTTCTTTTACTTTCAGTGGTTTTATTTCACAAGGAGGGGATTTAAAGGAAGACCTCTCCCCAGGGCCAAAAATTCTCCCATCACTGTCTGAAATTCTGTTCATTAAAGATGAATTTGAATTAATAAGCAAGTACCTCAGGCTGGCTAAAGGCACATTAGGAATGAGCCTCACACCTTAATAATAATCATCACTAGTGTATATTACGTACTTTGTATGAGCCAGGGGCTGTTCCAAAGGCTTTACATGAATTAACTTATTTAATCCTCACAGCAAGCCTAGAGGAAGGTTCAGAGATGTCTAGTAACTTGCTTACATAGTTATGATGAGAGGAGAGCCAGGATGGAATCCCGCTAGGTGGGCTCTAGGATCTGGACCATCCTCAGCCACTGTACCGAGCAGCCTGTCCCAAATATGTAATGAGGGTTTTATTTAATTTGATTGCTTTCCTCCTCACCTCTAGCAGTGACACCTGTAAAGAACGGGACTGTAAGTGTGGAAGGTAAAGACCTTTTAGGGGGAGATGTGGCTGCAGGGGGTTTTGATGGGAACTTTGGAAAAGCCACTTGGGAGGCCGTTGTTTTCCCAGCAAAAGCAGTAAGTCAGTCACTCATTAGTATCTTGATATTGCTGATCTTATAATCAGTATGAGAATTCAACTAAGAACCCAGTGAGTACTGTCTCCCTTCTCTTCTCTGCTGCTCTCCAAACACTGACATCATTTATCTTTTAATATTCTGGCTGCAGAAAGCTCTTCTGTATGTTGTGTGTGTATATGATAGAGTAAATGCTTTATTTATTATTTAAATGTCATTTAAAATAACCCTTGCAAATGCTCTTGAAGTGAAGGCCAATGAAAAGCAACTTATTTCTATAATTACCCTTTTCTTCCTCACACAGTATTGGCTGGATCCTGCAAAAACCCTTGCTGAACACAAAGAACTGATCAACAGTAGGTATCTAATTTTAACTTTGTTAAGGGGTGCCTTGAAAATGATGTAATGTCCACGATTAGTTGAGTGCAGAAGCAGGCTTTCAAACTACAGGGGTGAGTACTAGTTCTCATGTACCGGACTATGGAAATTGGTGTGCATACATTGACTAGTCTCTGCAAACTCTGAATAATTTGAGTTGATAATGATTCCAAGTAGATCTTAGTATTGAAATTTGCTTGGGCTATGCTTGTTCTTAACTTTAGTCTGCGATTTTTCCAGTTGCTTGTCTTTCAATTTTCACCTTAAAAGAGAAAAGGCAGAGAGGCACTGTATCGGAAAAAGAGGTGGATATCTGACCTTTGAAAATGCTTGAGTTTCTTGGATTAAGAAGTGGTTTGTCACACTGTTTAGTTTGCTGAGTCAATAATTAAGAAATGTCCTTGTGACCTGAAAGATTTCAGTAGCTTGAGAAAGGACCCATCTATTCTGCTTTAGGTTTTGTGAATATGAATCTTACTACTAAGTGACTCAGTCTAATTAAAGTTATATTTATTAACCTTAATTTTCGTAACCTAAGTTTTTATTTATAAATTCGTGTGCGCGCATGCATACCTGTACTCATGGTCCTTAAGTATGCAAAAGAGTATTTTTAAAAACTATTGTAAAACATACTATTTTAAATATTTTTGAGTGTAAATTCAGTGACATTAAGTACACTCACATTGTAACTGACACCACTGTTCATCTCCAAAACTTCGTCATCCTCCCAAACTAGAAAGTCTGCACTCATTAAACGGTTATGCTTTAATGTGCAAACGATTGCTAATAACACCTAGTGTATTCTTGTGACCCTATTACCCCCATTCTGCGTCTGTAATTTCCATGTATATTGACTCGTTTCCTGTAGTAAAATTGGTTGCATGGTGCTTCACGGACCCCAAGGGCAGGAGCATACAGTAAGAATAAAAAACACCTATATTAAAATGGAAGAAAGATTATTTAACTGAACAATACATAGTCTTTATATCTTATCTCATGAGATAGTTTGATAATTAATGAAGGAGAGTGGCTCTCAACATCTCTAGTAGCTTAGGCAGAAGGAATATCTGTAAAAATGACAGAATACTTGCTAGTCACCAAGATTCTCATTGGTAAGTCTTGATTTATCCCTGTGCTAATGGAAGACTCTTTATTAATCATTAAAAGCCTTGAAATTAGTCTTCACTAAATGTAGATTAGAGGATTCCCATGGCTTCTGTATTTTATACTAAAGTAAAACAATATTAACTTACTTTATGTAAGGATTTCTTTAAGGTCAACTCTGTGGAAAGATATGAATTCAAGATAATAACTTAGAGAGTGATTTTTATAGTCAGTCTTAGAATAGTAAGCCAAAAAATATCTGCTTAGACATATTCTCTCTCCTAAATGTTCATTTCCATAGCCTTTGACTGAACTATAAAACAGTGATATAAATGAAAGTATTTGCTTATTCTAAAAGGTATTATAATTTTTTTTTTCCCCAAAAGGCTGTATGGAATAGCAGCCAGAAAGCACTGAACTGTAGGTATTAGCAAACTTGGTTTTTAGTTTGTGATCTCTGTGATCTTAGGCAAGTTACTTACCTCCTTGGTGCTTCACCTGCCTTACATATGTTACCAGGTAGTTGTTGAGAATCAAATGTTTAGGACACATTTTTGTACTTTGTCAAATACAATCAAATGGTAATGATGCCTTATACTTAAAACTCAAGCCATTTTATATATGTAAATGGGAAATAGACGGCTGATTTGGGCCACAGGTCTTTTAAGAAAATTAGCCAAAATCAAATACTTTTAATTGTGTATTTTTCGAACTTTTACGTAACTGCTCATCACTAAACACTTTTGAAGTGGCTGGGCTTGGTCAATAGGGTGTAATCTGCCATGTTCCAGAGAATAAAAGCAGCTCTGCTCTCTGGACGAGGCCTCCTTTTCTTTGTGCACTGTCTCAGCAGCAGCAGAAGTAGCGTCTGTGCTCCTGCCCGCCCCCGCTAGACGCCAACCCCAGTGGCCTGCGGCACAGGCCGACCCATCTGCTTAGTAACACAGAGCTTGATTGACAAAGATGGATCAGCAGAGGGTGGACTTCCTGGCTCTTCTAAATATTTGATAGTCTGTGCCTTCCTGACATCTCTGTGAAGGGGTGGAGGTGTGTTCGTCAGAAACACAAATATAGCAATTAACTAAACGTAAAAATCGAACATATGGAATCAACTCTAATGGCAGAAAATTAAAACAAAATTTCTTTTAAAACGTAGCTTTTAAAGAAGGCATAGATGAGGGGAGAGGAGCAGGATCCTAGTCTCAGTTATATACCCTGGAACAGGGCTTTGGGGTTCTACAAACAGCATGTGTGTGTCAGAATAATAATAATAATATAATAATAATAATAATAATAATAATAATAATAATAATGATACAGTTTGTATGTTATAAATGTATTATGGATTTATTATCTTTTGTTCTATTTAATTTTCTTGCCCTAACTTCTAAATGCGAGTCTTCATTTATTCAGTTAAAAATGAAAATAGAAAGACTGAGGTTACTTTATGTCAATTATGCAGTATCAGAGACTGGAGATCACATGTGTAGGTGGAAGTATTTTTACTAAGGTGCACACTTCCTATCTATTTTTATTTGTGTGGGAGAGTTTCTGTTTGAGAAAAAAGTCTAGAAACTATGACCACTATTGATGCAGCAGATTACAAGTCCATTTCAAAACAGTTTTAATATATGATCTTGTTAACACAATGCTCAGAAGTATACAGTTTTGCAAACAGTGCAGGTTAGATTCACATTCTCTGAAATAGAAATATTTCTAGTAAAAGTATAATATAATGGGGTTGGCACTCCAAGGGGCTTGTGTCCCTTTTCACAATATCAATGTTTAATTATAGTTTATATTTGTCCATGTAGGTACAATTTCAGGCTTTGCCTCATCTATATTTGGTATTGGTGCATGTAGTTCTTGTGTACACTGTAAATGACTGAGATAAGAATTGTCTTCTTAAATATATAAGAATACATTCTTAGATTCAGAAAAGTTTAAGAATGAGACAAGAGTGACCTTAATCCTACCACATAGTCTCACTGATGATTTTTTTTTTTTCTTAAAAGGAAGAGATATACATGGTAAGATATTTCTAACATAGCAGTTTTGCTAAGAGAGTAGAATAAATATTCTCACTGGGGATAAAAGGTAAATATATGAGGGATCGTATGTGTTGATTAACTAGGTGAGGGGAATTCTTTCACAATGTATATATACATCTATCAAATCATCACATTGAACATTTTAAATATCTTACAATTTGTCAATTTATTTCAATAAAGCTGGAAAAAAAAACCTTTCTAGTCCCTCTCCCCAAAGTTTGTCACTGTTAGTAATTTCTTATATATTCTAGGGAAAAAATATTTTAACAAATAGCTTTCTTTTTCACAAAAGGACTAGTATTTCTGCAGTCAGAAGTATAGATTGGTGCTCTTTCCCCGTCTGCACCTGGAGTTCTCCCTCTGCCCATTTAAGCGGATACTTGCTACTTGGCTCCCTACGTTCATGTCCTTTGCTTCACTTAAACGTCCACCTGCTTCTGAGCATTTAAGTTGTTTCTAGTTTTTTGCAGATATTTTTGCTACATTTTTCAATAATTAGTGATAGGTGGGTGGCTTTTCAAGCCATTTATTTTGTTTATTTATAATCTTACTTCATTATGAAAAAATACATGTATATTGTAGAAAATGTGAAAAATGGAAAAATTATAAATTAATAAAAATTGTGCGTAACCTCACTAACCAGAGATAAGAACCGGCAACATTCTGGTGTATTTGGTCCTTTTTTTCCTGTATTTATGAACACGTAGACCCATATGTATATATAGATACCCGTATAGTTGAAGTACTACTACCATACATTTCTGACCCTGTTTTTTTCCATTTCATATTTTCTTGTGTCTTTAGAAAATCTTGATGAGTATAATTTTTTAAACAATTCTATTTGGATAGCTTTTGCAGAAAAATTATTTACATTTAAGGTGTACAACTTGATGGTTTGATGTATGTATATATTGTGAAATGATCAGCACAATCAAGGTAAATAACTTAGCTATCACCTTTACATAGTTACCAGTGTGTGGGGTGCATGTGTGAGAAGTCTTAAGATTTGTCCTCTTAGCAAATATCAAGTATGCATTACAGTATCTTAACCATCATCACCATATTGTACGCTAAGTCCCCAGAATTCATTCATCTTGCATAACTGAAACTTTATACTCTTTGAGCAACATCTTCTCATTTTCCTCTCCCCAGCCCCTGGCAACCACCATTCTACTCTCTGCATCTATGTAGGTGACTATTTTAGATTCCACATATAAGTGAGATTGGGCAGTGTGTGTGTGTGTGTGTGTGTGTGTGTGTGTGTGTGTGTGTGTCTGTCTGTCTGTCTTATTTTACCTAACATAATGTCTAGGTTCATCCATGTTTTTTTCTTAAATGGGAAGATTTCTTTTTTCTTGCTGAATAATATGCCTCTTCCTGTCCCTGCCCCTCTGTGTGTGTGTGTGTGTGTGTGTGTATCACATTTTATTTATCCATTTTTTTCATTGGTGGACACTTAGGTGTCTTGACTATTATGAATAATGCTGCAATGAACACAAGGGTACAGATATCTCTTCAAGATTCTGATTTCATTTCCTTTGGGTATTGCTGGGTCACATGGTAGTTCTCTTTTTTAGATTTTGAGGAACTTTCATACTGTTTTCCATTATGGCTGTATCAACTTACATTCCTACCACTAGTGCCCAGGGGTTCTCTTTTTTTTTATATCCTCATCAACACTTTTGTCTTTTTGATAATAGTCATTTTTATAGGTGTGAGGTGATATCTCATTGTGGTTTTGATTTGCATTTCCCTGATAAGGAGTAATGTTAAGTACCTTTTCATGTATTTGTTGGCCATTTGTATGTTTTCTTTAGAAAAATGTCTATTTAGGTCTTTGCCCATTTTTTAATTGGGTTATTTGTTGCTATTGAGTTGTATGAATTCCTCACATATTTTGGTTGTTAACCCCTTATCTAGTATATGGTTTGCAAATATTTTTGGTGAGTGTAATTTTTAATAGTTGTATAATAATATACTATTACATCAACTAATTTATAATATGAAATTTAATTATTTTCTATTTCTTATTTTAGCTGGACCTCCATACACTTTGTATTTTGGTATTAAATTCTATTCTGATGATCCATGTAAGCTTAAAGAAGAAATAACCAGGTACAGTATTTACTTTGCTTTTGAACAGTACATGTATGGCTTATGCATAAGGCTTTATTTAAAATGAATTGGGTTCAAATATCTGGATGTGTGTCTACTTGTATTTTGTAATGCACTCCTGTGAGAGTTAAATTTAGACTAGTGTTGCATGAGGCAGATCAATGGCTGATGATAGTGGTGTTTGAACAGTGGCATGAACCTGGGTGATACGTTGATAGATTTTGCATCTGCTGTGTTAGGATGTTTTTGTATCATTATTGTGAAAGATGCATTCAGCCTTTGTAGTCATATAAAATTAACTGTATGAACTGTGTAAAGGAAGGATATTTTGATGCTCAGTTTGTATATGTAAATATAAATTTGAAGAGCCAGTCATTTCTCTTTAATTGGTTGTATCTTAAATATCATCTGTCCAGGTGTTTCATTTATCTCTGTAGGAAATGAAAAATTGCTGTTAGTATTTTATGATGTATCACTTCACCTTTGTCATCAAATGTTTTATTTCATTTAAGGCAGAATTTTCGATTGATACTGATTCTGTTGTTAAATAGTTTATGCCAACATTTGAAAGTGGCTTCTATAGAGCAAATAGTAGTGTTATGTTTTCACTTATTTCACTTGTGACCTGACTGCACATGGTAGCAAAAAACAAAAGTGTTTTTCCTAACTTAACTCTAAGTGGTCAGCTTTCTTAGTAAACCCCTGTCATTGGCTTAAGTAAAGCCTAATGTGTTATTCAAAAAATTTGAAGTCTTATCTTTGATAACTAAGGTGGTCTGTGGTTTTGTTCCTATTTCATCTTTTCATCTTTTCCCTTAGACATTGTTTTGTCTTGATTTTGGACTGAGCACAGAAGAGTGAGAAGAGGGTAGGCTAATTGGACATTTTCTATTCCACTCTGAAGTGCTATAATTAGGCCTCATTTTTAGAACTGTGCTGATGTCTGTATTCACATCTTCCATCACCACATTGTTAGTGAACATTTGGAAAGCAGGGCTGCTCGTTCAAGCTTTCCATGAGCATACCTCTGTGGGAGAAAGGCCGTTGTGTTGGGGAGATATTGAAGAGTAGGATTGTATTTACATTAGAGTTTCATGAATAGTCTTTGCAGTCAAGAGGAATTTCTGAATCCTGGGCTCATGAGAGTGAGTGGTATAAAAATGCATTTATATCTGTAACTCATTGGGGAATTGCAAGGGAACATTTTATGAAAATAGAGGAAGTCCTTCATTTTGAGTTTGTCAGTAACTGCTCTGTGCCTCAGTTTCCTCAACTGTAAAATTGAGATTTTTGTAAGCATTCCATGGAATCATGTATGTGCAGCTCCATACAGTTGACCCTTGAACAACAGGGGTTTAAACTGCATGGGTTCATTTATATGTGTGTGTGTGTGTGTGTGTGTGTGTGTGTGTTTCCCAGTAAATACTGTAGATGCATTTTCTCTTCCTTATGATTTACTTAATAACATTTTCTTTTTACTAGCTTGCTTTATTTTAATACAGTATATAATACATAAAACATCCAAAATATATTAATTGACTATGTTATCATTAAGGCTTCTGGTCAGAGTAGGTTATTAATAATTAAGTTTTAAAGGAGTCAGAAGTTATATGTGGAGTTTCAACAGCATGGGGGTCAAGAACCCTAATCTCCATATTGTTCAAGAGTCAATTGTAGTTGGTAATGTTTGTAATGTAGTGTCAGCACTCGTTATTTCATTTCCTCCTTGTTTTGGCAGTGCAGCAGAGTTACATCTTAAATGAGGGCTAGATTTTAAAAGATAAGTGATTTAGTGTTAAGAAAGAAAAAGAGAAGGGCTTCATAATGCATTATTTCACACCTGGTAACCAAATATTAATGATGAACAGACATTTCACTTCAGAATCTACTGACAGCTCATTAACAGAATACATGGATTTGTGTGTTATGTACAACTCCACAAAATATTCAGTACCACCTGTCTTTCCTCAAGTATTAGACCAGATCATGTAGTTAAGAACCAGATGACATAATTGACTTACAGGTAATGGCCATGATCTATAATAATTTATTTTTATTGATCAAAACATATAGTTGGATTTAGGTAAGTCAAATGTACATTTAAATGTGATATCACTATATACTTGCTCTTGGTATGTCCTGAAAATAAAGTCATTGATTTGCATGAATATGTTAACTTAAATGGGTAGGCATAATGGACCTTAAAAAGGGAGTCATTTACATGAGATAATTTTGGCAAAAGTAGGAACAATATTCTCCCCCCGCCCCAATGTATGCTGGAAAAAGTCTATTTAGGTCAGCATTTTAGTTGAACATTTATTTGCTTCAATTCTTTTGAAAAATTTTCTGGCCTATTCTGTATTGGCTCTTAGGTTGTTTATAATTTTTTGATATGAAAAATAATACTGTGGTAAACATGCTTATTCTTATTCTTCCACATATATAGTTTTTTTGGGTAATCATACCATTTCATACATATTATACAGACCTCTTTCATCAATAAGAAATAAACTCCTGGAACTTCTGTCATTAGTACTAGGTTTTCTTTCTAGGTCTATGCAGAATAAATGTAATCTTTCTTCTCTTTTTCTGTCTTTTAAGTAATTCAGGATCTCATGACATTTGTCAATCTTATTTTCAACTCAGAATATTATGACAGTCTTCCATGTATTTCATGTCATTCATAGCTCTGTATCCTCTGCAGATTTGATCAGTATAACACACATACTGGTTAAGAAGACAGGCTTTAGAGTCAAGAAGGCTGAGGTTTGCATCCTTGCTCTGGCACTCACTAGTTGTACAGTCTTGAGAAGATTAACCTTTTTAAAGCCTGTTTTCTCATCTGTAAATAGAATTAAAGTATTTTTTCAAAAAGATGACTGGAGGAATATGTAAGATAATACATACAAAGTACTTACCAGTAAAGTGTAAGTGTTCAGTAGATGGTGGGCTAGCTAAAATGGAAATAATGATAATTATTTCGTTTTCAAATTATTGATTATAGAACTAGAGAAGGAAAGACCAAGTTGGAGCTTGGAGAGAGGTATTCCAGGTAAAGTCAATGCTCTAATCAGAACTTTCCAGGTTTGTTATTCATTTAATTCTGAATCATCCTACTACTGCCCTCTAGTCTACATTTCTTAAATTTGTATAAAAAGACAAAATTCACTCACTCACCTATCCTTTATTCGCTAACTACATAGAACATTGTGTTTCAGTGCACTGAGTACCAAGGAAATTTAGTAGTGACCAAAGGGAGGTATGGTTTCAGATCTCCAGAGAGAGAGAGACAGAGAAACTGTTCATTGCTTTGCTGACAACCCTATCTGTGATGCCACTGAAATTTCCCTGAACTTCTAAGGCTCTAAACAACTATTTCTAAAAATGAAAAGAATGTTAGTTCCAGATGACATGTTCACAGTGAACACTTTTTAGCTTCTAAAACAGGTCTTTGATCTTGGAAGCTAAGCAGGGTTGGGCCTGGTTTGTACTTGGATGGGAGACCACCTAGGAAGACCGGGTGCTGTAGGCATAAAAAATAAAAAAATAAGGATTGTAAGCTGACAAGGTCCTTGCAGTCTGTGTGGTCAACCAAGGGTTGCCTCGCTTAAAAAAAATAAATAAATAAAATAAAAAATAAAAAAAGGTCTTTGTTTTCTTGTTTGTTTTGTAATATTTTGTTGTAATTTCTGGGGATTGACATTAGGCTTATCAATTTTATTATTGTCTTGAGAACCCATATTATTCACTTTGTGAAGATTAGCTTGTTTTACCTTCTTTGCCAGCTGAATGGCCTTCAGTTAGGTACCTACTTCTGGAGCCCTGTTTCCTTCTCTATGTGAAGAGAATGGTTCTCAATATCAGAGTTGAAGCAAGGGTCACATTCCAGTATGGACACAAAATAAATTTGTAAACTTTAAAGGGCTATACAAATAGAAAGTGATACTATTGCTGTTTGTTCCTATAATCATCACTGTTAAGCTTCTGAGGCACAAATATTATTCCAGATCTTCTTTGTCACTTTCTCTTGAGATTTATTGGATGCTTCCTTTTTTCTTCTTAAGCCTTGCATGCCATTTCCTCCACAGTGTTCAATATCATGTTGTTATTTAAGCATTTTTCCCTCTGTCTATCACATTTAAGTTTAATCCAAATTGATTAGGCTCCCATTGTGTGCTGTGTTCCTTCTTTGCAGGAACACAAAAACACCCCTGCTTTCCCTTTAGGTGGGTACTCTCCTCTTCATTTCCTCAGTTACACATTCAACCGGCATCGGAAATCAAACTTCTGCTTGTCTCCACATCTTTCAGTTTCCTCATTAGGTCTCAAGTCACTGGAAGGTACACTTCAGGCTGCTTTGGTGTGGGCATTTCTGGCCTTCTTTGGCCACAGAATCTCAGGAGAATCTTTGCTTTGGGCTCCTGAAAGAAGAGGGTTTCTCTTCTCCTTGTCTAAGCAAATCTCCTTCGCCCATTCATCTTTCCTCTGATACTTGCTAAATTGTTAATGGTCCTCAATGGCTTATACATACTTTGTGTCAGTTCAGCTCTTTTCATTGAACAGCAGGTAAACAGAAAACTGTGAGGCCAATAGTTCAAACCCCTCACTTCTACTGGATGTAGTGTAGTGATGAGTATGGATAGAGGGAAGACAGATCGTTCCTTCTTCGAAGCTCACAATCTAGCTTGGGAGAGAGGGCAGATATACTGTATACTAATTTACATAACAAGATAAACAGTAGTTGCTCTGTGAAGCCTCTGCTTTGTACCAGAATGTGTTTTGTAAAGCTTCCTTATTAAGTGGATGATTTTTAGTCAGGATTTTTTTTTCTCCAATAAGGGCACAATATAACTAGGTTCACAATATAATTTATTGTCTAAATCCTGACACTTTGGAGAATGATGAGGAGAGTTATAATAATTAGGCCTGTGTAATAGGCACAAACTAGAACTGTCGTGGGTAAACTGGAGTGCAGATTCACCCTAATTAAAACCAGAGATAAACAAAGAGTTAAGCATCCAAACATAGCCTTAACCAGAATGACACAGAAGACACAGCGACTCTACTGGAATTTAAATAAAATTTTAAGTTGTACTGTATAAGTCCCATAAAATGGACAATATATATAGTTAATTAAAAATAGAACCTGAGATATAATCAAGTGGTTAGCATATAAAAATAAGATTTTACAGTATCATAAATTTGTCTTGTATAAAACTATTATAGTGCTTGTTGTCATTAAGATTAATTCCTAATTAAAAATAGTTTACCTGTCTTCTTCTGTTTTAGTGGATTATTAATGCAATGACTTAAAGATCTTTTGGTATCTTTAAGTAGGCTGTACAGGGAAGTCTGAACAGATGTCCTTTTTTTCTTTTTCTTCATGAATTTCACAGAGACAGCAACAGTTCAGTTTTTTCCATTTTCATCCACCTCTTGACCTGCTCATAATCATAGCCATCCACCAGGACCACAGATCTTTATTGAGGAGATACTGTGTGCTTATGGTGGGAATTCAGTCACCAGTGGGTTATGATTCCTGTTTTTTGTGTTTGTCTTTTTCTCTGTTTCAGCTCTTTTTCATTTCCCTCTGTTTCTCTTTCCCTTTCTCTTTAAAGAGAACTCTTGAGAGATTTAGGTCCTTCAGTTTCTGTCTTTTGCAAAGGATTTAACTATCCAGTCAGGTGTTATAAAAGTCTTAATAGAGCAAGACAAATACACATCTGTGACCCATTTCCTAAAAAAATACGCTTCAGGAAAAGAAATTCCAAGTTAACAGTAGGGAAAGAGAGAGTAGCTAAACGTGTTTCCAGCAAGCAGCGGTAATTCTGGTAAAATGTCTCTTTAGTTTATAAACTTTTGCATTTAATTTCTGCTAATGTCACTCTTCAAGAGAAGCACAGATGATTATAATGAAATAGATTTGATATCCAAGACTAGCATTCATTCCCAGAAAGAAAGTTTTTAAGTCAGGCCTGAAATGCAAATGCAAGGTAGGGACTGGTAGTGGTGGGTAGTCATTGATTAATGGCAAGAAATTTGGCTCAAGAAGTAAGCAAAAGTCTTATAACCTATTTTAAGGATCTTGAACTTTATTCTGAAGACAAAAAGAAGTCTTTAAGGTTTTTTTTGTTTGTTTTTTTTTTGTTTGTTTTAATCAAGGGAGTGGTGTGTCTTATTTACTTGTTAAGAATTCTATTTAGCTCTCAGGAAAGTAAATAGTTTGGAAGAGAGATAAATATGAATAATGACAGAGCAGTGAAAGTTTAGTAATCCAGCGGGTAGTGACCTGAACTAGGAGATGGAACAAAGTGTATGGATTCCCAAAACTACCAGATTTATTGATAGCATGTGGGTGCCAAGGGTTACACATTATTCTTAGGCTTCTTTTACTTGGTTATCTGGAGAACTGTGGTGTCATTTACTGAAATGGGCAGTGGGGAAACACAGACCATTAAGCAGATTTTCACTTAAGCCTATGGGTATAATCAAAGTGGGTATCAGTCTTCTAGAGATAATCAGTAGCCTCTAAAATTCAGATTTCCTCACCAAGAGCTTTGGTTGTGAGCATTTAGAGAAGAGAAATTTATCACAGCTGATTTTTATAAATCATTTCCTTTGCTTTTTTTCCGCTTTTCTCAATGACATAAAGAGTCACCTTGCAAAGAAAGAGAAATCACAAAAGACAGACTGAAGTGTGGGGGTGGGGGGAAAAAAGGGGTAGGGGGAAGAGAAAGGGAGGGAGGGAAAGAGAGAGAGTAATAAGTTAGTGATGTTGGCCTGGGGTCATGTTGGTAGTTCATTATATTGGTTCATAAACCTTTGGTCTCTCTCACTCCACTGGCACAAAGGTGAATGGTGGGGTAGGTGGGGGATGGGAAGCTAGCCAAGTTATATAGCACCCTATTAAGAGAGATCTAGGATCAGATTTCTCAGATTCCAGTCTGGCTCTGCTATTTGACTAGTTACAAAATCCTGGACAAGTTACTTCATCTCTTTGTGTCTGTTTCTTCATCTGCAAAATGGAGATTATAATAGTACTGACCTCATTTTAAATTTTTGCATAAGTTATTGTATGTAAAATACTTGGAATGAGTTACTATATTTACAATGTTTAGAAAAGTGGGTGGCATTATTATAACAAGTCTTGTTCAGGCAAATGGAAAGAGTAAAGCTGCAGATAATGGGCAAGGCCTTTAAATGGGAGGCTTGATGGAATTTTTGTCCTGTGTCTGTGATTTTAGACCCTGTAGCTAACACATGTCATATAAGTTGGATCCTTGTGATTTGTTCTCTCATTAAGATTATGCCGTCATAGTAGTGGCAATGACATTAATGAGAATGGTAATAGCTTATATGTAACCTCCATGTCAGCCTTATGCAGTGTGGATACTTCATTACCCGGTTTTACAGGTGAGGAGACTGGCTGTTAGAGAGGTTCAGCCACAGACCAAGGTGGCAGGCTAGAGAGTGCTGGAGCTGGGGTGCAATCCAGCCAGTCTAACTTGAGAGCCTGCGTTTTTTTAGCCATTACCGTTTATTGCCTCTGTGGAGTGTTTTTAAATGGTCTGTTCCCAAACAATCCCTTCACAAAAGAACAGAAAGTACTTTATTTTCATTAAAGGTGATTGGTTGTTACTTGAATCTCAGGCTCTGAAACTTGAGGTCTGGGTAGCGTAAGGTATCATTAATCTCCTCTTTCCATTTCTCTTTTAGGTATCAGTTTTTCTTGCAGGTGAAGCAAGATGTCCTTCAGGGCCGGCTGCCCTGCCCTGTCAGCACTGCTGCTCAGCTGGGAGCATATGCCATCCAGTGTAGGTTCCACTTAAGTAAATTTGCTTCAGATGTGTGAGAAAAATAATTGAATTTTTCTTTTTAAGCAAGTTTGTATACTAAAATTTTTCTTATCAAATGGCATGTTGCTAAAAAAAAATTGAATTTAGTCAGAATTCAAGTTGAAATCAGCGTCCCTTCGGGGAGAGGTAAAAATGAAGCTAGTTATATATTCCTTGTAGTAGTCCAAAACAGTTTTAGTCACAGGAATAGCATTGATTCTTGATTAAATGGAAGGTCTGAAAATCTGTTCTGTTCTACATTCTACCTGAGTTCATTGATCCCCTGAAGGTATGACTCAGAGATCACATTGCTTCCAGGCCGCTGTGGTGAAGACTCCATGGCGTCAGGTGCCGACACCATGCAGTGGGGCACACGTTCGGCACTCATTGTACTTCAGCTGTTGGCATCAATATGATGACCATGTGGGGCAGTTCCAGGTTGCATTGTCATTTTGGAGATGGAGGCAGAGGCTGGGGGCAGTGAGGCTGGACAGCACATTCTTGTCTTTGTGTCACTTGCAGATCAGAAACATTCTAGGAAAAATATCCTAGGAAAAATGTCACATAGACGAACTGGGTTGGGCTGGACAGAAGAGAATTCTTAAGCATAACATAGTGAGCTTTCTGATTTGCTGTTACTTCTTTGTATAAATTGTGGTGGGGGTTTTGTGCAGCATTGTGTTATATTTCTATGACCATTATTTGGGGCAAATACATTTTGAATCACGTGCTCTATTTCTTAGTGTCATTGTCTGAGAGGATATATTGGGTTCGTGGTTGTTTTTCACATCTAGTATTTCCAACATATGTACTCTAAATTCTATTTACATTTTTTTTGTATATAAACTGATAAGAAAAATTGAAATGAAAATGATGCTAATTATAGTCTTTCAGAAAGTAAAACTACAGAACTTACGTTTTTGTTATGATTTTGTTTATAACATTCATATATGCTCATCAGACTTTTTTTATGAAATTAGTTATATATGAATTTAATAATAAGGCATTTGAAGAAAATGTTTAAGCATGATAGGAATATTTTTATTCCTGCATTTTTAGGAATATTTTCCTAAAATGGAAAAAATAACAATTCTTTTTTATTTTTTAGCTGAACTTGGAGATTATGACCCATATAAGCATACTGCGGGATACGTGTCAGAGTACCGGTTTGTTCCTGATCAGAAGGAAGAACTTGAGGAAGCCATAGAAAGAATTCATAAAACTCTAATGTAAGAATCACATTTTAATAACTGTAATCAACATGTTGTACATTAGATGCCCAGAATGTCATTTTATAATTGGAAGTTTATTCTCTTTGACCAGCATCTCCTCCATGTCTCCCACCCTGGTGACCATCATTTCGGTCTCTGTTTCTATGAGGTTGACTTCTTTAGATTCCACATATAAGTGATATCATACAGTGTTTGTCTTTCCCTGACTTATTTCACTTAGTGTAATGCCCTCAAGGTCCATCTATATATTTGAAAGTAGCTAAGAGAGTAGATTTAAAATTTTCTCACCACAAAAAAGAAATGGTAATTATGTGATAAAATGGAGGTATTAGCCAGCTATGTGGTAGTCATTTTGCAATATATAAATGTATCAAGTCAACACATTGTACACCTTAAACTTACACAAGATTTTATGTCAATTATATCTCAATAAAGCTGTAAAAAGATAACATATTACATCAACCATTATCATTTGCTATTAACAGGATTAAGAAAAGTTTATAGAATAAATTTCTCACCCTTTTCTGAAACTTTCTAGCATTCTTTTCTTTTTAAGATTTTTACTGTGTATAACAATAAAATGCTCAGGGAAACTCCAAACAATTATAAATATAAAGGAGAGAGTAACCCCCAATACTTAAAGTCAAGATATTTTTGGTTATTGTCCTTTCAAACCTCTCTCTATGCATAATTTCCCATAGAGAAAATTTATTACATATATTTATGTATGTATGATTTTACATAAATGGAGTCATTCTGTGTGTACTGCATTTTGCAGCCTACTTTTTAGTCACCAGTACCTTGTGAGATTTATTTTTTAATTATAAATATATGTTATAACCACAAAAGCCTCAATGTATTTTGGATTTGCTATGTCGTAAAGTTTGTAAATTCTTCACAGTTATAAGCAAAGTCTTAGTCAATCTGTAATAACGGATCTGGAAATCATGATGACACTGGTATGGAGTCTCGGAGGATGTTGTGTTAATACCACATGCACTTCTGAGAATATACCCTCCATGAGTAGGGTTTTCAATTAATGGCCTGCAGCATTGAAGTTATAATTTAATTATAGTTATTTTAGTTAAATCTTCTATACCGATTAACTTTGCTTTATTGCCTTCTTATGTAACACTCCCTTTTGAATTTGCTTGGTTTCAGATCTAGTATAGTTAAGAAAAAAAAGTGTGGAATTAATATAGTCAACAAAAAATGTTTGCCTGAAGGATCTGTTTCAGTGAGTAGTCACAGAAGTCAATTCCTGAATTGCAATCAGAGAAAGCAGACTCTCCATCTTGTATTAGCAGGCACCAGAATTTTCTCTGGGCTGATTATAGAGCCCTTCATTATAAGGTTTCGCTGAAGTGGATACTAAGAAAGTGCCTGTTATAACATTATGTTTGACACATTTCAAGAGTACCGGAGCATTGGGTAAAGGGCCTTACATGTTTTATGTGATGGTGTTGACAATGTGACTGTTAACTTAAAAGAGAATAAAGCTCAATCAGGGTTTGGTAGCTTTCTTGTATCTAATTTGTGATGAACATTTTTTATAGATTTCAAAAATATGGTTTATTACTGGGTTTTTCAAGGTAATATGAAACATAGGAATACATCAAAGCAGGATTTCTTAATTTAAAAAAGTTCACAGCTCCTTTTGTTAACCATAAAAAATCTTTTTACACACACACACACACACAAACACACACACACACACTTCTGCTTATTCACAGAGATTCCTGGCAGATGCTCATCCTCATTAGGAGTGAATATTGTTTTCTATTATTGCCAGTGAAGATTTTAGGTAGAGTTTTATATTTTATATTAAGAAAATGACAAGTATTTTTTATAATTTCTGAATACTAACTAATGTGTTTTCAAACTACTGTGCTCAGGAGAGGCTGATGAGTTGGTTGGGTGTGGGGGAGTCCATTCTCTTATTCCCACCCACCACTATTCTCATGCCTTTTTCCTCCTGATGGAGAGCTAGCTGCTGGTAGACATTTTACTCTTTGTCAGGGGTATGCTTTTTAACTTTGAGTGCTGCTTAATCTCTTTGGGGGTTTCTGAAATTGAGAATTTTTAATATATGCTAGAACATTGGGATTGGCTATAATGAGCAAAAATGGATTCGGTAAATGAAATTAACTTAACACGAGTATCACTTCATAGTATAAAATTTGGTCACCAAGTAAGCAAGGGGCATCTTGAAATACAAAGACTTACATTTGCATTAGCACAAAGGATTATTTATTTTTACAGTGAATATAGTGAAGATGGTTCACATTCCCTGTAAGTGCCACAGCTATCAGTAACGGAAGGCTCTTTGTTTTTATGCTGGATGTAGGGGTCAGGCTCCTTCTGAAGCAGAGCTGAATTACTTGAGGACTGCCAAATCCCTGGAGATGTATGGCGTTGATCTTCATCCCGTCTACGTGAGTGACATTTAATTAACACAAAATATTTTAAGCTGATGACATTTTTCTTCAAGTGTCACTGAAACTCCCAAAGGAAAGCTGCAATCCTATTATTGAGTGAGCAGTTGATACTTTTTCATCTGTGTTTTTTGAACACAACGAATCTCTTGCATGGATTAAAACCCTAATGAGTTTTGCATAAAAGTCTGTGATTTTATTTCCATGTGTAGAAAACAATTAACTGGGCTTGAAAACACAATCTGGATAACAGCTCCAAAGGGCTTAGCTAAATGTCAAAACAATTTAAAATTGGTCTGTAATTGATTGTATTAGACGCAAAACAGTAGGATTTTCCAAAAATAGATTTTATGGCTGAAAAAGCATTTATCAAATCATTTGCCAGGTAAAGTAGACTTTACATAACAGTATAGGTGGAATTATTGGTGGTTCTGCAGGTTCTGTCAATATTACAGTTATTGCCTATTGTAGTTCTCATCACTGCATTAATAGAAATATTTTTGCAGATTTTCTTCAGTGGCTGACAGAAACTTGCTGACCATAGTCATTGAATAGTTATACTGAATCTCTCTCAAGTGTTCTGGATCTAGGTCTTAACCTTTGAGCCACTTCTCTAAGGTTACTAATTGATTATTTGATTCCAGTGAGATTGAAATGTGCCTTTTATGTTATGAGTTTAGTTAACAATAGTCAGATTTAATTATTTGAGAAAAGGAGCCAAGTACCTTATTCTTTACATGAAATGAATTGCGAAAGATTATATATAGAGTGTTTGTCAGTTGGATTACAGAACTCAATTTTTAAGGAACTCTGATAAAACTTACTGTTATGCAAATAACTCATTCATGTATTCATTTTATACGTCTTTGGCTCATTAAAGTTTCCTAAAACAAGATGTCATATTATTTGTAAAGAGTAAGGTTCATCCCTAGGTATACCATTAATATGCAATAAAAGTTACATATTTGGAGGAAGTAATAGTACCCTCATCAGACTGAAATTTATCATTGTCTGGAAATTAAGGGTGTACAGTTTTTACCAGAAGAGATTGTATTTAAAAAATTTTGAGCAGTCTTAAAAATCACAAGTGGAAGCTGGAAGGAGTAAGACAGAGACCTCAGAAAATCCCAGTGTATGCCCTCAGGTGGCTGCCTGAACTTTCAGGAGTGGGTGGTGATGAACCAGGTCTCATGATTGTCCACAGCAGAGAGAAGGATCAAGATGAGCCCTTGGAAAGGGACCCTTGATAGAGGGGACTCTTGGTAGAAGTTCTCAATCTCTGGCTGCACAGGAGAAGCACCTGGAACATTTATGTGTTTTTTGCTTTGTGGGCCCCTTCATTCCAGATTCTGATTTAGCTGGTTTTGACAGCACCCAGCATTAGCATTTTAAGCTGAATGGGTGATTCCAATTAATGTGTAGTAAGGATTGCACATCATTGTAGAAACAACATGGGATGAGTCGGTCAGTGGCCTGATTGGTAGTCTAGGTTCTTTTAATAACTGAAGTTACAAGTATGAATGCATGAGGAAAATTTTCTTAAAAACTTTGAAAAAAATGAACAAGTTAGCTGCCATCATAGCTTAGGTTTTTAAGCTGATATCTTCCAAAAACTAGATCTAGTATTAATGCAACAAATTATGTTTGTGTGGCCAATTATAGTTTGACAAAAAGCATTTATATGAATTAATTCATAGTTATAAGTATATGTTTGTTTTTGCAGGGAGAAAACAAATCTGAGTATTTCTTAGGATTAACTCCAGTTGGTGTTGTTGTTTACAAGAATAAAAAGCAAGTGGGGAAGTATTTCTGGTAAGTATAAATTGAGGGCAGAGTTGAATTAAAGTTATATACTATATGTATTGGGCTTATGGGACTTAGGTGTCAATGAAAGGGTTGAAAAAAGAAAACAGGTATATTTCCAGTGGTTGATAAATATGAGTGAAATTGGGTGTAAGGTTTATACCAACATATCTTAAAGTATTTTCTCTGTAAATGTCAGGTACTGTGATTCTGGACTCTTGTCTATGGAAACTGTGTGTAGTAGGATTTCATTCCTGTTTCACTGTGTGCTGGTGGGTTGTGGGCCTGGGACTTCTCTGAGTTCTAAGTGGGGAAAAAGCTGAGAGAGAGTGAGACTCATGGCACCACACCATGTCTGGGAAAGCAGCACTGCCAGGGCCTTGGGGATTCCAGGCTTGCCTGCATTTTCTAGAGAAGCATAGGAGAATGAGGATGGAGTTTTGTTTAGGAAGGTGTCCAAAGTGGAAGATGCACAGGGGAACTCTACAATTACTGCAAGCAGTGTATAAAGGAGCTACTGTGAATCAGTCTTTTTCCACTGGATACTTTTCTGAATTTCTGAAGGGTTAATTCTTAAAAACAATAACACCACCACCATCTGTTTTTTTTTCCCCTACCCCACCAGGCCTCGGATTACAAAGGTTCACTTCAAAGAGACACAGTTTGAACTTAGAGTACTGGGAAAAGATGTAAGTAGTGCTCAGTTTAACTGAGAAGAGTCTTGCCTCCTCATTGATAGCTAAAAGACATCGGTGAAATAGAATTTCTATGTTTTCTTCAGTTGCAAACACATGGAAACCAGTTAATTGACTCATGTGCATAACTTCTTAAGGAAGGGGCAGGGAATTGAGTAGATGAATGAGCTGGCAATGGAGAAATGGCATTTTAGTTTCAGCAAAGGGGAATAAACCTTTCTAGGGCAGAGGAAAGAATAGCAGGTGATTGTTGTTATTATTGTTTGCTATCGTGCAGTTAGCTCTTCAGTGCTGTCTGTGGAGGTGGGCTTCGTACAATCAGAAGGATTCATACAATCTGTATGCACCTGCATACAGAATAAGAAGAGTCCTAATTTTGTCCCAAAATAAGCTAAATAACCTAGGCAGTCACGCTTCTGCTCCTTCCATGCTGGGCATGGTAGATAAACTAAAAGGGAGATTCTGGACCTTTAAAGGGAGAATGTAAGATAGAAGTGCAAAAGTGTTGGCCCTTGCTCTGCACCTTGGCAGTGTACCCCAGGACTGCTCGGGTAATGGGCACAGCATTCGTCAGAGCCTGGAGGTGCTTTCATGCCTTGACAGGTAGCTTTTAGGAAACTGGGCAAAAGAAGGCAAGAATGCAAACGCTTCCTTTTAAGCTACCTGTAAAAATAGTACTCCCTTGAAGTGCGATGACTATAATCCACATTTATGGGATAAATGGGTGAAAATATGATGTAGCAGAATCCACCCTTCTGTCTCTTTGATACTTACTAACTTTATGCAGAACAAAAACCTAAGTGAGTGGCATTGAATTGATGAGATATTTGTTGTAAAAAAGAGGTAAATGAAATCTATGTTTATGCATCTACAAGTTGAGACACAGGAAAAGTGACTGCAGCTGCAGCTGGAACATGCTTCTGGTGTAGTAGTTTATATATAGCAGGTCCTCAGTAAATATCCGTCAGACGATCTACTGAGATTATGTATTGCCAAATCCCAGAACCTAATACTACTATTTGTTCTTCTAGAAAAAATACAGTCATCCTCCTTGAACTGTGACATGAAATAATTTTAACTTGTAAGGAGGGAGAAATTCCAGATTTTTAAAGGAATAATATCCCCAAACCTCAGAGTAGTTCTTAACAGTATAGTTTGAAGAAAATACTCTTTTCTTCATCTCTTGATTAGATGCATCCAACTTAGATGATGTGCTAGTACAAGACTGAATTAAAATAATCCAAAAATAGAATTACTCAGTAGTAAGGTTATGCCGTTTTCTCCTTATCCTGCCACTGGTTTTATGTGACTTAATAATGCAATGAGTAATGTCTACATCAATAATAATGTTTCAAGTTTTTAATAAGAATATGATAATAAAATGTTAAGACTTCATGGAAGCTTTGCTATTATTCATTTTCTCCCTTATATCTAAGTTAATTTTGTGAGTAAGGTCCTTTGGTGGACTTCGTTTCTCTTATTATTACAGTGACTTAAAATGTCTTCTACTGCCTCGGGATAAATATTTGATAAATTCTCAGCCAATTTGAATTTTCAGCTTCTTGGACTTCTTCATAATCAGGTGAAAACAATAACAAAACTAATATCATCATGTTATTTTTTTAATGGCATCCTCCATTATATGCCCTGGTTTCTCATGCGCTCGACTCAGTGCCAGGCCCTTCTGCAGCCTTCAGAAGAAATGAATGTTTGGGTATGGCCTGAGACCTTGCACATGCCTGAGTCGTTTAAGCCTAGTGTCAGTGATCTTTAGTACAGTGGCAAAGCAGGTCACATAACTCAGGATTGACTCAGAGGAATTCTAAAAAAATTAAATAGCACGTTAATTTAACCAAAGCAACTCATTTCCTGAGTATTCTTGCTTTGTGGAGTCTTTCTTCGTTTTCCACCAGGGTGCCTCTCAGTAAGATAGTGATTTACATAATGGCGGAATTAAGTTGATTATTATGGATGCCTAACTGTAATCATAGATTAAATAGAAAAGTCCCCTGAAACCTATCACCTGGAACAATAATCACATCAGCTTGAAAAATGGTTAAAATGCTTATTCTACTGGTTTTCTGGTTGGCTGGTTGGGTCAGAGAGACTTAACTTAGTATGTTCAGTGCTATGAAGGTCAAATTCAAATATTCAGTTTCCAAAAGAACAGCAAAGTCCTACAGATAAAAGATTTTCCTGGTGGCACACTATACCCTAACTTTTTCTGATTCCACATTTTAACGTTAACTGTGTCCAACATGACACATTAACATATCTTAATAAACACTGATAACACATTAACGTACTGTTTACCTAGTCATATATTTCTTCCATCCATAAATAACAATTTCATCTTTCTCAGATATAACCTTAATGGGTTCAGTGATTCATTTTTGACAGTGCAACAAATGA
This sequence comes from Macroglossus sobrinus, assembly GCA_004027375.1. NCBI lineage: Eukaryota > Metazoa > Chordata > Mammalia > Chiroptera > Pteropodidae > Macroglossus > Macroglossus sobrinus. Next base: position 127,555 of record PVKZ01000428.1, on the reverse strand, counting down.
TTGTCTGCAACTAAATACTGGTTTTATTAAAATTTATCCCTCTGACAAGGTCAGAAGCTAATTATTATAAATACTTTTATGTACTATTTAAGCTTCAAAATAGGTACTGTGTTTTGATACCTTACAGAAAATAAAAACTTCTAGTGAAAAGACCTTACACAGTGATTATAGAATATCTGGGAATTTTCTATGAAGAAGAAATTTTATCAAGAAAAATAAAATTACCTATTAACATAAAATTTAGAGGTAATGATTATTATTTAGGTACAATCTCTTTCAGATTTTATGTACATCTTTTTTATGTGGTTTTATATACAGGTTTTCATCATAAACATTTTTCCTTTATTATACTCATTCATTATGTGTCTGCATAGTGTTTGATGTTTTACTTTTTAGTGTTTTGCTTTTTTTTCTTAACATCGTGGATCAATTTTTCCTTCTATTATATCTTATAATTGTTTTTACTGGTAGAAGGGAAAGCTATAGAATTTTATGTTTATCTCAAATCTTGCCATTTTGCTGAATTCTGAATTCTAGCCAAGAGCTCTTAATTTGATTCTTATAAATTTGTAGAGGTATATATCGCTAACAAGTAAAAAAATTTATTCCCTTATTTCTACTATTTATGTTTCATATTTTATAGAAATTCTAGAGGAGTGTTAAGTGATTCAGCAATATCAGGCATCCTTGATTGCTTTGTGATTTTAATTAAAATGCCACTTTGTCCTGCCATTTATATGTTAGTTCTTGATTTTATGAATATGAGCTTTTTTACCAGGGGTTTAAATTTTTAAAAGTCTGTTATCAGATGGTTGATTTTCACTGAATGCCTTGAGAGCAAAGATTGTTGCTTGTTCACTCATTCAACAACCAATGCTTATTTCAAAACTCCAGGTGAGGGATGATAGTGGCTCAAACCAGGATAGCAATCTTCTAAGTGCTGAGAAGCTGTTTGATTCTGGATTAAACCCTATGGTTTCATGGATATAGGGAGATATGAAATAGAGTCCTGGCGACTTAAAAATGTTTGACTGGTGAAGCAGGAAGAATAGAGCTGCCATCAAGTGAGGTGAAGAAGACAATAATTAGAGCAGGCTTAGGAAGGTCCAGTTTTAGCATGTTGAGTTTGAGATGTTTGCTAGACATCTAAGTGGAGACATTTAATAAATGAGCTGTGTGAGTCTGGCCTTTGCGACCAAAGTCTAAGCAGAATATTCATATTTGAGAATCAGTGACATATCTTGGTATTAAAAGCCAAGAGACTGTGAGAACACTGGGAGAATGAGTATAGATAGGAGAAGAGGAAGAACCAGCAAAGGAGGTAGATAGAGAAAGCGGGTAGAAAGAACACTAATTGTTTTCAACTTTGCCAGGTAAAAATCATGTATTAAGTAAATGTCAAAGATGCTGATATTTCAAATAAGGTAAGTGCTAAGAATTGACCACTGAATTTAGGAAACGTAGGAAGTTATTGATAAGACCAATTTTGATTGATTGAAGAGTAAAATGTAACCTAGCAATTTCACATTTAGGTCTGGATACCTTAGAGAATCACAGGGATATGTGTGTTCATTGCGGCACGTATGTGAAAGTAACAAAAAATAATAATAGTAACCTAGAAGTCCATTATAGGAGAATGAACACCTAAATTGATGAATATTAATAAAAAAGCAAAGAAATAATAAGAGAGGAATTGAAGGTGATGAGTGTAGACAATTCTTTTGAGAAGTTTGGCACAAAAAGGAACAAAATGGAGATAGCTGGCAGGGGAAGCAGGTCAAGAAGCAGTGCATTTTTGTTTTGTTTTGTTTTTAAAGTTGGAGAAAATACTGGCACATACTCTGATGAGAATGATTCAACACATGGTGAAAACTTGATGATTTGATGACATAAGACAGAAAGAGAATTGCTGGAGTGATATTTCTTGAGGGGATGATAGGGGATGACATCCAATGTATAAATGTAGGGACTGATTGTAGAGGGCAGTCTGGTTAGCGTCTGTGGTTAACAAGCAGGAAGACAGAGCATAGAAATATAGATTAGAGTTGGTAGTTCTCTTATGATCATTCTGCTTTTTGTTTTGAGGGAGCTAGATAGCAAGGTCATCAGCTGAGACTGCAGTTGGGGAGGAGGTATTGGGAAGAGGGAGATATGAAATAGTAATTTTGGAGAGAAAATGGATAAGGGACATGTGGTTTGATGATATCATATGATAGCTTGGTAGTCTGGAGGGTCATGAATTTAAAGTCAGCCCACTCATAGTGTGCTTTTCTGCAGCCATATTCAGTGGCATGAAGCAAGAAGAAAGTTGATTTTGTCAAGAGAATGGTACAAAGAGAGAGGAGAGCAAGGGACTCCAGTGAGTCAGGGGAACAATAACAGTGATTTATCACAGCAAGGACAATGAAAGCATGGTCAGATCTGTGGGTGGAGGACCTGCTGGTGGTGAAAGATTCTTGGGGGTAGAGTACTGCTGGAAGGAGTGAGCTGGAGAGAGAGGGTGGTAGTCAGGAAGTGAGGTGCTAGGCCTTGAGATTATGGAAGGGTTTCAGTTGTTGTAAGTGGAAAGTCATAGAGAAGTGGTTCTCAGCTGGGGACAGTTACCACTCACCCACTGCCCCCACCCCCACTCCTGGAATAGAATATTTGGCAACATCTAGAGGCATTTTGGTTGTCACAGTGCTGGGTGGGAAAGGGATGTTACTGGAATCTAGCGGGTAAGAGGTTGGATATACTGTTAAATATTTTACAATATGTTGTAAATTGGTCCACAGTGGTCTCCCACACATGTCAATAGTGCTGCAGCTGAGAAACACTGTTCCAGAATTCTGAGCATGAGCGCGAGTGGCCAGGACAGGGAGGAGGACAACATCATTGGAGGAGAGAATGTCAGGGAACTGAAGTGTCTGGTTGTTGGAGGGATCATTTCTATTATTTATATATTGAAATTTCTAATAATTAACAAAAGAGTAGTATTGGAGATAATGACAGTGATTGCAGGAGCATCAACGTGTGAGGGAGATGACTTTAAGGATGACAACCTCTGTAGAGACTGCAGGTGATATAATCTTATGAGAGTCCTAGCTGGGAGTTTTAGGGGAAAGAAAGAGAATTGTCTGCAAGTAGCAATGGGGATCAAGGGGGATTTCAGGCGCAGCGATATGAGAATAGCAGGGACAAAAGGCACAGCCACTTCTTGAGAGGACTGCAGTCAAGGCAGTGTTTTCAGGGAGAGTCAGATTTCTGCTGGCACAGAGGGTGAAGGCCATGTACGAGAACGGGTGGAGGAGCTCGGAGATTTTGCTGATGATAGGTCATGGATTCCAGAGGGCAGAAAGGAAGAGTTTCAGAAATTGGTAGTAGTGAAAAGGGGACAAATTAGGGGACATACTGAGCATTGCTTAGGGGTGACTGACATAATCAAAGATAGGGGAGCCTGATGAGATTGTTCCAGTGGGTTCAAGGTGAAGGTAGAGAGACCGTGAATGTCAGAAGGGAGTAAGGGTTGGTTTTCCATGTCTGCCTATCCACCCTGGTGATGGAGGTAGAAGGCCTAAGGGAAGTGAGATGGTCTGATAGACTTTAGGACTCATGGGGAAATTAGGTGATACATTAAGCCCTGGGTTTCATCCACTGTGATCAGATTTACATTTCAGAAGGAGCACTGGCTACAGGAGCGAAACACGGAAGTGAGAACAGAGGCAGACAAGTTAGGAGACCGCAGACTGATCAGTATAGTCACCATAAGGATGGAGAGAAGAGGGCACATTTGGGAGGCATTTTGGAGGTAAAATTGCTCCTAATTAGTAGCAGATGGAATATTTTTGTGAAAAATAGGGAGGAGTTTTGGATCATACCCAAATTTCTTGGTTTCATCAACAGGGAGAGAGTGTAGTCCCCAGCAGTAGACCCAGAAGTTGGCATATACTAAGCACATTGAATACATGAAAAAAATGAAAAAAGGAAGCTGTGATTACTTTTATATATAATGCATCATGCAACTAACCTCAGCTAAACTTACCAGCATGACAGGATGTAGAACCAAAAGGTTCCTGGCAACTCTGGCCGTAGTAATTAGACCCACTTGGCCGAACTCTGGGGCCTGCTTCGGAAAGAGTACACGGGAAGTGAAGATGGCCAGGAGTTGTCACGGTTTCTTAGCAAACCCAAGAGGTCTTACTTACATGAGCTAGGGCTCCTTTCACATTTTAAATAGAACTGTAGATTTTTAAAAAATATTTTATTTGAATAATTCCAAATTTACAAAAAGTTACAAAAATTAAAATATTACAAAAAACATGGTCACCTGTTATTGTTAACATTTTACTTCATTTCCTTTTTCATTTGTTATCTCACTCTCACACACACAAAAACACACAATTCTGAAAGATTTGAGAGTAAATTTCACTTGCTATATGTCTCTAAAAACTTCAGTATGTATTTCATAAGAATAGGGATGTTCTCTGATGTAATATAATCCAGTTATCAGGTTAATCAATTATGTTGATATAATACTTCTGTCATCTTTCTATATTTCAACTTTGTTGGTTGACCTTTAGTGTCCTTTATAGCATTTTCCTTCTCCAGGATAGACTCTAATTAGCCTCCTTTAATATGGAACATTTTGTAGCATTTTTGTTTTTTATAACATTGACGTGTTTTGAAGAATATGGTTCTGCTCCACTTTTTAAAAATAGAAAGCTTCTTGTTTCATGTTTGTCTGTTGTGATTAGGCTGAGGTTCTGTGTTCTCAGCTGGAAAGTGGCATAGGTGAGATTATCCTCTCAGAGCATCACATCTAGAGAGTCATGATGACCATCTGTCTTTTGTTGGTTGAGTTTGACTACTCAGTCACTGTGTTGTCCAATTTTCCACTGTATAATTACTGTTTGTTTGGCTTTTTTTCTCCTTTGCAACTAATAAGTAATCTCTGGAGATATACTTTAATTCAATGCAAATACCCTGCTTCCCTTCAAAATTTCCCTGTACACCTAGCATTCATTGAGGCTTCTTGCCTTGTCCGATCTTTTACTATGATGCTTGCAAAATGCTGGTTTTCTAGCTCTCCCACTCCATATTCCCAATCAGTTATTTACATGGATTTACTTCTGTTTTTTTTTCCAGTGGTTTATAATACATTATTGTACCTAAGTACATAATTCATGTGTGCCCTTTTAATCTGGCTTCTGTGCCCTTTTGACCTGCCCCTGTATTTTTTTGTCACTTTTTTTTATTTTGGTACAATATGATGTTTCAGATATATTGTGTACCCACCCTGTTATCTGCCATTTCTTCAAAGACCTCTGGTTCCTTTAAGTGGGAAAAGGTCAAGACCTGAGTGTTTGGTGTGGTCATTGTTACTTGAGTGACTTTTCTTGGCCTGTTCTGTGGACAAAGCTAGGGAATATATACATGCATATACACATACATACAAATATACATGGATGCATACATACATACATACATACATAAATACGTACATATCTGAGCATATTAAACATACTTATGCACATTTTAGAAATCATGAGTTCATACCATCCCTCTAATTTCCATCCATCTCCACAAGGTTGTTTCTGCCTTTTCTCAGTTCAAATTTGTATGTTCCTTCTCTGGCCTTGAGAACCTTGGCTCCCAACAGCAGCGACACATTTACATTTTTGCTCATTTCTAAAATACATCTCAAATAGTTTCAGAATTGCTTTGGCCAAACCATCAAAATTGATACTTGCTTTCAGTTTCACTCACATATACCATCTTGCCAAGACTGAAAGTATATATTCAGATAACATGTTCAAAATTTACTTCAGCTGGCTTCCTTCTCGCCTTCCTTGTCTCTATAGTTATGGTATTTATTCGAGATCTAGTTAGATTTACTTGTTTCAGTTTGCTTTCAGTTATAGGTCCTGCCTTCATATCTTTATTTATTTAGTTTTATTTTCTGAAGATGCTGAAAATTGACATGCTTCCAAAAGTAAAACTATACAAAAAGGTACTCTCAGAGAAGTATCACTAACTCTCATATTCCTGAAATCTGGTCCCCCCACCCTTCCATGTAGGTAATCAACTTCAGTGTTTTATGATTCATCTTCCCTGTTTTTCTATTTGTAAAGATAAGCATATTTAAAAATTTTTCCTTCTTTCTTGCCTAAAAAATAGCATACTGTATATGTGTTTGCACTATCCTTTTCTTTCACTTAGAATAACACCTGGAAATCTCCATCAGTTTATTGTGAGCTTTCTTGTTCTTTTTTGTACAGTTGCATAGTACTCCTTTGAATGTATGAACCATAATTTATTCAAGCAATCGCTTATATTGGGACATTTAAGTAGTTTTCAATTATAAATGTTCCTTCAATCAGTAACTTTGTACATATCTGTTTTTATATCATTGGAAGGGTGTCTTTGGGGTAAATTCCCAGAAGTGGGAATGCTTGGGCTAAGGGTAAGGTCATATGTAGTTTTGTTATTAGTTATTGCCATGTTCCCCCTGCTCCCAATCTCCAAAATTTTTGTGGCATTTTGTATTTACACTTACAATATATGAGTGTACCTGGGATGATAGATGTAATATTTTCTCTCAGGTGTTCGTAAGTGTGGCTTTGTTAGTAATATTTGGATTCTTATGCCACATGACATTTTGGTTTGAACTCATTCAGGTTCAGTAATGAAATACTAGACATATGGTCAAATGGCATGGTTTAAGTCCAGGTCTGTCACTTACCTAACTTTGTATGATTTACTGAACAACATTTAACCTACATTTTCTTAAAGTGAGGATGACAATACCTGTCTTATAGCATTGTGCGGTTGAAAGCACCTATCTAAAGTTGGACATGTAATAGACACCTGGTACATGTCTCTGAACTGAAGCTGTCTTGGCCTCATGCTACTTAGAGCTACTGAAGTTTTGCACAGAAAGGGACTTGGGGAGCACCTTCTTCTTGACAAGTCTCAGATAGTGAATAACTTGTGCCAAGGCAAGAAGCGGGTGGCCAGGTTTTTCAGGCTCATGGATTTACTTTTGTTTTACTTACTCATGTGTTTGTTAACTTCCTCTATAATTAAAATACATAGGCCATTTGGAAGAAATTTTTGAATTGTGCTATAAATGTTTTTTTAAATTAAGAGTTCAGTAGATCTTATTAGATGTGCCTTCATTTTAACAAGCTTAAAAAACATTTATTATTAAGTTTTTTTAACATTTGCAGACTGAAAATGATGATGAATCACTACTAAAAACTCAAATCTGCAAGTGTAAGAGATATGCTGATGTGTTAGTAAGTGCTACAGTTCTCTAAAGAGCAGGTGAAGAAAAGAGAGCGAAAACAACAATAATAAACATAAACCATCTGAAATTTTGGAGTCATATCTGTGAATTTGTTCAAATAGGAAGCAGAATAGGCTCAATATAATAGTTTTCAAAGTTTACTGAAATGATATAAATATTATCTAATATTTTGGCTCGTATTTTTTTTGAATTTTGGGAGGAAAAGGAAAAAGAGAAGCAACAATCTAACACATCCTTTCCAACTCTATAATTTATGTTTCAATGAACTAGAGTTACATATAATTATTCATCAAGCTATCAATTATTTATCTGTAAAAGGTAAAAAGCTTTTCACATTTAGTATGTATTTTGAAATATAACCCACGTAGCTGACAAAAGAGTACTGGAATATTTTTGCTGTTTTTGTTTTTTTATTGTGAACTATAACATATATGCAGGAATGAAAATTAATTTTATTCTCAACATGTTCTGCTGAAATGCACAGTGATTTTTAATACAAACCATATTACATGCATTTCAAAGAGAATTTAAAAAAGACTAGTGTGTGTGAGTGCAAGTGTGTCTGTGTGTTTGTGTGTGGGGGGTATTTATGTGTATTACAAAATTTTTGAAACCGGAGTACTGAAAAAACACTTCCTCGAAAGAAAGTTCTTTGTTCATATAAATCAAGGAAGCACCAACTACCTAACCAGCTCTTGGAGATTCACAGTACACATTAACACATTAAAAGATCTGAGTATATTCAGCTGTACGAAGGGATGAAATACTGCCATTTGCAGCAACATGGATGGATCTTTAGAGTATCATGCTAAGTGAAATAAGTCAGATGGAAAAAGACAAGAACCATATGATTTCACCCATTTGTGGAATATAAAACAGAAAGCAGCAAACAGACAAACAAAATGAAAGAAACTCATAGACAGCAAGGGAAGGGGACTGGGGAGGATGAAGACAGTAAAGGGGTCAAATATATGGTGATAAAGGAGACAGAGTAAAGCTGGGTGGTGACCATACAATGCAGTATATATAGATGATGTATTATAGAATTGAAACTTATGTTATTAACAAATGTCACCCCAATAAATTTAATTTAAAAAAGAATCTGAGTATTTAACCCAGTGTTTTCCAAATTTATCTGACTATAGGACTCTTTTATTTTTTGCCAGTATCACAAGACACTAATTCTGTAAGAAATGCTGTTTATTGAGCTGTAAAGAAAAAGTTTGAAAGAATAAGATATTTTACTCATTGTTTTAACATTCCCTTCTGACTTTTCTTCCAACTAATCACAAGATTGGTAAATTTTTTATTGCAGTGCTCACTTTGAATTCTTTATCTGAATTTGAACTCAGGATGCCTAGAAGAGAGCAATGGGAAATATGGGAAAAGTCATTAAAATAAACATTGTGCCTACTCTCTCACATACACAAACATAGTTAAATTTTTAAAAATTCAATCATTCAATCTCACCATTTTTAAAGATAAAAATTTTTAGAACACTTAAAATTTTGTGATATCTCTTTGGTATTTATTTTCAATTAAAGAATAAATTTTTCCCCTTCCACCACTTGCCCTACTTTGCTTTATTAGTAATTATTTTAGTCATTTGCCATCAGCCCTCTAGTGATTTTGGTTTTTTCCCCCTCTAGTGCCTAACGTAAGTTAACAATTACCAAGTATATATAATACTTGTAGAGAGTGAATGTTTTGTTTTGTTTTTTAAATCCCTCAATACTTTAGACCTATGATCTTCACACTTTTAGTCTCTCCTCTGCCTCAGGCAACTTACCTGAGGTAGGCTTTTCCAGTTATTTATCACGATTGTCTCTTACTATTGTTACAAGTACTAATCTCTTTTCCTCTTAAATCTTTGACCTATCCAGTGTACCTTAGGTTACTTCTAATGACCTTGGAGGTGGGACAAATGTATAACAACAGGACAGAGAAGATGTCTGGGGAGGCTGGGGAAGGCAGACTGTCCATTCCTGGATGTTTCTCAAGACAAATGAAAGAAGCAGCTAGAGGGGATGTGTGTGTGTGGCAAGGGGGGTCAGAGCGGACTCGAGGAGGGTAAGCTGCTGTGTAGCTTGCATTGTGAACCACTCCATGACCTGTCAGGAATCTCAGTACATTTAGGTGAAGCCAGGCTAAAATAGATTAATATTTTCAAGCTCTCAAAGAGAAATATAGCCAGCAAAAATGGGAAATGAGACTGAGATGACCAGAGGGAGTTAGGTTGGGAATTCATGTATATGATACATATCCTGAATTCTTAACAAATGGTGGAATTGGAGGTTTGATCCAAGTTTACCTAGGGACCCACAGCACAATGGAGCCCCACATAATATCTATGTTACAGGTGATTTAAGCTTGATCACTTTATAAAATAAAAAGAAGTAGATTCAGACTATAGCTTTGTTTCTGGCATGAAATGACAAAAGCTATGAAGATGTTTGAGTAATTTTGCTAAAAGCAAGCGCTGGATTCTTGGATAAGGTATTTTAGCAGTAGATTGGAATAAACTTAAGTAGCTCTTCATCTTTGTATGAATGAATGGGAAGGTGCTAATTATCCATGTCTGTTTAAAAAAATGTTTAGTAGGTATGAGAGTGTCGGAAAGAAAAACATTTGAAATACAGCATCAGTTACATTCATGCCAGCAGTTACCATAAGTGCAAAAATACAATTTATTCAGAATACCTGGCTTCATTTTTAGTTATGTTAACCCTCCTTTTAGTATTTGGATCATCCTGCTGACAATGAGATTAAAAAACAGGCAGCTGGTGTTAAAGCCCTGTATAAATGGAGGATGAGTTTATACTTGTTGTTTGCACATGGCAGAAGTAATCAGGAGGACTGTGGAAGCCTCTTTTGTTCCTTTAATATATTTGTACCCAAGGAAACTTGAGAAAACCCAATTCTGGTCAGACTTTAAATACCTTTTATCCTTTCAGTAAGTGATGGTAGTTAAAAAAAAACGTATTAAAAATTAGATATCCTGTGATCAGGTCTCTATCTGAAAAACAAAGGAAAACATACGTTTATGTGGAGAATAAAGTGAAAATCAGTCCATGAAAAGTTTGAGAGTTATTTAATTTTTAAATTGAATGATTTTTTTTGTTGTTTCTCTTTCACTTTTGGAAATCTAGATTACATGTAATTAACATTTTTAAAAATTTGATTTACGTCTGTAAATTCTATCATGTTTTATGGGTGCTCTTGCTAAAATGTGAAAGTGACTGTGTCATAGAGCAGTCATCGCCAGTCACCGTTTCTTGTCGGTGGTTATGCCCAGCAGGTCCTGTCATACTTGGTGCTTCAGTTGCTGAGAGGCATAGGGAGATGAGGGTGCTTATGCTGAGGAAGGTGGTAGTGGGGGAGGGGAGGGATAGCCTCTCTGTACTTACTTGATGTTAACCATTTATCCTAATAACAATGCAATCACAAGAAAATTATTTTGAAATAAATGACCTGTACATTATATTTTTGGATAAAACACCCACCTGTTTGTATAAGAAACTCTGAATAGTAGTTATATTTGGGGAGGAAGATATAGTTATCACTGTGGATCCACTTTGGTAACTTTCCTTGTTTGTAGTGTGTGTGTGTGTGTGTGTGTGTGTGTGTGTGTGTGTGTGTGTGTGTACGTACTGTATATTAAAGAAACATAAAAGAAAAAAAATTCCCTTTAAGCGTTCCCATCTCCTGACAGGAAGCTTGGTTTCCCACCCTGCCCCCAAGGATCTTCTGTGATTTCCTCTGCACACCCTTTCCCACCCCTCCCCCACAGCTTCTTTTACTTTCTAGGAAAGCACTCTCTGAATTCATTGACTTTTCTTCCTCGTCTCTAATTTTGTAATCTTGATCCTTTCACGAAAGTCACTAAAGATTTCTTACCATGAAATGCAGTAACCTCCCATGGAACCCTGTTTGACCTTTCTGGGTCACTTGAGATTTGGACTCGCCTCCCAGCCTCCCCGACACCATTGCCTCCTGGTCCGTGTTGAACTCTCTCACTCCACTTTCACAAACCTCTCTGCTATAATTCCACTTTTATCCACTCTGTGCTCTCTTCCTGAGTGATCATTTTTATATCCTTGGTGACATTATCTGCATCAGCAGGTTATGACATTGATCCTTAGCTCTACACCTGCATGTTTATTGGCCTACTAGGAGTGGTTAGTTCTCAATTCCATGGGCATCTCAAAATCAAAATAGCCTGAAATTATTATCCATTTTGTCATCATCCAAAGTCCCATTCTCCTCCACTTGCTCTATTTCAATACTTAGCAGCACCCAAGCTGAAACCTGGGCATTGCCCTAAGTTTTTTTTTTCACCTCACAGGGTTTGGAATTACAGGTTGCCTTGTTGTAACATGAATATATTGGCTCTGTTTTTATCACATCCTTTTATTTTTACAAATAAACTTCTAAACTGGGCAGCCTCATTCCAGACAGACGTAGGAGAAATTTCATGTTTATAAATGTTCTGTCCTTGTTAAAAGTAGCAGGGTGTGGGGTGGTGGTGGGGGGCATCATTTTAATTATTTCTCCACAATGACAATTTTGTGTTTATGAATCCATAGAAACCTCATTCCAGAGGCATTTCTGCATTTGAGACATGAGCTTGGTTTTTATTTTAAACTAAATAAGCAATTATATAACTTCACAGAGCGTGAGGTTTATTATTTTAGTATTTATGTTGTATTTTGATTGATTTCCTCCTCAGTCACTTGAAAAAAATAGTAACTTCTGCATAGTTAAAATTACCTCTAATATTGCCTTTGTTTCTTATGTATTAAATATAGATAATTAAGTAACCACTGGATTAAAATAACAGTTAAAATGTATTGTATATGTATTATATGACATTTTACATCTGTCGTATCATTTATTTTAATTTACCCAATAACAATGCAGGAAGGAGAAATTCAGAATCGGACATTACTTAACTCGCCCAGATTACACTGCTGTGCTGATCATGCCTCCCTGTGACCCTCTTGAGATTCTTTAGACATCAGTTTAAGTATAGTCTGGACATTCCTGAAAGTAATACAGTTAAGAACTGAATTTATGGGTGCCTCCTTTTTACTGGGCATTGATATGTACCGTGTTTTTTTCTGATTTGGTGCCCATTTATGACCAAAGAGTTTGTGGTACCTTCGTGCCATCACTCTGATTATTCAGGGTCATGGGGTGATGTAGACGTAAGTGGTAAAGGTCAATGACATCAAGATTTACCTGGAACTTATGTTTTGTAATTTTAATTAAATGAAGGTTTTAAGGCAAACCTCTAAAAACAGTTACACAGAAATAACTAATCTCTGTTTTATGTGTTAACAGTAATTTGTCTGTTTACTTGGATTTTTGGTACCTAGAGGGTGGCTGACCTCTGAAGAATGTTATGGTCAGTAATTCATGTTCTCTCTCTTTTTTTCTTTCTCAGTGCAATGAAACCTCATTCTTTTTTGAAGCTCGAAGTAAAACTGCTTGCAAGCATCTTTGGAAGTGTAGTGTAGAACATCATACATTTTTTAGGTATGTTAATGTGAAAGTTTTCTTTATTGTTCTTATAAATGAAAATTTCATTTGCTTTTGTAACAAGGATTCTGTTCTGGATCCAAGTAGAAATTTAAAAGCGATTCTCTTTTATTTTATTTTTTTCCCAGCCACCTAATTTTCTGAATCATATGAATACAAATATATAAATACACACACCTATGTGTATCTTCTTTGCTCATATTATAAGAAAGGGTCAAGGATAATTTGTTTTGTGTAAAATGAAGCTTTGATATTGGTGGAAATTAAGTATTCTGCTGTGGACATACTATATTTGAAATGCCTGTTAGCTATCTAAGTAGAGATATGGGTAGGCAGTTGGGTGTACAAGGCTTATTGGAAATACCAAGGTTTGCCATGTAAATTTAGTAGGTATTAAAGGCAAACGGGACTGGATAAGGCCACCTACAGAAAAATAGAAGCGAGAGAAGGAGAAAGCCAAGGAGTGAGCTGTGGGACTCTCCCAGCATTTAGAGGACAGGAAGAGTCAGCTGTGGCGTATGACAAGGAGTAACCAGGAGAGTGTGTGGGAAAACAGGAAATGAGGGCAGAAAATATCTGGGTGAATAGGGAGCTGGCAACTGCCTTGCACACTGTGCTCCTGGGAGGTCAAGATGAGGGTAGAAAATTAACCATTGGATTGTGGGGACACTTTTTGTTTGTTTCGCATTCTTATGATATAAAAATAAAACCAAATTTTACCAGGTAATACATTAAGCTTTACTTTTTTGTTTTTAAATTGAAAACTACATTAATTCTTCTCCTTGTTCCTAATTGATTTTCATAGATCAATTTCCCCAAATAGCATGTTGTTGGACAGGTATTCTTATAAAATGGCCAATGTCCTTTGTAGAGTTCTTATGAGGAGAGGAATGTGGCCCAGAGAGCCCGAGACAGCACAGCTGGGCCATGGAGCTCCCCGTGGAAGTTTCTGCTGAAGCTGTCCTGGAATAGGGAGCACGAGAGTACGTGTACAAAGAGGAGTGGACCACCATATCAGCTATGGTTAACTGTCACGAGAACCTAGAAATGAGCAAATCAATGTAGTAGCAAAGTTCCCCTGATGATTTAAATAGAGAAAATAAGCTGATTCACAACTATATTATATTCCAAGGGTGATAATATATATTATAGTCTTCAGAAAGTATGAGTATTTTGATATTATACATATATAAAAATATAAAGTGCGGTTGTTTCAAATATTAGCTTAAAATAACTGATTTTTATTTTCTGCCAACATATAGACTAATTAGCTGCTAAAGTGTTGTTGAGCTATTAAAATGGAGTCACACTGTTAAATTTTCTACATGGCTTTTGCTCAAGTGTCGCTTAAGTATCTGTATTTATGAGTCTTTATCTATTTTTTAAAAAAAATTAATTAGAATGCCAGAAAATGAATCGAATTCGTTGTCAAGAAAACTCAGCAAGTTTGGATCCCTGAGTTACAAGCACCGGTATAGGTAAATGGCGTTTTTTCCCTTGGGAGGAGGGCGTCAATAAATAAATAAATATTTAATTTAGCTGTCCGCATACATACACATTAAAGTTTGAGACTTACTTTTTTTCTTATTTTTCCACAGTGCCAACAAATTTCATGAGCATAATAATTCATTAAAAAAATTTTTTGACAAAAATAATTTTCTAGGTTTAATTATATTTAATGTCTGCATTAGCTATGCTAACTTAGAACTTTTAGAATATAGTACTTATTATCTTCAGAGATTTATTTTGATGCAGATGTCACTTATTTCTAATCGTGTTCTGATTATGAAACAAAATAGGTATTTTGAATACTAGCTAATTAGCATTCAGTTGATTCCCTACTGTAACACAATATATACTTTGTATTATGGATCAAATCATGTTTTCATAAGGCCTACTTGTAGTAATGCTAATGCTAACAAATATAGTTAAACTTTATCAAGTGGTTGCTAAATGCCAAGTATTGTGATAAATGGTTTTCATTTGTTGCTTCATTTAATTATCACAGATCTTAATATTATTCTCATTACTAATTGAGAAAATTAAGGCTCAGAGAGGCCAAGTCACCTGTCAAGGTAACCCAGCTAGGAAGCGGTAAAGGAGGGTCTAACTCCAACGCTCATGCTTTTAACCATTAGCATGTTGCAGGAAAAGCTTGATAGTTAGGCACCCACGCAAATGCTTGTATATTTTTCTAATATTGGCATTAAAAGTCGGAGCCTTCTACTGGAGCCTTCTTTGTTTTGAAAAGAATTTGTTTTGTTTCATGTATTGGAGGCTTCTATGTTTTGAAAGAGAATTTGTTTTGTTTCAACTTCTTCTATTAAGTGGAGAGCCTGTGATGTGCAAAGGCATGGTATTGGGTGCCTAGAGATACAAAGATTCGGATCTAACCTCCTCTGCCTTTAGAAAGAGCTACAGTATCATTCAGGTGGTGAGGCAAATTCCAGGCCCTGTAAAATCCAAGCGGGGTACAGAAATGCTGGTCAGGAGGTGGGGCCACTGTTCTCTCAGTTCCACTGGGGATACCACTGAATGAGATGCTTACCTAGGAGCTTTAAGAATAAAGCCCAGTCAAGTGTTAGCAGAGTAGTGGTATGCCAAATTTTAATTCTTCTCTTTATAATTCACATTTTTTTGTCTTGAATTGGAAACCAGAGATAATCAAAGAGTGATTAATATTAATGTTCAATGCATTAATCTTTACATGTTATTCACTCAGACCTTTGCACATTTGGTGACTTAAAATAAAACTTAAATTATATTGTATTATAGCTTTTCTTGATATTTGTATGAAGGTGTTCATTGCTAACAAAAATTAAACCTTCAGGTTATCAAGTTTCTTCCCAAAACAGTGATATAATTATGAGAAGTTTGAGGAAAGTATTTACTTTCATGTTGAGAAGAACAACTAATAGTCACTATTTGAGCTCTTGTCCCATTTGGAGCATAAAACATTTCAAGAGTTGTAGTGAGAATATGTAAATCTACTTTATACTGCAATGAAGCTAGGGAAAAGGCATCTGCCTTAATGTTCTTACTATTAAAATTGTAATTATGCTGTTTAACATATGCTGTAGTTGGTTTCCATAAATTTACTCATACCTGATTTCTCAAATTTATTGAAATGCAAATGTTGTGGCTACTGGGAATTATTATTAGGAAGTTATTGGATTTTGCATATTAAACATCATTTCTTCCAAGAAAGTAATTAAAGGTAACCTTTGAGGAATTGGAAGCTCTGCTAAATCTGTTCTTATTTGTGGCTGGTGTTAACTGCCTAGTAATTCTTAATGAAACCTAAATCTCCATGTCTATATGTAGGAAGCACTGAAGTTACACCATCCCTGGAAGAAACATGTTTCATGCCACTGCCCAGAGCTAGGCTTTGTTAGGGATGGGTCTCAGACAGCAGGGTGGTCGCCAGCACATGGACTGTTAATTGTCAAAAGAGGAAACATAACCAGCCTTTAACAAACATCATATGCCTGCTCTTTTCTTGAGACGTGCTGCAGATCTGGAATGAAAGCAAAGCTCTGGAAATGCAAACAGCCTCCTCTTTAACCCTGCAGGCTTTTAGAGTGTGGGGGATGAAGAACACCTGGCTGGGGTGTGTGAATGTGGTGTGTCTGTATTTGTGTGTTCAGTTGTATATGTGTTTATAGTGGTGTGAGTGGGTGTATGTGATATGGGAAGACTGAGCTCTAGTCTTTACCCTCTCTCCTGTGTCTTTAGGCTTGCACAATATCAAGGAGATTCCAGCATCTTTTAGAAAAACTAGTATTACATAAGAAGGGAAAGATTAGTCATTATTAGGAATATGTGAAGGCGAGTCCTTTCCAGAATTCCAAATTAAATTTGTGAGGAAAGGCTGAGCTGAAATCTGACAATGTAATCCTTTTGTTGTTATTGTTTTATTATTAGAGACCAATAATTTGAAAGTGAGATTGATTAAATCTTTGATTAAATATTTTTCATACACTGAATAAAAGGAAATTATATAATTCCTTGAGAAGATAGGCTATCCCCTGAGAAAGCTCACCCTCTTAATTCCTCACAAGCTCTTTAGAGAAGCAGCACTGTGCATGGGGTTTTAGGCCAGCTTCGAATCTTCCTGGGCACTTGATCTGGCATAGGTGAGGTGGGCATAATAGATGGTTGATAGTGCCATAGCAGGGTTGAGAGCAGATCACACAGTGGTCCTGTAGGGGATGCTTTATGACTCACTATGTAAGTATAATATGAGGACATGTTGATTCATGTAGAGTCATTGCCCTTGTGTAATTTAGCTCAACATTATTTCTTTATTATTTAGTTGTAGAGTAGAAGGCAATCAGCGTCCTCTACTCCTAGCCCAGCGTTCTGCTTAAATCTAAACTTTACGCTTCCATTAATAAACACTCTATTTCTATTTCTTCTCCTGAAAGATAGTTCTATCTAACCTAAATCTTTCCTATTAGAATTTAATACTACCTCCTCGGTAACATTGTTACCTCTCTGTGTGTTTTTTTTTCTCTCCATACTTTGTGGATAATTATGAATGAGCTGTTGTTTAATTTTGTGGCTGTGCGGTTTTACCTGTTAATCAAAATGTTGCATTTTAAAGTGGCAGGACAGCACTGCAAATGAATCGAGATCTTTCTATTCAACTTCCCCGGCCAGATCAGAATGTGACAAGAAGTCGAAGCAAGACTTATCCTAAGAGAACAGCACAAACACAGCCAGCTGGTAAGTCATCGACATAAACTTGTGTTTCCTATTAGACTGATGGTATAGGATATGCTCAAGTGGTGACTATAGCCTCGTAGTTTTTTTTTTATTGTTAATACTAGAATTCTTAATTTGACCCCTAAAATTTCTAAGCAGTCAGAATTTATAAGTAAACAAGTAGTCATCTTAAATCACCATAACCTGCTTCATGACTATACTTTCTTTTAGAAGAGACTAAATAAAATCTCAACTGAGTAATTTCTTAATTAGGTGTATCAGACTAGAATTGAAACAGACTCATATATTTTTTAAAGGAACACTGTTGATAAGTTTGTACAGAATTCAGTAGGTTTTTTTGTTATTGTGGGTCTTTTATTATAAATTATTTCTGATGTTTCTACAGTGTACAAATAGAAAAATGTATAAATAGATATACACATGCACATCACACATACACACACACAATTTAACATAGCCTGCAAGCCAAGAAGTCTGTCCTGTTTGCCTGTTCACATCTCTCCTGTGTCCTTCCTTACCAATCAGAGAAAACCCCATCTGACTTTGTGATAATTATTTCTGTAAACTTTTATTATAATTTTATGATTTATGTAGCCTTTTCTGAACAAACTAATTTTTTGCCTGTTTTTAACATTATATGAACAAATCATGGTATGTTTTCTTGTGTCTTGCTCCTTTCAATGTTATATGTAGTGTATACTAAAGTACATTTATTTTTCTTGCTATGAATATTCTCTTGTATGACAGTTTCTTTATCCATTCTAATGTTGATGGATGTTGGGATTAGTCAGATTTTTTGTTTTTAATGCAGAATACTTCTTTAAGAAAACCACCTAATCGATCAGTTTCAATCTATGTTCAGTACTCAGAGCTCACAGAATTTTACTTTAAAGTGATGTTACTGACTTTGATTGTGGCTTGCTTATAGCTCACGCTTGTCTGACACTGTCCACAGACTTTTTGCATATATTATCTCACTTGAGACTTACAATAACACTGTGGTAGGGCAAAGCAAAGAGTATGTTTCCATTTTGCAGATGAGGCAGACATGGTCCCAGCAGCTAAGTACGGGTGGGGCTAGGACAAAAACCCAGGTCTCCTGGCTTCTTTTGCTATAGTATTATGGGCAGTGAATGGAATTTTAATTAAATTAATTAATTAACTAATTCATTAATTTTTTATGGTGTCATTGGTTGACAAAATCCAATAAGTTTCAGCTGTACACTTTAACAGTAAGGCATATATATATTTACACTGTGTGTTTACCTCCCGTAGTTGGGTTTCTTTCTGTCACCACATATTTGACCTCCTTTACCCTATCTACCTTCCACTTCTCACCTCCCGCCTTCCCTCTGGCAACCACTAGTCTGTCATCCATGTCCATGAGCCTCTGTTTGTTTGTCTTGTTCATTTGTTGCTTTTAGGTCTATATCTCACATATAAGTGATATCATGTGATTTTTCTGTCTGGCTTATTTTGCTTAGCATTATTATCTTGAGGTCCATCCATGTTGTCGCAAATGGCAGTATTTCATCTCTTCTTATGGCTGAGTTAATATTCCATTATATATGTGTGCCACAGCTTCTTTAGCCAATCATGTATCATAGGGACACTTCAGTTTCTTCCATGTCCTGGCCACTGTGAATAATGCTGCTATGGATATTGGTGTGCAAATATCTTTTTGGACATGGATTTTTAAAAGTCTTTGGATTAAATACCTAGTAGAGGGATTGCTGGATCATATGGTAGGTCAACTCTTAATTTTTTGAGGAACCTTCATACCGCTTTCCATAGTGGCCATACCAATTTGCAGTCTCACCAGCAACGTATGAGGGTTCCTTTTTCTCTGCATCTTCTCCAGCATTTGTTATTACTTGTCATGTTGATTATGGCTGTGAATGGAATTTTTAATAACAATAATTGACATCTGAACATTGCATTGCATGACAATTGACATAAAACATAATGACACCCATTGTTTTATTTCACTCTCATGTCAAGTCTATGAAGAAAGTGTTTGGGTTTGCTCCACTGCTGCTGGCTGTGAGAATGTCACCTGACCTACTGTTTCTAAAGCCAAATTAAATATAACTGTAGGTCCCTTCCTCTCATTGGGCTGGGAGAAAATTAAATTCTTTCTGATGGTTCTACAATGGCAAAAACAAAACATGATTTAATTTTTAATAGATTACTTTGCCACATAAGTATTATCATTATCCCCATTTGACTAATGGAAACTAAAATTTAAAAAGTAATTTGGCCAAGAATGCATAATAAGTAGGTGGTTTAGGACAAAAATTTTAGCCTTGGTATTTAATAACTTTATCTTTTGTATTTATTTCTATATATGAGAAGTCTTAAATTCCACTTGGATCAAGTCCAGTGTGGTATAATCAATAAGCAAACTTTAAAATCCTTTTTTATTTCTGAAACACCATACCTCATAAAATTATTTTGAGATCTACTGACAATATCAAAAGCATTTCTACTTTTCTACTCATATGCTCCTTGCTTCAAATCAATGTTTCATTCCACTTGAGATGTGGGAAACATCACACATGCTTTTTAAACAAACCCACTCAGATTGCTCCCTTTCTATGCATATGCTCTTATAAAAATATCTGCCTCTCTAACATTTTTGTTTGTGTGGCTCTCTTTGGAAGCCCAAATTCTAGAAACTCATAAATTTAGGGACAAAGAATTTTTTGGTTTTGTTTTTCTCATGGCTTATGCAGATCCAGTCAAATGTAGTTTTCACAGAGCAACTGGGATTGTATTGAGCCCTCACATTTACCTCCTACCCTTCCTTACCCACTTTGTGTCATAGAAGAAGTACAAATTAGTAGTTAAAAAATAGTCATAGGGATGTAGAGTGCAGCATAGGGAAGATAGTCAATAGTATTGTAATGGCTATGTGTAGAGCCCGATAGGTGACAGCGTAATTGGGAGATCATTTAATAAATTGTATAAATGTCTAGCCGTTGTACTGTATACCTGAACCTAATAAAAAAAACAAAAACAAACAAACAAACAAACAAACAAATAAATAAATACACCACGTCTTTGGTAGGGGAATCAGCATCAGGTGGTATAGTAAAAGCAGGCTATACTTTTACTATTATAAAAATATATGTTTGCTTTAGAAAATTTAGGAACCTTAGAACCTTCCCTCCTAAAATGAAAACACTTTCATATTCAATTTCATTCTCCTAGTACTAACACTGTTATATAGCCTTTTAGTTATTTGTATATCTTTTCTGCAAAGATTATATAGTAATATTTTACAACCTTCTTTTTTAAATAATATATCACAGATATGTTATAAGAAGTTTTTAAATATTTTATACTGTACCATTTTAAGATCTGTATAATTTTTTCCTGCATAGATATATAGACTTAACATAATTTATTCAACCAATCTTAGTTCTTGGATTTTGAAGCTGTTTTAAATTTGGAAGACTATAAATATAACTAAAGTGAATGTCCTTGTAGTGATATCTTTAAGCACTCATGCTAATTTATTACATATATTTTAAACAATGGTATATTTTCATTTTTATCATTTTTATTTTAAAAAGAGGATTAAACAATGCTATGGTTTAAAAACTAAGACTCCGCTGTTCACACATTTCACTTTGATTTTAAATTACTTTTGGCCTGACTTTTTAGGCCTGTGTTCCACAAAACTGATCTGTTCTAGGGACCCAGAGATGACCCTTTTCTTGACAGTGTGTGATTGTCTGGGTGGGGAAGGATCATTTAGCAGATGTCAATGATGCAGTGTTATAGTTGCTGTCATGTACATATGAAGGACGTCATGGGTCAGGGATTACTGCTTTTTTTCTGCTTTTTTAAATGTAACATTTTCTTTTCCCTCTAATTCACATGTACTCTGCTTTGAGCCTCAGTTGAATCCAGCTGGTAAAGACTCAGTTTCAGCCATCTCCCACTCCTAAGACCATGGTGGGATTCTCACTTGGAGCAGAATATTTGAAGGGGGCACTCTTGTTTCAACTACATCAGTTACCACTGTGCTCCTAGTCCCAGCCCACCAAGCCCATGAAGGTGGGCAGTTCTGTGTGAAGCTAGGCTGCTTTGTGTGTGAAAGGGCAAGGTCCTTTGGTGAGTGTCCTGGGCTTAGGGTTTTCAACTGATGGTTGTTGGTGCCAATTCATGCCCATAGGAATCCTCAATTTGGAGTGTGGTGTAAAAATCTCAATTGTGATACAGCACAGCTTTGAGAATGGCACAGCCCTGGAACAGTTCAATAGTGTTAAAGCTCATTTATGAAATAGCAAGGCAGCAAGGCTGCAAGGCAGCCCTCACTCTGCTCTGCCCTGTTTTGCTCTGCCTGCTCTACTCTGCTCTGCTCTGGCAAGATGTCTTTGGTGTTCTAGCTCCAGCCAGGAAAACACAGGCTCTAGTCTTCAGTGGAAAGGAAAAGTGTATTATTCTCCAAGCCAGAAGGAGGCTGACATATATATAGAGAAGTCCTTGCCTCGTCCTTGATTAAGCCATGTTCATACAAATGAGGGCTCCAAATCCTTACAGCTTGATTGGTCTAAAAAGCAAAGCACTATTCTGATTGATCAGAAGGGAGTACTCTGTTTGGTTGGTTAAGATGCTGATGGAGCTGTAGCTGCACAGCTCCAATTGGATGAGGAAAGCCTCAGTCGTATTGGTCAAAATACAATTCCAGGAACTCCTTTTTAAGGGCTGGCTCAGATGGCAGGAACCTATTGCAAGCAGGCAGCTCAGTGCAGGCTTCACCCTGAAATGCAGTTTGCATGAGTGACCCCTGTGTAGAAATGGCTGCTAGGCTCTGTTTTTAAAAATTGAGCCCAGTTAGCCACTAAGAGCCCTTCTTTGTAGGTATCTTCTTTCTCAGAGTCCACAACTATTAATTAGAAATAGCTACTGTGGTTGCTTTGTGTAACAACCAAGGACCAATATGCAGCTGAGAGGTTATCTCAGCTAAGGTGAGATTGGAAAGGGAATTTAACTAAAGACAAATTAAAACAACAGAACCTATAAAATTGTAGGTCTAGTAAATCAATTATTAGCTATTTATATTGGAATATTATCTAAAATAAATGATGTTGAGGGTCAAGCCTGCTGAGAGAAGCTGTGCTCCCAGTTCCTCTCTAAGGCTCTGCTGCAGAATGGGGGTGGGGAAATGCTGTGAGGGATTGACCTGAAAGTCATGAGGTCTCTGTAGCCCTAAGGCCGCTGTCCCCTTCCTCATTACCCCAAGCAGCTCCTCCATCCCTGTCACTTCATCCTCCCTCACTGTCAGCTCTAGAGCAGCCCCCTCTCTCAGAAGCTCCCTATTTCTGGGACTCATTCATGGGTGGCTTCACAGCAAAGGAACAAGCTCTTTTTGAAAAAGAAAAATTCAACAATTAAAATGGTAGAAAGTCGATTTCAACACATAGAAAAGTTTATTTAATTAGATTGTACTGTATTAGCAAAAATGGAGTTATGGTTTATATAGAAGATAGATTTTTAAAAAAAAAACTAATAAGTTCAGCTATTAATATTTATAGGTTGAATTCTGCTGGTATTCTCTCTAAAATAAAATTTAATAAGTGCAGTTTCAGGACTTACCAACTTCAATTCTCCCTCTCATTTAACATTTATAATAATAATTTAAAAAGTTGTGATCAAAAGGAGACTTTTGCTTTTTTTTTTTTTAGTTTATATTGTTGATTTGTAGGATGACTTGTTATTCTAGAAGATATTCTTTTATCTCTTGAAGTTAAAGAAATTCAGTTAAACTCAATGACTACTCCTCTTAACCTGTGGCTCAGTTTTCTCTCTGCTAATTTAAAAAGCTTTTGTTTCACCTCTCAATCAGGAATAACAAATGCCCTGGTGGCTAAAAAGCCATTGTGTTTAGAATCCGCCAAGGTTAGGCCTTGGCACCTCTATGAGGAAGTACATTCTAAAGTCAAGAGCCCTGCCACCCTCCTGCCTGCTGCCCCACCCAGAGGAGTTCAGCACCTGGGCAGACAGCCAGAGCATTCTTGCAACTCTAAACGGTTTCTGAGGAGCTTGGGGTAAAACAGGAGGTGAGATGAGGTGGCAAGAAGGAAAAGTGCATATTTATTTGTACAGCCCTTTCTCTAACAAGGTCTTTGCAACCCATGTTGGTGGATTCTTATCAGAAGGGAGTCTGTACTATAAGTTGGCAGTAAAGGCAGAATATTTAGCTATAATCCATAATTGCTGTAAGAAAAGTAATGGGTAAAGCTATTTGTTATGGATAAATAATGCTGTGATCATCTGATGTGGCTTTTAGAGTTCTTAAAGATATCACACTTATGAAGAGAGAACTGAGTAATTGTCTTCAGACATTTTGGTATTCCTGCATTGAATATGTGGAAGACGCTGCAAACACAATGCCGGAGAGGTCATGAAAGTGACTTCCGAGTGATTATTCATGCTGGTGTGCGAGCAGAAAGTTACTGCTCAGGCCCAACCGAGTTGTTTCTGTGCAGGAGCGTGGACCCAGTGTTGTCAAATCTTCCAGTGTTTTCAGGGAAGCCTGAAAATTGGATATTTATGGAAACTTTCTAGAATTTTCAGTATTGGCAATTAATTTTATTTTAAAGAAAGTTTGTGCTAACTTGAACGTTCCTGAGGGCCAGATATGGCTTGAGGACTGCCTCTTCAGTGCGAATGAATGGCTTATCCACCTGCCCTAGGGGGTCACTGTAGGTTTCTCCAGCCTCCCTTGTGAGCATCACTAAATCAGATTCAACACTCCATGACCGAGTATGAGAACTTTGTAGTTAGTTGGTCAGTTGGTCAACTCCAGGGGCAGACAGTGCCACACAGCTCTGGCCTCTGTAACAAATGATTCACATGTGGGTAGCTGACCGGCATCTATTGGTGACCTGAGGTGAGTACAGCCCAAAGCAGGAGAGGCAGAGGAGTGCTTTGTGAAGTAAAGTTTTACTTGATATAGTATATAGCTCTGGGCTGCTGAGAAATCATAATGTTCTGAAAGTAATAATCATGTTGAGCACTTCTAATTGGTATGTCATGTCAGAAGTGATGTCAGAAGAAGCATATATTTTTAAAAAATGTGTTTAAGGCAGATAAAAGACAAGCTGTGTGAGTAGAGACCAGCACATCAGACTGAGGCAGTATGCTCTAGTGGGCTGCATCTGATAAATCTGGGTTCGGCCTCAGTAGTCCATGTACTGACTGTGAAATGGTATGAAGTCACTCACCCAGCTGACACCTGAATTTCTTCATCCGTCAGATAGGGATATTACCCCTTTTTCCCGGTTGATTTCATGGGAATAGCATCTGAAACAGGCAGAGCGTCATGTTGAGTACATAGAGAGGTCTGGGATACTTTAGTTTCCTTCTTTTAATCCAAGAGGAAATCTTTCTTTACACAGAGTAGACCAGTCTGTGAGTCTACCTGTCAGGCTTTGAATTATATTTACCATATAGCGTCAACTTCTCATAAAAGAATATGATATATGGAGGAAGTGTGGAATTTTGAGAGTGATGGGTGGAAAGACCGTCATTCAAGTACAGTGAATGGGGCTCCAGAAGGAAATTGGGTACCCCTGCTTTATTTTAGAAGATTTGGTATGAGGGGAATGGGCGAGTCAGAGTGCTCTCTGTGAGTAGGTTTTTCTGCTGCTGGCAGATCTCTGAGTCTCTAAGGACAGCTGTTGGTAGGTATTTATTAACATTCTTGAGTTAGAGGTTTTCTTGCTTACTGTGTTTCTACTTCTCAGAGTAGCTGTTAGTCTGCCATTTTTCTTCTCTGATTTTTACCCCGCACCCCATGCTCACTTCTCTCCAGCCCCATTTGGATAGTCTATGGCTATGGAGGTGGAAAAACAAACTCCTCACAGTAAGTTCATAGTAATGATGAGATTGCATGATAATTTTAAAGTTCACATAGTTAACCATTCCATCTTCCATGTAAGGTGGTTTCCCCTGTTTGAAGTAATTAGCTGCTTGGCCTACCTGAGTGCATTTTTCATGTCAAACAGACAATGGAAACAGAAGACAAAGAAAGGGCAAAGCTGAAAGGGCTTGGAGAAGAGAAGCAGAATTGTTGAATAAACAGAAGCTGGGGCTCTGGGTCTGGGATTTCACAAGTTAATTCCCAACCTCGCTTCCACAACATGAGCAGACCTGTTGCTGTGTTTGTCATCACAGAGATGGTAAACTGCATAAGGATTTGAATTTGTGTCTGTCTGATTCTACATTTTTATGTGACCTGCCATGAAAGGCCAGGTCTCCTGAGGAGTTCCAAAAGGTAGAGGAATGTTAATAACTGGCACTCGCTGAGCATCGCTGCATGCCTGCCACTATACTGGGCCCCCTACAGATAGTATCTCACTCTTTTCGTTTAGAAGATGCCATGACTCTCAGTGTACAGGTGAAAAGACAGAGGCTGGAACTTGTCCAGGGCCCTGGAGCTGAAATTTGAACTCAGGTCAATTAGAGTCGACAATGTCAAGAGGAAAAACAAAAAAGAACATAATATGTTTATGCTGATATGAACTGATCTCCAGCATAGAGTATAAGCAAGAAAAACAAAAAGCATATAATACACTCCTATTATATAAAAAGACAAAAAAGGCCTACAGATAATTGTAATGAACGTATTAAGTTCACACAATGATTTCAAATGCACAATGAAGTTTCTAATAGATATTTTTGAAAAGTTCAGAGCTGGGGAAACTGATGTTATGCTAGGAACTGTGCATTGTAATTCATAGAAAAACAATACAAGACTGATAATACAAAATTTAAATATTAGGAATTTCTACTGCATCATAACAGATACAATCTCGAGTCTTCAAGGTGAGAGAACAAGACACATTCATACTTGTACGTGGCATTCTGACCAGGAGTTGTCATGTGGGTGGATTTGGAGATGATTTCTAGAAAATTTAACAGTGTTAATTCTGTTTTAGAGAGAGTGTGCTTGTGATTGTCCTTCAAGCTGAATAAATCGGAATTCAGTCATCAACTGAGATGTAGTCCAAATCTGTGATCTCACTTTCTTTTCATCCTGACTGTAAGAATTCCTGCAAAAAGAGTCTTAGATCGCCTCTTGACTAATTATATAAGCTTTTGCTTTGAGAAGGCATTTGATACAGTGGGAGGAAAAAAAAAAAAAAAACATTGTACCTGATTTGAGTAGACTTGAATTCCTGGCCTAACTTGGCCATGATCTGTAACTTATCATTCGACATTCCATGCTTTCATCTCCTTATCTGTAAAATAAAGGAATTGGGTACATAAACTTTAAAGATCCCTTTTCTTTCTAAAATTCCCTGTCTGTCTGGCGTACCTGTCACAGAATGGACAGGACTGAGTATGGAAAAAAAAAAAAGATATTGAGAAGCTTTATTTTTTTGGTGTATTTTTTTTTAACCATCACTTTAGAAGACTTACAGACTTGTGAAAAATACCTTACCACATCACAAAATATATATTTTTGTTATTGGAAATACATAATATTTTTGTGTACTTTTGTATAAAAAAAATAGAGGTGATCTTTAAAACTTTAGTTCAAATGAAATTCTTACACCTGAAACTTACTGGATTTATTAACCAATGTCACCATAAATAAATAATAAATAAATAAGAAATTCCTACTAACAAAATTGAATGAAATTACAATAACTTTTGCATCAATATAGTTTTTCAAATCATTCTTCACCTGAATTGACCACATGAATCTAGGATTTTAGCTTTCATTAACTCTCAGAAATTAGTGCTATCTTAAGTGATATAAATAAAAAAGAGGTCTTTCAACATGGGCTTTTCATGGCTTTGTCTCTGCCTTTGCCTTCTGTGTGAATTTAACCAGAAACTGAATCTACTTGAACTTGTAGAAATCAGCAGTATGAATTGGATATACCTTGGCCATCATTTGTAGTGTCAATTCTTGAGGTTTTGCCTAAATTTTACTAACCATTTAGGCAAATTTTCTGATTTTTCACCCTTCTTTCTTCAGGGGTCTGAGGGTGCATCTGTCACTTGTTTGAGCTTCTCTTTTGAGTTAGATCTTTTCAGCAGATGGCATCTGAGTATTCCACATTTTTGTTTTACTAACAGACTTAGGATTCATGTTGATTTCTCTGCAAGCTTTTTCTTTGGACGTTGAGAAATTTGCAATTGATTTGTATGGCTCTGTTTGAGTTACTGATTGGTATCAGTGTGAAAAATATTTGGACTTCCTGGGGTCCAGTGTGTAGGGAGAGGAGGTGAAATAAAGGAGAGAGGAAAGAACTACTTTCACTGAGGAGCAGGTACCCTGGTTGGCACTTGAGCATGCACTGTGCCAGTCTTGGAACCAAGAGTCCTGTGGAGGGAACAGAACAGGTTTTGTAACAATGGCCTCCCCCGCTTCTTTCCCAGTGTGAGAACAGGGCACCTGAGGAAACCACCCAATCAATTTCCTTCTTCAGAGAAGCTGGAATTGGAGCCCAGAGGATGAGTTATTCACCTGGGGAGAGCCATGCCTTTTAAGGCTGCTGTTACAAGAATAGCTCTGAACATAGAAGCTGGTTTGCAGAGAAAGAAGAGTAGACTCACTATGAGAAACACTGAAGGATGGCCCATGGAGCCTTGAGAGGAGAATGAGGGTAGTAGTCTTAGTAGCCATATTCAGTCTGTGAGCTCCATCTGTGTCTTTAGGATGAAGCTCTAATTTGAGCTGGTTTTATGGCATCTTAACAGTGAATAACATTGCTTCATACAATCCTTTTGGGAAACCCGTGTGGAGGGTGGTGATATTCTCATTTCACCCCTGAGGTCACTAATGCTCAGAAACATTAAGTACTTATTCAAGATTATACAGCTAATAAGAACAGCGTCAGGATTTGAACCCAGGTCTTTGGAGGACACATGTTTGGAAAGCAAATGGAAAACAAAAAGGTGAAAGGCCTAGAATTATTTGTAAATACCCATCCTCTGTTTTTCCCTCTGTGGGATTTCTATGCAGATATTCTTGAGAAGACAGTACATTCTGCTCATTTATAGAGGAGTAGCAAGTCAACCAGCTTTTATGTCATGTCATTTTTTAAAGAAAATATTGTAAATTCTTAGGGACATTTTACCTAACAAAGAGGGGAAAAGGCAGTATCTGTGTTCATTACAAGGAGCATTAGGTAGATCACATCACGTGTATGCTTGTTCACTTGTTCAAAGCTGTTTTTCTTTGTTGTTGACACTTTTCTATTCTGCCTAAAAACTGATGTTTGTTTTTCATTCTGTAAAAGATTTATTAATATATGGAAGCTCTGGTTAGATTTTCTCTGAAAAGTTAATGTTTTCACTCTTTCTATGAGCATTTAGCATTCCATGCATAGCCAGCAAAATTAGAAAAGTAAGCAAGACTAAAGGCTTATTGTATATTCAAGTTAAATATCATAGTTTTAGTGAGTTACCATAAATGACCTTTTTTTTCCTTTTCTTTTTCATTCAACAAGAATTTATTGAACACCTCTTTCTCATAAGACCTGTGATATTGTGATTTATAATAAGAAATGTATGTTTGGTGTTCGTCCCTGTTCCTGGCACAGAGCTCCTAAAACCCTTGGTATTTCCTAAGTGATAATAGCAACGAAGGTGAAAGGAATGACTTTTGTTACTCATAACAAGGTCTTTTTAACCAGACATGAGTTTATATTGATGAGGTGACTTTTGGAAAGCACCAAGGTTGGGGGCTGGTTGCCAGGTAAAACCAACTGTGTCATTAGTGGGGTGAAACATATATTCCCCACCTTAGGATTCCATGAAGGGGTGAGGGGTTGGAGGCTGACTCATGTACCAGTGGCCAACGATTCAATCAATCATGTTTATGTAATGAAACCTCCATAAAAACCCAGAAGGTCAGGGTTCTGAAGAGTTGGTGAACACACAGAGATGAAATAGTATGCTCAGAGAGACCGCAGAAGCTCTGTGCCCCTTCCTGTGTCCCTTGCCTTATACATCTCTTCCATATGGCTGTTCCTTGGCCATCTAGTAAATAAACTGTTTTCCTGAGTTCCATGAGCTGTGCTAGCAGATTACTCAAACTGGGGGAAGAGGGGTCATGGGGACTTCTGATTTATAACCATTTGTCCAGAAGAACAGACAACAACCTGGACTTTTGGTTGGTGCCTGAAGTGAGGACAGTCTTGTGGGGCTGAGCCCTTAACCTGTGAGATCTGACACTGTATCCAGGTAGATAGTGTCAGAATTGATTAAATTTCAGGACATGCAGTCAGTGTCCCCTCAAAGTTGAAGAACTGCTTGATGTTACTGGAAAAACAGCGGAGACCCTATTCCATGCAGCACAGAAAAATGAATAAAACTTAGCCCCTGATCTAGAAGAATTTAGTCATCTAAAAATAAATACCAAGCACTGTGCTGAGCACTTTCTATAAATTATCTAATATAATCCTCATATCACTATATAAGTAGTTGTGATATCTCCATTTTACAGATGAGAAAACTGAGGTCCAGAAGGGGTTAATAACTTGTCCAAGATCACAAGGGTAAATTGGCAAAGCTAAGAAACAAATCTAGGTTTGTATGATTTTTCAGCTTTGTATGCCATTAAGATACTTTGTCAGACTGTAGAGGTAAAAGGCATACTTAAAGGCAGGCAGGACATGTCAAGTGTCATAGGGTAGAACACTGAAAGAGTTGTAAATATCCAGAAAGATGATTTGTGGCTAAAAGTAATCCATGATGCTGTAGTGAAGGAAATGGCTTTTGAAAGACAGATGGGTTAGGGCAGAAGGTTTCAAGATGGGGTATGCAACTCCTGGTGGGGAAGAGAGACAGGAGGTCTTGCTAAGGCTTATGTGGGCACGGGTAGTTTTGACTGAATCCATTTCCAAATTCTCTTTCCTAGAAGGAATTTACTTGTGACACTAGACTGGCTGGTTCCTCTCTCCAGTGGACCTTTTCCCATTTTCTAAAAGAAAGGCAGACTTTTTCCCCATCTGGAATCTGTTATACTGCTTTGTCTTTAACTGTTACACCTCCTGGGTTGACACTGGCAATGTAAATGGCTTGAATTATCAAGTGGCACATCCTTTTCTAAGTCATTTTCTCATTTTGGCTTTCAACAAAATTGAAGGAAGACCCAAATTAATTTGTCACCTGATAGAACATTTGAAATCATTTTAGATATCATTACTTGTAGAGTTATAGTAATTCTTAGAAGTTCTTTGGGACTTTGGTGATGTCTTCATAACAGAATACTTTACAAGTTTTCTCAGTGTTGAGAATCTATCACAATAAAAAGTAGGAATAGAATTGTTGCTGAACTGTTTTATTATAGCAAAAAATAATATTCTTGAATAAACATTATCCATATAATCATTGTGAAAACAAAATTACCTTGTTCATCTCATTAAGAGTCATTTTCCAATAATTTCCATGTTTTATAATTATCAACATTAGCATGCTATATTAATAATTATAATGACAACTTAGTTCAAAATAAATTTTTAACATCTAAAGCTATATGGTAATTGGAAGTAAAACTTAATTAATTTTTGTCACTGAGAAGTAAAATGGGATGACAGAAACTTTCAAGCATAAAACATCACTTTGGGGAAATTTTTGCGGAGGAGGTGGAGTTGAAATGCAAATACAAAGAGAAAAGAGAATGCTTTGAAATTTCCAACTGCTAAACTCATTTTATGTACTTTTAAAATGGATGACTATGGGTATCAAATTTCTGTGGTATTTTATTACATTGGATACATTTAATAGAGTCATAAAAAAGTTTCATTTTAAAATGTCAATATTTACTACATGCAGTAAGTGGTATCTTTTGGTGGTATTTAAACTTTAAATGAAAAATGTTAGCTATTATCTTACAAACATGCACTGAGGTATATAGTTTTCCAAATTCTTTTAGTGAATACTTGGTAAAATAGTTTGAAGAACACTGAGTTAAAGCCTCCTAAATATGAGCTCAAATAGGGAAGCAGAAAAAAAATCAATTTTCCCAATTTTGTCTTAGTTAAGTAATCCTTTTAAAAGCAATCTAATATACAATTATATGCACTTTGTATACACTTTATGTACTGTTACAGTTGCATCAAATTAAAACCTCTAAAGCAGTGGTATAGCACAGTTTGAAACAGAACCAACTTTAGATCAGGTATGGTACTGTTTACCTGCCCTAGACCGAGTGAGCATAAATTGTTTGAGAGAAGGTGGCTGGAGAAGGTTTGCTATAGATTGCTCTAAATTGTGTGGCCCTGTTGGAGGGGTTGGGGGAATGAAAGAGTACTAGCAGGGTAGAATGTGAGCGTTTACTTAACTCTCTTCCCCCACACTGTGTCTTCATCACAGGAAGAAAAATTTGATATCTAAGTGATTTGCAACACCTCCTGCTTCCAGCCAACCATTCACAAATGGGTGTTGTCATGAGGTGTGAGAGGGCTGAAAGGAAAGATCGGTATCCCTTTGCTGTTACCACACCTGGCAGCCCCACCAGTATACACAGGTGTAGACTATAAGTTCTTCAGAAAGTGGAATGCTTTCATTCTACTCTGAGGGTCTTAAGGGAGTGAGGAAATACCTTCTCAGGCTTGGAAATGCTTTTCTTGTTTTTGAATCTGGCATTCTGACCCACAAAGAAGGGTGTCTGTGACCACCTCTAACTTACTAGATGTGCCTCTCTAGCTCTGGTGGAGGAGTAGAGGATGAAGTGCCTTTACTTCTCCCTGAATGACACTCACATTTTGATCATAAGGAATGCAGAGAGATCTAGGAGAGTGCTGGATCGGGAAAGAAGAAATTGGAAACAGACCAACCAGGGAAGGGATTGTTCATGCATAGACATATTTTCCTAGCATCTTTCTCATCCACACTCATTCTTTATAATCTACCCTCCAGCTTTTTAGCAGAATCCCTTGTTTGATCTTGTAGTTGACATGTAGTCAAAACAGTTTCTTAAAAGTCTGTGTATTTGTGATAAAGAGGTAACTATGCTTAAATACCACCCTTTAGACATTTGAATGCAGAAACAAAAAAAAAGCAGGAATCTGTCTGTCTCTTTAGGATAAGTGGGCTGATGTCAGGCATTCAAACCTTAATGAATTAGATATTGGACTCAGAAACACCTGTTTTCCAAATTGTGTGTTTTGAAATTCAGTTTTGTTTTATATAACTTAATAAGTATTCTGCCAAGTGTAAAACCTTTCATGATGATAGGAAGATATATCTATCTATACCTATATCTATATCTATGTCATCTATATCTATATCTATATATCTATATCTATATCTATCTATATGTATATCTATCTATCTATATCTATCTATCTATATATCTGTTTATATATATGGTTTTCTTTGTCATTTTACTTTTGATCATAATTTGTGGCATTAGAAAATATTTGTTTTAATTTGCTAATTTGCTATACTATCTGCCATTTTTTCCATAGTACTCAGTCTAAAGTTGGTGAAACCAAGACAAAGTGACTTTGTACTGTCAATGGGAGAAATAGAGCTAAAATATATTTCCATTTATTAGCTCATTCTTAATTCATGAATATCACATGAATTAAGATAATATACACGGATTAGATAATATACAATCAGATTGGGTTTACTGAAACCTAATAACCTACTGTATTGAGAATAGTTATAGTCCATCCTGGTTATTTGTCTTAAGCATCAGATACAGAGTTTCTTTTTCTTTTTCTTTTTTTTAAGTTTAAGGAAGAGAAGATATGTGATTAAATGGGATAAAATTTAACCTGAAAGTTTAGAAATGTATCATATTTCAGAGTTCTTAAAATAAAACTATTTATATATTCCAATCCTGCTTTCCTTATTGGCTATTTGTCCTTTCTCCATATAACAGAATGAGGCATTGTTACTTACAGACATATATATTTTTTCATTTAAATGTCACATATTCACTTTTCATGTTCACTCTGTAGATTAAAATCAGTGACAACATTTAAGTAACATCAAAGATTTAATTTAGGTTGACTAATTTAGGTATCAAATAGAGTTACAAATTTTGTGAGACTTATAATACTATTTAAATGCAAAGTGTTTTTATAATTGGAAAGCCATGTATATTCATCACCAGATCTTGACATCACAGAGATGACTTTAAAGAATTGCCCCCAGATCAAGTGGCTAAATAGATCCTGGGAGAGTTGATTCTGTTTCTGACAGCCACTCTTCCTGAACTGAAGGTGAAGGTCACTTAAGATGAGGGCACTCAGACGTGAAGAGAGCCAAACTATACAAAAGCTTAGTAGTGGTCTGATGCACACAGGCCGGAAGCATTTGCATATAGGGTGTTAAAAAATGAACAGATGAGACCATGGGACATCGGACACTGGCATTGCAGTATTGTTTCAGCTGTGGGGAATTGTGGGCCCATATTAAGCTGTAGTGTCTAACAGTCCAGAAAAAAACATGATCACAGGTTATGAGTTAGATTCGGCTCCTTAATAAGTCCCCTGATAAACTCATTCTTCTAAATGTGACCAGCCTCGTAAAATACAGTCCTTTGTGTTTTCAGTGTGAACAGTATTTAAAATGAATTGGATGCTCCTGACTCCTTCTCAGTAGTCTTGCTGCAGTTAATATTTTATCTGAAATAAAATACAGATTTACTTAGGTGCTTTAACAACCATATGTCAATAACTGATCTTTGTTATAGATAACTGTTGGCAATCATTTAAAAGAGCAGCATGCTATAGCATGAGGCTGTTTCTAAAGCACTAAGAAGGAGCCGCGTCCTGCAGGATATGGCACATGTCCTTTTGTCCCACACTTCCCATACCACCACATCCAGAATTTTTTGGTCTTTGTTTTGACACTTTTTCCCCCTTCTAGTGGAAAAAATAGTGGAAACAGAAATATGTCCTTTATAGAGGGACACAATGATGTATCCTTCATTTATGAAGATTTCGAGGGCTTATTATAAAGTAAGTAATTTATGGGGATGTAATGTACAGCATAGTTATTATAGTTAACAATACTGTATTGAACATTTGAAAGTTAAGAGAGTAGATCTTAAAAGTTCTTATCACAAGTAAAACAATTTTGTAATTATGTATGGTGATAGACTTATCATGGTGATCATTTTGCAATAAATACAAATATCAAATCATGTTGTTAATGTAACATGTGAATTATACCTCAATAGAAACATTTGAGGCCTTAACTTTTATTTAAAAATTAAAATTAATAATTTTATTCTGTATACTATAAATATTTTATGAAATAAATACATAATAATTTCTGTTTCTAGATATTTTAGTTGGATAACAACTGTTTGGCTTTATCTGAAAGAAAGAGTTGCCTCTGATAGAGTGATTTGCCCTCAGTGTTTTATTTCTTAAAGTGGAGATGATTAAATAGCCATCTTCTTTATAATTATTTCTTAAACTTTTCATATATGTATAATATATTCTTTTCCAGTGGTTTGTTATAATTTATAATGAAAGAGGGGTGGAGAAAAAAGATTTTTCCAACTTCAGAATATCTCCTGGAACAGTGCTTAAAATTCCATTGTTATCAGTTAATTATTTTAGCTAATATTTGGCTTTTCCTTTTTCTCTATAAAATGGAACTACTCTGGCCAATAATACACGAAGACATGAGCCCTTTAGAGATCACTCTTCACTATAGCCCAAAAATGTGAAATGATGGAGAAAGAATTATTCTGTAAGGTGATAAGTGGGGAAAAAGTTAGTCATCAGTGTCAGCGAAATGCAGTCAGTAAACCTAAATAATTCATAACCTGTATTTCTCACTTTTGCAAATTTTGGTAACCAACATAACCTAGCTTTGCTACATAGCTTAGCTTTCTTCTCAAATGGTAGTATGATAAAATCTCATTAATTAAGTGCTCCCAGTAAGTTATTGCTGTTAAGTAGCTTTTCCTTCTTTAAGTTGTTTTCTTAGAAAGACTTTTAAGACCTTTGCTTGTCCAATTCACAAGGTAGGGACAGGAGAATATATTTAACAGATATTTAGTTAGTAGTCCACTGTTTTAATAGAAAAGAGCCATGAATTAAATCGTATTACTGACAATACCTTATTCATGCTGTGTATATGAGAATTATGACTGTTGTGTTAGTAAAATAGTCCTGACAGTTGAACAATTTATTTTGGAGAAGCCCAGCCTTGCTGTTCGTGTCTCAGAGAGAGCACATAGGAGATTTTTTTTTCCACTGAGTCTTTTAAAAAACAACTCATCTAGTGTTTCATCAAAACATTAAGATTTGGATATCATGAATAACCAAATATTGTTCTTTTGAAGAAAATGTATACCCATATTTAATATGAAATTTTTCTATTTAAAAATACTCCTCAGATAGTTGTCTACCTGTTTATTAATTTTTTGGAAGATTTGGATAGAAGAAAACTCGGTGAAAGTGATTAAACAGTTGGTTAGTTGTTAGACTAGTCCATCTAATGAGATGGGGTTTGGAGTAAACCTAGGCTTGTGCTTAAGCTTGTTACAGGGCTTTGGTTAGCATCACAATGTTCACCTTTGCTTGGTGCCTGTCTGAATGGAGTCATTGGCAGTGGGTATTGGTCTCTGTTGTGCCTTCTCCTCTCCCAAGCCTGGGGAAACAGCCTACATGCAAGTCTCATTTATATTATGAAGTAATATACCTGCTGAGAACAATACCACATTAAAAAAATTTATTAGAAACAATTTAAAATATTAACATTGAGTATACCTCAGTGGGGCACAAATGAATTGATCCATCTTGCCACTGCCCCACATACCACATTTGAGAAGCAGCTCCATCTCAAAACTGCGGCTGGAATTTTGGGAATCTGCCCTTATGATCTTATTAACGGTTGTGGTAAAATAGACAGTAACTTGCCATGAGGTAGTTCAAGTGAATTGGTTGTATCCCATATTTATAATGAAATTTCCTGGTGAAATTTTCCACAGGCCCCAGCGCTATTCTTTTCTGAGGCCTGGATTCTGAATGTTGCTTTAGCATGAGTTGGCCTTTAATGCCGCATGTATCTCCAGGCTTGCCTTTCCAGTTCAGCATTACAAAATAGGAATTAAAATCTGATATCGAATCTACATCACATTCTTTCATTTCAGTCTCAGATAACCTTGAGAGAAAAAATTCTCCTCTTAGTTGGCTATAGGATGTTCTCTTCATTGGACAATCTTTTCGCTTATCTTCTAAAGAGTCTACCTTCCCAGTAGACCCTTAATTTAGACTGAGGTTTTAACTATTTGAAGGTGGGGCACAGAAAGCACATGGAAGACCATGTGTTGTGGTTTAGATTTAAGTCTCTGGAGCCACACTGCTGGATTTCAAAGCTGCACACCTGCCCCAACCCCATGAGCTGTGAGACCTTGGGAAAGACCCTTTTTTAAAAAAATATTAAAAATGGGGGTAAGGTTAGTATTTAGTACATAGGATTATTTTGAGGATTATATGAATAAATTGGCATGAAGTGCTTGGAATAGCACTTGACATATAATAAATGCTCAATAAATATTAATTCTTACTACTAGTACAAGTTCATCTTGTGATTTGAAAACCATCAGTGGTTA
This sequence comes from Macroglossus sobrinus, assembly GCA_004027375.1. Taxonomy (NCBI): domain Eukaryota; kingdom Metazoa; phylum Chordata; class Mammalia; order Chiroptera; family Pteropodidae; genus Macroglossus; species Macroglossus sobrinus. The sequence continues at coordinate 90,434 of PVKZ01000428.1, read as the reverse complement.
GTGATGATTTCATTTTAGGTTGAAGGACTCAAACTGTGGACATCTTCTGCAAGGTACCGCTTTGAGGTGGACACACCTGTAGGGCATAGAGTTCATTGAAAAAGAACTTTGGGCATCCCCTCACTGGTTTCCCCTGCACCTCCCAGAGTGAGGTGCATGCCACTTGAGAAGAGTCATCATCAGTGCCTACACATCTCATCCCTGCAGGCTTATCAGCCTCTGTTCGGAGAGTGGGGTCCAGACTTCCTGGATGGGCCTTGCCCGTCACTTATTTCTCTATATTGGATCAAGGTTTGCAACATCTTGTCTACTGGGGGCTCCCTCTGCCGGTTCACCTAGCATATATGCAAATCTATGCAATAAGAGCTTTTAAAAAGTCAGTTTTAGGCTTTTAGAGATGTTTGCATAAACACATTTGAAAATTATTTGTGTGTGCATGAGGTACAGATCACATCTGTTTTACTCTTTTTTTTTGCCATCTGTATAATGAGTTGGAATATTTTCATAGTTTAAAGCTTAAAATGTGTTGTTGTTTGCTTTGTTTTAGAATGGAAACTATCATGACATGCCAAGAAATGGTCACTTCTTTACAGCATAGCTATCAATTACTTCGTTTTACATTTTAAGATAAAGTACTAAATATCGTAGAATCTTACTTTAACAGTCTAAGAATGTCCATGATGTATGGAGTTAGTTAATTCTTAGAGTCTCATAAGGTCCCATTTTAAAGTAATGTCATAGCCTAGACCCCATAGGACATTGTTATGTTGAGGACTGATGGTTTTACGTGTCAGAAAATAGTACCTTATTGTTCAACTCGTTATTTATTTGGAATTATAATTTATCCACACAGTGTGCTATGACATCCCCAATAGCATTTGAAAATAATTTTGTGCTTTTGTTTTTCTGATCACTATCTCCTTCCTCCTTTTATCTTCTCTTCTCTCTCTTTGCTACTAGGATCAAACAGCATAAATCGAGTAACTGCAAACATGGAAAATGGAGAAAATGAAGGAACAACTAAAATTATTGCACCTTCACCAATAAAAAGGTCAGTCAGTTAACTGAAGGAACATTATGCGCTGTCACAAAGATGATTGTTCCTGTGGGCAAAAAATCTTTTCATTTTGATAATTAACACTTTTGATCAAAATAGTCTGTGGGCCAAAGTATACTTATAATGCCAATGAATTATAAAACATCAGATCCTGTTGAAGGAAATGCTCCTGCTGTCACAGCATGGTGAACTCCAAGATAGTATGTGGTCTGCGTTCTTGGCAGCAAAGTGAAAATTCCATGTGATTTCTTAAATGGCATGATATAATGGACCAACTCAAAGGGACTTACGGAATAAAGTGGATGATACTCATGTTTAATGTACTGTGTTCATTACAGCGGTGCACTGAACTATGGCCCTGGAAAGAGGGTTTATAGGATTTAAAGGCGCAGGGCTTCAGAAGTCAGTGATTGCATATGTATGAAGAGTTGTCATGGTCCTGTGCATCTATTTTCCCAGCAGCACTCCCCAGCAGAAAGACCTTCTTTTAATATATTACATGAATTGTTTGCCTGAAAGATCAGACTTGTTCTTAAGATACTATTTTTGTGTCATTTTTTCCTATCTCCAATTATGTTCATAACAGCATTTTAGACATACAATGAGCAGTTTTCATCGGCTCACATTCTCTCTAGAGCTTACTCCACACACATCATGGAGAAGTCCAAGTAATCAGAAATATGTGACCTTGAAGGAATTCTTAAATCATCTCCTCCAATTTTTGTTAGTAAAAAATGGTATCTTCATTTAACTGGATTACTTAGAAAAATCAAGTGTATAATTTCTTAGCAAAGTACTTTTAAGGTATAAGGATTCTCAGAGTTGCAGTGTTTTCTCCCAGGGTTTTGACTGCAGGATTTTCTTTCGTCTGGTCTCCAGAACACTCACTTTACAGATTCTCTTTTGGAATGACAAGTTCTTTGCCTTTGCATACACTTTAGCTTACTATGCCTTCCTTAGCCTCACAGCTGTGGGTAGAGTCACCTTAACCCATTTGCACAGGGTGTGCTATGGTAAGTCCAGCATAAGAATAGTAATCCTCCCGGAAATTCAGGTCCCAAGCCTTTTAGAATGTGTAAAGGAGTTCAGTCTCCTTTGTAACTGAGTTCTTGCCAATAGAACCGATACCTGAAGGGCTGCCAGATTTCCCCACTCAAGCTCTAGATGAGAAATAGCTTAGGGAGTGAATGCCATTAATTTGCCATCCAAGATTTCATTGTTCTTTGAGTCTCCCAATTCCCTTTTCATCTTGCTATTCCATTTCTCAATTTCCCTTTTCTTTTTTACTTATTAAACCCTCATACACCTGTGTGGGTACGTGCACATTTTCTGCTGTTGTATTAAATATCTACAATGTTTATTACTTTTCCACATTTCAAAAGTAAACTTTTACTTTGGAAATTTGATCTTCTAAAGATTTCTAACCTTTATAAAAATAACATTCATATATAAAACCTACTACTGTCTACTAATGCTATGAGTTATGTGCTTTTGTCAAATGAACTTTTTAGGTTTATATTCCTGTATAATTATAATATGCTAGGGTACAAGTTTATTTTCCCTTTTTTGAATGACCTAGTCAATTTTTTCTGTCTCCTCTATCTTGACTGTTATAAAGAACCCTGCTATGACCATGTTTGAGGATTCATATAGAAGATTATATATAGAAGATTATATAGTTATATAGAAGATTCCTCAAAAAGACAGGGTTAAAAGTAGATTATGAGTTAAGTAGTTCTATCTTCTTCTGAAGCTGAAACTCTCCTGGGGAAGTGAGAGGTGACACACCTCCCCTACTCCACTGGTGAGCCGGCTTCTAATGAGTCCCTTCCTGGTGTCTCCCATGTGTTTCTAAAACAGTTTGTTGGGATTAGATAACAACTCGGTTATATTTACATTCTTAGGGCAGAAAGATGATACTAGGTCAGGAAATAGTATTTGAAAGTCATTCTGTTTTGGAGGGATGATGCCAAAATGTGTAAACTGGGGGCAAGGAAAGGTCAGTGTAGGTAGCCTAAACCTGCCTAGAGCTCACTGACCTGCACAGATTCAGTCCCAAGTCCAGAGCCAGGGGTTCTCTGGCTGCTGCCAAAAAGAGGGAGCCAGCTTCATGAGCCTTGATACCCCAGCTTTCCTTCTTCATCAGCTGGTTGCCCTTCCTTCCTGTTGTGCAGGTGCACTCTCTTGAGTTTTGTAAAAATGGATGACCAGCCTTCTTTTGATTTAAAAGTGGTAAAACTAGAAAAGGAGAGTGGGAAAAGACTCAGAATTACTTGTTGGAGATGTGTTTTTTTAGGCAGCCACTTCATAATCTTTTTGGGGTAAATCACAAATGTAAATAAAAACACACATTCGTAGACATTTGTTAAATAATTTTACTGAAGAAATAAGTATACAGCTTCTTTTTATATTCTAGTTGATTTGTATTATATACTGTTTTTTTTTAAGCTTTAAGAAAACAAAGAATGAAAACAGCCCTGACACCCAAAGAAGCAAATCTCATGTACCATGGGAAGAAAACGGCCCCCAGAGGTAAAGGGAATCATTTTTTTTTTTTTGTCCCCTCAAGGAGAATAATAGCAAAGTAGATAGCATTTGCCCCTATCAGATAATGGAATCCTGTGGCTGGTTACGACTACTTCTGGACAAGGCAGTCAGATTCCTAAATCAGCGTGACCGGGAACTTGTGAAGTGGAAATCAACAGGATGTGTCCTAACTTGAAACCCTCTCCTGGAAAGACAGAAAGGAAAACTAGTGTATATTAAGAAACTGTCTTGGAAGGTCATTGTGATGGCTTAGAATGAGATAACATATTTCTGAAAACTCTAAATGAAATGAAATAAAGATAATTTCTCTAATTTCAATTCTTATAAAAATTTTAGTTAAAAACTATAGCAGATCAATAGTGATTCTAGACCTTTACTCCTAAAATACATATTTATTTAATTTCTTTTGCTCATAACTACCAAACCAGTGACAGACCTGCATTATAGCCTACTGGTGTATAGTTATGGTGGTTTTAGGTATGACCACCCAGGGGTTCAAATTCTAGCTCTACCACTTTCTAGCTCCTTTACTTGAGCTACTTAATTAAAAATCTTTTCCTTTTTCTTTTCTTTCTTTTTTTTTGGTGGGGGGGAGGGGTTCAATAGGCCTAATAATGTACTTCAGTATTTAGGGTTGATGTGAAGATTAGCTAAGATAATGAATACAAAGCTTTTAGCTTGGTCAGGGCCTACATGTGGTGTATCATAAATGCAGTTTGTTGTTGTTATTATTGCTATCATTTGGGTCTGTTCATTTCTGACTTTTGAAGGCCAATGAGACAAATCAACTCCTGAAAAATAATGACTTTTTGATTCGTTTTACGAGGTCTTACCTCTTTTTTCTTTTACTATATCTTGTCAGCAAAGAGATCTGTGTGCCCACAATCCAGTATTCCCCTGCAAATACCAACTGTGCAGTTATGAACTCTCCATAGAAGCATCAGGGCTAGGGTGAGGGTATTTGCTATTCTGGGTCCTCTGTAGGCATTATTGACCATTCCTCTTTCACCCAGTGGACTCTACAACTCTCCCAATGACCGCACGAAATCTCCAAAGTTCCCCTACATGCGCCGCCGAAACCCCTCCTGTGGGAGTGACGACTCTGTACAGCCAGGAAGGAGAAGGTAAGCTGAACACAGCCCCTCTGTTTCCGATTCTCAACAGAAGCTCAGAGTTCCAGTCAACATTTTTATTACAGGTTACTCTTATAATATCATGACTGTTTGTCTCCCTAAGTTAATAGAAAGCTTAAGGTTTTTGAGATAAAATTAACTAGGAATCCTGAAGCATTTCTCTTAAACAGCCAGAGTTTCAGAGAATAATTTCAACAATATTGACAGGAACTTGCTTCCTATATTGTGATTAAGACTGATAAGTTAAAAATGTGTGTGTGTGTGTGTGTGTGTGTGTGTGTGTATACATATATATAATATAGTATGTATAATATATAACATAGTATATATACATTAATGATCTATATTAATATATGAGGTACTAAATTTTTTGACTTGAGAAGATAAAATTATGTTTATAGATAAATCTTAGCTGAGGCTAAGTGCTCTGCTATCCAGAATGATATAGTTGCATAAATGTGAGTAAAACTCTTTTCAAAACACAGAGAAAATGAACTCTTTTTACCCAGCAGGTCAGATTGTTTGTATGATTATATTTGTGTGTGTATGTGTACTTAATTTTCTTTTTTTAATGTCCATTTCTAAAAGTTTTAGATTCTCTTTGCAAAACAGGCTAGGCAATGTTATGGGTACCAGTGAAATTCATTTCATTCTTATAAAATGGGAGCTGTTTTACTTTGTTTTACCTATATGAGTGGTATTTTATAAGTGATTTAATAATAATCAGGTCATGTTCTCAGATAATTATGTGTGTGTGTGTGTGTGTGTGTGTGTGTGTACGTGTGTGTACACACATACACATACATACATGCTGTGGATTTGGAAAACAGAAGTCCTTCTCTCTTCTTTGCCTTAGTTTATACTTACTTGCTCGTCCATCCCTGTCTGTTTCCTTCTACTTCTACCAATTTCCCAGTCTTATTCCCCAGATTCAACTTCACTGAAATCCTTTGATACTTAAGAAGAGAAAGGTCTGTATCACCTTCACCTAGTAGGATTGGAAAGGGAGAGATAAATCATGACCAACAGTGATTAGATAGAATAGTGGAACAGTAGTTGGCATTTATCCTGTTCTAAGTCCTGAGCAAATTGCTTGCTATATATTATCTCATTTGATCCTTATAATAATCATATAGAAATGGGCATTTGTATCATTCAGTCACTAGGCATTTTGAGTAGAGAGAGATTAGTGCAGGGTATTTTGCTGCATAAATGTGAGTAGGCGTGAAGGAACAAAAGACAGAGCGGTGCATCTCTGGGATCCGGACCCTCTACTGACCCTGCTCTGTGAAAAAACAAAAGAAGAGAAGAGGGTGTTACTCGGAGATCCAAAAGCTTCTGCTGCCTTTAAGCAGACCCTCACTGGCCTGTGCTTAATACTGACATAGCTGTAGGCACCACTACCACAGGAATGACTCTTGCTGCTGCTGCTGGAGGTACCACCACCACAGTTAACACAGTGGGCCCTCTGCTTTTCAGGAGTTCAATAGTGGCTGCCACAGGTACTGCCAATAGTGTAATCACTTCCCCCTTTCTCCTGTCTTCAAATCTTACCTGAGTGCCTGTCTAAGTGGAACCTAGCTGGCGAAGAAGTCCAGAAACATGTAATTTTCAGGCATCTAGTCTTGGCAATGCAGGAAAGATTGTAGATGGGTTGGGATGGCGTGAGTATCATGGAAAATACCTGGTCCAGCGTTATCATGTCACTTTTACAGATGAGAAAACTGAGACTCAGGCAGATCACGGTAACTGTCCTTTGTAACAAATCTGGGATATGGATCCAGGTCTATACAAGTGAAAAAGGCAGGGAAAATGAACCATCATTTAAATGAGGTAGGAGGAAAGATTTTTTGTTCTCCTTCCCTACCAAGGATTGGTTCAGCTTGAATAACAGTTAAAACGGAGGCAACACCGTTTTTGGAGCGCATTTGTGTGTATATGTGTGTTGAGGGGATGTGGGTGGTAGGAATCACTAACTATATTAGGAATTTGGCACTGTATGATTATTGCTAGATAGGTTTTTACAGTTTTTCTCCTTAATTATTAGTGTGCTTATCATTATTACCTAAATAAAATAAGTATACTTGTTGAGCAGATGGGCATTTTGATTTTAATATATTCAAAATGAATTTATCAAGTTTTGCTATAATATACCAAAATTTACATTATTTTTTTCTCAAACTAAATGCTTGAAGTAATTTGGAGCATATACATTCTCAAATCCAGACTTAATGGCTTCTGTACTGAGATACATTTTCTGCTGGCTTCCTGTGAAATACAGAAAAGTAGTTGTGGTGAGTGGTTACAGGATCCTTTCATTGGCACCATCCAGGGGAAAGATTATTTGATTTTGTCTGAGCAACCACAGAGCCTTCTGTCTTGTTCTGTGCGTCGCTTGAAAGTTCTCTTATTTGGCATGTGTGTTTGAGGAGACTAGCCATTGCTGCATGTTGGCATAGAGAGCTAAAGCTCACTTTTTTTAAATTTATTTTTTACTTTTCACTATAAATGCCCTGCAATGGTCCTGTCCTTGTTAGTTTTGTTTTATCTTCACACATATTTACCCTGCCCCTAGGTACAAATCCCTATATAGATGAATTAACCCTGACATTTAAAACCAAGATTTGTCATTAGCATGGAAGAATCTTAAGGACTTAAATTTAAGGATAGGAAATTCTGTTTTGTAGCAGATGCCAGGATAACATGTTTTGTAAAAGTTATCAAAATTTTATGTTCTGCCAGTTGTTTGTCGTTAGATGGATTCATCTGTCAAACTCCAACAGAGTCTAGAACATTGGTCCTTGACTGTTTTGGGTGATAGAACTCTGAGAATCTGATGAAATGTTGGATTCACTTCCTAGGGGGCAAAATGTGCATAATGAAATACACATACAAACTTCCATATATTTTTAAGGTTCATGGAGACCCTGAAGCCTGCTTGTTTAAACATTACTGTTCTGGAAAAATAAAGCCAGCGTACTTTCTGGCAGTACAATTTATTTTCACCCCATTTATTTTTACACCCAAAAATGTTTATTGAGTGCTTACTTTATGCCAGGCGCTGTGTTAAACAGCACTAAAAAAAGTCTCTGCCCTTTGAGAGCTTACAATTTTGGGGGGAAGGATTATATAAATCACACAAATGCCTGTGCATTTATGACTTTTATATTTCCTTGGGGTCTCAGAGTTATGCTTAGAGGGATTTAAAAGGCTTCTTTTCTTAAATTAAAACTTAATAGGCATACAGAAAAGTACATGTGTCACAAGAATAGCTGCTTGACCTGTGTAACCAGGACTATTAGGGGGAGTTTTGCTGAGTTGCTGAGTCGGGGAGGTCCAGAAGGGTTTCTTGAGGTGGAATTCTGGAGTTGGAATCTAGGACAAGAGCAGGCAAAGAGGTGAAGTGACTAGCATGTGCAGAGGCCTTGAGATGGGTGTTGGGGTGGGGAGCATTTGTGAAAATGACGAAAGACGAGTGTTGCTCATGCATTAAGAGTTGACAGAAAAGTGTTAGAAATGAGCCCAGATAGAAAGATGGTGCCAGACCTCATAAGACCTGAGACTTTTTGAAGATGTTGGTCATTAGATCAAAAGTTTTTAGAAGGTCATATTTGTATTGTGTAAGGATGACTGTTACTGTTCTGAGGAGAAAAGGTGGAGAAGACAGTAGTGGAAACAGAGAGACCAGGCAGCAGGCTATATTATATGAGTCTTGGCCAAACAGAATGGGGGCTTAAGCCAAGGTGGCAATGTAGAGATAAGGAAGCTAGTGATTTTGAGATCCATTGGGAGTCTAAATCAGTAAGGCTGGAAGGACCAGTATGAGGGTGAAGGAGTGACAGATGTAAAGAATGAAATCCAGGCTTGTATAGTTTCATAGATTAACGTGTGATACACTGAAATAAGAATCACCAGGATATTATAGGATTGAAAAGGACAACTGTTTGGTTTTTGGAATGCTGAATTTGTAGTACCTTTGAGAAGTCCAAGTGTAGGATATAAATGGATTATTGATAAGTCAGAAGGTGGATTGACTGTCTGGACTGAAATATAAATTTCTTAAAGATGTTTATTGAAATATGAAATAGAGATTAGGCTGTCTAGATAGATAGTATAAAATGCAAGACAAAGTCAATGACAGAACTGAGAGAAACTTCAGTATTTATTTGGCTTAGTTGAAGAGGATTAACTTTGTAAAAGAGACAGAGAAATTATGGCCATAGGGACAAAAAAAAAATCAAGAGAGTGAATATCTGTTTACTAAATGGCTCTCTTCTCTTTTTATTCCCAGAGTGCTGGAAGCCATGTTTACATCTCTCAGGCATGCAATTAGAAAATCTCATTGTAGGAAGTGGACAGATACAAGAGAAAAGACATATAGATACCAAATTTCAAAGGCTCCTTTAATGCATGGTTGAGACTACCCCGTATTACATTGCTCTATATGACAGTGAAGCCAACAGTTGACATGCTCTCCATCCAGAGGTTTCCAGTCTTTTTCATGCCTAATGCTCAAGTATGAAGAGAGAGCTGTAATCACCTGGCATTTAAAGATAACTTCTGTTTGGAAAAACAGAAACTGAAAGAAACAATTAGGAGTTACATAGGGGTTTTTCGTGACAGCAGTGGTGAAGACATAGAAAATCGGGGCAACATAAGAAACAAAGAAAAACTTTAAAAAACATAGTTATCTTTAAAAAATGAAAAGTTTCATATCAAAAGAAAAGAATGAATAAGAGTTCTTAGACTTTAAATTAATGTGGCAGAATTTAAAATAATCAATCGAAGGATTTAAAGATGAAGTTAAAGAAATCTTCTCCCAAATAGAAAACAAACAAACAAATATATGGAGATAAATATAAAAATTATCAAACCTGGATATCAAACATTTGACTAATGAAATTCCTAAGGCAAAACCCCCAGAAAATGCAGGAGAGGAAACTATAAAAGAAATAATACAAGAAAATATCTCATAACTGAATGATCTAACTTTATAGATAGGAACCCACTGAACTTTTGGCATAATAGATTGAAAAATTAGATCAATACCAAGATCCATTATCATTAAATTTTAAAACATTATATATTAAGAAAGAATTTTTAAAACTTGGAGTGTAGAAGAAATATGGGAGAGAAAAATCCATACACAACTGGTTGCAAATCATAATTTTGGCATTGGGCTGCTTAGTATAAGAGAAACAAGATAGTGAAGCATTGACTTTAAAATGCTGAAGAAAGATTATTTTAAATTTAGGATTTTATGTCCAAATAAGTTATAAAACATTTTCATAAATTCTAGCTCTTGGAAAAAAATGTACCTGCTATGCAAATTTTCTCTGTTAACAACTGAAAGATACATTCCACCAAAGCTAAGAGAAGAAGCCATGACACTTGGGTATATGGGAGTCAGCATATAAAGAAGCAAAAGGAAGTCCCTGGATCATGGTACATGGAGTTAATCAAATTGACATCTGTGCAGCAGTACTGTAAGAAGACTATACAGATGGGAGCAGGAGGACAGAGAGCCTTGCAGATTACCTGAGCATTCATCTATCTCAGGAGGAGTTTTTTAGCTCTCTCAGAGAGTTTGGAAGAAGAATTAGTGATAAACACAAGGAAAACTAATCAACTGATAAGTACATAGAAAACTAGACAGTTATCATCTCTAAGAAAATTGTCAAACCTATACAAGAATAGAATTGTATTTGTTGAGTGCTACATACATGAACCATACACACACACACACACACACACACACACACACACATTTTTACTAGTTTATACTATATATCCAAAACTTTGGTGTAAGAACAGAGACATGTCAATGTTATGTTATTTGATAGAAGTATAGTGGGGATAGGGGGAATGTAAGTTGTGATGGTGGTATGAAAGAGCTGTGTGTGCCCTGATCAGAGTGTGAAGGCATATGTAATAAAGGGAAAGGAAATGGAGTCAAGGGGCTTAGACACCTCTCTCGTGGAGTTTGTCTTTGAAGGAGGAGAGACTGGGCAGGAGACACAAGGGGATGTGTTGAGTCAGGTAGGGGTGCATGTGTGTGTATGTAAATAGGAGAGACTTGAGAATGTGAAAAGCCAGTAAAGAATTTTCCATGAGGACAAGTTGAACATATGTGAGAGGTAGGAGGGTGGTTAATGAAAGTCATTGAGAGGACAAGAGGTAATGGGACCCACGTAGCACAGGTGGAGGGACTGACCTTAGTTGTAAGGACAGATCTGTAAATAACAGAGGGGAAGTTGTTGGTAAGTTTTATTTTTGGTAACAGGAAGATGAAAGAGTTGCCATTTGATGGCTCCTTTTTCCTTTGGAAGAAAACAGTTATCTGTTAAAGCAGAATTACCATGTATCCGAGGACTGCAAGACGAAAAGAGTTGAAATTGCGTTTCAGAAACAAAGTACTTAGATCAGGATTGCTGGGCCACGTTGTGGATCCATTTGAGGTTTATGAGCATGATAGCATAACTAATATGTTCTTCTGTGTGACTCCCTCCTGCACTGCTTAGCCAGCTGTTGAGGGCCAGCCCAGAAACTTGGATAGTTGGATCCATCCCTGCTTGGAGTCCTACCAGAAAGACTAAAGAAAACCAAAGAGTTTGAGGAAGTTTGAATACTGACATGTATGTTATTGAGATGACAGAAATCTAAGCTGAGTCAGAGAAGGGATGGAGAAAGGCAAGGAGCTGATGCAAAGTTGCAAGGTCAATAGACAAGCAGTCCCGTTGAGATCAAAGAAAGGAAGAACGAAAGTAGTTGAGTAAGCAATAATAATAATAGCTAATATAATATTAAATGCTTACAATGGGTCGAGTCCTACTCTATACATTTTAAACATGTTAATTCATTTTATCCTCCTAACAAAGCTTCGTGGGAGGCTCTACTAAAACTGAGGCCCCAAATAGAGGAGTCATTTGTTTAATTTATAGAACTTGGTAGTGGGTGAGATGGGGTACACGTTCAGACTGTATTCCTCCGGAACTCACACATTTAATCAGGAAGCCTCACGGAACCTGTTGGAAGGTAAACAGGAGTGGCAAATAGGAAGGAGAGGTTAATGTATTTCGAGGTGGTTACAGATGATAAAGTCTAGAGCGTGACTATAACATGGGTTGCTACATTATTGCGAAGAGTTTATTAGAGTAAATAAAGGTCAAGAGACTGGGAAGCCAGGGCACTGGAAAGGGCATCCAAGTGAGAGCTGACATCAGATTATGGCTGAATTTGGCCTGGTGTATGGCAGACCTAGGAACTGCAGACTAACTCCATCATTGAATGAATGGAACTTAAGTCATGTTGTGTATTGTTATTTATAGACTGTTTGCAGCCCCTACTAGTTGCTGACTTCTTGAAGCCAGTTGTTTTATTTCTGGGCCTGGCATATATGTATGATTGATTGATTGATCGATTGATTGATTTTTATATATGTGTGATTTAAATGTTTGGTGAATGAATGAATACATAACAAATATTAATTAACTGAAGTGAAACTCATTTGGTTTGCTTTCCTTAGCCAATTGATAATTTTCTATTTTGTTTAATGTCTTCATTTATTTTATTTTTCTATAGGAAAGCCCATAACAGTGGTGAAGACTCAGATTTAAAGCAAAGGAGGAGGTAAAAAAAAAAAATTAGAAAAAGGGTCAGGGAAAGGTGAAAGGATTAGCAATTAGTACTACTCAGTGTGGAGGCAAGAATGGGGACTTTTTTTGTTTGTTTTATTAGTGGTTTTAAGAGTATTAATTTGTTTTTTAACTTTCAAATACCAATTTTGTCTTCAGCTGGTTCTCAGTCTTCCATTCTGTAGCATCCTTAGCAATTTCTTTTTCTTCTGTTCCTTTGTATCAGAGGAGCTGTCTTCTTTATCTATTGCTACATTAAAACCACCCCCCAAATTTGATGGCTTTTAAAGCAACAACAGTTTTATTTCTCTTTTATAATTCTGCTGATTGAATGGGCAGTTCTTTAGCCTCAGATGAAGCTACGATCAGATTGTGGCTGAAGTTGGATTTTTCAAGAGCCCTTTCTCTCTCGTACTTCATGTTTTGGTAGAGTGGCTGGAGGTCAGGGGCCTCTCTCTCCATGGTCTCTCAACTTGGCTAGCCTAGGCTTCTTTAGATAGTGACTGGGAGGAAGCAGGAGCTACTAACCCTGTTGAGGTGTGGGCAGAGTATCCCTTCTACCTCATTCTTTTTGATAAAATTGGTCATAGGACCAGTGCAAATTCAAGGGGAGAGGAAATAAACTGTACCTCTCTCTATGTGTGTCGGGAGTTTGACAGTGTGTCGGGAGTTTATGTCCATGTTTAGTCCACCACAGAGGCTTATAGCTTTGCCGTGTCAGAGTGCTACTGGAAGTACTTGATTTTGTGGTCCCTTCTGAGTGCATGGTAACATTTGCCTTAATATACTTTCACATTTCTTTAGATTAATTCAGATGTCTGACTGAATTGAGAAGTACTGACTAGAGGAGGGATAACACTTATGTTGGATTAGTAATTTTACTTGCAGAATTAATTATAAAGAACCAACATGAAAGGTTTTGTTTGTCATAAATGTGGGGGGGGGGGGTTTCCCTTGTTTTATCTCCAGGTCGCGCTCACGCTGTAACACAAGCAGTGGTAGTGAATCCGAAAATTCTAACAGAGAACATCGGAAAAAGAGAAACAGGTAATACTGCAACATTGTAGTTAACTGGAACTCCAAAATGAGAGGCTGCTGTTGGTGGTTAAGAGGTGGGTGTCCTCTGTATTTTTAAGCCTGATCATCTCATCTGTGTTTAAGAAGGAATCTGGCACTATTTTGAAGCAGTATTTTAGGAAATCTCAGCTCTTTGAACTGACTTTCTTATCTTTATAATAAGCTAATTAAGCAACTTGATAATGAAGTTCTTTCTTGTTAATTAAAAAAAAGAAAAGATGATCTGTATTTAGATACAACATGTAGTGAATTTGTCTAAGTGTGGTAAGAAATTTTACTGTTGCTAGAGGGATTTCTCCCTGAATTATCTTTTAACATGACATTGCTATATTTTGCCTAACCCAAGATGAGGAACTCGTTGTTTCATAGATTCCATAGTTTCAGCTTTGTGTATATGCACATACAAATATGTGTTTATATTCATGTCAGGTACACACAATTAAATGGGGAAATGTGCTTAATTTATATCTTTAAGACTCATTTTTAAGAGCTCATTAAAACATCATTTGACATGTAATCAGTAGTAGGAATGGCTTAATGCATTAATCAGTTCTCCCTGGTGGCAAAATATTTATTTGAAAATGAATGTTCACATAGTGAAAGAGCACCAGGCTGGGAATGAGAGGGATTTGGTTGCTGGTTATAGTTTCTAACCCAATAGTTCTTAACTGGGAGCAATTCTGTCCTTTCTCTCTACTCCTACATTAGGCAATGTTTTGAGACTTTTCATTGTCACAGTTGGGTGGGGGAATTGCTGCTGGCCAGGGACGCTGCTAAACACCTTGCAATGCACAGGACAGCCTCCACGTCTAAGAAGTATCTGGTCCAAAAATATGTCAGTGGTGCTACTGTGGAAACCTGTTCTCACCTGATATGGAACTCTGGCCTGGTTGCTTTTACTTTTCTGAGTTGTCTTTTTCTCTTCTGTAAAATGAGGAAGTTGGATGAGATAATCTTCAAGGTCCTTCTTTCGTGCTTGGAGCCCTTGTGCTTGGCATACATTGAATCAGTCCCCTCTTTAACTACAAAGCCTGTGTAATAATAGCCCAGACAGCATTGTGAGAGAGAGTGGACCATTTTCCACACAGAAAGGAAAGCTTTCTATTTGGAGCTTTCTTAGGGCCTAGAATCACACTAGATAGAGGTAAGATAGTAAGGTGTTATGACTCTCTTCTCAAGGCAATTATTTCAGTTTCTTCATCTATAAAAACCCAGTGTGGAGGGCAGCTCTCCCTGAGGTGCTCTCTTCCTGCTCTAAAATGTGGCATCTGCACAGACAACATAAAACAAAGCAAAGCAAACGACCAAACAATCCCCTCTCCCATTTGTACTTATTGATTTAGCCATTATCTTAACAAATGTAGATGTTTTGCTTGGTGTATTGTAAGCTGTGCTCATAGATGCTCTAATCTTAAGTTTTCAGAAGGTAGCCTGTGTCTTCAGGGGCCAAAATGCTCACAGTAACATTTGCTGTCCAAAGTGAAACGCTATTTAAAGGTTGCCAACAAATCCTTAAATAGCTCATTACTGAGCTTGTTGTATGGGCTTCAGTATTCCTTGTAGGTGTTTTCTGCCTCGATAGCTTCTCCTTCACCCTTCCCACGAACAATTTTTTGGATTGGATTTCTTTGCACTGTATAAGAGGTATATTTTAGAATGATGGTGGTTCTGAATATTTAAATGCTAATGCAATTTGTAAGGCTATTAACGAGAAATAATTTTCAAAACACGCTCTGACACAACAGCTTTCAAATTCATTTATTTTACCTGCAAAAACATTGCAGTATGATTTCATAACTTGCTTGTGTCTGTAGAAGATAAGGTCTAGCGTTCTGGCTTTCGGGGGCATAGTGGAAAGTAGACAGAAGAAGAAATATGCCTTTGATTCCAATCCCTATTCCTGAAAATTCTTGTGTAGCAGGTGACAGTGAGTGCAGGGAAAGGCTGCAAACACATGACCCTGCCTCTGGGTGCCACTTACCCATTATACTTTGCTACCACTAACACCTCCATTCCATTATTTGCTTTTTAAATTAGCCAGAACCCATTTGTTCCACATTAGGATGCATAGGTCTGAATATTTAAACTTTAGTGCTGCTATAGATCCCAATTTGTCTTCTGTCTGTGATGAAAGGTTGTCTCCAGATGTCTGACTTCCTCTTTATGGAAAAGACACTATTTTGGGGGAGATGAATCTCTTCAACTCATCTGTCCTTCCTTACCTCAACAACAGTGTAACCCAGCCAAACTCTCCCAAACATCCTCTGTGCTTTATTAATGGACTCTGGTAACCCTAGAATAGGGCAGAGTGACTGAATCTTCTATTGATATTCTACTTCCTGCCAGCAAGGTCTCTAAATTCAGCCCTGTATGCTTTATCATTTGCACACTGGAGCCTGCACCCACCACACCCTGCTTTCCTGTCTCCCACAGGGAACTGTAGCCTGGAGCAAAGGGGCAGAGACTTGTGCAGATTTGCTTTTCAAACACTGTTTTGAAGCCCATGCTGTGTCCAGTGAAATCTGGACAATCAGGTTTACTTTTTTGAGCTTGTGTGTGGTTTTCTGAATGTGGTTCCCTTTGCCACTCCTTCTTGCTGGATTTTTTATTTATTTATTATTTATTTTTATTTGCATTTATTTATTTTTTTAACATAAGAAATTCTTTTCTGTTAGGTTTTGGCCACTCTGGAAATACTGACTTTTCTCAAAGTCTACCCATTTGAGCTGAAGCTGTTTTGCCGTTCCCATGGATAACAATTTAAACATCTCTCACTTTCTGTGAGGAGAAACAGAAGTCGTTTACAAATCGACTTTATCCAAAGCAGTAGCAGTGGCTTCTAACAATCATTAAAAAATAATAATAATAAAGCCTTAATCTACACCAAGTCTAGAAGGCTATATTAGAAATAAGGATTCTTGTTTAGTTTCAATTTTAGAAAAATGTAACTGTAGATAAACAACTCCTCCCTCCCCACCACTACCACCTTGGTGTCCAGAGCTGTTGAGAAGAGATGTGTGAGGGTTCCTTGGTCAGTTATGCATTAACTGTAGGGTTTCATTCCACCAGAAATGCTCAGCCGTCTCTTTTTTGGGAGAAATTGTTTATGTCTTTCTTTACCCCCTTCTGCTTTAGTTTTTCTTTACCACTTTCATAATCAGGAAGCATATCCTACAGTTTTCTAGGTTTTGATATTTGAGAAAAGAGTTTTTTTACTCTGTTTTTATAAAGAGCTAGAAGTTGCAACACAGATTCTTGATATAACAACTAAGGTTGTTACTGCTGGGTCCAATAGGACTTCGGCGTCATCCCAACGGCAAGGGAGAGGCAGAGGGATAACAACGTAGAAGTGTAGTTAGCATTTTTCCTCAGTTCTTCCTCATTGACACAGTGAAGAATCACAAGTCAGTAGTATTTGAAAAGATTTATTAAAAGTTTATTTTAGAAAGACAAAGCATGTCCCAGGGAGGCGCATGGTCCCTGTAACAGAGAGCTGTAACCACAATAACGGACACAAGGGGACCACAAAAAGGTCACAAAAGCCAGAAAAGGCCACACAAAAGGCCACAAAAGGGCAAAGAGGACCCAGAAGTGGGAATGTCTGCATTATATTTGGGCTGTGTTGGATGGTTCCAAAGGCATTCCAAGGTGATTGGCAAGTGAGGTCATTTTGAGTGACATTTGGCTGCTATATAACCCTTTACTTAGTGCATATGTGCTTACCCAGAATTCTACTACTATTGGGGTGTTCTTTGGGTGATCTCTGGGCTGGGCCCCTATGCCTTTGTTCCCTCTGATGACAGAAAGTTCTTATTTCCCCCTTAGTGTCTCTGTTTATTCCTTATCTTCATTTCTATTCTCTTGCTTCAACTTTAAATCTCTTTCATATTATTTTTCCTCACCCAGTTCCTTTCTTTTTCTTTTCTTAGCTTCTTACCCACTCTTTCTTCCTTTCTTTGGTCTTCTCTGAATTCCATTTCCACTTAGGAGTCAGTGATGTGTCAGAAAACCCCCAAGGATATGGGTCAAGGTCTAGCTTCTTTTATGTACGGATATATTTGACCATGGCTACTCATTTAATCAGTTTAAATCTTAATTTTCTCATCTTTAGAGTATAATATGATCTTTTTTTTGAATGAGTCAAATGAAATCTAATAGGTGAGATCACTTTGGGGTATAGAATCACATAGTTTGATATCTAATTTTGGAGTTACTGCTTCTTCTTTGCCCATCTCACTTCTTCTTTACCCCCTTTTACTTTTTTTCATTTGTCTTTTTGTCCTGTCTTCTGTTCTTTCACCTTCCGTAGCCTTACACGTTCATATTTTTAGGCCAGTCATTTTTATCTTTTGGTTTATGGGTAGGTTTTAGGGGTCTCATAACTCCTTGAAGTTTTTGTGTACGTCTGTGTGTTTCCAGGTATACAGTTTTCTGTTTATAAGGTCAGTAGCTTTTATCAGATTCTTAAGAGGGTATCTGTGTGACCCCCAAATGTTATAAAGCAGTTATTATCTAAATAGTGAAGGAACAGTTTGATTTTGGGAAATGAAATTTGTATTTCAGTTTACTGGTAGTGTTGCAGAAATGGTGTGAAATCAGACCGGCGAGAAACCAAACTCCACTCAGAGAGTTGGAGAACTCAGGTTTAATACCCTAGAGGTCCCAGAAGAGCTAGGGCTCTAAAGATCTGGGCCTGGAGCTCAGGGGCAATCTTGCTTTTTTAGGGCTTATCCCTGCTATTACTGTGGGCATGTGCTGATTGATTGATTTATCCTCAGGCAGTTACAGACCTTGGGAGTTGTCATGGGTTACAGGTAAGTAGAGGAGTTGCTATGGGCTACTGGCAGTTACAGAGCATGAGATTTTCAGACAGAAATTTAGGCAATACATCTGTTATCTAGACAAACAATCAAAGGGACCGGTGAGTCTTCAGTTGGTCTAAAGATCACTTTGCCCTTTGGCCTATGCAACAAGTATGTCTACAGAAGCAGAACAAAGAGCTGATTATAAGATTAGCCTTTTGAGTGAAAAATTTCTCTTTAGTAGAAATAAAAACTAAAATGCTTAAATTTTCTTTAACAATTGCTTAGCTATACCAATTTGCTAAACAATCGGTTCAATTAAATTCATCAGATTAGAAACCTACCAAGTACAAGGCAGTATGAAGTTAATGATCTATGTGAATATTAGATTGTGTTAGTTTCTGCGGGATAGAATTTTGAATCTTGTAACTGAGATCGGAAGGGTCAGATAGCTTATTTCTAGAGATTCTAGCCTATGGGCCATGCTGTAGCCTTGCCTAGGGTATAGCTGAAGGAAGATCTAGGAAGTAGACTTATCAGAAGAAAACCTTTCACAAACCAGCTTTCCCTGAAAATACCTTGAGCTTAATAAAATATCCTTCACTTTTCAAAGAAACCTGTCTGCAAAACATCCTTTGTGCTATTGATGAAAATCAGCAGTCCTTTGAGCATTCACCAGGGAGAATCTGTGGATTACTCAGTCATTAGCTTTGATGTGTAGCTAGGCTTTTAGGATTTTGATGTAGGACATTTGGAGGGGTGGGGGACAGTGACTCAGAAAAGTAGTCTGGTGTTTTTTGCATAAGTATAAAAGTGGAAGTAACTCTGGAGCTTGGTGAGGATTAAAAGAGTAAAAGAAATGAGAGAATCTGTGGTTAGAGCAGGACTAGAATAAATTGGCAACAGGGGACCATTTGGACTTTTCCCTAATTTTATTCTGGGATGTTTTGCATCACAAATGTTATGTACTTGAGATCGTGTGTGTACATGTGTGCACACACAGGTGCAATAGAGCACAGAACAAAGAATTAGGAGCCTGCATTATAAATTTGACCCTGCTTGAAGAGCTCTGTGGCCAGTAGATGGTTAACCTTACCCTTTGAATCTTAGTTTTCTGACATGCTAAGTGGAATAATATACCTGTCCTACCTCACAGGAGGTTTGTAAACATCCAGGAGATAATGGATATGCTTTGAAAAAGTAGACAGTTCTCTGCATAGGTGGATACTATTAGATTAATGAGAACAGCCAGCACTGTTCTTTGTTATCTGAAGTCTCTGTTGCATCTGTAAAACAGGGCTCAGCTCCCTTTAACAAAAAGATGTCAGTGTTTCTAACAGGAATTTGCTCTGCCACAATGTTGTTAGTTTCTTCCTGCCTTTTAGGTGTCTTTTAGAATCTGTTTCTGAATAATGGATTAAGATAGCTTTTAAATATTTTATATATGTTCCACAAGGTCTTTTATATTATTTTTCTTAAAAAAAATTGAAGGAACTATTTTCTGTGACACTACAGCTAACAGGGATGATACACCTAAGTAGGGCAAACCTAGAAGATCATGATTTTGGTAGGGTTTTATTGTTGTTAGAGTGCTTAAAAAAAAAAAAAACTTTATTGTTCCTGTGCCTTAGGAAAAAAATGTGTTTTGGTTGATAGCAAGCTTAAACCAGTGGGGCATTTCTTCCAAATAGCTTGAAAATAGGTAACTATTTCCATGCAAGCATTTCCTCTTGCCCTATTTCTGATTTATGTAGGGGCTGCAAACAAGGTAAAAATTTTGAGTATGGAGAGAGCAGTTCGTAAAAAGCCAGTGGAAACAGAGTGTTCACCATGCTGCATATTGAAGGGGTTTCTGATTTCCACTTTAGTAAGTCATCTCAAGATTTAGACATTTGATAAGGATGATTTAGGTCTTCCAGAGCATAATCAAAGATGCAGAGATAACTGTGGAATTGCAAAGCTGCAACAGCTGAGGAATGCTGTCAGATTACTGAGTGAGGGCAAACCAGGTCGAAAAATTAGGAAAACAAAAGACTTTAAAAGGGAAATGGCACCAAAGGCAGCCTATTTTTTAGGCAGAGCATAAAGAATAAGTGGAAGAATCAGAAGCACCTTTAAGAGCAAATAAGAATAATTTTTGATGGTGGGGAAAGGTTGGGAAAAGCGAATGAATTTTTTTCCTTGCTGGTCTTCAGTAAGTATATCAACAGATGCCTGAAACCAACATAAATTTCCCTAGGGAAGGAAAACTACTGGGAAAACTAGCAGGTGATCCAAAAATGAGTGTAGTTGATGTGAAACACAAGTCTACAATCAGATGGGGCCTGCAGACTTAATATTAGCAATGGAGTGGCTGTATGAAGCAGTCATCTGGAAAGCTGTGCTATAGCTGAAGAGTAGAGGTTTGTTTTGATATATTTAACTAGCTTGGAAATAAAACTCAAATAGAAAAACACGGAGTTTTAAAGTTAGGATCTTTACAGTAATTCGGTAGATGAAAAAACTCAGACTTAACAAAGAAGATAAGCAATTTGCGCAGCTAATGGCAGATTTGGGACCAGGCAGAACTCAAGAGTGCTATGTATTACTCATTTCATCTTGAAGCTTCGTTATATATTTGCTCTGTGAGGTTTCTCGGATTCAGCATTAAACATGGTCTTTATCTCAGAGAATGAGAAGTGAATTGAGAATTTGGATGAAGGAAGATCCTATTAGAAATAAAACTGCCCGGGGTAAAGGTAGAGGGCAAAGTAAAGCCCACTGGGATTTGAATAAGAATTCATTTAATGTGGAGAATTCTGCAGAAGAGGCAGAACTATAATTGGGAAGATAGGAAAGAAGAAACTAGGAAGTCAGTGTCTTCATTATTGTTATCAAACGATTATGTGGCATTTTGTCTTCAAAACCTTTTGCAAACTTTAATTAAGTGTCAAATGCAGTTAAAATCTAAATTGCAGGCATAGTCTGGAAACATAGGGTGCTGAAATTTGGTGAGAGATGGAGGAAATATATTAGAATTCTCTTATCCTGAAACATCATTGAAATATGTTCTATTCTGCAGCAATTCTCTTCCTTATATGTTAAAAAACAAAAACCTTGTTATGATAAGCCTTTCTACCCCAGCTGTTCATTTTCCATAGTTATAGATGAAGAAATAGAGAAAATATGATAAATATAGTTATTGCATGTAAGAATACAAGAAAGGAACATTTAGCATTTTGAGGTTCATTTTAAATGCAACATCAGAAAATGAATACATTCCCTACCTAAATTTTACAACAAATTCCTTTTCCCCCTTGAGACTTCCATGACTATCTGTTATGTGAGAACACATTTTGACTTTTTAAAAGGTACTATGCCATATAATGCTTGCAGTGTTTTTATTCTTTTTAATGTAAATCCCAACATTAAACTTAAAATAGAGCAGGAAAGAAGCAAAAAAAAGCATTTGTATATCCCACACCTAAGGCTAAATGAGACTGACAAGGCAGAAGCATTATAGGAGACATCTTTTACATTTAAATATTTCTTTATTCACTCATGCAGAAACAAAATAGTCAACTTCTGCCTCTTAAAGACTGTGTGTTACAGTATTCTCGCTTCTAGGTCTAGGATTTTTACTTTCCACGTAGCACCTGCGTTTTCTGGAGCAGTTCATCAATGAAAGAAATGACACTTTTATTCCTGTAATGAGGCACTATTAACTAGAGGTCTTTTGTAAGGGTGTAATTTCAAACTTCATTACAGACTAAGACAGCCACACCGCCATTACTCAGGAAAATGTGCTTCTGTTGTGACTGTTCAGTGAGCCTTACATTTTTAATGTACCTTGTTAGAATATTTATGAAATCTTATCACCAGTAGAGGGCATCGGTCTTTGAAACATGTGGGTCACGAGGATGGATATTAACTGACAGGTTTCACTGCCCTCACATTAGACTTTTAGAAAAACGTTAAAGGTACATGTCACTGTCTGAAATTCTTTCTGATGTAGCCCTTATTACTAGCAAGGTACAAGAACTCTGTGTTCTCGTGCCTCAGGAGTTTTAATATTTTTTAATATTTTACCATCAAAGGTCTGAGTATGAAGGAACCAACCAAATTCCACAATAGAGAATAAATGTACAATAATTGTGCTTTTTTAAAAACTTCTGCCTTCTGGGAAAAATGTTTGCCTAAATCATGCCTCCACCTTGCCCTTAGGCTTGACTTCTCAAAAATATTTAAAGATGCTGACTTCCTAATTAAAAACTGACATTGTGAAATTTAGTCTTTCCCATGAACTATGCAGAGATTTAGTTCAGAATGGAAGCTAAAGACTTCAGGGTTAGGAGTTGGGAGACCCGGGTTTTATGTCTATCCCTGGGCATGTGAGGTGTGGGTTCCTGGGGAGGGGAGATATCTCCTTGCTAGCACGATACCTTCCCATTGACTATTTCTTCCCAACTTTGGATCGCTCAGTCCTGAGAACATCCAGGACTGTTACCACAGAAGGCTGTCATATGGTACATAGGGTGGTTTGGAGATGTAGGTTCTCACTATGAAAATACATACACATACACATGCACATGGCATTTGCAGATGGGAGTGTTCCTTTCAAAGAATGGTTAGTAATTATGACCTAAAGTAGTATACCTTCTCATATTTTTTTCTCATATATTTCTAATATTAAGATCCATAGCTCTATATGTTACATTTTAACTTCCTCTGTACATGCCATGAGAGAGAGAACTATGTTATTGATTCTGTTTAATTTACCATGACTATATCCTATTAACATTAAAATAGACCATTAGGAATGAAAGCTTTAGCAAAGGAATATACTCAGTTCAAAGACTTGAAGTATGTTACAGATAATTTTTTACTTAACACAGTTCCTCCTTAATCTAGAGAGACTTAAATAATTTCTTCCTCATAAGGTACTGAACTTTTTAACTTGAATTTGCCTTACATTGTCTCGAAGTTATATGTAAAATGACTATTTATCACCCTTCTACTGATTGGCATTTATAAGCAAATCCAGATATCCACAGTCTGTTCTAAGTGTTGTAACAGAGCCACCAAAAGACATCTGTTCAATGAGAGAAATGACTCCAAACTTGCCTTTTGTTTTCATTTTTGTTTTGAAGCTGTTATGCTTACACAGTCACAGTAGTGAGATGATTATCTTGCAATTCCTGTTGCTCTCCCAGCATCAGCATGTGAAATTAACATGCTGGAGCAGTTTCCTGAAGGACATACATAAATTAAAAGTTAAATATTCAAATGACAGGTGTTTGACTTTTGCAAAATTCCTGGCCTCACAGTATTGTTGCAGTGTGTTCCAGACAGTATTTACACATTAATAAGCATTTGTGCTCCTAGCTCCTGCAACGCGTTTCCCTTGTTATTAGAAAGACTTGATAGGGCCAAAGCGCAAAAAAAACTTCTGCAGTGTGGCCCATGGATGGGTTTTGTTAGGTCCATGCAGTGCCTTAATGTTCAGAATTGATTGCCATTGCTTTAGAATGGAAAGAGTTCACTTTAAAAACTCATAATTGTAGATTATCTTTTTTAAAATGACAAGACTTGGTAACAGTGTCCTGTGATCTCACATCTGGGCAGGTGCCTGTGCTCCCCAGTTCCCTCCCACTGTAGATTTCCTGTTTCCTCATTTACATTTCATCCTGGCCCTTGGCCACACTGAACGCACAACCCTCATTCCCTCTGCCCTGTGAGCAGCCATAACGAGAGTACTATGTGCCTGCTCAGCTGCTAACATACGCGATGCCACCGGATTTGACTTTTTGCACTTAAAGTTTTTTTATCTTAAAAAACGGGGATTATATCTGGCACCTATGTTCCATGAAAACCTTGACAATTAGTGTGATACTTTTAAAGAGCATTTCAATGTAAAATTATTTATAGCCATTTTAGTTAGCACATTTAAAAAAAAATGACTTTGTTTCATGAATTAAGGGTGTCTCTATAGCAGACACCACTATTTCTTTAGCCAAAATGTAAATGTTTTAAATGAGTTTTTGTTTGACACATTGTTTTTTAGAAAATTTTAAGCCAATGATAGAAGCCTGAAATACACTTATAGCCAAACCATAAATTTATATATATGTATATACTTATGGGTATATTAATATGTGTAATACATTTTTAGCTTTCAGTAATTATAATAACATTTCTTCTTAAGTAACTTTTCATTTCTTAATAACTTTTAAGTAATGTGTTTAACATCATTTAAAAGCCAGTTTAGGATGAACCGGAAAACAAAGCACCACATGTGTGGATGTTAACTTTAGACGATGGTCTTTCTTTGCAGAATACGGCAGGAAAATGAATTGGTTGATTCAGCGCCTCAGTGGGAAGCTGTATTAAGGAGACAAAAGGAAAAAAACCAGGCAGACCCCAACAACAGGCGATCCAGACACAGATCTCGCTCGTATGTGGACTCTTTTTGTACTTTGATTCAAAAACACTGAGTTTGAAGTAACATGTGGATTCTAGGGCAGATTGGCAAATTAGCTGTCTCTTTGAGGTTTTTAAAAGTGATTTAGTTCAACCATGATTATCCTGTGTTTATTTGTCATATTTACCTTCTTATATATATGACTTTCATTAACTATATCTGAAGCTATAGAAATTGGAACACAGCCAAACCAAAATGTCATCACAAAACAAGCCTATCAAAATCATGTTTTGTTTAGTTTTCAAACAAAAGCATATATTCAGCTGAGTAAGTGGGAATAGTTTCCTTTGTTCTGGAGCTTGGCTGTTGGTGAAATAACCTGCTGCTTCTCTCAATTGGAGTCTGCAGAATTCTCTGAAGTCGTGTTTCAGATTGAACCAGATGCGAAAATCTTCCCATCAAATTACCATTTGTGAGCAGTAGTCAGTGAGTGATTCATTACACCCAATGTTGGGATTTGCCTGTTCCTTCTGTTGCTAGGCAATGCCATGTGTGAACACAATTACCCCATAATGATGAGATTGCCAGTCCCCCAAATTAATTTTCTTTTGACCTGCTTATGAGTTGTTTTTTTTTTAATGTGTGCATTGTCCATATTTAGACTCTCCACCCCCACACTTCCCAAAGCTGGGACTTACTACCCATGTTTCTGTGGTCCTGGGTAGTTAGATGCATGATATTCCGTACGTGGGGAAGGGGTCTCAGTGGAAGGGTGCTGGCGAGTGGATTTGGAGACAAACTGTGTAGGTAGGTGGGAACTCTGAGGGAGCCAGGAAGAAGGGTGCCAACTTAGGTTAACAGATGTCAGGGAAGGGCTCCACACAGAACACCCCAGAAACCTGCATGACTCTTAAGAGATGCTTCTCAGTTTTAGATGCTTACTTTTTAATTAAAAACTGACTCCCCAATTTTTTTTTATCTGTAGTACCTCATATGAGTAAGATCTGTTTTTTTTTTTTTTTTTTTTTTTTTTTTTTTTTGTAAAGAGAAATTTGCAAATACACCAAGCTGTATCCAGTAAGTCTACACCTAATATCATTGATAAGATGTATGGCTTTAAGCAAAATGATGTATAACAAACCAGTTTTACCGCATGGTAACTGATATAAAGACTTAAGTTCCTATGGCACCTCATCAACATTATAACAAAACAATGATATTTGAGGACCTGCTGTACACCTTTATAGGTTTATTCCTTACTCCATAATGTTTTTATTCTGAAACTTAATTAAAATGTTTAATTTAAGGCAGAAGTTGATAAAAAGCTTCCTCTGTCTTGGATACTTTTTCTTCTCACCTCCATTAAACAAGAGAAGTTTAGATCTGGACAAATCAAGACCTCACTGAACGTAGTCTAACAAAAAAGGCACAGAAACCCAAGATCGGGTCTCAGCACAGTCATGAGTAAAATCTTTTGTAACCATGCTTTTACCTATCCACATGGAACCTTATTCCATGAGAGACTCGTACTCCACAAGGTCTGGTGACTTCATATTAAATCTTAAAACAGTATTCAGTTTTTCTAATTATTTCTGAAGCTCTCTAAATTCAATTAGATGTTAGTAAATCTAACTTATTAAAAAAAGGGTAAAGTAAAATAAAATCCTACATCGAGATTTTGAAGAAGTTAAAAAACAGTACTGAGGCAGTACTAAATAAATGAAACAATTCATTTACAAGTAAAATCAGAAAAATTAGTGTTAAGTATTATAGTTATTATAATTCAGTTATAGGGCAAACATTTTTAGATGGGCCTAGGAATTTAATCATTTTAATGGAGTTATGTGAGATTTATTTAACAGCCTAAGGAATAAACTTTTTATTTTTAAATCTAGGGTAATTTGAGGTAAAATTTACATACAATGAAATGCTTTTCAGTGTACAATTCAGTGAATTATGTCAAATAAGTGTACCATCATTCCAATTATGATATAGAATAAAAAAGTTCCCTTATGTTTCTTCTAGTTAGTCCCCAACCCATGTAGACAACCACTGTTCTGATTTCTATTACCATAGATTAGTGTTTGTTTCTTATAGAACATCATACAAATGTAATTATACAATGTATGCTCTTTTAAAACGACTTCTTTCATTCAACATGTTTTTGAGATTAAGCCATATTGTGTGTGTCAGTGCTTATTGAAAATTTTTGAGCAATAGTCCATTGTCTGAATACACCAAATGTCCATTCTCCTCTTGATGGACATTTAGACAGTTCCCAGATTTTGCTATTATGCTAAAAGCTCCTACAGACATTCTGTATAAGTGTATCTGTAAAGTGTGTTATCTTTTGCCTTGGGTAAATACCTGGGAGTGGAATTGCTGGTTTGAAGATATTTGCATATTTAATGTTATAAGAAACTATCAAAATGATTTTCAAAACAGGTCATTTCATTTTATACTCCCATTAGCAATGTATGAGAGTTCCAATTCTGCCCCATTCTTACTCATATTTACTTTTGTCTGTCTTGTTACTTTTAGCTAGTCTAGTAGGTATGAAGTAGTATTTCATTGCGGTTTTAATTAACATATCCTTGATGACTAATGATGTTAATCACATTTTCCTGTGCTTATTGGTGATTCATATATCTCCATTTTTAAAGCCTCTGTTCAAGTTTTTGCTCTTTTTCCTTTTTAATTGGGCTGTTTGTTTTTTTCATTAGTTATTTGTAGTGTTCTTTATGTATTTTGGATATAAGTTCTTTTTCATATGTGTATTATTATGAATCCTTTCTGCTGGCTATGGTTTGCTTTTTCGTGTTATTAACATTGTTTATTGATGAGCATACATTTTAAATTTTGATGAATATCACTATATCATTTTTTTTTTATTTACAGTTAAGGCTTTTCTTCATATTAAGGAATATTTGCCTATACCAAAGTCACAAAGATACTTTTTCTAGCAGCTTTATAGATTTTGCTCTTATATTCAGTTCTGTGATCCATCTAGAAATAATTGTTCTCTATCTATGAGGTAGAAGTAAATATTTAGAAGTTTTTTTTCCATGTGTTTTATCTGGTTATTTTACTACCATTCACTGAAATGCCTTAAGGCCTTTGTTGAAAATCAGTTGGTTGCTTATATGTGGGCCAGTTTTATTTCATTGATCTATTTGTCCCTAAGCCACCATGTTGTCTTGGTTACTGTAGCTTTATAATAAGACTAGAATCAGGCAGTGTAAATTCTCCAACATTGTCTTTTTTTTCAAGGTTATTTTTTCTATCTTAGGTCCAGGGCAGTTCTATGTAAATTTTTGAATCACCTTGTTAGGTTTTTTTTTTTAAAAAAAAAAAAACTATCATCGACTATACATTAGGATTATGTTAAATCTGTAGATCAATTTTGAGAAAATTAACTTCTTTCAGCAATGTTTCATAGTTTTCAATGCAGTTATTGCATTTATTTTGTTAAATTTAATTCTAAATGTTTAATAGTTTTAATGGTATTGAATTATACATTTGAAATTTTTGTCTTTAAATTGTTTGTTAGCATATAGGAAAACAAATTATTTTTTAAATACTGATTTTGTATCTTGCCATCCTGCAACATTGTTAAATTAATGTATTAGTTCTAGTAGCTTGCTTTTTTTCTTTTTTCTTTTCTTTTTTTTTTTTTTTAGCAATTTCTTAGGGTTTTTTACATTCACAACTATATAGTTTGTGAGCAGAGACAGCATTCTTTTGTTTCTAATCTTTTTGCCTCCCCCCCCCGCCACCTTAGTGTACTGACTAGACCCTCCAGTATAGTATTGAATAGAAGTGGTGAGAGAGACATCCTTGGCTTTTCTTGTTCTTAGGGGGAAAGTATTCAATGTGTCACATTAAGTATGAAGCTAGTGGCAAGACTGAGGAAGATCCCTTCCATCCTTATTGGTTGAGAGTTTTTATTATAACTGAGTTTTGAATTTTTTTATAAGCTCTTTCTGCATCTATTGAGATGATTATATATGGGTTTCCTTTTTTATTCAGTTAGTGGAGAATTTACATTGACAGAGTTTTGAATGATACATGCTTGCATTCCTGGGATAAGCTCCTCTTGGTCCTTATGTATTATCCTTTTTGTATATTACTGGATTCCATTTGGTATTATTTTGATAAGATGTTCTATGTTCACGAGAAATATTGGTCTGTAATTTTCTTGCAGTGTCTTGTCAGGTTTTTGGTAACAGAGTTATACTTGTTGCTTGGAATTATTTGGGAAGTTTCCCTTTTTCTTCTATTTTCTAAAAGAGTTAGTGTAAAATTAGCATTATTTTTCCCCTCAATTATAGTTCACAAGTGAAATCTCTGATTGGAATTTTCTTTGTGGGAAGTTTTAATTTACAAACTCAATTTCTTTAACAGATACTCGGCTATTCAAATTTTCTACTTGTTAAGAGCAGGTTTAGGTAAATTTTTAAAAAAATAACTTATTCATTTTTTCTTAGTTGTCAAATCTGTCAGCAAAATTTTGTTCATGATTTTTAGTATCCTTTTAATATCTGTTGTGATATCATCTTTTATTCCTGATGTTGACAATTTGTGTTTTCTCTTCATTTTTTCTTTATCGTTTCAGAGAACCAATTTTGGGTTTTGTTGATTTTCCGTTATCTATTATTTATTTTATTGATTTCCACTCTTTATTGCTTTCTTCTCTCTATTTTGTCTTTTATTTGTTCTTTTTTTCTCATTAACATAAAACTAATTTTAAACCTCTCTTCTTTTTAAAATAACTATAAAGTTATATGCTTCTCTCTAAGCCCTGCTTTAATTATATCTCACATATTTTGATAAGCACTACTTTTATTGTCATGTTTTTATTGTCATAGAATTAAGATTGCTAATTAGTTGACCTTCTGCCAGGGATATTATCCTGAATTATCCAAGTAGGCTCAAACTAATTTTTATTTTCTTTTGTTATTTCTTTGATCATGGATTTTTTTAGTAGGTGTTGTTTAATTTCTATGTATTTGAGGATTTGCTAGATATCTCATTACTATTTATTTCTTATTTAATTCCATTGCGATTTTAAAAAATTTAAGATTTTAATCCTTAGAAATATATTGATATTTGTTTTAAGATCTAGCACA
This sequence comes from Macroglossus sobrinus, assembly GCA_004027375.1. NCBI lineage: Eukaryota > Metazoa > Chordata > Mammalia > Chiroptera > Pteropodidae > Macroglossus > Macroglossus sobrinus. Next base: position 60,655 of record PVKZ01000428.1, on the reverse strand, counting down.
TGGTCTTTAATGATAGTGATCTGGTGGGCCTGAAAAGAATTAGTATTCCGTCATTGGCTGTTGTCTATAAATGCCAAGCAGATCTAGTTAGTTGATGGTGTTATTCAGGTTGTCTGTGTCTTTTGATTTGTCTACTTTTTAGTCATTGAAAGGGATGTTAAAATTTTCAATGATTGTGGATTTGTCTATTTTATCCTTTAGTTCTGTCAGGTTTTGCTTCAAGTCATTTTGAAGCTCTGGTATTAAATTCATACATATTTGTGATTTTCTTTTGTTTTTTTCTTTCTGATGAACTGACACTTTGAAATGTCCTCTTTATTTTGACATTTTTCTCTCTGTCCACTACTCACACGCATACACACACACACACACACACAGAGACATTATACCTTTCTCATGCTCACCATTTACAAGGTATATCCTTTTAATCCTTTTTCTCTAAGCCTGAGTATTTCTTTATATTTAAAGATCATCTCTTGTAAACAGCATATAATTGGTCTTGCTTTTGGCTTTTTTTTCTCCAATCCAGTCTGACCATCTCTACCTCTAAATGGAATGATTAGTATATTTACAATTAATGTAATTATTAATATTTGGGGGCTTCAGTCTACCATCTTGTTCTTTTTTTCTATTTATTGTATCTATTTTTTGTTGGTGTATCCCTTCTACTGTATTTTGTGTTAATTGAACATTTTTTGGTACCATTTTACTTCTTCTATTGGCTTACCTATACTTAATTTTTTTTTAGTGGTTTCTCTATTGCTTACAGTATGTTTCCTTTATTACAGTCTATTTAGGATTAATAACATAATGTTTCATGGAAAAATATAGCTCCATTTATCCCCTTTGTGCTTTTTTAATATATTTTATTTTTGCATGTTAGTAGTCCCACATTAGAATGTTATTATCTTTGTTAAAACAGTAAGTTGTTTAAAAAGAAATCAAGAAAAGAGAGAAAAATTATAGTTAATGTCATGAGCATAAAATAGCCCCTAAATATGTCCATGTCTTAATCTCCATAATTTGTAAATATTTTGTTGGATAGCAAAGGGAAATTAAGGTCGCAGGTGGAATTAAATTGTTTATCAGCTGACCTTCTGAGGGAGAGATTATCCTGATTATCCAAGTAGGCCCCAAGTAATCACAAGGGTTCTTAGAAGTGGCTAAAGGGACAGAAGAGGAAGTCAGAAAGATTCAATAAGAATTTAATCTGCTGTTGCTGGCTTTGAAGATGGAAGAAGGGGCCATAAACCAAGGAATGGCAGCAGCCTCTAAAATTTAGAATAGGCAAAGAAAATGGATTTACTCTTAGAGTGTCCCAACAGCACAGAAAACCCAGCCCTGACAACACCTCAATTTTAGTCCAGTGAGACCTGTGTCAGATTTTCAACCTACAGAACTGTAAGATAATAAATTTGTGTTGTTCTGAGTCACTAAATTTATGCTAATCTGTTATAGCAACAATGGAAAATGAATACAGTTATCATGTGTTTACTGTATTTACGGTATTTACTGCTCTTTTTCTTTCTCTAGATCTGATATTGCATTTTCTTTCCTTTAGCATTTCTTGTAGGACAGGTCTGCGTATGGTAAATTCAGTTTTATTTTACATAGAAATGTCTTTATTTTACCTATTTATAAAAGATATTTTCACTAGCCATAGAATTCTGGGTTAATAGTTTTCCTTTCTCACTTTAAAAAGATTGTTCTGTTGTCTTCTGATCTCTGGCATTTCTGATTAGAACGCTATCTTTGTTCTGTATGCACTGTGTGGAATTTGTCTTTTTTAAATTAGTAGCTTTTCTGATTTTTTTTTCTTTATCTCTAGTTTTATCTGTTTGTGTTGTGGCTGAGTGTGGTTTTCTTTATATTTATCTTTTTAGAGTCTCTGATGTTTTTCAAGGAATTTGAAAAATTTAGAGCATTATATTTCAAATTCTTTTTTCTGACCTATTCTCTCTTCCTCTCCTTTTGAATATCTAACTATAGATGTTAGACCATGCTATTGCCCCATGAACAACTAAGGTTCTGTTCATTTTTACAATTTGTTTTCTCCCTCTTTTCAATTTTGATCATTTTTATTGACCTGTTTTCAACTTCATCAACTCTTCCCAACCCCCTCCCCAAATAGTTCCATCTGCTATTAAACCCACTCAGTGAACTTTGTACTTCTCTGTTCTATAATTTCATTTTTTTCTTTTTATACATTTCTCCACTGAGATTTCTCATCTATTTATGATATCTGTATTTTCTTTTAAATTGTACATAGTCATACAAGATGTTTTAAAGCCCTTCTTTGTGAATTCCTACATCTGAGTCTTTCACAGTTTGTGTCTACTGACTATTTTTTTTCTAGATTATGGTTATATATTTTCTTGTGTCTCTACATATACAGTAATTTTTTATTATATGCTGGAAATTTTAGATGATATGTTTGTGGATCTGGATTACATTGTCTTCCTTTATAGAGTGTTAAATTTTGTTCTGGCAGGCAGCTAAATTAATGTTGGATCCTCTTGATCTTATTTTTTATGCTCGTTTCTGTGCTTTGATAGGGTGGCAAGACTTTTTCAATTTTGTCATAGCCTTGGATGTGTTCTTTACTCTAGGCTTGGTCTTTTTGCCTCAAGACTGGCTTTTCTGGAATGTTAGTTGAATGCACACAGTGCTCAGCATGGCTTCTCCACTGTGGCTGTAATAGAACTTTGTCTCCTGCCACTTCACACTCTCTGGTATCTCTGTTCAGCTTTCAACCTTGCAGCAACTGCTCTCTGTTAAGCCTCACAGAGTCTCACTCTGCTTACATATAGATTAAGTACAGTGAATGTTCTCAGCCAACCTCTTAAGGATAACCCCATGCAGACTTCTGGTCCTGTTTTTCTTTTATCCTGCACTGTAAATTTCAGCCTCATCAACAGCCTAAAATACTGATCTCTGCCTCCTCAGTGCTTGAAACTATTGCCTCTTAAGCTCCATTTCCCTGGATTGCATTGGGAAAGTGTTCTCAGGCAGGAAACTGTAGCAAATGGGGGCTCACCTTGTGGTTTCCTTCCCTTAAATATCATAGGCTTATGTTGTCTGTTGCGTAATGTCTGAAAAACAGTTGCTTTGTATATTTTGTTTCATTTTATAGTTTGTGAGGATGGGAGGGTTTGTCTGATACAATTACTCTATTGTGGCCAGAAGTGGGAGTTCAGGAATACTCTATGAAGGTAGACAGATATCTTTAAATTGGGGATTGCTTCTATTTGAAGATAGGAAGATATCTTTAAATTGCATATTGCTTCTAACGGATCAACTGAAATCAGAAAAGAATCTAACAGTGCTTTAAATTTTTAAATTTTATTTAAACTTACTTTTTAACCTTATCTACATGATAAAAATATCAGACGGAGGGTTATCTCAGAACAATGCAATTGTGTGAGAAGAACACCTTTAAGAGTTTGATATGTACTATTCTAGTTTTAAAGCAAACCATAAAAACATTTAGCAAATATTTGGGATGACTTTGTAACTGAACTTGATTAACTTTTGTAGCTGAGATGGCCCAAGTGTACGTTTTTGTTTGTTTCTTTTTTTAATCTAAGTCTACAAGAGTAAATCTATTTGAAGTGTATTCATTCAGATGTTTCTTTGTCTGATTGAAAAAAAGGCCTCTGAGAAAGAAGGGAAGCAGGAAGAACAATTGAAAAACATTTGTAGTGGTTCAGGTGTGAGAGATGGCTTTATCTCAGAAAAGATGGTGGTGGTAGAAATGAAGAGAAGTGAATAATTATACATTTTTGGAAGTAGAGCTGACAGATTCATCATGTGAGAGGTATCATGGGTGAATTTTAGCTTGAGGGCTGATGGGTGGAGTGGGTAGCCATGCTGTTTTACTGACAATGGGGTGAGTTGGGCCAGAGATTTGTAGGGATAGAGTGTCAAGATTTTTATTTCATTAGGATTGAAAACTAAGTGGGCAATCAAATGGAAATTCAGGTAGGCAATTGGGTACAAGTGTTATAACTCTGCAAGATGATGGATCACTTTATATAGGAGAAACTGGGCTCTGTCTTTTATTTGAGCTCTGATATTAAAAACCTGAGGTCTGTTGACAATTAAAGTATCTGCTGGTTCATGGATTAGAAGACTCATCATAGTTAAAATGGCTACATTACCTAAAGCAATATACAGATTTAATGCAACTTCCATAAAAATCCCAGTGACATTTTTTAAAAGAAATATTAGAACAAAAATGATCAAATTTGTATGGAACCACAAAGACTTTGAATAGCCAAGGCAATCCTGAGAATAAAGAACAAAGCTAGAGGTATAACACTCCCTGACTTCAAATTAATCTACAAAGTGACAATAATCAAAACAGCATGGTATGGGCAGAAAAAGACACACTGACCGATGGAACGAATTGAGAGCTCAGAAATAGACCCATATATAAATTGGCAAATAAGTTTTGACAAAGGAGCCAAAAACGGACAATGGAGAAAAGAATGCCACCTCAATAAATGGTGCTGGGAAGATTGGAAAGCCACATGCAAAAGAATGAAACTAGACTGTTCTCTGTCACCATATGCCAAAATTATCTCAAAATGGATCAAAGACCCAAATATAAGACCTGGAACAGTAAACTATATAGAGGAAAATATAAATACTAAACTCATGGATCTTGTCTTAGAGAGGCTTTTGTGAATTTGACCCCAAAAACAAAGGAGGTAAAAGCAAGAATAAATAAATGGGATTGTATCAAACTATACAAGCTTCTGCACAGCAAAAGAATCCATCAACAATACAGAAAGGCAACCAACCAAATGTGAGAAGATATTTGCAAACAGTACCTCTTATAAGGGGCTAATATCCAAAATATGTAAGAACTCATGTAACTCAACAACAAAACCATCTAATTTAAAAATGGGCAGAAGACCTAAACAGACAGTTCTCCCAAGAAGACACACAAATGACCACCAGACATATGAAAAGATGCTCAACTTCACCAGCTATAAGGGAATTGTAATTCAGAACCACAATGAGATGCCATCTCACACCTGTTAAAATAGCTATTATCAACAAGACAAGAAATAAGTGCAGGAGAAATTGTGAGAAAAAAGGAACCCTCATACACTGCTGGTAGGAATGTAAATTGGTACAGCCACTGTGAAAAACAGTATGGACTTTCCTCAGAAATATTAAGAATAGCTCTACCATATGACCCAGCAATCTGTCTTCTGGGTATTTACCTGAAAAATTTGAAAACACTCATTTGTAAAAAAAATATATATCCCTATGTTTATTGCAGCATTATTCACAGTGGCCAAGAAATGGAAGCAACCTAAAAGTCCTTTGATGGAAGATTGGGTAAAGAAGAAGTGACACACACACACACACACACACACACACACACACACACACACACATATCTATATATACATATACATATACTTACGTTACTTAGCCATAAGGAAAGATGAAATATTGCCATTGCAACAACATGGATGGATCTGAAGAATATCATGCTGAGTGAAGTAAGTCAGGTGGAAAAAAAAGAACCATATGATTTCGCTCACATGTGGGATATATAACAGAAAGCAACAAATGGACAGACAAAAAAAAAACAAATGAATTTATAGATACAAACAACCTAATGTTGGTTATCAGAGGGGAAGAGGGCTGGCAGGGAGGATGAAGAGGATAAAGGGGGTCAAATATATGGTAATGAAAGGAGACTAGACTATGGGTGGTGAGCTTACAATGCAGTGTACAGATGATGTATTGTAGACTTGCACATTTGAAACTTACTAATGTTATTAACCAATATCAGCCTAGTAAATTTAATAATTTAAAAAGTGTATCTGCTGGTTGCTATTGTCAGACCTCTGTCTACATCCTGCCTCCCAATGTGAGCTTATTACCTAATATCCACAAACTTCCAGTGTCATCTGCACAACACAGTTAATACCATCCTCATGGGGTTTTGCTGAACATTAAGTTATATCACATATATCAAGTACCTGTGACATCATAAATGCCTGGAATTGCAGTTACTATAGGCAGTAAATTTTCCAGGTCTTGGTTAATCTCTGGAAACATACAAAGGATTTGATTTTCTTTTTCCCTTGAGGAGAGAGGTGAGAAACAGAGAAAGTAGAGTGGGGCCAAAAGTTAGAATTTGGTTCTATGAGAATTAGGAACCACTAGGAACCACTGCAGTTTTTTTTTTTTAAGTGGAAACATGGGTAGAGAAGTATCTGAAGAAATTAATTAAAATTTTTTGCAGATACAGTTATATTTGGCATTTCAGATAAACAGTAAACTATCCCTCAATTATTCCCATGCTGTAAGTCCCCTCTTATCTATGGTTTTGCTTTCTGCAGTTTGTTGCCCGAGGTGAACTACGGTCTGAAAATATTAAATGGAGAATTCTAGAAATAAACAATTCATAAGTTTAAATTGTGTCCTTCTGAGTAGTGTGATGAACTCTGGTGCTGTCCCACTCCATCCAGCCCAGGAAGTGAACCATCCCTTTGTTCAGCGTCTCCACACTGTATATGCTGACCTGCCTCTTAGTCGCTTGGTAGCTATCTTGGTTATCAGTTTGACTTTCATCATATCACAGTGCTTGTGTTCAGATAATCCTTATTTTACTTAATGATTGACCCACAGCACAAGAGTAGTGATGCTGGCAATTTGGATATGCCAAGGAAGTACTCTCTTTAAGTGATTAAGTGAGGAGAGTACTATAAGATATTTTGAGAGAGAAGAGGGAGAGACCTCATTCACAATATTTTTATTACAATATACTGTTATATTGTTCTATTTTATTATTAGTTATTATTTTGTATTGTGTATAATTTATAAATTAGTATTTACCATATGTATATATGTATAGGAAAAACTACAGTATATATAGGGTTTGGTACATATCTGTGGTTTCAGGCATCCACTGGGGGTCTTGTGATGTATACCTTGTGGATGGGGGGCCTGTTGTATTCTTCAAGTCCTACCACAGCGTTTATAAATTGCCTACATGGAGGTATCCACTTAAGGTTTAGAATGTTATGATACATCATTCATATGTGATTCATTCATTCTGTTTTTTAAATCTCCAATGAAAACTAGACAATCATATTTATTAATAAATACCAGAGATATACAGTAGTATAAAATACAAAACCCCTCTCTCCTAAAACTCCTTAAGCTGAAATATGATTGGATTTCATCTAGTAAGACATTAAAAAGTATAGTTCTGTCTAGTACATTTTTTCAGCTGCATTTCCATTCCTGACATTCATATTTACTTATCTTTAGAAAACTTTGATGAAACTACTTTTCCATACAGGTGAACCTTTACTATTGGGATATTTGGAAAAGGCACTGATGCTGAAACAATAGTTCTCTAAGGTTCAACTAGTGTGTGTGAGAATGCTCAGGCTCCCTCTGGTGGCAATGATGTCTTACTGTTTTTATTTAAAATGAAAATGTGGAAGATGAGGAGATGAGGTTGTCAGGGTGAAACGATGTTCTCAGTTAAACACAAAACAGAAGTCTGGTGCCTTAGATAAAGATTTAGCACGAGGCCTCTGGAAGCAACTAGGTTGCTTGCTTCCACAGCTTCCTAATCCTTCAATTCGGGGGTTGGGGGCGGGAGCGGAGAACGGCAGGAAAGGAAAAAGGAAGATTAAGTTCTGACCATTCATGAATATGATGAGAAATTACTGAGATATTTACTAAGTGCTTTGAATTCTTTAATTAAAGATGTTTTGTAAATTTACAATTTTCTTAGCAATATTTTCTAGATAATTAGAGTGGGGGATTTAGAAGACTATATGCAATGATGGGGTATAAACCTATGTAGAGTTATGAAGTCTTATTTTAGGGTTTTGGAAGAAAGGGAAATGATTTCTAAATGATGTCTTATTGGATTAGTTTATCTGAAAATTAAATATTTAACTTGGGCTATTGCTATAAGGTGTAGATGAGGGTTGCTTTTGAAGATTATTGGACTAACATAGGACTGCATGATTATTTTTTAATATAGGTTGTACCTATGGACTACTCAGGGCTCTATTTCCTCAGAAACTTATTTGGAAAGTTTGAGTAAAACATCTGCATAATTAAGGGCCTTTTAATTAAGAAAAATGGCTGTTAGAATTCCACAGCTTTCTAAATCCACAAAATGATGTTGTGCTAAAGATCATGAATTAATCCTAAATTATTGAGTAAATGCATCCAGATGTAAGCATAAAAACAATACTTTCCTCATTAGCACATGTTCACATTTGTTAAATCACAGGTGGTCTAGCAATTGGAGGAAATTAGCAATTTTTTTTTTCTTTTAGCTTTGGAACTTTTCCTTGACTTAAAGCTGTTCGAAACTTCTGGCCATTTCAGAACTTGATTTAGTTAAATATATGAGTATTATTGTACTATAGAATTTACACATATGGACCAAATTCCTGAATCTTTTAGGATTAATAATTATGGCTGGAAAGACTGATGTTCTCATTCAGGTTAAGGTGACATTTCTGCTAATTTTTCCAAAATAGGGATGAAAGGCAATTCCCGTGGAATTGCAGCAATAGTATTTTTAAAACATGAAAATGCCTTTATGTTTTTTCCTTTTCTGATAACTAGGTAAGAAATTCTCTTGGCTAAAAAAAAAAAAAAAAAATAGAATTACCTGTAATTCTAATACTCAGAAATATACACTGCTAGTGCTTTTTAATATTTGCACCTTTTTTGGCAGTATTATTTAATAGATTAACATATGGTCTAGTGAATCAGACCAGATAAAGGTAGGAAAGGTAGATTCTATACAGGAAATCCTTCCAAGGAAGCATTTCTTTCAATTTTTTTAAGCATATAATTTTATTCTTATGACAAAATCTATTAACAATATTATGTTTTATATGTCTGAGACCAAGGCTGCATCCCTTTTCCTTTATCTTCCATGTTTTGACTCCTTTTGAGTTGATTAAAAGGTCTTTACAACTTTTTTCCCACAAAGGTAAAAAAAAAAGTACTTAATTCATTTGCTAGAAAGTAGCTTGTTGTATACTGTGAGCTGAGAAAGCCCTACTAGAATGCCTATGGTGCCCTTATTAACTGAGAAAAAAGGAAAGCAACATAATATCATGTTGAAAGTGACATTGAGCCCCCAAATTCTGATACAAAGCATAAATGTAAAATACTATAGGAAAGAACATATCAGTGGCTTTGCTTAGCTCCAGGCCTTTTAATTTTTAGGGTTTGGATTCTTTCTTTGGGCCTATTATTAGTTCTCAGTTCTCTTGAAAGGACGGATGAAAGCTTATCGTTTTTCTCACCATGAAAAAGACATTCTGTGGCGACAATTGTAGTGATAATAGATTTCTAGTATTCATTGCTGTTATGGGGAGTGTGAACACATGAATGCTGACTTTGAATTTCTCATCTAGGAAGTTAAAGATAATGTTGTAACTACTTTCTATTCAAGCCATTCTTGGAGAAGAGATTTGTGGGTCTATACAGGGATGGAGAAGGGCATATGAAGGGTGACAGCATGAGCCACAGATAGGTTCCAGCATTTGTGGGCTCATGCTTTGGCCCAGAAACACATCGGATGTAACATGAAAAGGGGGTCAGTGGCACACAGTCTGCCAGTCTGGCCTGTCCTGCCGTTTCCTTTTCCCCCTATGGTTGCTGTTTCTACAGGGTAATCACAGATCATGTTGGGTCTCTTTCATATTAATAGAATCAGGAAGAGTTCTTTTGCCTTTACTTAGAAATAGCTAGAAGGACTAGAAATGGAAGCCTCAAATTATTCTTCACTGTGGTATCACAACTGGAGGGTGTGTGGATTTGCCCCTGCAGTTCTAAACGCTGTCATTAAATAAAGATCTGGTTACGGCTGCTTTTTTTATGTGATTTTTCTTCAGTGGTGCTAGCAGATAAATTATCCTGGTGTTTTTACATTAACCATTTCACATTAGCTCTCCCTGCCTAGTCTTTCTTTGTCTATTCTCAGCTGGCAAATAAGAACTTCACAGTCTGAAAACTATTAGTGTTGTAGCTCTGCTAAAGTTAGCTATGAGATTGTTGGATGAAGCATATTTGCAGAGATGAGTGGTATTTTTTTCTCTTTATAGGAGAAGTCCTGACATCCAAGCAAAAGAAGAGTTATGGAAGCATATTCAGTGAGTGCTGACTGTTTTTTCTCATTATTTTAAAACCCTAGTAGTTTTAAGGCATTTACAAGGAAGACCACTGACACTAAGAGACTACTTGGGGCTGAAGCCTGTCAAATAGTCTTCATTGCCATTGTTATGTGGAACTTGCACTCAGTAGTGGCACCTTATCATGCCAGGAGTCCTGACATCACTCCTGAGACCACTTAGCCTCACCTGTAGGTGGGCCTCAGACAGACCAATATTTTACAAATAAATACCAAGGAAAACAGATTCAGGAGATAAAACACCTACTACAGGGGAGAGAGATAGAATTTTTATAGGGAAATTGAGGATGGCTAGAGGGCCATCTATATTCTGGATATAGAAAAATTGGAAGAAGGAAGAAGAGCTACAGAAAAGGTTTTCCTCCCATTTTTTTTTGAACACAGTCTAGTTTTAAAATCTTTGTTTCTAGCTTATATTTCTATTGAGTAACACTGTGTTTTAGGATAAGTTGTGACAGGTATTAATATTTATACCAGCATCACAACTTTTATTCTCTTGCTTGTTCCCTTCTAGGAAGGAACTTGTGGATCCATCTGGATTGTCAGAAGAACAATTAAAAGAGATTCCATATACTAAAATAGAGTATGTCTTTGAAAAATCTTTTCACAGTTTTATTAGTACTTTTAAGTGAGTAATTCATTCTTATTCTTCAATGGTGTTCAATGCAGTGCTTGCACTTGTCTTTACATTTTTAACTAAAATTAAGTAGCACTATAAAGAAAGAGGAAGAAAAGGATATATTAAAGCTAATCATTCTTCTGTACTACAATCACTGTTATCTCTTATTAAATGCCTATTTGTATATGATAGGTAGGTACAAAGAGTCTTTTGATGGTTGAGGTTTTAAAATATAAATTCTTTTTTTTTTTGAGATATTCAATGATTAGCAACAACATTTCTTTTTATTCACTATTTAACAACATAAGAAAAATATGTTGATCACAAAACCCCACCATATAAACTCAACCCAGACCCTATCATAGAACTAGCACATTGAAAGTGCTTCATGAAAGCATAGGGATTCCCTAACTACCGCTCAGTGCAGGATGCAGCAGGAGATGACCTGTTCACTGTTTTCTGCCCTGCTAGAATTGCGTATGAGAAAATAAGAGCCTGCTTTATTCCTTTATTTCCCTTCTGTAACTCATGCTTCCTTTCCACTCCAGTCATATTGTGCGTTGGTACACAGCCTCCCCACCTACATTCCCTGCCCCCAGCCCTGCAATTCTGAGCCCCTTCATCTTTAGGCCAAAGATTGACTTCTTAATGACAGGCTAGTTTGGTAGCTAGGACAATGACCAACTGCAGACTTTTTATTTCACACTACTGGAAAGAATTCTACTGTAGAGAATAATTTCATTACAGTTTAGTGGTTAAAAATATACATATTAACACATACATACAAATACTATGAAGAGTTTCATTTCTATGTATGGTCAGGGGTGCAGTTTTCTGTTAACTTGTGAAATTTAAGCCACTTAGAATTTCCAAAACCACAGGGGTCAAATTCTTTTTAAAACTCTCAGTTATTATTCCATGGCAGAATTTATATTAAGGAATTATCCTATTCTGACTTACGGTGTGTTTGTTTCCATGTTTTTTGGTTGCTTGTTCAGGACTCAAGGTGACCCAGTACGCATCAGGCATTCTCATTCACCGCGAAGTTACCGCCAGTATCGCAGGTCCCAGTGTTCGGATGGAGAGCGATCTGTTCTCTCAGAAGTGAAGTAAGTAGGCAAGCCTGAGTTTATCGTCACTCTCATGGCTGCAGAACAGCACAGTCTAATAGAACTTCCTGCGATGATGGAAATGTCCTATATCTGTAGCTATTAAATATTTGAAATGTGACTAGTGTGACTAAGAAGCTAAAAATTGAATATTGAATTAATGTTGAATATTAATTTTAAATAATTTAAATTTAAGTATCAAGGTATGACTAGTGGCTACCATATTAGATAGATCTAGACTGTACTTAGTTTGAATCCAAGGTAGGCACTGAAGCTTTTAGAAGAAAGAAAAAAATGCATGAGCTATTCTATTGTGAATGATGCAGCTATATTTGAGAGAAGTTGGCATAAAAGTTTTTCTTTTCTATCTGATGGATTTTGTCTTTTCTTTTACTACAGCAATTATCGTATTACTGTAGTTTGTATCTTTGTGTTATTTTTACTCATGAGGAAGTGACCATATCTCACTTGACACTCTAGGTGCTATATTTTAAATGAATATGTTAATGACATAATTATACATTCAGTTGTAAAAGTACTATAATCATAGAAATTCATTTACTTTGTATTACTGAGAGGAATGTTAACCATTAAACTGAATTCAGGCTCAAATCTTTGATAAACAATAAATTGGGAGATAGGCTAGCCCAGGGGAAAGAGGTATAGGCCAGGTTTTCTTTGTTTTATTTTGTTTGTAAAATGTTGGTAATGGCTGTCTGTAGTTCCATAGATTTATAGAAAATCATAAATGGCCAATAAATGTTTCTTTAGAAACACATCAAAAAGCCATTTATACAACATGTCACAGTAAGAAAAGCAAATGGGAACCATACCGATGTTTTATTCTTGGTTCTTCTCTTTATTTGCTCTGACTTTGGGCAAATTACTTAACCTGTCCAACTTAATTGAAAAGCATCATTAAATTTCTCTGTAAGGCACTGTGGTGGCCACTATAAGGAATACAATGATATATAAAACATGCTTTCTACACTGTAACTGTCTTCCAGCTCAAATTGTAATTCTCAAAAATTAATTCCTAAATTCACTCTGCAGCTCAAAAACAGATCTTGTACCTCCACTTCCCGTGACCCGGTCTTCAGATGCTCAGGGTTCTGGTGGCTCCACAGTTCATCAGGTTGGTTATAATAAAGTTTTAAGAAGGTGTTTTACTGATGACAGTTTTGAGAAGCACTTTTCTGAAAGTTCTTTTGCGAGGCAGGGAAATCAATCTTTAACTTTAATCTGAGATTCTGTATTTTAAAAGAGGGTTTACAAAACATGGAAGAAGAAGGAAGGAGGAGGTGAGTACATGAGGCACAACAAGGGAAGAGTTATGTTAAGAGCGAGAGCTAGAGAGAGTGCAAGGTCTAAAATGATCTGAGGCTTGGGGCAAGGCCAAAGGTAACAAAGACCATAAATTGTTTGGAGCCAGAATAGAGAAACAGTGGCTTCACTAATTTTTTTTTAAAATGCTGGTAGATACTTTTTGAGCTAGAGTAACAAGGAGAAAGTGGTAGATTCACAAGGGGCAGATGTTCTATTGTTAACTGATGGCAGACAGGAGAATTACTCAAGTCCTGTCTTATTTCTGTCTGCTTCATCAAAGGAAATTTACTTTTGTTCTGGAAAGGTTTTAAAATGTAGTTAAAAGGGAATTCAAGGACATAGCAGGGCATCTAGTTGCCTTAACAAAATCAATTTAACACTCAGACAAATTAGACAGATATACATCAAGGGTGTAGTGTAGCACAATATTTCAGCAAGGTGTTTGACACCACTACTTGGGGCATATATTTTTTTAATAAGATAGAAAAATATGTAGGCTGTATAAGACCTTTGGGTGGGTATATATCTGGTTAAACAACTGCTCTAAAAACAAAGTAGATGTTTATAATGGATCAGTGTCAGTTTATTGTTTGCAGTGCTTATTTGGATCATGGATTGCTTTGAAAAGCCAATTATAACTACTGTCTCTCTCCCATAAAAATGCCTGTAATCACATATCCAGTTTTGTAAATAAATTCTAGGCATTCATGGACAGCTTAAGAATCGTGACAGCCTAACAATCCATTATGTTCTGCCCTTTATCCTGATTCATTTTGGCCAATGACTTGAGCAAGGACAGAAAAAACTGTGCTATTTTAGGTTAGATTTTTTAGAAACAGATTCTGAGATGGAGATTTGCATGGAGGAAGTTTCTTAAGCGCTCTCAGGATCAACACTTGTTGGGGGAGTAAAAGAGGCTTGGGCAGAGGCAAGAGTTGAGCTGAGTAGCATAGTTCCAATAAAGGCATCCACTGATTCCATGGGGAGCTTTGGAGCTGAGATGGCCCTTCTGATTCATACTACCTGAAATCAATGAGTTTGGGTCTCTACGTACTCACTCTCATTATGTAGCAGTCACTGAATAAAGGGCGCCCTGGGATGGAGCATGATCTCGGGCAAAGTGGTTGTCTTCAGCTGAGGGCAGCTCTTGGGCAGGGGCTCAGTTTTGAGCTGTATAGCAGCCATCACTCTCAGCAGCTAGAGGAAGGAATGCCTCAGTCTGAGAGATCGGGGTGGTTAACCTCAGCTTCCACTACAATCTGCATGTTTGATTAGATAAATCTGGGAGAGCTAATAAGTTGTCCAAACAATTGCTTCAAGTCAATAGCACTTTTTAAAAAGTATATTCCCATTATTAGTTAGGGCTTTGCATTGAGATTGACTTACATATGTGTCTCCACATATTACTTATGTGACTTTGAGCAAAGCATTTAACTTCTAAGCCTTGATTTCTGTGCAATGTAGATGATAATCTACATTCTATGGCTATTGTTAGGATTAATAAGCAGTTATCTTTCAGAGCTTTTACTTTTGGTCTTAAATGTAAGGTGGTTTTAATATAAATAGGAATTTTACTTTATTTTTGCTTTTCCAATTACTCCCTAACTAATCACCATCATTTAGAAATCTTAAAAAACTTAAATTATTCACATTAAATATTGAAATAGCTCTTACTTTGCTGTATACAAGTCACATTCATCTTCTGATCAATGTTACTGAATCTAAGGTTGTCCCTGGGACACCTTTGATCTTGAACTCAACAAACAGCTAATGAGCACATCTGAGGAATGACAGGCACTGGTCTGGGCAGTTAGTAAGACTACAGCCTATGGGCTGAGTCTGTTCTGCAGCCTGTTTCTGTGTTGTTCAGGAGATAATAATGGTTTTTACATTTTTAAAGAGTTTAAAAAAAAGAATACGTGAGAGACAGGAGATAGTCCACAATCTGGCCCTTTATAGAAAAATGTTTGCTAATTCCTGCCCTAGGAATATAGCATATGAAAGTAAACAAGCAAAACAATACAAAAAATTAGGTAAGCATTACGGAGAAACAAGAGCCTGAGTTAGAAAATCAACAGGTGACCTTTCTTGGTAGATAGGGTGGTCAGAGAAGGCTCTGTCAGAAAGTGATATGTAAAGCTGAAACTTTGCAGACGAGGAGCCAGCCATGTGAGTGGGTGGAAAGCTGAAAAGGCAGAGGAAAAAAGCATGGGAAAAATTGCTGAGGCTAGAAAGGACCTCGGTGTTTGGGAAGCTGAAAGACCAGTGTCATCTGAGCGTAGGGAGTGAGGAAGGACAGATAACTTAGGGCCTTAGATGCCACGGGAAGAGTTTAAGTGCAAAAAAGAAACCACTGGTCGGGGTGCCATTTGGAGAAGGGATCAGAGTGACACGTGGAAGCAGAAAAGTTGCATTTCCTGAGTTTCACCACCATGCCAGAGTTCTGTCAGTGGCCTGGCTTGTCTATACCTCACCTTACCTTTTCATGGAGGAGACTGGTTAGAGTAGGGTGGTGGATTAGGGACTTTATTTCCTTAAAGTTTATAGGCAGAGGGGACAGATTCAGTCCTAGACAAATGTATATGGTGTAACTTTCAGGTAACTTCCTAGCTCCTTACTGTTGATTCTTCTGATATATAGCTCTCTATTCCCCTGCCCCGATTCTCACACACACGGGTGTCTTCCTACCTCTCTGGTTGTCTAGAAATATTCCATCTCAAACATGTCTCATGTTCCAAAGTAATCTTGATTCATACTCCCTATGCTCAGCAGAATTGTTGTTCCATCAGTGCTCCTTTGAATGTCAGTAAAACAAATTAAGCTAGTCATAGGAACAAGTAAAAGTTAACTTCTTAAAGGGTGACTAATTTTTAGCCCAAATCTCAAAATACAGAATTCTGGACAGTGTAGTTCCATTTGTTTAGGGATATATTTTTGGGGAAGGAAATATACCCATCAGCCTGATCTGACAAGTTAGGCTATCTCTAGGAGATAGAGCAGGAAGGTTAAGCAGAGGAGCTGTGTAAAGCACTATTAGTGTCATTCTCAGAGCCTTCTCCTGGGGCACTGGGAGATACGACCCAACTCCAGGAGTCCTGGCTGTGGTGCCCAGGCTGTGGTAGCTCAGCTCCCATTTCTCCATGATGGGGCTCTAGCCCCAAGTGCTGAGGGCCCCCTGGACATTGTTATGTGGGTTTCATTCAGTGACTACTGAAAATATAGTCAGGGAAGATCATAAATTACCCACAATCCTACTCTTTTTATCTCTCTGCCCATTGTTGTTAAAGGGGAAGCCTGAGAGCCTGGCTTAGGAAGGACTGCAAAGAAAATGACACTGAATTGGGGGAATGGACAAGACTTATGCCTAATTTTCATAAGCTTTTAATGCATGTTAAGTGTTGGAATGAACTTTTAAGATTTAAACAATCTTCATGTAACTTGATGTCTTAAATAGAAGAAAATCTTAATTTCTGATGTAATAAAATGGACTTGGCTGTACTTCTCTGAATCTAACTTTTTGATTTTTTTTTCCTAGAGAAGAAATGGGTCTAAAGATAGTCTGATTGAAGAAAAATCTCAGACTTCTACAAACAATGTGGCTGGAAGACATACAGCAAAAACAATAAAAACTATTCAAGCTTCACGCCTCAAGATAGAGACGTGATCCCAGTGAAAGGGTTGGGATGGGGATGGGAAGGGAGTGTGTGCCACCTTTGAAACTGTGAATTACTATTATCAAGTATTTTGGACCTGCAAGTGTTTCTTCAGAATAATCAAGTCTGTTGCTTCTTTTAAAGGTTTAACTACAGCATATTGTGTTGAAGAGCCTTTTTGTTTGGTTAACTGTAAGGACAGTCACCTTATAAAAACTCATTCACTTGATGCCATATTTTCCTTCCTGAAAACTGAGGATCTGGTATCCAGAACCAAACCAGATGCATCTAATCAAAGTTCTGGAACCCTGGACTGCAGCTGGCTAGCTGTGCAATAGTGCAAGTGGGATGAAAAGGTCCTTCTCAGCTCTAAGTGGATCTCAACCTGTGCAGATGCATGAAGACTGAGTTCACATTACTTTCAAACTGCAGATATTAATATATAAGTCCTTTGTAATACTGTATTGTGGCATTAAGTTCCACTGGTTATTAACAAATGTAAAAAGCTTTTTGTTTGAAAGTGTTGCTTTTAATTTCTAGAGTCCTTGTGTTTTCAGGAAAAAAAAAAAAAAGGCTATGTGTGAATTTAAGTTGACCTCAGCTTATAAATTCATACCACCTTCAACTTCAAATGGTCTCTCCATCTTGCCTGGCTGTCTCACTCTTTCCCTAAAGGCTATTTTCAGACCTTTTCTCTCTGCAGATGACATACAACCACATATTCATTCCCAACTACCATTTTTCTTATTTCAAGGTAATTACCTGTAGCCCTTATCTTGTCTCTTAATATAGATTCTCCCATAAAGCAGTCTCACTACAATCTTATCACCAAACCCCAAGGCTTTTGGGTTGTGAAACACTGTCAATGTCCTACTTCCCATTTAATTTCTACCTTTCTGACCTTCCTCTGTAGTTCATACTACTCTACCTCACTAGTTACTGGAATTTCTCAAACCTTAGACTTAGGCCCTTTCCCTCTACCCCAGGTCGTTCTTTTATGCCCATGATCTTAAGGTTTATTTCTATAGTTTGGACTATAGACCAGTGTTCAGCCAGGAGACATTTAAAATACTGCCCACCGCCCCCAGCTGGATTTAGGGCTATTATCCTTATGAATGTTCAAGTCTACACACATAGCAATCATTGTGGACACCTCCCCTGTTGCCAGGTCCTGTTAGCTTTGCTCTCTATAGCTTAATTATCCCTTTATTAACTTTACCACATTGGCCAAGGTGGTCATCTCTTGCCTAAACAACTGCAGTAGCCTCCAACGGGCCCAGTTAAGTCTTTTTTTTTTTTCAATTGTTAACTATCACAGATTTCCCCTTGCTTTGAATGTACCCTTAAATGGTCTGGCATTTTACTATTCTGCCTCAATTTCTAAGGCTCTCATCTCTCATAATGGTGACCTAACAGGCCTCACTAAACATGTTTGTCTCAATCAGGGCATTAAAGAGAGAAAGCAATTACAACTCACACATCTGGATGTAGTCATATCCTTTTTCCAGATCAAAGCTTCTGCAAATGTCATTCACCCAACTCTGCCTTCCAAAATAACAACCCTTAGTCTCGACTCTGCTAAGATTTCTGACTTGGTAAAATCCTGTCTTTCATGGGACTTGTCTCACAAAGCAAGTTCCACATTTCCTTCATTCACCTATAAGCATCCAGAGGGAGGAACTATTTTATTCACCATTGTGTTCCCATCAACTAATACAGTGCTTTCAATAAATTTTTTGAATGCCTGATACATTATTTGTTCTTTTCTGCAAAGGCAGAAGATACGCTGGCCTGAAGTTTACGATTTAAAAAAAAAAAATGCAGTAACAATGTAAAATTAGCATATCTGTGATCTAAAAAGCAACTAGTCTAATTCAGTTCATCACAAGGCACTGGAGGAAAGCACACATTTCTCTGTGGGCCTCACATTATGTTAGCCTTTCAGTGACTGATAGCACTGAATGCTCATCTTAAATGCTGAGATTTTTGAAGTTGCTGGGGGAAGGGAGAAATTCTTCCTTTGATCTTTCAGTGAAAGAATGCTATTTTGACATTCAATTCATACACAAACCTCCAAGAAGCATATATAAGTATTTATTAATAAACAGTTTTAAATGTATCTTTATGGACTGTTTGAAGGCATTCCTCAGACTCCTCAGACTCCTGAAAATTTTAAATGATCCAAGCAACTCCTGTGAAGATCAAGTTTTCAAAAATTCTTCACCAGGGCCATCCTAAAAAAAAATAATAATAATTTGAGAAGCAAATACATGCATCATACCTTAAGAACTTGGTAATAAACTCAATAAGCACTTCTGCATGGCTCTAAATGCTCCATTTCTGGAATCAGATTTAAATGTCAACATAAAACATGCCTCTTGAAATTTGACAAGTTTTTGAAATTTAGCTACTACATCGAAACATCTTAAGATGTCAAAAATGAGCTAGAAACAGGCTATCCTGTTTGCTCTTAACTTCACTAATATTAATGAGCCATTAATACCTAATTTAAATACCCACAAGAGAAGGCACTCTAATCTAGAACAGTGACTAAATTCCCATTACAAATAATAGGTTTTGGACAGAACTTCAGCAATATTACCCTACCTTAGGTCACCTTTGTGCTCCCAGGTATTCAGCTGTTAGCATTCTATGCTTCAAGTATCCATCCACCTTTCTCCTGAACAAAAATTAGTTAAGACCAGTTAAGAGAAACTACATTTTACCTTGGCAGACTCGATATTACACATGAAAGCACAAACTGTTACTTGCGCAGTTCCTACACCAAAGATATCAAACTCAAGGGCAGGAAAAGGCTGCAAAGTGTTTAGTTTATGCCTTTTTTGACACCACATTCACTAGTTTCCAAAAGTGAATGGGCAACACAAAGGCTACTTGAAAATTCCCCAAGGACTGCTCTATCTGTGGCACAAAGTTGCTGACCCTAAATCCACTGGCTGAGATGCCTGTTGTTAGAGCTGGAAGGAGAACTAATCCCAGCTCTTGATTTTCTTTTTTACACTTAAAAGTGCGACAGGTAATGGAAATTGATAGTTTTAAGTGGTTAAAATCTTAAAAATTCAACGCAACCGGTCTTTTTCGCACTAACATTAAAACTCACCTGCAAGTTTGGTGATACTTCGAGTTCCGCCAAGTACTGAACTTAAAAGGTACTTCTACGCTGCTTTCACACTGTGATAGAGTAGGCACACGTGCAGTTACCTGGTCAGGACTTTATCTTTCCCACCAAAGAAATCCTCACTCATGTTAACTTCCTGGCACACGGTCGATGACCAATAAACTCAAAGGCATTAAAATAAACCCCCCTAATTCTTAGCACGGGAAAGCAGAACCTCCTGGGGTTCCCGACAACGTGGCCAAAGTCAGGCCAGGCCGCTGCTCTCCAGGCATCCAGGGCGCGGGACCTCGGACTCGGGACCTCGGACCCCGCCCGGCCTCCGCGGGCACGTCACCAGGCTCGGAACGGCCGTGAGATCCTCTCCGGCGCCCTAAGCCACCCGGCATCTCGGGTCCCCAACAGCAGACCATCGATACCCCAGCGCAGAGGCAAGAAGGGCAGCGAACCCCTCCCACAATGCTTTTCTACCACTGGAAGGACCCACTGTCCGCAGAGCGCGGGGAGAACGGGCTGTACCATTGGCCGCCGCGCGCTCGCGAGACACCGCCGTGTGGCGGGAGGGCGAAGTGCCCAGGGATTAGCTATGGGGCGGGTCTCCAAGCGGAAGAGGACTGAGCAGTGAGGGTTCGCCCCCTGCGCCCCCTTTCCTTTGTGCGCCCAGTCCTTTCCGCGGAGAAGGTTTTATGCAGCGTGGATCCCCATCCATCCTTCCAGTGCCAGCAGCATGTGGTCAGCGCTGAGCCGCACGTGTAGCCTAAAGGACTTGAGACCTCGTGTTCTGGGGAAGGACAGACAGAGCACCACCTCCAGCTGAGGAAGAGTAAGGTCATTCATTTCAAAAAATATCTATTGAGTACTTATTATGCTTCAGGCACTCTCCTAAAAACCTGGGATCAGGTGTGAATGTGACAGGGTTCCTTTCTCACTTTCTAGTTGGGCAAGAAAGACACCCAACAGGTAACACATGGACACTGATTCCAGATAGTGTAAACGCCAAGAATGAAACAAAAGAGCATAATGTGACAGAGCAGTGCTGTCCTATAGAAATACAGTGCGAACCAAGAATGTAATTTAAATTTTTCTAACACATATAAGTAAAAAGAAACATTAACAGTAACTCAATATATGCTAAATATTATCGTTTCCACATATAAACAATATAAAATTATTAATGCTATATTTTGAATGTCTATATTCCTACTAAGTATTAAAAGTCGGGTGTATATTTTATACTTGCAGCACATTTCATTCTGACTAGTCACATTTCAAGTGCTCAGAAGCAGGCCTTGGCCATTGTGGCTAGAGCAGCCAGAGTGTGAAGTGGCCTAAGATGAAGCGGAAGAGACAGCTAGGAGCAGAGCATATAGAACTTTGTACTTGTGGTCAGGAGCTGGGATTTTATGCTGAAATTTGAAATTGATTAATTATTACCACAGAAAAAAAGCAAAGGTTGTTACTGGCTTTTTGCTGATAACTCGTTGAAGGGATAGAGACTGTGGTGGGAAAGGCTGTATGGTAACAACTGGGTGTCTTTGCTCCTGTAAGTCCAGGCAGACACTTATCCAGAGACCACATCCCAGCACATTTCATTGAAACTTACTGCTGAGAAAAAGGAAAGGAAGGAAAGAAGAAAAGAAAATTTAAGCTCATTGGTCAGTGGTCAGTACACAAAAGTTAGCCTGAATAATAACATTGACTTGGGGACAATAGGGACAGTGTTAAATACAGAAGAAGTAAATGTGTAATGATCACAAGAAGGTAAATAACTCCAAGACCTTCATTAAGACGTCAGTTTAACATTTGGGGGGAAAGTTTGAGAAAGGAGGACAACACCCCCAAGGGTGTCATTTAAAGACACTTCAGTGTCGGGTACAGTGTGGGGATTATAATAACCATTCACCTTGTCTTCTTGCTAGAAGTCAGGGAGAGGGAATTTCCTTGGGCTGGAGCAGCCAGCAGACCGAGATTTAAATCCATCTCTGACAGTTGTTCTCTTAGGTAAATGACTGCTTCTCTGAGCCCAAGTTTCCTCATTTATGGCATAACTATACCCATGAACCACATTGGTTAATTTAAAAAATTAAGGAAGGTTTGTGGAATCATCTAGCTCTGTGCAATGCATAATAATAGCCAATAAGTGACTCATGAGCTAGGCTCTTCCTCTCGTTTACTGCTGCCCAGGTATGGAAGCTTCTTGGATTGAGTTCTTCAGGAAGGGGGAAATACGCTGCTGTTTGTTTTTTTTTGTTGTTGTTGTTGTTTTTTTTTGAATGGCTTGACATTTTTGCTCCTACCTTACTCTTTTCTGTTCTTCCTTTTATATATCTTCCCTAAATTCTGAGTCATTCAGGAGGTAGAGTGGAGACATTTGGTCCAAATATCGGATTAGTGTTTGTGTCAGGAAATCAGTTCACAATTTTTCATCTTCCTTTCTGCTTTAACCTCAACATCCTGGTAAGAAAAACCCAAGGATTAAGCAAAGGCAAGCAGAAAGGACATGAGAAGAAAGGGGATTTTTCTACCTAGTGTCTCTTCCACTCTTGCCTTTTGAGGCTGCAGCATTATGTACAAACTACACAGGATATTAGTACAAACATGGAACAACCTTGGTCCCCCAGAGATGCCCACATCTTAATTCTCGGAACCTGTGAATGTGCTTCATTCAATATGCCTTAATAAAAGGTACATTGTAGATGTGATTAACGTTAGGGACTAAGAAGGCAGAAGACTTAGAGATGTAGCAGAAAAGAAGGCAGGAGAGGGACCCAGCCTTCCTTGCTAGCTTTGAAGATGGAGGAAGAAGATCTTTGAAGCCAAAGAATGCCAACAGCCTCCTCTTGAAGCTGGGAATGGCCCTCCGCTGACAGCCAGCAAGGAAACAGGGATTTCATTTCTACAAGTGCATGTGACTAGATCTTTTCAACAACTTGAATGAGCATAGAAACACAATGTTCCTTAGTCTCCAGAAAACACAGACCTCTCGATGCCTTGATTTTTGCCCAGCAAGACTCATGGCAGACTTCTGATCTACAGAGCTGTGATAATAAAGGTGTATTGTTTTAAGCCATTAAATTTATGTTAATTTGTTATGGCAGCAAAAGAAAAGTAACAACTCTTTAAGGGATGGAGAATGAGAAGTAAGCTGTTTACTTACCCACTGCTTGTCCCGCTCTCATCAAGATCATATGTAAGATTTTGCAGATAAACTATGCACATTTTATTTTAAGTGCTTAATTCATATAGGGTTGACTTTTGTTTTTAGTGGGTGCTGGGGACTCAATTTATGTCCAACTGATGTTAAATAATTTGAATACTTTTTATAATTTAAAATAATTTGTAGATTTGAGGGTTTTTTTCCCCTTAATCATATAATCTGTAGAAGTTTTATTTCTTCTTTTCCAATTCTTACACTTCTTATGTGTGTCTCTGTGTGTGAGAATGCCCAGGCTAGGACCTCTAGAAATGTTGAATAGAGTGATAATGGTAGACATGTGTGTCTTGTTCGTGATTTTTAAAGGAATGCTCTTAAAGTTTCAGCATGTGTTTGAATGTGAATAGTATTTTTTTGTCTTTTCTGTTGTTTATGGGGTTAGAGAAGTTACTTTCTATTTATATTTCTAGTTTGCTAAATTGTTTTTAATATCAAATTAATGTTGACTTTTATTAAATGTGTTTTCTGCCTCTAAAATTAGCATAAAGGTTTTTCTTTTTACTATTAATGAGCCTATTGCATGAAAACAATTCTAATGTTGAACCAATCTTACATTTCTAGAGGAAACCAAACTTGTCATTTAAAAATATATTTTGAGACTGTGCTTATCGTTCTCATATCATCTTTGATAGTTTTAATGTTAAAATTATGCAGGTAGCTACTTAATACTAGTAGTTTGTTTCTGAAAATCAGATGCTCTGAGCAAAAACGTTATCTGGAAGCCTATTTTCAATGGGTTACTTGTTAACCCAAACCGATTTCATAAAATTAACTAAAATATAGTCAACAAACCTTTATTAAATATGAAACTATAATTTTAGGCTGTAAATGTTCAAAACTTCGCTTCCTGGTGCCAAAAAATATAGCTGTTAACAAATAGTTGCTTTGTCAGTGGTAACATATTCTCTTTCATTTTTATTTCTTTTCCGCTTGCTTCGCTTCCTTCTCCACTAAGTTCTTTAACACTTTCTCCATGTTTTTGGTTTTCATTCTACAAAACTAGAGAAAAAAAGGGCAGTATGAAATACAAAAGGCACAGTGGAGATGTGTCAGAGTATAATTCACCCTGGGGATGATACTCTAATGCTTCTTTTATCACCAGTGGCATTTGTGTGGACCATCTCCTTCACTGACATTCAGTACACTTTTTGATTTGCTCACACTTGATGGGGATGGTTTAGTAATTGTGTTTGTAATGTAATTCTTAAGACATTCTCCACACATTTAAAAAAAATTTTTTTTTCTTTCCTGCTTGTTGTTATTGGTAAATATGTTGGAGTGAGTTTTGGTGAATGAAACATAATTTTCCTATATAAATATCAGTTGAAATGTTGTTGTGAGAGAGAGAGATATGTTTTATGATGTTGGATGTTAAGTACAAGAGGTAATTTACTGAGAAAACATTAATCAGGACAATGCTCTGTGGAGTATGCCTCTACTGGCTTTGCAAAATTAGACAACTTTTCCTCTATTTCTTTTCTCTGAAAAATTTAATACACTGTCAATTTTTTTTTTTTTTTTTTTTTTTTTTTTTTTTTTTTTTTTTTTTTTTTTTTTTTTTTTTTTTTTTTTTTTTTTTTTTTTTTTTTTTTTTTTGCTTTTAAAAATAAACCTCACTTTTGAAACTATCTGGGTCTAGTATTTTCTTTGTGGGAGGATTTTAAACTACTGATTCAGTGTCTTTCGTGGTCATAGGGCCATTCAGGCTTTTGCTTCTTTAGTCACTTTTGGTAAGTCATCTTTCCTAGGAATGTGTCCATTTCTGCCATGTTTTTAAATTTGTTGGTAGAAAGTTGTTCGTTATTGTTAGATTTTTTTTCTCTCACACCAACCGATTCTCTGATTCTATAACACGAACTAGGTGCCCAGCAATTCAATTCAATTCTGACATAATTCCCTGGACCATTACACTCCACAAGTTAAGGGCTCAGTCCCATAAGACTGCCCCCATTTCATTTGCTAGTGACAGTGGGGTGCCCAACTTACCCATACTTCTGCCTAGCTGACTATAAATGTGGGGGTTCCTATGACCTTCTCCCCAATCTCAGGTTTGATAATTCACTAGAATGATTCACAGAACTCAGGAAAACATTTTTCTTGCTACTACCAGTTTATTATAGAGAATACAACTCAGCAATAGCCAAATGAAAGAGATGTATAGGGCAAGATGTGGGTGGGGGTGGGTATCCTGCTGGTATGTAGATGTGTTAACCAACCCAGAAGCCCCCTGATCCTCAGTGTTTACAAGTTTTTATGGAGGTTCCCTTATGCAGCCACAGTTGATTAAATCACTGATGATTGGTGATTGAACAAAACCTCTAGCTTCTATTCCTTTCCCAGAGATGGTGGTAGGGTGGGTAGGGCTGAAAGTTCCAACTCTCTACTCACGTGGCGTTTCCCTTGACAAATAGCCCCATCTTGAAGCTACTACCAAGGAGGCCCCACGAAAAGTCACTTTATTGACATAAGCTTGACTATGATTGAAAGGGGTTTGCCATGAATTGCAAAAGATACTTCTATCACTTATGAATCCAAGGGTTTTGGGATCTCTGTACCAGAACCAGGGACAAAGACTGAATATCTATATTTTCTTACACTTATATTATCTCATATCTTTATTTTATATTTATTTCAGATCTTTCTCATTTCTTAATGCAGACATTTTTTGCTGTGAACTTCCCTCTTACAACTGTTTTCGCTGAATTGCATAAATTTTGGTGTGTTATGTTTTCATTTTTATTTGTCTCGATTTTTGTTGATTAATCTTTTGGTTTCTTCTTTGACCATTGGTTGTTTGGCAGCATGGTGTTTAATCTCCACACATTTGTGAATTTTCCAGTTTTCTTCTTGTAATTGATTCCCAGTTTTATGTCATTATAGTCAGAAAAGATGCTTGATATGATTTCAGTCTTAAATTTATTAGACTTGTTTTGTAGCCTAACATATGATCTAACCTGGAGAATGTGCCATGTGAACTTGAGAATAATGTGTATTTTCTGCTTTTGGATGGAATGTCCTGCGCATATCTGTTAGATCCGCATGGTCTAATCTGTAGTTTTAAGTCCAGTGTTTCCTTATTGATTTTCTGTCTGGATTATCTATTAATTGATGAAAGTGAGGTACCTTACTATTATTGTATTGCTGTTACTTCCTTTAGTTCTGTTAGTATTTCCTTTCTATATCTAGGTGCTCTTACATTGGGTGCATAAATATTTACAATTATTATCTTTTTGGATTGACTACTTTATCATTAAATGATGACCTTTCTCTATCTTTTGTGTTTCTATTAAAAGTTTTTGCTTTGTGCTTAAAATATCCTAGAATTATAATAGTCTATTTTAAACTGATAACAACTTAAGTTTAAATGCATTCAAAAGCTCTACATTCTTAGCCCCCATCCATATTTCATATTTGTGAAGTCATAGTTTACATCTTTTTACATTGTGTATCCATTAACAAATTATTTTAGTTATAATTATTTTTACTTTTGTCTTTTAAGCTTCATACTAGATTTATAAGTGATTAGCCCACCACCATTACATTAGATTATTCCAAATTTAATGATATATTTACCTTTACTAGTGATAGGCTTTCCTGTGTTTTTCTGTTACTTGTTAGTGCCCTTTCATTTCAGCTTAAAGAAGTCACTTTAACATTTCTCATAAGGCCTGTCTAGTGATGATGAACTCTCTCAACTTTTATTGTCTGGAAAACTTTTTCTCTCTTCTCCAGTTCTAAAGGACAGCTTTGCCAGATAGAGTACTCTTAGTTGGCAGTTTTGTTCTTTAAGCACTTTGAATATATTGTGATACTCCCTTCTGAACTGCAAAGTTTCTGTCAATAGTTATTTTTTTCTTGCTGCTTTTAAGATTCCTCGTCTTTACATTTCGACACTTTAATAATAATGTGTTTTGGTTTGGGTCTCTTGGGTTTATTTTATTGGAGCTCTCTGGACTTTGGGTCTGAATATCTGTTCCCTTCCCCAGGTTAGGAGAGTTTTCATTATTTTTTCAAATAAGTTTTCTGTCCCTTTTTCTTTCCTTCTTCTGGGACCTCTATCATCAAATATTGGTCCACTCGACGATGTCCCATAAGTCCCTCAAGCTATGTTCATTATATTTTCTTTTTGCTTCTCTGATTAGGTGAATTCCATTGCCCTGTCTTTGAGTCACCGATCCTTTCTTCTGCTTCCAATTGTTACAGTCTTGTGGAACCAGTGAACATAACCCACACTGGCTGCCAGAGCCAGGTGATCAAGGGGTATCTTTTGAGTGTCAGCCAAAAAAATTGGGGCCTAAGACATACACATAAGCTCCTTTTCAGGAGATACCAGTGACCTGAAGTGAGGCAGAGGGAGACCATGAAGATGGCACCCACGGGCCTCCCTGGTCTCTGGAGAGTATTGCAGTCAGCCCCTTGGTGTATGTTAAATTAGAAGCTTACCACTCAGTTTGTGCCTATTAATATATGCAAATAAGTGTCTTTCACAGAAAAACTCATCAGGTTTTAGTCTGCTGATTCTGTGCTGAGCCCTAGGGTGTAGCCACAGTGAGTCTGTGAGAGCCTCTAAATTGCCTCTTAGTTCCCATGTGGGGCTCATGGATGCAAGCCCCACTGGCTTTCAGAACTAGACGTTTTGGGTGCCCATCTCTCAGGTGGAGGTCTTAAAGGTTGAGAAACCAGATGTGGGGTCTAAACCTTCATTTCTCAGAGAGAACTGGGTGGGGGGAAGAGGGTGGTGGGGTGGGGGCAGGTATGAGCTCCCTCCTGGTGTGTGCTGCTGTGTCCCAGGGGTGGTGTTTATGGTGAACTTGTTTCTCAGCCTCTTTTACCTGTTTTGATGTGTGTTTTTTCTCATTTGCCCATTGTGTAGGAGTCACTCAGGTAGTTTCTGGACTTTGTTCAGAGGGAATTATTCTATTTGTAGCTGTAGATTCAGTGTGTCATGGGAGGATGAGAGGTCAAGAGCCTCTTATGTTGCCGTCTTGAACCACATCATAACACTGAGTTTCTGATGTCGGTTATTAGACATTATTTTTGTTGGATTTCTCTTTGGTTCTTTTTTGGATATCTTTAAAAAGGTATTTATGGTATCTTTTGTTCCTTTGTTATGTCCCCTCTCTTATTTCTCAAAATATATTGAACACTCTCATTTGATAGCCTGGAAGTCAAAAGTTGGAATAGTCTAATTCTGTTTCAATTCATTGTCACTTTTTATTTTCTCATAGGTTTGTGCTTTTTTTTTTTTTTTTTTTTTTTTTTTTTTTTTTTTTTTTTTTTTTTTTTTTTTTTTTTTTTTTTTTTTTTTTTTAGTAGTGAACATATGTTCTTTGAAAGTTGAGTTGTAACCATTTGGGTCTATTTCTTTAAAAAGAATTTACATTTGGCATTGCTGGATCCTAGTGCACCACTGACCTGGGAGCAATGAGTCCATCTGCCTATTCCATGTACGGTAGGATGTGCCCTTTTCTATATGAGGGAGTTCTGGTGTTCATAAATTTCAAGGAAAACTTTTTCCCCCTATTTTATCCTTCTCCATAAAAATGTATGGGCTAATTATCTACTGTTTCTCTCTGTAGGGTGATACTTGCCTCCCCATTCGCTTATTGTGAGAATATTACCTTTCAGGGAACACAACTTTATACCTGGGTCATCAGTTCTACTTCCCACCTTGCTCAGGCCTCATGTCTTATCTCCTAAATCCCATATGGTCTTATGAAGCCTAAGTCCTAAGCCACCAGGGATATAGGTAGATGTCCCAGGCAAATGCCAGCTCCAGAACTTGCTTTGGATTCATGCTATATTTTATTTGTGGCCTCTGAGGACTTACCCTATTTTTCAACCAATTTATTCATGCATTTAGAATGATATTTTAAAATATTTTATCAAACATTTTTAATTATTCTGAATAGGGGATTTAACTGCATATCTCTCCTTCCATATTGCAAGCACAAAATACCTTTTGAATTTCTTAATCTGTTTATTACTTGAAAAACCACCCAGCTTAAGAACATTGGAAGGGTTTATCACTAATCCAGCTTTTTCTACTAACAATGTATGTATAAAGGTAACAATTCTTCCCCAAATAATTTACAGTTTAGAGTAATTCTCACAAAATCTCTTTCTAAAGGTAACTTGGTCAGATTCTTTAGGAACCTAACAAAATTATTTTGAAGTTCATTTGAAATAAGAAAGTGATGAAAATAGCCAGAATGACTTAGAAAAAGATGAGTAATGATGGAAGACTAACTCCTTCCTTAATACTAAATATTTAACATAGTCTAATATTAAACATTAAAAGAGATTCTAAACTTTATAAGATAATTAAATCAACATGGTAATGGCACTGACAGTCATCTATCAAAGCAATGGAAGATATAACTCATGAACATTTCTTATTATATTTTAAATCTTAATATGTCTTAAAGCAAACCTTCCAAATCAGCAGAGAGGGGAGGGCTTAATCCACACATGTTGCTGGCAAGAGTAACTTGTCATATTAAAAAAGAGTTTTACTTGATATAAAACAAAATGAAACTTATGTAGTTTAAAGAATTAAATGAGAAAAATCAAATGATAGAAAGGCTAATAAAATACTTGTTTGATTGTAGAAAGGTCTTATTAAACTTAAAAATCATTGGCTGTTTCTGGAAAGTGGCAAGTAGTAGAGAGTCTTGTTTTGCTGTTTGACTATAAGAAAGTATTACCTTTCAAAATAATAAATAAAATTTATTTTAAAAATTAATTGAAAAGAGTAAGAAAATGATTGATAATCTTGATTTGACATAATTTAAAAATTTTCTGCCTTAAATAATTAAAGAGAATTTCCATTTTCAATTGGCCAAATTCTTATAATAAATGTAATTATAACAAATATAATCCTTAGTAATAATCATGTTAATCCACCTGAACACTGAGAATCCAGTAGAATGAAAGACAAAAAGAGATATTTCACAAAAGAGAAACGTGAATTCTAAAACATACCAAGAAGTATTAATACTTTAAGGAATTCTATGAAAAATATTTTTTTGAACACTACTCATTTGTAATAATGTTATTTGACCCTTAAATTTCCAATTTGTTTTTCTGATATTTATATGTTGATTTTTTAAAACTAAAAGCTAGGCAGGTTCATGTTTAGAGAGATCTTATCTCCCTAAACATTTTGTTCTTATTTTGGAGTGTGAATGGGCTTAAATTTTTTTCTTGTAGATTTTTCATTATGAATTTACTAATCATTATGCTTAATGTGTTCATATATAAATAATGTGTTTGAATAAGATGTAGTTCATATTTACTTGGTTAACAAAGACTATGTAAAATCTCTTCTGCATCACCATTTTAGAGCTCTTACCAGAGTACTGATTTAGTATTGCTAAATGAATATTAATCCAAGAAATTCCTTATAGTACAAGCAAGAAACCACCAGGTGGCAGTACAAGCCAAGCACAAAACAGTATAGTTCATAGATGCACATAAGGTTACACTTTACCTGGAATTAAATTAGTAATAGAATATCTATATTTGAGTAGAATTACCCCACCACCTCAGGTGTTTTTTAAACCTGGTTTTATATTAGTTTTTCAGAGATGATACTTCCTTTTCTTTCTTTTTTTTTTTTTTTTTTAAATCTCTAGTGGAATTGGAAAGATCTGTTTTAATATGTTACTTGGAGTAAACCTGAAAGAACATCTAATGCATTCCAGTCCAGACAAAATGAAACATCTCTGGGTCCTAAGATTCCTTGTGCCCCAGAACTATATGTCTTAAGCCAATTAGGAAGATAAAGCTGGTGCTTTAGTCAGGAGCCAGCCTGCCAGGAAATATATACATAGCAAGTGGGGTTGAATTATAAATAGACAATTCTTTTGTGGGTTAGACATCTAAATCTGTCTTAATTTTTTTTAAGTTAGGTATGACTTGATTGCAGTGCTTAGTCACATATCTGCAAATAAATAGTTGCTAGATAAAAATATGATTTTTAAAAATTTTTATGACTAAATATATGTGGCATGTGTTTCATGTCCATATATTTCCTAGGGTATTTTTAGAAACATCTGTTTCCATATCTTTCTCTTGGGGAGCAGACAGTGTTGGAGGATGTTCTCTGAGACAGACAGGTGCACCTGTGGAGCACGGACTAGCTTATACAGCGTAGAACCCAAAACCTGGGTTTCTAATGAGTGACCTTAGTCATATTAATGTTACATTCATTTTAGCCACTGCAAGAGGATTCCAAGCTGCTTCATTAGAGATCTGAAATCTCTCAGCTGAATAAATTAAATCCCTGAGTACTGAGGTAACTTGAAATTGAGCACACAGAACCTCTATCAGGCATCTGTGAGAAATCGTGGAGAGGCCAAGAAGGTCCAAAAGATTCTGATCCTTCAAACTTTCAAACAGGGGAAGAAATAGTTTCAACGAACTCTGGTCCAAAATAACAAAATGGTCTCAGTTATATCTGTAATATACTATCAAATAAATGATTGATGAGTCCTTGAAGCAACATCATTATTCATAAGAAGTCAGAATGGTTTCAACATCCATCATAGCAAACTTTCCTTTTTAACAAAGTGTCCACACCTCCAGAGCTGGGAAGAGTGGAGAACCTTGAAATATGATTTTTGAACAAGGCACTTGACAAGGTCTCATACTACGCCTCTGACTGAATTGAGATGTGTCTTTATGTATAAAATTAAGTGAATAGCTACCAAGGGGATGCTTTTTAATAGGTTGATGTCAAATGGACGGATGTTTCTAGGAATGTCCTCGGTCTTTTTTCTTTAATCCTTTTTATTGGTGATTTGGGTGAAGATATTAAATTCACTCTTATAAAATCTGAGAGGATATGAAATTAAAGAACATAAATGGTATAATCAGGGTTCTAAAATCTTTGGCTAGTTGAGCCCGGCAACTGTTAGAAGAATGGTTTTAAAGAGAACATATGCGAAGGCCACTACTTGTGTTCTATAATCAACAGTATATATACAGGGTAAGTCATATCTTAGTTGTGGCACATCTGGAAAGACTTAAGGAAGTGCAGTTGTCAGTAAATATAGTATAAATCATCCATGTACCATGGCTGTCAGTAGAGTAAATGTTAACTTAGATTTGATTAATCAGAGGAAGGAAACTTATTTTACACTTAATATAAGTTATTAAACTCTATATTAATAAAAGTGTGGCATGGCACAGGAGAGAGGAGATACCCCTCTTCTACTGTCTGCACCTCCCTCTCTTCAGTTCTAGGTTCTATATACCTCAAGTGGGGCATAGGTAGGCTAGGGACTGTTCAGGAAAGGGATGAGCAAGATAACAAGAGTAATAGAAGCTGTGTTATAAAGGTAGTGGCTGAAGGAATTGGGTTTAGAAAATGCAATATCAGGAGATGGAGTGACACTGGCCTCATATATTTGGAAGTCTGTCGTGTAAGAGATTATTGTTCTTTTTGATCCTAAGGGATCAAATTAAGATCAAGGGTGTGGAAACCTTAAAGAGACAGTTTTGAGTGTCATATAATGACTTTCTGATGGTTGGAAGCAATC
Organism: Macroglossus sobrinus; assembly: GCA_004027375.1. Classification (NCBI taxonomy): domain Eukaryota; kingdom Metazoa; phylum Chordata; class Mammalia; order Chiroptera; family Pteropodidae; genus Macroglossus; species Macroglossus sobrinus. The sequence continues at coordinate 27,846 of PVKZ01000428.1, read as the reverse complement.
CCAGGTAGGAACAAACTATTTCAGGAGATGGTGATTTTTTTGTCATTAGGGTGTTCAAGCATGGATGGATAAGAACTTGGAAATGTCTTAGCAACTGACAGATAGTTGAATTTAAAAGTTCTTCCAATTCTGAAAGTTTATGGTTATTTTATTAATACATTATTAAGCTAACAGGAATACTTAAGAAAGGGCATCTTTGAAAATTTCTCAATATTAATTTATCCCAGTAATCCTAATATTTTTTTTCTTTTCATTGTCTTTATTTAGCAGAGACAGTACCACGATTTTAAATGTGACTTTTATAACTAAAGTCTCAGAGACATGGTAAAAGCCCCAATGGCAAGATTAACAGAAGAGGTACCAAATCCTAAAGAGATTACCTAAGTAGGTTGTGTTAAATGATGGGGCAACCAGTTCTGACTGCATTAGTTCATTGCTCACCTCTGGGGTTGGAGTTGAAGAATTGGTAATGAAGACTGTGATAGAGAGTTCATTGGTGTGCCACAAGATACCTGCCCTCCCATGGGGAGCTGCTGGGAGAACTTGAATGTGTGCCCTGGAGTTTGGGAGACTCAGGGATGGTGACTCCCACTAAGAAAGGCTGTGGCTGGAGCTACTCATGCGTGGCAGTAGTGCAAAGAAGAGAGAGGGCTTTGGCAGTAACAGTCTCCACCACCACGAAAGGGATGTGTTGGAGGTGTGTGTTTCCCCCAGACTAGAAGTGGAATTATTTTAGTGGGAACCTTGCCCAACCTTGCCCTGGAGTGGGTGCACTGCAAGTAATTAGGTGCTGATGGAGGAGCCTGGGAATAGGCCATGCCTGGAGGCCAATCAGAAGAGACTAAAACCAGGCTCTAGGTTCAAATCCTGGCTCTGCTGCTTTTTAATTGTGTGATCATGGGCAGAGGTGGATCAAGAGAGGTAGAAAAACCTACCTTCAAACCCCTGCTGGAATTTCAGGAAGATAGCTGGGGGGACCAATTTAAATTAGGTAAGATTTTGAAAGTTTGATAGTAAATAAAAAGACTTTAAAATAACCAAGTAAGACTATTGTTGAAACTTAAAAGGGACAGAGAACTGTGGGACCTTCCTAAGTTTACATTTGAGGGTAGAAAGGAGTCCAGAAAGCAGGTTTGAAGAGATAGAAGAATCAAGCTGCTTTCTGCTTGCATCCTGTGAAGACTAGCTTAGGAAATAGATAAACTTGCTACAGCTATGAGGATTCTAGATGTGATTTAGTCACCAAATAGTGTCAATAGCAATTCATCCTACCTCTTTGGGTCCTAAATTTCTTTACCTGTAGATGATCTCCTGGTTCCTTTTAGCTTGGTAGTTCTGCTTTCATTTCATTTCACAATGAAGATTTAGTATATATGTATACCTGCATAATTTAGTTTTAGAAATAATTACTTATAGCCAGATTTTTTTCCCCCCAGAAAACATCTAATTAACTGAACTTACATGTTTCTTTCTATTGGCATACTGATTATGTTTTCTGCCTAAATACAGTGTTAAGGTTTTCTTTTGTGTTCCTCTCTGCTAAACTTTATATAGATAAGCTTTAGACAGGGCATTCTGAGCACAGGTACCTTAGGAGTTTTACCTATATTAAGACTGCTGATTCAGTCTACATAGATAAAAGGTTCACAGACCAACTAAATTCAAGGAAGTAAAAGGAATAGTCAATTAAATACAATTAAATATTAAAGAATCCCTCAAACCCTTTGGAATTTATGAGATAATTCTGCATTTTTTTACTCATGTGCAATGAAAAATAGGGGTAGTTTGTCCTTGAATTTTAAGTTTCTTCATAACACAACTGCTGTCTAAAGTAATGTAATTATCTGTAAATTTCTGTTAAGAGTCTCTGACCTGCCCTGCAAAAGGTTGGCACAAACAAATTATTTCTTTAACTTAGCTATTTAAAATTATACAGTAAGGTGTGCATTTCAATTTAGCTAAAAATGAGACCTAATTAGAATGTCATAAAGTAGACAGAATGAGTGGGCAACATACATCTTAATCTGCTCTGTTTGCTGGAATTCCTAATTTCTGGATTGATCTCTTGAGCAATAGCAAGAGTTTGTTATAATTTACACTAGATTGTGTCTTTGTTAGTTTTCACTCTTACAAGATGTTCAGTTTTTGTAATGATACTGAATAAAGGGTTTCAAAAGTTTAGCATTCTACTTGGATTATGTATTTATATATACAGCATCTGTGTCACACATTGAATTAGGACAGCAATAGCAATGATTGCAGCACCCATGGCCCCAAAGCCTATAACTTAAGATGTCTTTGCTATTTCATCAATTTAGATTTAAATGATCTCGAAGTTTTCTTTTGTCTCCACAATCCTATGACTCAGTTCACAAGAGACACCATCTTTAATGCTTATGTGTAAATTCAGCCATGGCAACTTAAGCCTCTAAAGTTTCAGTATCCAGAACACCAAAAACCCTGTTAGAATGCAGTGAGAATATTTATATGTTGGTAAGAAAATGGAAAGTCAAGGATAATAAAATGCCTTTACTTAAAATATATGTATATTGGTTTAATTTCTCTATGTTCCCAGTGCTACTCCATATCATGGTGATTAAGAGGATTTTAAAGAGCGATTATAGAGAGAGAAGTAAGCAAAGAACCTTGAATTCTGTTTCTGAGAGCAGTTTATTTTCTGTCTTACTGGACTGTAGACTTGCAAGTCCAAAGATCTAATCCAGTGATAATGAGGGGCAGTTGTACATGTAATGAATTGGTAAGTGGCAACAGCAGAATTTATTATTCCAGCATTCTAGAAGCCTTAGTTTTGCAGCCCAGAACATTTCTTCTTTCCTACTTTAGTGCACAGTCTGCTCCCTCTCTTTACATAGGATCAGCACATGACTGAATGGGGTCAGAAAGCCCCATCCACCTGGCCATTGTGATTGGTTTAGATGTGACACATGACCCACGCTTGGCTAATGAGAGTCCTTGTCTAGGACTCGTGTATAGGAAAATTAATAAGAGAAACTGCTTTTGCTTCTGTGTTCCTGGAACTAAAAGGCTAGCTGACAATGGCTAACTTTATCAACCTATGGAATAAGCGTGTCTGCAATTGTCAGAATGAGGCCTACACAAAGAAAGACGAGAGGAAGGAAGAGAATTGGTGATGTTGTTTGAGATCTGGTTTCAGTTCTGTCTGATGTCAGCTCTAATAAGCCACTCCTTTTTTGTTTTAAGTTAATTTGTATATCTGTCATCTGTATCCTGACTAATGCAGACTTCAAACAGAAATATTAGAAAAAGCCTTTTGATGAAATATTACTTCATAAACATAAAAATACAGATGACATTGTTATGATGATAATAACTATCATTTATCAAGCATCTACTAGGTACTAAGCACTGTGCTCTCTCTCTCTTTCTCAATCTCTCTCTCTCTCTCTCTCTCTCTCTCTCTCTCTCTCTCTCTGTGTATATATATATTTTAATTTAGTTTTCACAACAACCTCTGTAGTACCTGTAATCAGTTAGCTATTGCTGGGTAATTGTCCCAAACCTTAGTAGCTTGAAACAATAAGAATTTATTTAACCAAGTCTATGGCTTGAGCAGGTAATCCTTCTGGTTTAGACCAGGCTCAGCAGATCTTAAATGAGCTTGCTTATGGGTCTGCAGTAAGTTGGCAGATTTCTGGGGATTGACTAGTTTAGGATGGCCTCCCTCATAGGTCTGGTGTTTGGTGGTTTTCTCAGCTGCTCCCACAGAGGTGACTGGATATGTGTCTCCAGAAGATTAGCTCAGGCTTATTCAGTGGGCCTTGCAGAGTTTCAAGAGAGTGAGTGGAGAGGTGAAGTCCTCTCAAGGTTAGGGGTGGGTGCCTGCACTTTGCCCCTTCTGCTGCATCCTACTGGCCAAAGTACAAGGCTAGCCCTGATTCAAGAAATGAGGAAATAGTCTCCACTTTTAATGGGAGGAGCTGAAAGTCAAAGGGGATAGATATAGGGAGTTATGAAAAAAAATGGGAGCACAACTAATTTACTGGAAAAGGTATTAGGTACATATACTTCAGAATATAAGAAATTTACTCAAGGCCACATGGCTAGGAAGCAGCAGAGACAGGATTTTGAGCCTTAATCATCTGATTGAAAATCTCACTCTCTTTCAGCATTTCTCTCTAGCTTTGCTGATTGATCTATGAAGTCCAGATGTCACAACTTAATTAGTTTCTAAAGTCTTACTCTTAGATCACTTTTGAATGACTTCTAAGTTATTATGAAGAGTTCTTCATTATAATAAAGGTATTAACTTTCTATGAATAGGTTATTCTCGAATCACACTTATAAGCATTTAAATTCATATTCATATCCATAACAAAATGAAGTTCAAATTGTCATTTTGCATCACAGCTAGATTTGAAATACCAGATGTTATTTTAAGACAATAGATAAAATAATTTATAGTATCTAGCAAATTCTTAAATGATACTTTTGGAGAAACAATGAGTTCAGGCAAATGGGAAACTGGAGTATGGTGAGATCTATGAACTTGGAAGAAGAATGCTGATAAACAGAAGAAAGAGGCAGTGGACCTCAGTCCTGTAGGATTCTAAGGAGAATAGTAGTCGCAGTGACTGTCATTTAAGTTGAGGAATCTTATAGCTTAGTGTGAAAGGCTTCATGCATATTCCAGAGACAACTCTCCCCAAGGTTCCACAAAAGGATAGAATATGGGGGACAGAGACAATACACACGGAGCCTGGTATTGCACTGCAAGACTCAGATGCCCCATATTGTGCCTGTTCTAAAACAATTTAGCTCAAGCCCTCCTTGCATGCCTAGCTGAGTGTTACATTTGTTCCTCTAGAACAGTCCGAAGGGTGTTGGCGGGAGAGGGTGGTCACACAGGCAGCTTTATCTCATGAAATTCAATGACTAAATGCACAATTACTATAAAGAAAGGAAGGTTAGCAGGGTATGGAAAGAAACAGATGAACACCTTCTGAGAACTGAACACTTGGGAACATCTCAGGGATCATTTGGCTTGAGGTGGGATGATTGGAACTAACATTTGGATTTAGGCATGAAGAAAGGGGAATGTTCAAATGGTTCAAATGAAGGAGGAGGTGAAAAAGGACAAGTAAGAGGACATCTATGGATAGGTAAGGAGAGCAGATGGTTTTATGACTTATAAGCTGGTGACTAGGGGAAAAGGTGATATGTACAGTTTTTAAGACTTTATATCTTTAACTTCTTTTCATTACATTGGTAAATTTGCCACGTTAAACACCAGAATTGGTTTTGATTTTAGAATCTGGTAGTCAGGAAAAGATGGGCTGTGAGAAGCACTGTAGTGTGTTCTCATCAGAGAAGGCAAGACAGGGCTCATACTCCCCGATGGGCTTCCTAAGCGATTTGTTTTAAGGTTTGTGCATTCTGTGTTCAGAAGCACAGAGAACCTTGAAATAGAGAATCAGTTGTTCCTCTTTTCTGTTAATCTCTGTCTGTATTCTGGCACTGGATGACTCTGCAAAGAGCGGGTGGCCATTCTGCCTAAGTCAAAGAAGTTTGGCCTGCAGTCAAAGCTGGGTCTCAGGGCTGTGAGACCTGACATTCCTGTATTACTTGTCTGTGAGATTTTGTCTGCATGTGACTGTCATCTGACTGCAGACCCTTTCCCTACATCAAAAGGGCGCAGATTTCTAACCACGAGAGTGAGAATTCTGAATAAGCCTGAAATCACTTTTCAACTAGAACCATTTGAGACAATAGATCCCATTTTATAATATTAAGAAAAATAACCCAAGGAAATTAAAAGAAAATAAATTAATGCCCATTAGATAAGATTAAATCTCAGAAAGGACCTCCAGCCTCCCTGCCCCCCAAAAAATGGTTTAGGTAAGGCAACTCCACATACTCATTTTTATTATTTTTAGGTGTCCTCACAGATTGTAAAGGACTTTGTCAATTTATAATCCCTTATTTATTTTTTATGCTTACAGCAACTGGTCTTCCTAGGTGGTCTCCCATTCAAGTACTAACCAGGCCCGATGCTGCTTAGCTTCCAAGATTAGACAGGATCAGGCTTGTTCAGGGTAGCATGGCCATAAACACCACACACTCATTTTATGCTTTTAAATTACAGAATTGAACTGTAGAAATGACTTTGTTGATAAATACAGAGGAAGGAGCATCCAATGCAATAATATATCTTGCATTTGCTCAAAGTACTGAACAAATTAGAGCAAATTTTATAGAGTTTGGAATTTTATTGGGTTGTGACAAGTACTGAAAGAAAATCAGATTGTTGGGTCTGCAAATAATATTTTTTTGTAGTGATTGACCAATCCCCTTCTTCTAAACCTTTAATTTAAAAGGGGAGGAAAAGTAACCAAATATGAAAGCAATTTCACATTCTTCACTTTGAAGATATTGGAAAGATCAGGACAGTTTTTCATCTTTGGTGACTTAGACATGCTTATAAAAATAAAATATAATCTAAGATCTTCTAGACTATTATTATTGATCTAAGTGTTTTTCTTTACAAACATACAGGCACCCACTCCACCAGTATTGCTGCTTACAAAGAGATATCTTTGTGACCTTATTTAGAAATAGAGTCTTAGCAGATATAACTCAATTAAGGATCTTGAGATGAGATCATTCTGGATTATCTGGTGGGCCATAATTCTGATAACAAGTGTCCTTATAAAAACACATAAGAGAGACACACAGGAAGAGAGAAGGCTCATTTTTTTGTTTTGTTTTTTACTGATGTCCATTTTCTGTCCTAGGAGCTGATCCAGGATACCACATTGCGTTAGTTGTCATGTCTCCGTGGTCTCCGCTGGTCTGTGACAGTTTTCTAGTTTTTTCATGTTTTTCATGACCTTGATGGTCTTGCACAGTACTGGTCAGATATTTTGTAGATTATCCCCCTCTGTGGATTAGTTTGCTATTTTTCTCATGATTAGACTAGGTTATAAGTTCTGGGGAAGAATACCACAGAGGTGCAGTCTCCTCTTATCACATCGTAAAGGACTGTACATCCACATGATTTATTTCTGCTGATGTTAATCTTCATCACTTAGATAAGGCAGAGTTTTCAGGTTTTTCTATTCTAAAGCCACTGTTTTCCCTTTCCGTATTCTGTTCTTTGGAAACAAGTTTTTAGGTCCAGCCCACGCTCAAGAAGGTGGGAAACTAAACTATTCCTCCTTGGAGTGGATAAGGAGGGAGTATGCGGAGTATGTAAGATTTGGAATTTTTCTGTAACAAATAGCCTTCCTTCTTTTCTTCAATCATTTACTTATATCAGTACTGATGTATATTTATTATATATTTATTTATAATCCAATTCTACATTATTATCTAAGAGCACATTATTTTGTTGCCCAACTTGTTCTAGCTTTTTATGCCCCTTATTATTATTTTTTATTACATTGTGTGATATTGGTTTAAATTTTCTTCCCCCCTGCCCCGCCTCCATTAGTACTCTATTGCTGCATAACAAATTACCTCAAAACTCAGTGGCTTAAAACAACAAACATTATTGTCTCACAGTTTCTGTGGGTCAGGAATCTTGGTGTGGCTTACCCGGGTGCCTTTGGTCCCTCACAAGGCTGCAGTTGGGGTGTCATTTGGAGCTGTAATCTTCGCAAGCCTCCACTGTGGAGGGTCTGCTTCCCCGGCTGCAGTACCTGGTGTTGATAGTCCTCAGGTCCTTGATGACTGTTTGATGGAGATATCAATTCCTTGCTATCTAGGCAAGGGACAGTTACAGAACAGCTTACAACATGGCAGCTGGCTTCCCTCAGATCAAGAGAGTGAGAGAAAGTGTCCAAGATAGAAATCACAGTCCTTTTGTAACCCATTCTTGCAAGTTACATCCTGTCACTTTTGCCATTTTGTATGTGTTACAAATGAGTCATTGGTCCAGCCAGACTTAAAGGGTGAGTGTGGGGATTATAGAAGGGCATGAATACGAGGAGATGGGAATCACTGCAAGCCATTTTAGAGGCTGCCCCCCACATCTTCTCACTTCAATTAATTAGAAGGGGCAGAGGAAGAGGAAGAGGAAACTTTAAAATGAAGCCACCGATTGATTAAATGTGTTGCCTGTAATAACTTTTGACATAGTGTCACATACTACATTGTGTCTACCTCTTATTATTATTGGTCACTTGTACATTTAGGAATATATGGTAGCTTCAAGCCGAATATGACATTTCTGACTCCAGGATATGATCTACCTGAGATTTTTAGAAAATGTTTTATCTTAATTAGATAGCACCTTACAGGCCATTTAGGCTCAACCACCTGAACGTCACTTCTACCAGGTGTCATGTGAACAGAAGAGGAACAGTTAGTAATTGTAATTGAAGCTAAATGTAATAGCTTTCATAATCTTGTTGTTCACATTGAATTCCATAAAAATTGTATTATGAAACAATTATGAAGAATTATTGAAAAAGGATATCATTAATTCTTCCATTTGTATTCAACTCATCTTTAAATTAGGTCCACCCACCTTAAAATAAAATTGTTTCTTCCTGAACATGAAAAAAATAATTCATGTTCCCTGCAGAATACTTGAAAATGAAATATTTCAGAAAGAAAAACAATAAAAGCCACTCCAAATTATATACCATAGCATTAATATTTTGATGCATAAAATTTCCACATTTTTATACATATTTATATAAATATATTTAACACCATTGGTATCAAATTTGTGGACTATTTAGAGATATATTCTGAATATTTTCCTATGTAAATAATTATTTTAACAAGGACCCTCTTGACTCACTATTATTGTCTCTGAAATTCCTAGTTTCTGTTCTGTGGACACTTCTGCACTCAACCAATAAACAGGTATTGACTGCTTACTATTGGCCAGGCACCATGTTGATAGCCCAGTGAGAGGGAGCCTGGCACAGGGGAGAGCACCAGCCAGGAATTGGGAAAGCTCAGTTTCTGTTCCACTTCTGCTACTAACTGGCTCATGTTTTTGGACAAAAAAAACAAACAAACAATAGCTAACATAGCTAACTAGCACATAGAATATTTACTGTGTGCCAGCTATTGCGCAAAGCCCTTTACTTCTACTCTCATGTTCAATTACAACACCTCAATGAGATAGATACTATTTTAACCATACTCATTTTATAGAAGAAAAGATAGAGGCCACAGAGATTAAGGAACTTGCCGAAGGGCACATAGCTAGTAGGTAGTGGAGCCAGAATTTAACCTTGGTAGCTGATTCCAGAGCTTATGTCCCTAACCACTACTCTATAACTTTGAAGTTATTACTGTGAGCACTTCAGGTCTCTGGTCCTTAGTTTCCTCATTGGCAAAACATAGAAGATGAGGATGAGGTATAATACCTGCACGTAGAGTAAATTCTTTGCAGGGAGGTATGTATTTCAATGCAGGAGGAGAATATGGTTGAATAATACCTTTGAGATTTATTATTTTATTTCTTTTGGCACTTCTTTCCTCTCCCCATTGGAGCAGATGGTTAACTCTCAGCTTATCACCCCAGGGAAGGGAAGTGACTAGAAAATGCCTCTCCAGAGTTGTGTTCCAAACCCTAAGTCCTTAGTGGACTAAATATTTTGGCTCTCGATGAAATATTTAGAAGAAGTAGGAGGAGGAGGACAGGGCTAACCCCAAAATTAGAGAAAGATTTACTAGATTGAGGGGTGAGAAAGGGAACTTACCTTGAGCCTCAAAGAAGGGCTCCAAGCCCTGGTACCTGAGTGTAGCTGGAGGAATGGCTAGTAGAATACCTGGCCAGTGGGGCCAACACAGCCTCTCATATTCCTATGCACCAGGGGCCTTGAAGCAGCGGTTTCCCACACTGGGATGTCCAGACCCTACCTTATTGCACCTTTCCTAACATGTGAGTGTTCACGTTCTCTTCATCTTCTGCACTGAGCAGTCTACATGGCACTTTCTGGTCAGACAGCTCTCTCTGCTTCTTTTACGCCAGGCTAGAGGAGGTAGGAATGTTCTGTGCCTGTATACCATGCTAGGAAACAGAGTCTGTATGAGGCTATTTGTGGCCCATCTGCCTCAATGTACTTCAAGGTCAATCTCTTTGAGACCCTAGTATCTCTCTGGATTCTCACTCTGATAACAGGTACTGGGACTTCCAGGTCTCCTTGGCAGAAACCTTAATGAGGCTCGTAGAAGCATAAGAGCATGTAAAAAGAAAAAAACAATTTTTTTAAGAACTGAAAGGTCTACACATTTGCATACATGTACTGGAAATTCTCTGTGGATCAACCTCCCTGTACTCCATGGACTCATGAACAACCAGTGATGGTCAGAGGTCCATAGGTCACTCTTATTGAGGTAAACTTAATCATTTTAATAATAATAGCACTTTGGGCATTCCAGATGAGTTTCTGGAGATGAAGAATTTAGGCTCTGAGAAGTAGACAAGTTTTCCTATAGTATGATATCAAGAAATGTCACATCAAGCTCCTGCTAAAGACCCTCAATCACATTGGTCTCTACTTCTTCTGAATCTAGTATGACCATGGTCTGCATTAACCTGCCACATAAAGAGCCATGTATTATTCAGGGGTTTGGCCATAAAATCAACACTTAAAGCAAAAATTAACAGTGAAAATTACCTTAAAACTTTCTAAATATTCACTTGAGCTCCATACAAAGTAGAAGCCTTGTGTTTAAGGACAGTGTAGTATTTTAAAAAGTTTCTTTGAATTCTGGAATCACATTCAGTATGGTGAGATGCGCACACCATTTGAGGTTCATTGAGGGAGAGCACTTTATATCTCTCAGATTAATTTTAATTTGAGATGTAAATGGAATGTGGAGCAAAGATGTATACATTATTTATTATATTATTATAGTTCTCTTCCTTTTGGCAGAGCAAGTATAAAATATGTTAGACACAGTTGAAGGTACTAAGAGACATCCAGGAACTTGATCTCAAGGGATATTCAATTCCACTCCTGAGATAATGAAATAGTAATGTAAGAAGTAAATAGCTGTATAGAAGTTTCACAATGGTCTCTCATTGTCTCTTGGTTCTGGATCATTCACTGTGGCTTTTTCTTAGGTTTCAGTGTTGGAAATGTGTTTACCAATACTCCAGGTCTACATTCTTCCAGGTTATGTGCAATAGAACAGAGTTTGCCTTTGTCAGCAGTTCTAGAACATCTTGCATCTCATTGGATCTGATTGGTTCACATGCCCATTCTAAACTCATCATAACCACAAAGAGGGGGAGGATGGAGAGTGGAGAAGCTAAAATATTATTTTTTGGTGGATTATTCTTTAATTTTTGTATACCCTTGGAGACAGGGCTGGAGTTAACTTCACTATGAGTGTCTGGACAGAATGAAGAAGTTTCCCAGAGGAAAATCAGGGCAATGCAATCAGGAAAAAAAGTGAGTAGACACTTGGTAGAGGAATAGCATTCTTAAAAAAGTTAAATATGTTGGAAATTTCTGGGCAGAAGAATGATATTTCATAGGGTGCATTGTAAAGCCTTAGACAGTGGTATAAGGGAGATATGATGGATGAGAGAAGTCAGAAAGAAGCAAAAGGCTAAATGAATGGCATTAAATTCAAGGGACAGGGGAGAATTGCACTCTGGGTCACGGATAAAGAATAGAATTCAGAGGTAGGCAGTGAGGAAAGACTTAACTTCTGGGTCCCTGTTTGAATTTTGTTGCAAAGTTCTTTTGTATTTATCTGTCAATCCTAGGCCCTTTCTCTTCTGGAGTGTCTGCAGAGAGCCTGAGACCTTAAGGGTAGCTCAGCAGAAGAGCTGACATCTAGATGAAGGATTTTACTTAAGTATGATAAAATAATGTCTAGTGTTCATTGTTGGAGAGAAAGTGGTTATAAATTCTCAATTTCTCTTTTTCTCTCTCTTTTCCTGATTAGGGTGACTCTTTGAAAACCATGTTGAAAAAGGACAAAATTATGTCCCCAAAAGATCACTGGAGCTTTCTCCTATATTTTGTGTAACACAAAAATGAGATTAATTGGAAAATGGTAGAAGTGAAGATATGTTTTACATACTTTAAGCAAAGGCCAGCTTTAATATAGAGCATTTATATCCTTCATTCTGAAAACAATAATGAACTGATTTATATATTACAAACTTTAGTTGCTACTTAAAACCATGAAATTATCCAATTGAGTTCTTACACCACTACTTTAAACATTTGTAAAAGGTAAAAACAAGAAATTTACATTTTATATATTATTATGTGAAACAATTTCTTAGCAAGGTCTATATTATTGCATTTAGAAATATGTTATTATTGTGTTGGAATTGGCAGCAACTTAGAATAGACCTTTTATTTAAAAAAAATTAAGAATGGAGCTTCTTTTCTATGAGAGTGTTGGTTAGTCTTGCATTTGTTTTGGAGATGTAATAGCTGCCATATGTTACACCTATTAAATGAATGATGTAATTTAGGCTGCATGTTGTCCTGCCAACTGCTCCATGCTGCCTCCTTACTTTTAGTGCTTATTACTCCAATATGTCCATATATCACCCAGCAAGCAGCAGCTTCTTATACAATCATGTTAGTCCTTGAGCCCTTAACCCCATCCATCACCTATATAGGTTCTATCTCCTTCCCTCCAGAATTGAAACTAATGAAAAATAATGAAAACTAATGAAAAATAAACCTCGGAAAAGGGTGTGCTTGCAGGATCATAGTCAACCCAATATTCTGGTTCATGGATGGAAAACCAAGGTGTGGGTTAATACTTAAGACAAAAACAAAATGTACAATTAAGAGAATTCAGTCTTCTCTGTGACATAAAGACAGAAAAATGCTTTTTCTTTTGTGAAACATTAGGTGGTACATTTCTCCACCCTGGTGAGCAGAATGATGCAATGAGTATGATCAGAACAAAATAAAGCTACTTTTCATATAGTGTATCCCTTTGCTCTTGCCACCTCTGATAGTTTTTATCCAGGAAGTTGAAAAGTTTAATCTAAGTATCTCAGATATTTATGTATCTATAACTCATAATAGGGAAACAGAGGACCAAAATTGCTTAATGACTTGTTTCAAGTTGCCATTTAGGTATCAGTTTTTATTAGAAGGAAACTTATAAATATTAAAAGATTATATTGGGAAAAATCCATTTTCAGTGATTCCATAAGTTTAATTGAAATCTATTTCTTACCAAACTAAATTGCACTATGCTACAGTTACCTTAGGACTGTTTTTACTACCCTTTTGCAGTGAGTAAATCAACGAGATTTCTTTTTAGCATTTTAAAGGAATCCTAGAATTTGCTACTGTGTAGCTTGGAAGACTTAATGTCTTTTTATTGTCTTTTGTATTCAAATATCAAGACTATTGATTTTAACTCAGTACCCTAATATACCTTTAATATGGCAGATTTCTTTTTGATACTTTATATCTTAATATATTTCAGTGTTCTATGTTTTTTTTTAAACTAAGATTGGAGAGATAATTTTGTTTAATTTACACCTTTCATGGTCCAGCAGGCTCTAAAATTAATCCTTTCCTTTACAAGGAGTGCTTAACAGTTGTACTCTTATGTAACCTGTTGGCTGCCACTTGTCATCTTAATGGACTTCCCCATTTCCTACTGTTTTACAGTCTGTCCTTTTGGCATCTTAAAACTTCCTGCACTCTTCCTCCCTTGGTAAGTGTATTGGTTTACTAGGGTTTCCATAACAAAATACCACAGACGGAGTGTCTTAAGCAACAGAAATTTGTTTTCTTACAGTTCTGAAGACTATAAATCTAAAATTGAAATGTCAGCAGGATTGGTTCCTTCTGAGGGCCAGGAGGAAAGAATTTGTTCTAGGCCTCTCTCCTTGGCTTGTGGATAGTCATCTTCTTTATGTATCTTCACGTTGTCTTGCCCTTGTATGTGTCTATGTCCAAAATTCCTCTTCTTGTAAGGATATTGGTCATATGGATTAGGGCCCAACCTAATGACCTCATTTTAACTTAATTACCTCTGTAAAGACTCTTCTTCCAAATACAGTCTCATTCTGAGGTACTGGAGGTTTGGACTTCAACATATGAATTTCAAGGTGACACGATTTAGCTCATAACAGTGGAAAGAAGAACACAGAAATGTTTGATGTCACATAGCGTTTCAAGGGTATTGAGATTCCATGGATCTCAAAAATATGGATTTTAATTATTAGGCAAGAAACATATGGATATGTTGCATAGTGATATTAGTCTTTTAGCAGTAAGAATGCTGCTCTGGTAGGATTTAGCCCCCGCCCCCATGTCAAGAAATCAACGCAAGCTGAGTTAGCAAATGTGTGGGGAATAGTGATCCTAAAGCAGATGGAGAAAGACATCTTTTAGAGCCTTGCAAAACAAATGGTAACAAAAATTAAATATTATTTGTAATCATGTAGGGGTATTATAACACACACATAAACTAACACTCACCCATCTTTAAGTTTCAACATGGTATTATTGTATTGCATATGTGCTATTTTACGGGAATCAACAATGTAATTTTTCTGTTGTTTTTAGGCTTTAAGTGTAGGAAGATATTCTTAAATAATTATAAAAGATTGTATGATAATTCCAAAATAGTCAAACAGATCAGAAGCTATATCTTTGGAATTGTATAAAATAGAACTATATGAAGAATCATGTATTACTAGAAGACAGATAAGTTCTGTAAATAGCTAAACAGAAGCTCTGTGAATAGCTTTTGACTTTTAATGCCATTCTTTCCTCCTCTGAATCAGAAGTTGTGATTAAACTAGAGATCTGAATGCTTTTTCATCATGACCTAGTGAAAATGACATAGGAGAAGGTTGGTGGGTGGTTAAATTCTAGAGATGAAAGTCAGCCTGGGGGTTGATCCTGGGGATTTTTTGCCAAGTCAAATATATGTCTGTCTGCTTTGATCGCTAGGTATTAAGTTAATTCTGAGGACAGCCCAGGAAGTAAGGCCCTGTATAGGGGGAGAAAAGGGTGTAAGGGAGATGCCTCAGCCTCTTCCTCCATGGAAAGTGACCTGGCCTTTTCAGTTGTCACTCTGGATTAAAGGTGCCAGACCCGATCTGCCATGGGCTGGATCTACTCCCATAGTGGTCACATTCCGAGGAGGTTTGCAAGGAGAGAAATGAGGGCACCAAATAGCTCCCCTCAGCTGCTTTTCCCAAAGGTTCTCAAAAAGGCTGGCATGTCATATATTCAAATTTCAAATGCTCCTTTAATAGCATACATTTCTTCGTGCTGCCCATTTTGCTTCAATTAGTTCTGGGTAAGGATTATATTACACTGGAGTGTTTTTAGCTGGGTCTTAGAATTTCCTATATTAATCTGCTTGCATTTCTTTAGAAGTCCAATTTTGGGAGTTACATTTAAAATAGGGTGAGTTTACTTTAGAAACAATGGGGATTACTGTCAAGTGTTTTCTTTCTAAGCAGAATTTTCTTGAGCTCTTGTAATGGGCAGTGCTCACTCATATGCTTAAGTCTAGAAATTGCTGTTTCACTAATGGGTAAAAACTGGGTAGCTTATCCCTTTTCTCAGAAAGTATTAGTGATTTCCTGTGGGAGGAAAGAAGTAGAAGAAAACCCTTTCTGCACTCTTCCCCAGTTTCCCATGTTATTTTTTGTGGCCCAAAGAGAGATGCATCCTGTTCTCCGTTCCCAATTTATCACTTCCTCTCTTATATTCAATCCCTGCACACCCACAGGGACCAATTCTCACTTGTACTGTTTTTATTGTGAATTTAATTTATTTCTATAATCCTTCCAAATGACTCAAAAAAGTGGATGTATATGTATTCTTAGAAGTGTCATCTCACTTGTTTTTAAATTATAACACCAAATGGAATTTTAATCAACTTTCCTAGGTAAGTTAAATAAAAAGTTTGGTTACAAACCAAGAGTTATAGCTACTGCTTTCAATAATGGGGAGAATATTATGGTTGTAAATGATAATTTTTTTATAGGTTAGGGAATGGAATAATCTAAAGCCTCTCTCCTGTCAGTTTTATCCATGACATGAGTATATCAATTCTATGTGTACATTCTTCAAATTCTCAAGAGTCTTTGCTGAAGGGAGAGGCCAGTCTTATTGTTTGTGTGTGCTATCAGTCCTTGGGAAAATGGTAGCTATCCTAGACTCTTGTATTGACATTTGGGGGCTTTTTTTTTTCTCTCTCTCTCTTATTTTTTTTTCTTGAAAATCAAGTTAGGCATATGCTAGAGTCAGTGACTATGTTAGACTACACAAATTCAGAGGATAATTGGTAGAATATAGTAAGGATTTTTTTATGAAAGTCTTAGGAGGAAGTATCTGCTTATTTTTTAGAGCACATACTAAATGAATTAGCTAGAAACAGGTTGGAAGAATAGGCATTTATTTCTCTGGGTACTATGTGAGGGTAGAGGACTGAAAGCAAAATATTTACAGGCATGTTGATTGATCAGCGAGCCAGTTGGAGGGTGTTGCTAAGGTAGACTGAGATCTCCATTTTGATTGATGGTAACCATCCTCAAGATGGTAGAAACATGAGAGAGGAGACTATACTTTTGTCCTTTTTGTAGGGCCAATTTCCCTTTACATATCTATCAATTAAGCCATTCAAAGAGAGAAATTCCAAAGAGATATGCACATAGGTCTTCAAAAAGACAGGGACAGTCCATTTAGAAGCAAGTGCTTTTAATATCTTCCCTTGTTAGGTCTCCCTAAGTCAACTAAATTGTTCGTTACTATTGCCACCTGTGTAAAATGGCTTAACCTGGTAAACAACCACTTCCTTAGAGGGATGAGGAAAAGGACATAAACAGTGACGTAGAGAGGCTTTTGAAAAGTAAGTGAAGCTAGTATAATCTATCAGAAATGTATTAATCATTTATTGGACTCAATAAATTTCTTGTCTTCAAATGAGCTGAGGACCCACAATGTTGCTTGGACTGTGAGAAAAATTTATTGGAAGTTCAACGTATCAAACTAGCATTAACAGTTCAATAAAGATGTTTTAGGCAAATAAAAAGTACAGAGAAAAATATATCGGGGAGAGGGCTGTATTACATAGACAGAGCCCTGGAGACCACCAGGAAGACTAAAGGGGCAAGTGCAGGTTAGTGCAGGGCAGCCTGACAGAGAGGGAGCCTTGGAGTGGAAGGGGAGACGCAATTCCTCATCCAGAACCTGGGGAACGGTTGAGATCCCAGACTTGGAACCATAAATCTCTCGGTATGATACAAAGTCAGAAAATAATAGACTAAAACCTGGGGAATCTGAATGTTTGAAGAATAGGCAAGGGGGTCACTAGGCAAAAGGGGTGACTATGCAGCCAAAACCTGACAGTGAAATAAAGATGCCAACCTACTAAACCTAATGATCATGCAAACCTATGTCTGTGTCTCACAAGATTATGAATGGGAAGTGGGTCTGGCATCCAATCTCACTGTAACTGGGGTACAGCCATATCCCACTATTAGCTAGGGAGGAAGCCTTGAAATGGGGCATGGACACTGCCGCCCTCATTGCTTCCCTAGAGTCTGAGGGCATAGCCACTTTGTCAGCATTCTTGAAACTGTAATTCTGTCAGGATTACATTTGTTAAACATAGTCAGTTTTTACCTAATGTGAAAAATAATTGGAAAGAAAAACGTGTCATTTGCTTGTTTCAGTAAGAGGCAGTAAGAGGATATCTGTATTGGCCATTAGGGAAAATCAATGCACAGAAGTGTTGATAGCAGTGATTCTCGATGTGGGGGTGAGGGGGAGGTATTTTGCCCCAGAAGAACATCTGGCAATATCTGGAGATGTATTTGATTGTTAGGACTATAGGAGAGCATGCTACTGGGAGAGGCCAGGGTTGCTACTAAACATTCTACCATGCACAGGAACCCCTACTCCTACCCCAACAAAAAATTACTAGGTTCAACATGACAATAATGCAGAAGTTAAGAATCTCTAGTCTAGAGGCACATAGATGGTTCAGCTGAAAACAAGGGAAAGGCATGGGTCTTACCACCAGGCCTGGCGCAGGAAAGGGGTGAAGACCCTAAGGGTGGGTAACGGCTAGGAAGTGAATAGTATCTGCAGCGAGGGAATGGGGTGGGGTAGAATAGAGTGGGGAATATTTGGAGAAATGTTTTTTATTCCTTAACAAATCTATCTAGAAGAGAAACATCTGTTACTTTAGAGGGAGAGTTAATTTTCTCCCTGTTCCTTTTCTAGAGGGATCTGTGGTCAAGACACTCGCTTACATGCTCACTTTTCACCATCTTCAGAGCTAGAAGCAGGAGATAAGATCTCCTTTCTCTTTTGGGTCTCCTCTACCTTAAGAAAAATCTTCCCTTGACATTGCTCTTTCCTCCAACTATCATTTGATTCTCTACTTCCTTTAATGGCCACTGAGTGGTTTATGCTTAGTGCCTCCATTTTCTCTTCATTATATTTGACTGAGTCCACGCAGTGAATGTTCATCACTGCCTTCCACTTTGCTCTACCCAGCATCATTTAATGGTCCTTATTCCACTTGTTTCTCTCTGGTTGTTGACACTGTTGTCTATACATATTTTCTTAAAATTCTTTTCTTTCCTTTACTTATCTACACACTTCTGGCTTCTCTTTTTCATGCCCAAATTCTTTTCTTGCCCTGCTTTTTTTTCTAGCCCAGTGCCTACTGGTCTTCATAGCTATTCCTTCAGTCCTTCTTTAAAATATTTTGCTGGTAATGTCACCTCTTCACGGACCTTCATCAACTCACTGTGGATAATTCTTATATCTTAAATCACCAGTCCTGTTTTTACTTGTAAGTTATAGACTGCTAGTGCCAATCTATTGGACAATTCCACTTCACTTGGAGTGAAGTGAAATTGATCTCCAAATATTTGAATACAAAGCTGATCATATACATTTTTTTTTTCAACTAGGGGGTTACATGATGCTTTTGAGATACTCTCAGGACAAAACTCTTCTGACCTATTTCTGGCTTGCTTCTTTGGTGCCTGACTTTTCTTGTATCTCCTGAACTAGATTTGCCTTAAGACTTAGAATTTCTGCTCCAGCGGGAAGATACATTTTTCCCCAATAAGTGAGCATCCATTACCCACCATATTACTTACCCAGAGTTCCAGTTTACTGACCCTATACCTGCCTCATTTCATCCATACAAGTATATTGTAGATGAATTTCCACCTTGATTAGCTTGGATTTCACAGTCTCTCACTAATGTGGGAAGCTCACAACTCATAAGTTAATTTTTTTTCACCACTTGCTATGCTATCTCTCCTGGGTAATGTTTGTATTTAGTCAAGAGTCTCTGCTTCCTTGGATCAAAGAGTGGAAGCTATGGAAATTTCTGGTTCTGCAGTAGAGAGAATCTAGTGAGCAAAAATAGAGAAAGGGGCACAGAGGCCTTTTGGAACTTTTAAAATCACACGATGCTGGCAGCTGCTACATGTAAACTTGACTCTGGTGTACTTACTGTCTCTTATGTTTAAATCATCCTGCCTCATGTGGCAATTACCATCCTACAGAGCAAGAGCAGTGGGATCTTGAGAGCTTGTTAATAAGAGTGAAAGAAAAGGATATGAGATGGAAAGAAGTAGAAGGAAATTAAACTGATTTCCAGGGTTTCCTTATGCTAGCTCTCATGCAAATAATTTAATGTCTGATGTGCTTTACTTTAAGTACAGTTTTGAAAATTTGATTGAAATGAATTTTTGCGAATTAAGTGCTATTTCAAATCTACTGTTTAAAACTCACTTTGGTAAATTTGATTAGGTTGCAAAGAGTGCTTAAAAAATAATCATATTTCTATTTCATGGAAGCTGTACCTTTTAATATTAGATTTGATTGCATTTATTCCAACTTTGATTTCAAAATCCTTTGTCCAGGAAAATAATTTCTATTCTGCCACTGGTCAGTAGTTATATTAAACTGATTGCCTGAAGTTGATCCAAAGAGAATTTAAAAATTTTATCTTCTGCTTGTTGAAAGTCAGAATAATCAATTTAGGCTAAAATTAGTACTCTGTAGCCTAAATCAGGCAAACTACACCAAATCTTTAGCAGACATTAATTTCTTTTTGTGCTGTTACATTTCATTCTTTAATGTCATGAAGCTTCTTCCTTTCTACTAAGAAAAATTTATTGGATTTTTTTTTATATTTTTAAAGTTAAGTAAGGGAAAATAGTGAGAGTAATGAGAAAGGTGGTATTATATTTAGGCTACACTAGGTAGACATTTACCTCAATATTTGATTAATTCATAAAGAAGGATATTAACAAGGTCAGAAATTCATGTAGTTTGGAAAGATGTATAATTTGTTTTTCCTAGAATTTTAACTGTATTTCCTAAAACATTGCTTATAGGGGAAAAATCAAGCTAGAACTAGTCATCAACAGCATGGGTATGCCTTAGAGTTGGTAGAAAAGTTCAGTAAAGATATCTAAAACACCAGTAGTAATTCAGTTTAATTAAAATTTTTTCTTCATAGAACTTCAGACTAGATCCTGTTGTTACTGTGGGTTGATATTTGGCAGAAAAAAAACCACCACATTTCACCCAACAATGAAAAAATTAGAAGGTTTTTGTTTTATTTGTTTGTTTTCTATTTCTGTGGCACAGCACTGTTGGAGATAACATTTTATCCATCTCAAAAACTGCTATTTATAAGGCAGGTGAAATTCTATTACTGCCAATTTATAGAAGCATGAATTTTGTAATGGCAAAAGCAAAGCTGAATGTAGCCAGTAGGTAGCCCTGTTTCTGATTATTTCATCTTGCAGAAATGTCACTAAAGTATAATTTCTCTATTTTGTTTAGAAATTATATGGTGTGCCTAGGTAAAGTTAGCAGAGTGCCACATCAAGGCTTCAAATAAATTTCGAGGGCCTGAGGAACAAGTGAAAAGGAAATTCCACATTGCATTCTAAGTCATCAGGATTTGTTTATTCCTGTGTTTTTAAATTAATATACTAGCAAAGCTTCAGTTGCATGATAGAAATATCAGTTATTTTCACATGAGATCTTTTTTTTTTTCCTAATGTGAAAAATTCAGCCCTCAGTGTCAGAACTGTCCTCTTCAGGTCCACATGAAAACATCTATGGGTAATTGTTTGCCAAGTACTGACAGAGTTCCACATTTCTCTCTCACATAGTCCATTCTTCCTTAGGGTACCCAAAATAATCTTTTACAAATTTTAATCAGGTCATATCATCCTGCTTAAAAATCTTTCAATGGCTTTTAGTCCAATTCAACTTAAAATAAAATGCATACCCCGTATTATGACCTATCACACTCTACACCAGCAGTTTCTAGTCATTTTGGTCTCAGGACCACTGTATACTCTTTAACATTGTTGAGGATACTCAAGAGACTTTTAAATATGAGTTAAAGCTATTGTATTTATTATATTCAGAATTAAAACCGAAAATTAAAAACATACTTATTTATTAATTTATTTAAAAACGATATACATGTAACATTTTTAATGAAAAAATAACTATTTTTTAAAACAAAAAATTATTGAGAATTGCATTGCTTTACGTTTTACAAATTTCTTTAGCATTTAGATTAATAGAAGGTAGTGGGATTCTCACATCTACTTGTTTCATGTATTACACAAGCACATATGCTTTGCCTCAAGGACCTTGTTTGGGTCATAAACCATTGTGTAAAGTTTTCTGTTGTTGCTTTACAAATTACCCCCACACTTAGCACTTTAAAACAGCAAACATTTATCTTACAGTTTCCGTGGGTCTTACAGTTATAGAATCTGGTGTGGTATAGCTGGGTGCCTCTGGTTCAGGATCTCTCTGGGGGCTGGGTTGAAGGATTTGCTCTCAAGCTCACTGCTGTGGTTGTTGGCAGGCCTAGATGATCTACTTCTAGGGCTTCCTGGCCTTTTTTTAGGGAAGGGAGGAGGGAGAAGGAGAGAGAAAAAGAAAGAGAGAGAGAGAGAGAGAGAGAGAGAGAGAGAGAGAGAGAGAGAGAGAGAATCTAAAACAGAAGCCACAGTATTTTCATAATCTAATGTTGGAAGTGCCATGGAATCACTTTGTCATTTCTGTTGATTAGAAGTGAGTCAGTAGGCCCAGCCCACATTCAAGGGGACTCATGTTATTACACAGGGTGAATAACAGTGGGTAGGGATCACTGGGGGCTGAGGTTTGAAGCAGAGAAAATGATCTGAGGCAAAAATGGGTCCATACTCTGGCCTGGGAGTGATCATGATGCCTGGTTTCGGCCAGGGAATGTGTGCTGGGTGCTGCTGAGAAAGACTTTTTTTCCCCAATGAGAGAAGGATGCATCTCCCCATGTTCTTTGTCTTTGAAAATGAAGTGGAAACGTGCTATTTGGATCTTCTGTATCCACTCTATGACCATGAAGAACAAGAGAATTATAGAGACAGCTTAAAGTCATCTGATTATCACCATGAGGAGAGAGATGGAAGTGTAAGCTGCTGATTGAGTTGGCTGTTGAAGGTTGTCACTTACTTTCCAGTCCCTGTTGTTGGTGAAAACTATACTTTATCTCAACTTTTCTTTTTATTAGATATTCATGAAAAAGTCCTAGCTTTTATTATCAAATTTTATGACATATAAATAGACTATATGACTATATGACATGTAAGTTTGCTATGAACTTTTGCACAATAATCCAATTAAATACTGTATTTATTGGTAACCAGGTTATCAGATTCTTAATCTTAGTAGTCTTTCCAGTAACTGTACAATCTGAAGTAATAACTAGTAATGACATTATTTTAATGTGAATTTTTTGACAGAGCTGGGAATCCAATTTTATCTTGAAATCTTGAGTTGAGTCTTACTTTTGGTATGTTCAGAATTGCCAATTACACTTTCAAGTCTTGATACTATGGGAGAAATCTTCAAGTGTCCCTTTTGACCAACCTCTCAGGCCTGTTTGGGACCCACTGCCTTTTTAAAAACCACTGTTTTGTCTTTACTTGGTGAGGCCCAGGAAGCAGTTAATACTTATTAAACAAAGTTAAGCAGAAGTAAACCCAAACTCAACTTGTGGAAGGTGTGAGTCATGCTAGTGGAACGGAGAGAGGGAGAGAGAGAGGGAGAGGGAGAGGGAGAAGGGGAGATTGTATCTTAGATCACGTTTCCTAAAAGAAGAGCCTAAGACAGGGATTTAGGTATATGTGAGTTTAGGAGGAAGTGCTTTTCAGGATGGATCTGTAAGGGGGTGAAGGAAGCAGGATGGGGAAGGCAGACAAGTAAAGCAGTGACATGGCCTCAGATAAAGTCTAGTCATAGCCTGATGCACAGGGGGCTCTGGGGTATAAGTGATCCAACCTCCAGCTGTCCTCCCTTGAGGCAAGGGGACCAGAGTCTGCACCCCATATCAGCCAATCACTGGCCACGCCCTGGGGAAGGGATAGTGGAGTGATGCTGGTGATTTAATTTTTCAGGCATCTCCAACTGAGGCAATGCTTGGGAGAAGGTCATAGGTGTAAGTTGTTATAGCAACTTCAGAAGCTGGGAGATGGACATATCAACCCGTAAAGGAGATCTGGGAGAGGCAGCAATAACGTCTACTACAATTACTTTTGGGTAGGAACCTGAACTTTGAGGAAAGAGTTAAATTCAAGTCAAAACAAATTTTTTGGGTGCCTACTATGTGCAAAACAATATGCTAGAGCCAAAGGGTTTCAAATGTTAGTGATCTGTTGCCTTCAAGAAATGCATTGTGAAAAATAACTAAACATGCAAGCAATACATATTCCAATATTAGGCTTGGTAAATTATAAACTTCTATAAAGGTAATTAACCTGCTATACTGTAGTATTCCTATAAAGATAGTCAAATAAATTTGAAAAAGTATACTCTAAAATTAGATATAGATAAATTCTGAGATTATTTTAACTGTAGCCTACTGTTAATACAAAAAATTGAGTTGACTGTTCAAAAGTTTAGACTATTTCCACTCATGTGAGAAGAACATTATATACAACAGCTAAAAGAAGTTGACGTTAAGCACAAAAATTTGATACCTTGTCTATAAAACTATCATTTATTGACTACTTAATATGACCCAGAAACTGTACTTAAAAAAAAAAAAACAAAAAACCTCAACAATCTTCATTCTAAAAAAAAAAAAGCTAGAAATTGATAGCGCCCTTTTGTAGATAATGAAACTGAGGCACACAGAGGGAGAATGACTGGCTCTACATCACATTGCTGGTTAAGTGAAGGAGGCTAGATTGAATTCACATCTGTCTAGAATAGTCTCTAATTATTTCCTTGTCTTTTATGACCTTAACATTTTTGAAGAGTACAGGCCAGTATTTTATCTTATTTTTTTGGCTGAATGTCTCTCACTTTAAAGTCTGATATTTCCTCATTGTTAAGTTCCATTTGTGCGTTTTTGGCAGGAATAATACACAGGTGCTTTGTTCTTTTCAGTGTATCATATCAGGAGGCATACAATGTCAGTTTGTCCCACTCTTAGTGATGTTAAGTTGAATCACTTGGTTAAAGCAGCCTCTCTCAGCTTCTACATGTAAAGTTTCAGTTTTTCCTTTTTGTAATTAGTAAGTACTTTGTGGGGAGATGCATTGAGATTTTATAACTATCATGTTTCTCAGCAAAATTTCTCATATTAATTTTAGCACCAATTGTTGGTTTTTGCCTGATTCAGTTGTTACTATCAGGCTTCCATTTTTAATTCCATCATTCCTGTTATATTTTAAGTAAATATATTATTATATATTGCCCTTTCCCCTCACCCCCTCCATCTTTCTTTCCTTCCTTTTTTTCTTAACGCCTACCTGGTATTCCAAGGTGGTCTGCCATCCAAGTACTAACCAGGCCTGACCCTGCTTAGCTTCCGAGATCAGACGAGATCGGGTATGTTCAAGGCAGCATGGCTGTAGATACTTCTTTCCTTTCTTCCTCTCTCCCTCCTCTCTCTCTTCCTTTCTTTTTATTTCATCAGCATAGACACATAGATTGTGATTTTACTCAATGAGTCAAAACTTAGTACTATCATTATTTATTTTGATGCTCAAATTGATGAATTTTGGCCTGTAAGAAATTTTAAGCTTTCCTGTGTCCTTTTGGCAGGATATCATCACTTTTTAAAAATCACTTTTATTTCCTGGTGTAACATTTGGCAGATGGATCCAGAACCAAATCAGATTCAGTCAGGTTCCATCCCTTCGGCAAGACTCTAATTGATGTTTGGAAAGACCATGGGAGGCATGTAAGTCTGGTTGTCTCTATGTTTGTGATGAGAGCCGTTTATATCTCTTAATTCATTGAGTTCACAAAATAATGATTACCCAAGGGTATAGTACATAATAGAAAGGTAGGATTCAAAATAATGAATTGGTTCCCTATCAACATCTGAAGGTGACCAATGACTACTCTTTAGTATTGTTATAAACTTATGGACTTAAATATATTTGATAGATTCAATCCATTGCAGTTATCCTTATTGAAGCTCAAATTGCAGATCTGTAGCAGGCGGGAGCCTCTTCAGATTGATTCCTGAGTCTTTTTGACATAACCCTAATAATCTTTGATAGCTTCCTCCCCTCTGGTATGAAAAGTTGTTCTAGATTTATTTTATATATTTCCTCCCCAGACCTGAAATCAGTCCTTTTTCTGAGACAAAGGCTCTTGATCTTTTGAAAAATTATCTCCCCTCAAGAAAAATTAAATTAATGGATCCTTAATGAAAGAAATTAAATATTAAGGAATTAGATTTTTTTTTCATGTAAAGTTGAGCTTTGCGGAACCACAAACCTTTGTAATGTAGGATTTTTTTTTATCTCCCCCAAACCAACTTTCTCCCCTTTGTGGGGCAGTATCGCCCTGTTGATGGCATGCTCTAAGAAGTTCCAGTTTATTTTAGTGCAAATGATATTTCGAGACCACAATCTGAGTGTTAGGGATACCTAAGTACTACAGCATATTTAACTTACTATCTTCTTTACTATACTTGCATCTCTATTCTCCCACACTGGGAATCCCATAATTATGCCCTTCATTTATTCCACATTGTACCACAACAAAGTCACAATAGCAATGCTAATGCTATTACCACCAATATGATTACTCCGGGCAGTTAAAAATTTGCTCTGCATATGTTCTCCTTACTTTCCCCCCTTACCTCCTTTTAAAATGATTCTACTGTTTATTGTCTGAACTGACAGCCATCAAGTACTATACTCTTTCCCTTTCATATTCATTTAGTTTTAGTTCTACATAAGACTATTTAATTACCACTTACCACTATGTTTTGTGGTAATCTCTTTGGCTATTCAGGTTGTCTGAAACTTATTCTCTGGTGGATTCCTCAGGAGGGCTCATGGGAACGCTAGTCCATAAGGTTTTGCACATTGATATCAATTCGTCTGTGCTCTTTACATTTGAAAGTCAGTTTTGGCTGGATAAAATCCATGGCTCACATTTTCTTAGAATTTCTTAACTATATATGTTACCTCATTATCTTGTGGCATAAAACATGCCAAAAGATGACAATTAATTAGATGAAAAATCTAATTTTCTTTTCTTTGTAAGTCACTTGCTCATTTGTTTAAAGTCTAATCATTTTACTAGCATGTCTTGGTACTGGTAATTATGAATATGTAGTTTCAAGGAAAAATTTAAGAGAAGTTTTGTTGAATTTATAGTGTTTAGCAAATGTTCTCAAATGTTGCTTACATTTTCTTTTTTCGGAGACTCCTATTATCATTGTTGGGTCTTAGTTTATGTGCAGTGTTTGTCACTTTCTTTTAAATCTTTTTTAAACTCTGTCTTCATTCTTTTTGATTTTTGTCTTCACTACTTTTTAATTTTCAATTTAATACTTCTTTTTACCTTATAATTCTCTGAAGGCATTACATAGTATTTTTATTTGCTTTTATGCCCTTTCTAGTTTTTTCTTCATTACTGAAATTTAAAAAAAAAATTATTTCTGTTTTTTTTGTGAACCCTGTCACTTCATTTATGAGGCTTTTTTTTTCTGATTCTTATGTTCTTTCATATCTTGTATCACTTCGTAATATCGATTGATTCATTTTGAAGTGTTTTGGTCTGATACATGGGCACATATTTCTGGCATGCTTTCATCATTGGTAGTGTTTTCCTCCTCATTCTCTTTTTTTTTTATAATAAAGTATAAGATTTGACCTCAGTCCTTGTCTTTATAACTTTTTATGAGAAATTAGTTTTTCTCAACTTTTAGAAGGCTAGTATTTCTAACTTCACACAATTCCTACTTCTGTTGTTTTGGGTAATGTTAGGCATTATGTTGGTTTGCTTTCTGAGATTTACTGGCTTCTTTCCAATAGCTCTTTCTCTTTCTTTGTATTGTCGCTATTCTGCTCAGTTTCTTCTCGCTGTGGGGGCTCTGTTTTGGAGGTTCAACCTCAACTGGTCATCTCCGAATGTTCATATCTGCTCCAGTCCCTTCAAAGTTAACCATGTGTTAACTTTCATGTTTTTTAGGTTTAGAAACTTTGCTAGTTTCAGCCTCCATTCTCAAATTGGTCTGCAATGCTTTCCGATGAATATTTATTGGCTTTTTGAGGGCTCTCTCATTCTCAGATTCCTAATCTGCTCTTTTATTACCTTTTGCTTCTTCCCACACAGTTGCTGATAACATGTGGTTCTCTTGTGGATTTTGGTGACCTGTCCTCAGTGCTTCTCTTTTGGGTTTTATAGGAATATCTTGCCATAAGTTTTGTCAGTGGCTTTCTTTGCTTTTGCTAGTTAGTTGCCCTCCTTTCCTCTCCTTCCTTCTTCCCTTCCTCCCTCCCTCTCTCTTTCTTTTCTCTCTCTCTCTCTCTCTTTTCTTTCTTTCTTTCTTTCTTTCTTTCTTTCTTTCTTTCTTTCTTTCTTT